>CAMTZB010000015.1:11930000-13145000 GCA_947086495.1 Morpho achilles
AGCTAAATCATGTGACAACATGTTTATAACATGTTGTGCTAACCCCACTTAGAGTGGGATTAGGGCAAGAAAATGATGATGATGAATAGGTCGTAATAAATCAAGATTTATTTTGTAGTTAACTTTATAATTTCAATTCACTGTCCACCCGTATTATACCAAGAGTTTCAAACTCTAACTACCTTTTGGAACTTTACGTTTCCAGTTTGCTACGTTTGCTTGTTAAACTTCGTCCTGATACTTTGATGGCGATTTAACGAGTGCTCTCGCTTATTGATTTAGAGTTCGATTCTTAATAATTTGTTGTGAAACTATATGAAAGCAATGATATTCTTCCTATACAATAAGGGCTTGTTTCACAAGTTACCAATAAACTGTCAGTTAGTCTATTCGGGATATATCTGAGACATATCTCGGAATTTTGCGTTTCTCAGGTTTCTGATATACTTATTCAGCACTTAAAGTCCTTAAAAAGTTAACAGGCAGATCACGCGGCTGTTATTTTGTTTATCTGCTGGATAGCAAATACCTATTTCAAAATGGCCCGATTTTTCTTTTATTTTTCACTTTTTATACTGGCTTTTTTACCAGATTCCGACTGGCTCGTTGGCGCAGTGGGTAGTGACCCTGCCTTCAGCGCCGCGGGTCGCGGGTTCGATTGCCACCGAGGGCCCACATTTTCTATAAATGAATTTGTTGGCCTTTGAGCCTGGGTTTATATTTGTATTTAAGTAGGTATTTCAAAAATATATAAGTATATATTCACCAGTTGTCTGTCTACCATAACACAAGTATTAAGTTACTTACTTTGGGAGCGGACGAGCGTGTGTGTAAGTGTCCCATATATTTATTTATTTATTTCTTTAGAGTGTCTTTTTGAGACATTTATTTGCTACTTAGTTTATTTGTCGGTTATCCGACACTATATCAGTAACTTGTGAAACATGCCCTTATTGAATAAAAAAGAAGGGATTTAATCAAAAGTTTAGTGAACTGGGGTTCTGCGGAGACTATCGGAGGGATGCTTTAGTAGTAAGTGAATAAAACCAGCAAGTTGCAAGCCTTCTCAGATGCATATCGCATACTGAGCGTTTAATCATTTATACATTATATTTAATGTCATTGTTAGCCTAATTAATCAGCGTCTTCCCGCGCGGTGGATGCGCGGGAGCGGGGTGCCGCGCCTCGCCCCCCGACCCGCACATTGCGGTCGGCGCGGGGTGCGCACTGCGCACGCGCCGATCGCCGTTGGGAGCGCCGCGCGGCCCGCGCCTCAGTCGGCCGCTGACGCTGGCGGTGGAGACGCGTGTTCAAGACTCCACGCTTCTCTTCTTGTTGTTCATGGAAGATAGTTGACAGTTGATACAAGGCGGTCGGCTTCCTGATGTCTTGCTAATAGTTGGAGAAGATTGTGCGATGTGAACGACTAGTGGGATATAAAATGTGCGATAAATAATTCGCAGTAACCTGAAGATAGAAGGAAGGCTTTTCGCACAGTGAGTACTACGTCACAAAACAAATTATAACCATCGACTATTAAACGTCGCATTAGATCATCAACTCATCACTTTATAATAATAATATTTCTTTATTGTAATAATAATAATAATGACTTTGATGCATCATAATAAACTATAGCCTTGGTGTGATGTTTTATTCTCTCGTAGAATATATATCTGTCGCTATACCAAACTTCTCTGATTATAGATAATAAGCATTGGTATGTCGTTTCATTTACTCCTTTTCCTATTTCCTGGTAATGGTATTTCAGGTACAAGGTATATGGTATTTGCTTTAATAGGTAAACAAAGGTAACGTATTTGTAGCTCCGTCAGGCAGCTACAAAAGTAAATCAATTTGTTATTTTATAACAACTTGTCAACTTCGCTTTTTCTAAACATGTTGTCACGTGATTTGGCTAAGTCAACGTCAACCTATCTTAATCGTCTTTTACGACACCTCGGTAAGAAATGAGGGTGGTCTATTCTACTCATCCCGGATACAACACGGCGTTTATTTTTAATGCATGTCTATTTAATTTACTTGTAATCAATGGATATCTCAAAATAAAATCTTACTTGCATTCCTAGAACTAATTTACTTTTAAGCAGCAAGGCCGTATTAAAGCGAACTGATTTCGGAGAATTTGTAGATTCATCTTACCCGTGCTTGCTGCTTTGTGCCGTTTCCGTTGCTCGGAAATGATTAATTTTGGATGAAACCATATCCGATATAATAAAGGATGAAAAGCTCCTACCTTAATAGTTTTACAACGTATTTTGAATGTTACCTTTGTATTATTTATATCATTTAGTATAAATGCAATAAAGATTGACTTTGCATCAAAAACTTGACAGACCCGCTGGCGCACGTGGTCAGTACTCTGCTTTTAGCTCCGTGGGTCGTGGGGTCGATTCTCGGTAAGGGCCAACATTTTCTAAAAATAATATGCTAATGCCTTAAGTGATTATGTAATTTAAATGTACTCAAAAGTGATATACCTATTATAAAACAAATTCCCCAAAATATGTTGGTCTGTATGTGATCGATTTAAAAGCTACCGAACGGAATTAAGATTAATAGTATTTTCTCCGCAACAACTGAACCGATTTTTATGGAACTATCACTGGTAGATAAGGAGATTGCGGTGCAACGTATAGGCTGCTTTTGATCCTAGAATTTTCGTAGAGTCAGGATTTACGGTTTACTCAGCGCATGCAAGGAAAGCTTTTAATTTTGCCGTTTTTAATTTTTTTTTATTGTTGCTCCTTTCTTATGCATTTTAGCGTGTTGTTATATAGCCCATAGGCTTTCTTAATAAATGGAGTATATTACACTAAAATAATTTTTCAAATTGTTCCAGTAGTTCCTAAGATTAGCCCGTTCAAACAATCAAACAAACAAACTCTTCAGCTTTATATATTAGTACAGATATACATTGTAACAAAACTACAAATACTTCAGAAATGTCTACGAAGACTTTGTGACTTTGTGAAAATTGTCTAAGTTACTCAGTTTCTTTAGCACAATTTAAAGTTAACATTAAATTTGTCGAGATTCAAAATTGATACTAGATAACTTTAATGTTTAAAGTAATATAAAAGTTTCGGGCATCAATTTTTAAGACAACCTTGATAGTTGATGTTGCGAAAAAGGCAATATTGCTTTATCCTGGGATTAATTTCGTATGTCGCCCGGTCGACCTTTATTAAAGAGCTGCGAGGGGTCAGCGTAAATAGACTCATAACTTTTGATAAAAACGCTTTGAAGGTAAACTTTTATAAAAGTATAATGTACCAAGCATAAAACCTCATATATATGGAGAGAAATTTTAAAAAATAGTCACACAAGATGAATTTACAGACCGTGCTTCTGAGATAATCATTATCATTCTCCTGCCCTTATCCCACTCTAAGTGGGGTCGGCAAAACGTGTTTTGGCTAGTTATTGTAGACTGGCCACCTACCTTACGTAAACCGGATACCACACGATAGTCATCTTACCTTAGTCGCCTTTTACGACACCTCGGTAAGAAATGAGAGTGATCTAGAACCTTGATTTCTTACCGAGGTGTCGTAAAAGGCGACTAAGGTAAGATGACTATCGTGTGGTATCCGGTTGAGTAGAATAGATCTTCCTCTTTCTTAACGAGGTGTCGTAAAATATGACTGAGGTAAGTCGACGTCTGCAGGCGGCCGGTCGTAAAATACCTAACCAAATCATGTGACAGCTTGTTTATAGCATGCTGTGCCTACCCCACTTAGATAAGTGCAAGATAGTAGCCATTAAATCCAGACAGCTATTGTCATAATCAAGTCATAAAAAATTTCAATAATCAGCCTTATGATCATGTGACAACATGTTATACAACACGTTGTCACATGTTGTGCCTAGCCCATTTAGAGTGGGATAAAGACAGGAGGATATTTACATCAAAAAGCTGAATCAAATATCAATCAATGCGACTCAATATTAACACTTAAAAATGAGATAAACTTTCACTACCTAAAAGCTTCGCAAGCTCATTTGACCGTTTCACAAGTATCTTACTTGTATGTTGAGTGTGTAAACGGCCTTACACAAAGCCGGCAACGGCTAGAGGGTTAAAAATGCAAAACCTCTTTACTCGAGTAAACAGACTCTTTATGTTTGACGCTTCGCGGTGAAATTGGTCACGTGTGAAGTTATACAATATTCATTCTAGCCTTTATGCAAAAGAATTCTATAGTTGTTTTATAGCTTTTATATTACTGATCACCTCTTGCACTATAGATAAATTATAAATGTTATTTTTAAGATAACAAGAATGAAGAAGTAACAAGGAGACCGAGACTTGGTCGGTAATTTTTTTAAAGGTATAAAAAAATGCAATTAATAAAAGGAAAAAAAGCGCCGGTGACATATATACATTTTCGGAATCTCGGAAACAGCTCCGACGATTTTCCTGAAATTCAGCATGTAGGGGGTTTTGGGGGAGAAAAATCGATCTAGATAAGTTTTATTTTTGAAAAATGTCGTTTTATCCCTGTTATCGAATTCTAAAAATTTTTCGAAATTTACGTTGAATACAATCAAAATTTTTCGCTGTCAAACGTAAAGTCATGGTAGGTCAATTGGGAAACGGGCGGTTCAGAGAGGTGAAAATACCTAGAATTGAGCCCCATCTGCCCTATTATTTTTTATAATTTGTCTTTTCAATTTTTTTTTATTTTTTTTACATCAATTTAAAAATTACCGAGCAAGGCTCGGTCACCCAGGTACTGTTCTATAAAGAAATAAATAAACTCGTATACTTTATCTTTGTCTCACACATAAAAAAGATGGATCTTTCTCTTTTTGTAATATACATTTTAAGCTGGCTTCTCAGACTCCAGTATTATAACTCTATGGTCGTACTACCTTACAAAATTGACATTGCGTTCAATTTTATTGTAAGTATAAATTCTGAATTTATACATTTACGGTCTTATTAATAAAAATTGCTTATTCTTCTCTTACTCCAAAGTTAAACCGGGAGTAGTTAATTCTAGATTAGTCACGGAATAGGTACGTGTTAATAACGGTATTAATAAATACGAAGTAGGTTCGGAGTAACTACACAATTCTTACGCTGAGATTAAGGTTTTTGTTATGGCAACCCATTGATATTACAAGTAAAAAGAATGAACAAAATGACCTGATCGAATGAAAGACACTGACAGTCAGGTAAATTTTGAAGTTTGGGAGTTTTATTTGACAGTTAAAGCTATATCTTTAATATTAAACTGAGTTAATCGTGTATATATACATTATATATTTCCTGACTATCGGAACCGGATGCAAAGATTTTTAAGAAATTCAGCATATAGGGGGTTAAGGGGGAAAAAATCCCTGTTTTCGGGCATTAAAAAATACCCAAATGCAGAATTGAATGGAAATAATAATTTTGGCTGCTAAACGTAATGCTGTGATAGACTAATAGTAACATGCGGACCAAATAAAATTTTAACCCCAGGTTCGAATCCTACATGTCTGCATCCTTTTTTTATTTGTATTTTTCTTCTTGATTACCCCGAGCAAGGCTGGGTCACCCAGATACTGACTACTATACAAACGGACATATGTGTGCGGAAGAGGCTAATAGAAAAAGCTAATATCGCATTCTGCATTTATCTTGGTAAATTTAAAATTATGGTTTTAGAATTTGTGCTATTTTTAAAATAAATCTATATTTATATTATTTATATATCATCATCTTCAATATCTTCAAAAGGGTTATTGCGAGGTTTTGTAAATTTTTAATTCCTTATTAATGGTAATATTTCTTCAACTCCTATCATTCTCAAATCGCTAATGAAATATATCTATTTGTTTTAATCCATAGTAAGTACTCGAACGAACACCAAACAAATATGAAAATATATTTAGGTTATGTTTAGTATCACAATGGAAGTTGGAAATACAATACAAATCTATGCTTACTCAAGCGTTAAACCATGGGGCTAGGCGGAGTAACTTTTACTCCAGGAGTAAATTTCGATTAGTTAACTCCGTCCTTACTCCTAGTTTATTAATACCATAATTACCTAATCTTTGCGTAAGTCTTGGAGTAAAGTTATTCTGACGCTAATCTTAGTTTATTAATAAGGGTGCAGGGGCCTGTTTCACAAGTTACTGATAAAGTGTCGGACAGTTAACCGACAAATAAACTAAGTAGCAGATAAATGTCTCTTAAAAGAGACTGTAAAGAGAGAAAAAAAAATAGCAGTCATTTTGAAACAGGTATTTGCTATCCGATAAACAAAATAACAGCCTATCGGAAATCTGAGAAACGCAAAATTCCGAGATATGTGTCGGATATGTTCGGAATAAGCTAACTGACAGTGAATTGGTAACTTGTGAAACAGGCCCTTAGTCAAACAACCATTACAAAGCAAAGCCATAAATGATCGTGTTTGGATACTTCAAAGGAACGATAATTGGTTTTCATTAATAATATTGTGAAAAATATTTTTCGCATATTTTTCTGAGAAAATTCAGATGAAAATTTTCTTAGAATAATGTTTATATACCTCTCTTTAAAGGCCTCATATAAAGCTGCGAGCAAAAGCGTGGGAAGGTGGAAAATGTAAAACTCTACGGTTAGGTAAGTTAGCAAATTCTGTGCGTGATATGTTTTATTGTAAGATTATAAGCCAATACTATGTTTTGTCCTAGAAGCCGTTTGGTATTCGGCTGAGTAGAATAGACCACCCTCATTTCTAACTGAGGTGTCGTGAAATCAAATCAAAAAACCCTTTTATTAAAAGGCGACTAAGGTAAATAGACCCGCCGTGTGGTATCCGGCTAAGTAGAATAGACTACCCTGATTTATTACGTGTCGCAAAAGGCGACTTAGGTAAATTAACCCACCGAGTGGTTTCCAGTTGGGTAGAATAGACCAACCACCCTCTTACCGAAGTGTCGTAAAATATAAAAAAGGTAAGTTGATGTTAAGGAGACGGCCGGTCGTAAAATACGTAGCCAAATCATGTGACAACATGTTAATAACATGTTGAGCCGACCCCACTTAGAGTGGGATAAGGGCACGAAGATGATGGTGACATTTACTACAATTTTTATACCTTACTAGTCTATAAACCTTATTTTAGAATCTTTGAAAAGAATAACGTAAAGACACCAAGTTTTAATATAATGCAAAATTAATTATATAAACCAGTTTTCTCAACTTACGAAGTTGAGTTTTTAATTTAAGCTTTAAGACGCCCACCTCATTAATATCAACTTCAACTTTCTTCCTCTTTAAAACTTAGAAAAACACTGTACTTGGAAAATAGACGAAATGTTGAGAAAATGTTCTGGAGAGACAAATAAGCTTCTAAGTTTCTGTAGCTTGCAAAGTATTTAATTAATCACTTCGCGATCTACAAAAATAACTAGTGACAATAAAATATATATAAGTAACGGCCTCTAACAATCCCACTGCTGATCATAAGCCTCCTCTCTCCGTTTTTGGAGAAAAGGTTTGGAGCTAATACCTACCACGCTACTCCAATGCGGATTGGTAGTTAACAGAATTCTCTAGAGATATGAAGGTTTCTTCACGATGTTTACCTTCACAGAAAAGCGTGTGTTAAATTGCAATTACCAATTAGACACAAGTTCTTAACAGAAAAACTCATTGGTGTCTCCCCGGGTTTGAACCCGTGACCTCATCGAAAGAGTCACACGGTGTTACCGCTAGACTATCAAAGCTGCTATTAAAATCAAATAAAATTATAATTCATACTTACATTACAAAAAATACAAAAGTCTGTATGTTATGCTGATTCGTTAAACAAATATTGATGGAATTTACCACAATTGAACCCGTAACCGAAGCATCGTCAGGAGATAGACTCCACGGCAATATCTTAAAGCAAAGCATTACCCAAGCAAGCAGAGTTATATAGTACGGGGCGAAACTATTTTTGAGATTGTGGTGCTGAATGAGTGCAGTGCTCGTGTATTGTGATGTTATTGGTGGTGGGTAATGCATGAGTTATTACAAATTCTGCATGAATCAGGTATGAGAACGAATAGTACACATTTAGCATTACATATATTTTCTTTTATCGCGGATGATAGGAAAAAAATTTTTTCATTATTATTGGATAGATCTGACACAAACTGCGCCAAACGGGGTAATGTTTTAAATAGTTTAATTAGAATTCTCGCTAAAGTTAATCACCTTTTATTCGAGTCCGACTTTTGCGAACACAAATGAGTGTGGTAAAGCAGCCAACATTTCTCTTACTATCGACTAATGGAAGTAACAAGTAACAAACGACTCCAAAGGAAAAGTTGCAACGCCGCCGGCGTGGCGAAATCAGTAGCCTTTTACCCCATTACCGAGAGGTTTTACTTTGTACTGGATGTACGTTTTTTATTCTATTTTTGGTAACTGATAGACACGTAAATAAACTAGCAAATTTTAAATAGACTTTTTGATTGCGGAAAGATAAAATTGAAATCTGAGTAAAAAAAGTAGTGAGTAGCGGTCTGTTATTCTCCCACTGCTGGGAATAGGACTCTTTTCTCCGTTTTTGGAGAGAAGAATTGGAGTTAAGACCTACCACGCTGCTCCAATGTGGATTGGTAGGTTACACATATCCCTAGAATTCTCTAGAGATATGCAGGTTTCCTCATGATGTTTTCCTTCACCGAAAAGCGTGTGATAAATTGTAATTATCAATTAGACACATAAGTTGTTAATAGAAACACTCATTTGTGTCTGCCCGGGTTCGAACTCGTGACCTTCTTGAAAGAGTCGCACGGAGTTACCGCTGGGCCATCATAGCTCTCCTGAAACCTGAGCGCTGAATATTTATTCAGTCCTCTTTTAAGCATTTTTTATTAGAATTTTGTTAATAAGAAGAAACAAGAGAAGGTAAATCCATTCGAAATATGAAATAATATCATAGAAGACTAATGTCTTTCTAAAACTCTTTCTAAAAGCTTTAGTTTACTTGTCATGCATGTATATGAAGATAGAATCTTGCAAGTAAAATTTGTACAGAAGGTATTAATAAATGCATTCGAAATATGATTTTAGAAGCATACGTTAAGAATATCATAGAAGACATAATCACAATGTAGCTATCTTTTTAAAAGCTTGGATTTAACGTCCCATGCATGTATGTGAAGATGGAATCTTGCAAGTTAAATTTGAACCACTTACAGTGTTCGATTGAGCTAAAATTTTATATACTGGTCCAGTCCCAATGACAATGCATGTTTATGATAAGCATGACCTGTGTGCGTAGTGCGAGTTATTTCAACCTACTTGATCGCGTTAGCGTAACGCCAATTTGTATGACGCTGCAATAGCGACATCTATTGATTGCTATACATATTACAAATTTCGCCATATAAATTGCGTTGCGCTAACGCGATCGAGTAGATTAAAAAAACGCGCACTACGCACACTGATGTTGTTGCCAGGATTGGCTCCAGACGAAGAAACTCCTCAATGGTTAACAATAGGTACATCAAAATGTTGTTTATATATATTTTAAATACTTTTTTAACTTGACTCTTCTATATTCGCTTCATTATTGCTTATGCATTCAATGTAATTTCAGTTTTATATTACGAAGTGAACAAATTAATCGGAAAAATTGTTTGTTTTTTATAATATAGAGGGCGTAAAGTTACTAATGTATTGTAATGGAAGGAAAAAAAGGAGAGCGCAAGTTGAAGCCTAGAGACGTGAAGATATCTGTGGCGAGGTGTCGTGACGGGTGGAGAGGTGCGGTGCGGTGCGGAGCGGTGCGGAGCGGAGAGTGTTAGCGCCATTTGACGTAGTCGAGACTTGTGTAAAGAAATTGTAAGAATTTTTTTCTTATAATTTAAAATTTAGATACGCAGTATAAATATGGTAAAAGTAATCTCACTGTATTATATACATGCTTACAGTCATAAAAACAATAATAAAATGTCTTTGTCTCGATTTTAAAACTAAAAACAAAGCCCCAGTTTTCGGAAGCACTCGTAAATCGAGCCCCGGGCTGCTCCAATCTCGTTAAATATCTGCAGAGGCAAAATTTGCGATATAATAACTCAATCTAAACTATTGTGTCGTCTGAGACATCCATAAATTTCGCTTAAATAAGATTTATTGTTCATACAACAAATTTTCGTACTTCTGTCTAAACATATATTGAGGACACGGCGATTTTCCAATTCAAATATGTACAGTAAATTATACAATATTAAAACTGATATAGTTAAAAAAAAGCACATCGAACTCATTATCTTTCTACCCTTATCCCTCTCTAAGTGAGGTCGGCACAACATGTTATAAATATGCTGCCACTTGAATTAGCTGCGTTTTTACGAAAAAGCACATCGAACTAAACAGTGAAAAATAATTCTCAGTATAGTTGGAATAAATAAATTTCAAAAAGCGTGGGACTTGCATTGAATTGGTCAAGTATTGTTGATTGATTCATTTTGAGATCACAACCGTCACGGCAAATCTTACTAACTATACTGCAGTAATTTTACATTTTAAATTTAAATTTTACATACCTAATATTTATATATACTTATTATAAAATAAAGTCCCCAAAAGCTGTCTGTCTGTATGTGATCGATTTTTTCAAAATCTACTCAACGGGTTTTTGTACGGTTTTTACTAAACGGTATTGCAATTCTTCAAGGAATGTTTTGGTAAATCGTACATTACCATTTTATATCAATTGCATTGATGAGAATTGTAATTAAAAGATGTATTAGAGAATTGTAGATCTTAAAAAATACTATCAAAAAGTCCACAATAGTATGTCTCTATGTCTTATAGTTAACTCACAATAGCTGCTTTTATGTTAAAAATTTAAATTTGGAAAAAAAATTGTGACACACTGATTTCCGCAAGAGCGAAGGCGGTGTCAAAGATAATATGTTATATAATTATTTATACAATTGATTAATTAAATGTAAAAAAATATTAAATACGCTGTTGTGGTATCCAGCTGAATAGAATAGTACCACCCTTATATCTTATCCAGGTGTCGTAAAACGCTACTAAGGTAAATTGACCTGCCGTGTGGTATCCGGCTGAGTAGAATAGACCACCCTCATTTCTTACCGAGGGTTCGAAAAATAGCGACTAAGGTAAGTCGATCCGCCGTGTGGTAGCTGGCTGAGTAAAATAGACCACCCAAATTTCATACCGAGGTGTCGTAAAAGGCTACTAAGGTAAGTTGACTCACCGAGTGGGATCCGGCTGATTAGAATATACCATCCTCATTTCTTACCGAGGGTTCGAAAAATGGCGACTAAGGTAAGTCGACCCGCCGTGTGGTATCCGGCTGAGTAAAATAGACCACCCTCTTTCTTACCGTGGTGTCGTAAAAGGCGACTAAGCTAAGTTAACATTTTATACTTGAATATTCGTGGTTTGAAGACATAATTAAAACGTATTAGTTTCGGGTAACATACCACGGTAATTTGTTTTGATTCGCCGATATTTCGACCCAGTTGCATGGATCGTGGTCACGACGGAACTGCAGGTAGGCGGTACTTCAAGCTGAGACGTTAGGGGCAGTATCTAACTACCCGCCGTCTCGTTCTTTTTATCGGTGCGTCACGGATTGTTCGGCATACTACACTCACAACGTCACTTTTAAATTTTGAATTTTGGCGCCGTTTCTGAGTTTTACACAGTTCTACTACTGGATTCCACGTGTTCGCTAATCTAAAACCGTCTTCGCGATTGAAATTTTTATATTTCTTAATTTCAATGGCTTCGCGAACTATCCTCGGTATGTAGTGGCGATCAGTGGAAAAAACTTTCGGGCTGTGAAGTTCTATCCAGTGATTTGTTCCGGCTTGTGTAACATGTTGGGCGATCGCAGATTTTAAAATGTCGTTGTTTTTGACTGCTTTTATGTGTTCTGTGACACGGGTGGCTATGGATCTCTTTGTTTGCCCGATGTAGGAGCTTCCACAGCTGCAGTCAACCTTGTAGACACCAGGACACTGATACGGCAAGCGATCCTTTGGAGACCGCATCATATGGGCTATCTTTTGTAAAGGAGTGAACACAGTCTTGATATTATATTGCTGTTTGAGTATTCTTTCTATTTTATCAGTCACTCCTCTTATAAAAGGAAGGAAAGCCCTTTGTCTTTCAACCTCCAAAGGGCGCTCTTTTCGTCTGCGTTGTATGTTCTGCATTGGAGTGTTGTGACCATTCCACCGTAATACCCTGCGCACGTGGTCGAGCTCACTCTGAATGTGCAGATCATCGCAGAGGTGATAAGCGCGGTTGGTAAGGGACGTGGCTACTGATGCCAGGTGGCGTGGATGGTGATGAGACGAGCCGTGTAAGTATCTGTCCGTGTGTGTAGGCTTTCGATACACAGAATGACCAAGCGATGTATCAGAACGTATTTTTATATGGACATCCAGGAATGGTAAGCCTCTGTCTTTTTCCATCTCGTACGTAAATGACATTTTAGGGTGAATGCTGTTTAAATGACTAAGAATTAATTCCACTTCTCGCTGCCCTCCTTGCAGGATAGCATAAATATCATCAACGTACCGTTTCCAAATTTTAATTTCTATAGGTGCAGTGGAAATAGCCCGATCTTCGAAATATTCCATCCACAGGTTGGCAACCACTGGAGCGACCGGACTTCCCATCGCTACTCCATCTATCTGAAGGTAATATTGGTCTCTGTACAGGAAAAAATTCGAGTCTAAACAGTGCTGTAGTAATGTTAGATATACCGCAGGGATATTCATTTCCTGTAGTTTGCGTTTTATTACCTCCAGACAATCCTGGATAGGTACGTTGGTAAAAAGGGATAGTACATCAAAACTAAGCATACACTCTTGTTCTGTAACACAAATGTCTTTCAGCAACCGCACGAAATGTCGAGAGTTTTTTACGTAAGTAGATGTGTGACCCAGCAATGGTTGTAAAACACTCGCGATATGCTTGGCCAGTTCATAAGTCGGCGAACCTATCTGGCTGACAATAGGTCGTAGTGGTATGCCCTCCTTATGCACCTTTGGTAAACCATATAACTTTGGCGGTTGTGTAGTACGAGGTTTAAGTAGTTTTTTACTTACGTCATCTCCAATAATCTCCCGAAATTCCTGGATTAGTCTGTTCGTTTTTTTGGTCACTCGTGCAGTAGGGTTGTAATTCACCTTCTTATAAGTAGTGACGTCACTCAAAAGAGCTTCCATCCTATCCTCATAATCAGAGACGTTCATTACTAGTCGTCATTTCTGTCGCATTTCCTTTGTCTGCCTTTAAGACTAAAAGGTCGGTGTTGCTTCGAAGGTCTTTGATAGCCTTGCTTTCCTCCAAGGTCAAATTATGACAGGGCGGCTTAGATTTTCTAAGTAGAACTGCCACATCCTGTCTGAGTATATCTGCATTACTCGGAGGTAGTTTATTACGCTGTATCACATCTTCTATGTTGCCAATAATTTTTTCGTAAGGAATGCGTGAAGGTGAAATGGCGAAATTTAACCCCTTGTCTAAGGCACTCTGTGCAGCACAAGATAACCCTTGGTTCGATAAATTGACAACATTTGTTTGTTTATTTTCGATATCTGAAGTGCAGGCATTCAGTCTTTGCTTTCGTAATAATATCTCAAGTTTGCGTTCGTGTTTTACTTCACATAATTCCGCGGTACGTTGAGCTTGGAGATATGTTATTCTGTCAATGATATCAAAAATCAAATCAAAACAAATTACCATGGTATGTTACCCGAAACTAATACGTTTTAACTAAGTTAACATGTTTATAATATGTTATGTTAGCACCCCACAGAGTGGGATAAGGACAGGAGAATGATGAGGCCTGCAAAAATTACTTAATATTTAATAGACAATATTTTACAGAGCTAGTAATACATTCATGAAATTAAGGAGATAGATGTTGCTCAAGTCGAACTATTTAGTAATGTTACAGAGTATATCAAGTTTTTTTACCATTATTTTCCTAAGAAATTTCCGGTGTCCTATGGATAATTTAGTATTCCCACAGTAGTCACAGATCATAGAGCTCGTATATTTTTACGAGATGCGTGCTTCATCTTCGGTAAGTTTTCTTTGTGTCTTGTTTTATGACACGGCAAATTTGCTTCGAAAGCTTTCCGGGTTTGGGAAAAGTTTTTATAATATAAAATTTTGCCTTATCTTTTTTTATCTGCACCATAGTCATAAGTCACGACTTAATTTTTAATGTCATATGGCTATTGAAATTTTATAATCTTGACATAGTGCGACAATCCACATTTGCTTGTTTATTTGTATATTTATTTAATTATAATGTTTATTGCACATTCCAACCATAAAATAGAATAATTCAAAAAAGAGACACAAAATAATTAAATAATGATTTAAGTTATAATTAATTAATTATTTACTTCAATTAATTATGACTTATTATTTACTTTCGTATCATTATTTATAAACGAACATAGCTTTACTATATTAAGTTAAACATAGAATAGAACACCCTCATTTCTTACCGAGGTGTCGTTAAAGGCGACTAAGGTAAGTCAACCCGCCGTGTAGTATCCAGCTGAGTAGAACACACCGTCCTCATTTTCACAGAGGTGTCGTAAAAGGCGACGAAGGTAAGTTGACCCACCGTGTGGTATCCGGTTAAGTAGAATAGACCACCCTTTTTGTAACCGAGGTGTCGTAAAATATGACTAATATAAGTTGACGTCAGGCAGGCGGCCATAAAATACGCATCCAAATCATGTGACAACTTGTTCATAACATGTTGTACCAACCCCATTTAGAGTAATAATAAGGGCCACGTAGAATAAGGGCAGGAGAATCTATGAATTGTTATTTTGTAGATTTTATTTAATATAAAATTATATATAAATAAATAATAATATTATTTTTATTGTTTATTATAAATTTATAAATAAATAAATATTATTTAAAATAATATTTCATATTAAATATAAATAAATAAATATTGTCTATCCATATAACAAATGAATCCAATATACTTTAGTAATATGTTTACGTATCACGTCATAAAAAGCTCGTCCGAACTTGTCGATACATAAATTCTGATATCCCTCAGGCCGTAAATGTAGCTACAAACAAAATTGATTAGCGGGAATCTGCTTATCCAGCCATTCGAACCCTCATAAATTATAGTCCGGCGTCCCTCAGGAGTCAGGCCGTATACCGCTTAATTTTCTAAAGGCACTTTAATTGAATAAATTTTATGAAATTGCTCAATATTTTTATTGGGTAGGAGTAATTTCATATGAATTTTTAACTTATATACATGCTGGAGTTAGAAAATATCACATATAATTTGTTAGTATTTTATTCGTCTAGTGGGGATTGTAAATAAGATAAGCAGTTTTAGAACTTAAGTCTCATTTTGAACATTGAATCAAAACAACTATTAGATGGTTTTTCGCTAAGTGCGTTGAATTTTTTTGCCCTACTTAAGCAAAAATAGTCTGCTTAGTCACTTATAATTTAACGCTTATTAATATATCAATGCCTACCCGCATTTGGTCCTAATAGAATGTATCTATGTCTCCTGGAATATTGATAGATGATTTTATTGCCAGTATTCTGTGAATTTAAGTCGATATTATGAAATGCTGGTACTTTGAAGTACAAAATAGAAGACGCAAATTCTATTTCATATAAAATTACTTCAAAATTCAATTAAAGTCAATATTTAATTGAACAAACAGGAAGCCTTAAGACTATCTTCCTATTGGAAAAAAGCCTCCTCTGTTCTTCGGAGATAAGGAAATAGCTTAGTACAAGGCTATTTGTGATTGCTAATATACTTGCAAACCTTATTATAATGATATAATTAAGCACCAATGAATTTTCTATAAAAACTTATGTGCCTCCTTGAATTTTACAACTGTGTTTCTGGGGAGTTCTAGGTATACGTGTATATTGGTCACTGAATGTGCAGCGTGGTTGGTCTAATATCCAAGGTATCTCTCTAAGAGAAGAAACGATGTATTCCTCAGCTGTAGGATAGATACAGACTGCTATACTAAAACAAAATGTTAAACTAATAGACACCAGTGAAATACATAGATGGTTGTTTTACGTTTTAAATACAAATATTATGACTTTTATTTATTTATATACAAATTTACATTATATTTTAAATATTTTCTATATAAAATAAATACAAAAAAATCATTTAAAAATATAAAAAAATTGTTGACCACAGGGAGCGGAGAACGTACTCAAACTACCGGTACCAGTGGTTAGGACTCCAGAGAGCCTCTTGAGATGTTGGTTGAGTTCTTTTTCAGATTTTATGAGATTATCCTCATGTGGAACAGTGATATCAACAACAATTGCCCGACGCGCTGACCGATCCACTAAAACTTTTATATTAGGTTTATTGGCTACAATATACCTGTCAGTGATAATGGATCGGTCTGAGTAGAACAAAGCACGATCATTGTCGAGAACTGGTGCTTGACTGTATTTGTAATAGGGCACTTTCGAATTTACAAGGCCATATTGAAAAGCAAGCTGCTGATTGACAATACTGGCTACTTGTGTCTGTGCATATACTCGACATTAGCACGAGAAAAACAACCGAAAACAACATGTCTGAGAGATTCACCAGGGCGGTAAGTAAGAGAGTAGCGAGAGTAAACAAAGTTCAGTAAGTATGTTAAAGAAGCTATATATAAACTAAAAGTCAAAGGTAAGTTACGGTCAGGCTTTTTATGAGCCACGTGAGCTTCGGACAAGGGTTGGCCGCAAGTTTACGTCCGATTTATTATTAACTCGATGACTGCGACTAAAGAAGACGTTGCCTAACTTTATGGGCGTATCGTAAAAAGAACTATGAATGTATCTGCAAAAGCTCGTGTTTATATGGACTACATTTTTAGCTTACTTCAACAACAAAAAAAATGGTAAAAGAAAACAACATACCAAAATCAAAGAAATTTGCTCAGCACGCTAATAACACATTTATTGCGATGTTTATAAAACTTTTCATCATTCATTGCCTTTATTTCACAGCTGTGATAGCCCGGCGGTGAGACCGCCGAGGGGTCACGGGATCCAATCCTGGGCAGGCACTAATGAATTTTTCTGTTAAAACTTATACTAATCGATTTCGATGAATAGAAACATCATGAGGACCCCTGCATCTCTAAAAAATTCTGGTGATATGTGTCACTTACCAATCGGAATAATAAGAGGCTTACTTTACTTAAAGATAATTTTAATATACGTGAATATTTTTATTGGTGTTATATATTGTAACATGTTTCAAATGCAAGCTCCTTCCGATAGTTCGGTAATTAATATAAAAAAAACATTGTCGCCTTCAATATCTGACAATCTGACTTTTGACAAAATTGCTTCTTATTTAGTGAGTAAGTGTAAAGGAAAAATATCGCTGTATATAGGTATGTATATAATATGCTGTTTTGCAGTACATATTATTTATCCTTATTTATTTTGCATTTATATGTTAGCTTTTACACAGAGCAGTATTCTGAATATTTTTGTGTAATCTTTATTTATCGTCGCGAGACGACAGATAAAGTGGTGCTTAGTAAAATTTATAATTTCATAGTACTCGTTGGCTTAGTACGTAATTTCGGAGATTTCCTCTTAAGAAAATTGCTACGTTCTTTTCATATAATCGTATTTTGTTTTGCGAATATTTTAACATGATAATTTTCTTACCATACATGATTTTAGTACTAAAACATGAGTCTTCTAATATTCTTCTAATATATACATAATAAAGTAAAACCTTTTAGTAAACCATTACAAAGTATTTTCCCTTCGTTTACTGAGAAAAGGGATTGAAGATTGGATCCACTATGCTGCTTAAATGCAAAATAACAAGTCTTAAGTACGGTTTTTACCTAAAGATACTACAAATCTTGAGGAAGATTTAAGATATTAGTACATTAGAATCCCCAGCTAGTGTCAAATAATTAGAGATATATTATAGATATATATTTATCTCTCTAATTTATATATTTATTTTATACAAGCATTCGCCAGCGGTTCCGCCCGCGTGAAAAGATTAAAGCCATGATATAGTATTTTGATAACCATAAAAATGGTTAAGTGGGTTAACCCTAAAAGCTAGACATATGCTGTCGCTGACACTAATAACAATACTAATAAGAATGACAAAAACGACAATAATACTAATTACTTTCATCGCGTTCTTTTAAATCAACTTTTACTTAGCGCACGCAGGGAAAATTTTAAATTTTGCCGTTTTCTTAATATTTTATGTTGCTGCTCCTCTTCTGTTTTCCTTGTCATGAGTTATATAGCCTATAGCATTCGTCGATAAATGGACTATCTTACATCTATTTACAAAAATAATTTTTCAAATCGGTCCAAGAGTTCCTGAGATTAGCGTGATTCAGCACATGTTGTTACATGATTTAGCTACGTTTTTTACAGCAGCCTGTCTGACGTCAATGTACCCCAGTCATATTTTACAACACCTCGATAAGAGGGTGGTCCATGTTACTCAACGACACGGTGTGTCAACTTGCTTTAGTTACCTTTTACGAGACTTCGGTAAGAAATGAGTGTGGTCTATTCTACTCAGCCGGATACCTCATGGCATAACATACAATATAACAGTTGAAGAGTTAAATTGTATAAGATAATTAATAAGAGCAACTGACGAGTTTCTTTTTGGCTTTTCTCGGTCGGAGCGTAATGCTGTGATACCCTAATGGATAACGAGCGGCCAACAAAAGTCAAACCCCAGGTTTGAGTCCCACATGTCATCGGTTTATTGCTTTTTTACATCTTATATAAAATTACACAGCTAATTAATTGGGCTTCCAAAATACGGTTTTTATCAACTTGATTAATACGCCATTTATTTTGTAATTTATTCACTTATTCTTCTTATCCAAATATTAAGAAAATTCATAGATATTATTTCATCGTCAAAACATGTTTTCTCCCGTAAGTAATACAAATATACGTACAGCGACTCTAAGAAAGGTTTTATTAGGGTTGCATAAGTAAATGAAATAATTCTCTACGGGCTTTATGCTACCACAATAAGAGGATTAGAAATCCCGGTTACCTTTCTGAGGTTATTATCTAACTACATTGCAAAATGTGATGTATTCAGGTTCGTGACACACCGAGCATTTTTTTTACTCTATACAAGCTGTGGTAGACCAGCGGTAATACCATGCGACTTTATTCACGTCACGGGTTCAAAGCCCGGGCCTTTTTGTTAAAACATGTGTCGCTTTTTGCTGAAGGAAACATCGTTAGGAAACCTGCATATCTGTAGAGAATTCTGTAGATATGTGTAAACTACCAATCCGGGTTTGAGCAACGTGGTGGGTCTTAGCCCAATCCTTTTATCTAAAAACGGAGAAGCATATGCCCAGCCGTGGGATAGTAACAGACTGTTACTATACTCCATACTCATATGTAATATAATTATAATTTGTATCTTCTGTTTGACCTTAATTTACCTTAATCGTCTTTTACGATACCTCGGTAAGAAATTAGGGTGGTCTGTTCTACTGAGCCGGATACCACACTAACACAAAAAGGGCTAAAATATTTATATATATCACCTTTATAGCACTGAGTCAGTGTTTCGATAAAGCGTAGTTTATATGCCATTAACGTAATATAATTTGTAAATAGCCCAACTTTGCCTAAACTCATAACTTATGCAAACACAATTTACAATTTAAATCCTTGCCTCACATACAAATATTTGATGTAACTAAGCTAATATCAAAGTTACTACATAAACAATACGTAATGATTGACGTATGTCCCATTTATTTGGAGAATTTATGAAGGATTATAGAGTATTATTTACATACGATATTAACATTTTTTTATAGGTTGGAAACTCCATTATAATTTGACAACTTGAAGATGCTATGTCAAAGATTTTTTGGGTAGAAATACTTTGGAAGTAAAAAATTATAGTTGAGAAGATTAGTTATAGCATGACAGAGTTAACAATTTTAAAAGACTACTGGTAATTATTTTGCTTTAAATAGATAAAATAAGATCTTCGAAAGAAGAATCGGAAAATATAAAATACTTAAATTTTTGAAAAATCTCACCTTTTCAGATCTAAGGATATTTACTGAAAATATAGGCATTTTGAATAATTTATAGAATTAGGCGTTACTTTGCGGAGATCCATAATACCGAAGCATCATCAGGAGATAGACTCCACGACCAAAATCGCAAAGCTTTGCGATTTTGAACGTATATAGTGCTTGTGTATTGTGGTGGCGGTGGTGGAGGTTTGCGCATGTGTTTTTACGAATCCTGCATGTATCAGGTATGATAACCGATTGTCCACTTACATTTAGCATTGTATATATTTTCTATTTTACTTCTTCGCGGATTATAGAAAAATAATTTTATTATTACTTTTGTATAGGCATTTTGATTTATTGGTTCATTAATCATTACATTTATTGATTCACAAAAATATTTTGAACAGAAACTAACATTAAGGGGAAAAGAAAATCATTTAACCTTGATATTCGTTTGAGAACCAAAAAAACCTGTTCCCCCTGAACATTCAATCAAACTTTGTTCTTAACATGGATAAAGTTTTCACTTTTATATTCACATAAAACGTGATGTGAAAAAGTTATTTTCGGAGCGAATCACTAAGTTGTACGTATCAAAGTTCTTTAATGATATTAGTGTAGATGCCATTCTATCTAACTTTATAAAGAAGTCTCTAAGTAAACTACAGTCTTTACATATATGTATATACTTTTACGACACCTCGGTAAGAAATGGGAATGGTCTATTCTACTCAGCCGTATACCACACGGCATTAATACTTTACCCTTAACACGATAAATATTCTTATCACTTTTCACAAACATTTGAAAGTCCATATGCGTCGCTCAAAGTGTTAATAATACGCCCCATCCTAAGAATAAAGTTACATTTTATATTTCATATACATAGGACCTGTAACTATTATTCTTCGGGCGAATATATTACATTTCCAATAGTACTTTAAGTTCATTTCTTTATAGTATATACATATTGTTAGAAAAGAGAAAGATAAAAACATGTACAAAGGCGGACTTATCCCTAAAAAGGATCTCTTCAAGTCAATCTTTGAGGAGCAGTAAAAGGACAATAGAAATACAGGTAATATAGAAAGACAAAAAAAAGAAATATTATATTAGTTAATATCAATGGTACCAAAAACGATATCTCTTAGTATGACTCATTTCTTTTCATACAATGTATTTTGGCCGATCCTTAATCAGTGCGCTATTGACAGTAACAAATCATAGCACCTTTATCTCTAGCATTGTCATTTTTATTAATTATAACTGTACTGGAATAATAGAAAGGAGACGATAATAAATGGGGAAGAAAAATTATTTGTATTAATATGACCATCAAAAATTATTTTATTGGATTCGTGAGACTAACGTGTGTTTACAATTAATGAAAAAATATTAGAAATAGGATTTTCACGATTTTGCACCGCCTATATCCAGCGGTTACCAACGAACTTTTTTGAGTAGTGTGGAGTATCATGTAACATTGAAGGAGAATAATGTCCTCGACAAACAATTTACTAGTTATATATAATTAAGTATGGTAGTGATAATTATTCGAAAATCGGAGTACATCGTCATATCAGTACCTCGATCTAGATTGTTATCTAAATCGTATTTTTTTTAGTTATAGGTATCCCGACAACCAAGCTATTTCTAAGTTTTTATTATAACACCAAAATTTGAGACTATTAACAAGGGGATTCAGGGTTCAAACATAATATTTAACTTTAATATTCTTGTACTCATACAATCCAACTACCTCTTTTTAGCCCTCCTTCTAGCCAAATATTTATCTACATTCATTTTTTTATTTAATTTAATATTTTATTTATTTCATTACATTCGAGTACAAATAGTTCTGCTTAATTTAAATTAATTAAAGTAATACATAGTCGAATATTATATTATAAGATATTTAAATAATTAAAATATTTTTTTTAAATATTAAAATATTTTTTTTACTTTTACTTTTCACGTAAATATCATCTTTCATATGATATTTCATATATATCTCATCATGAAACTCCAAGTCATTAACAATTGACAATCGTTCAACTACAGAACGTTATAGCCGTTCAACTTCAGCATTAAAATATCCGTTATTTATTACGAATCAATAAATCGCAGCTCTGTTGCCGTATGATAAATGACGATTAATCCCTTTCGGCCGAATCATTGGTTATTATGAATTGTAGCGAACGAAACATTTTGTATAAGATATTACGTCGATGACGTTGCTTTTGAGATCGGTATCGCTCAAGAAAGCTCAAATGGTCTATGTTACGTAAGACAAATATTACGTTTTCTGATTTGAAACCCAATATTACCAAATATAAATCTAACAAAGATCTTTTTAAAGATAGTTAGTTGTAATCATCATAATGAAATTAAATTTAAATTAAAAAAACATTTAAATGTTTAGATTATTATATATTAATAGAAAATTTAGATGTTTATATTACGGTGGACAAGGAGTGACCGCATCCCAGGTAGGGACCTATACGCCGTGGTGGGCGTTTCCGCCTTCACCGGGTAATTTTTATATAGGTTTGCCTCGCGTCATTTCAAATCTAGTCCTACATGAAGCAGAGAAAAAGCTAAGCATACAATATCTTTATTTTTTGTCTTTTTTGTATTTTAGTGGAAAGGGACGTATTTAAAATTAAAAAGTTCAGAATTAGCCGTCATTACCCTGATATAGCTCCGGACTTTGTTAATGGCTATCCTTCGTGAGGTTTAATGGCGTGTAGGGACAAGTAGTCGGCATGACGAGCCGAAGTTAAATGGGAAAGTTTTTGTACCTACTTTGGGTACCCTTACGTTTATTTTACCACAAAAAATTGTAGTAATAAAAAGTAAGCTCTTGTGTTGTATATCTTAAATTATTTGCCAACATACGTCTTTACGTATATTACAATCATTATTCTCCTGCTTTATCTCAATCTGACATAACACAACATGTTTTAAACATGTTACAAAATTTGGCTAGTTGACTTACGACCGACCGTCCGCTTGACGTCAACTTACCTTATTTATATTTTACGACACCTTGGTAAGAAAGAGGGTGGTCCATTCTACTTAATGAATTTCAAATCGTTCCAGTAGTTCCTGAGATTAACGCATTCATATAATCAAACAAACTCTTCAGCTTTATATAGTTACAGCTATATTAGTATAAATTCAAATTCAAATCAAAATCAAAATCAAAATCAAAATCAAAATCAAAATCAAAATCAAAATCAAAATCAAAATCAAAATCAAAATCAAAATCAAAATCAAAATCAAAATCAAAATCAAAATCAAAATCAAAATCAAAATCAAAATCAAAATCAAAATCAAAATCAAAATCAAAATCAAAATCAAAATCAAAATCAAAATCAAAATCAAAATCAAAATCAAAATCAAAATCAAAATCAAAATCAAAATCAAACTGAAACTGAAACTGAAACTGAAACTGAAACTGAAACCGAAACCGAAACCGAAACCGAAACCGAAACCGAAACCGAAACCGAAACCGAAACCGAAACCGAAACCGAAACCGAAACCGAAACCGAAACCGAAACCGAAACCGAAACCGAAACCGAAACCGAAACCGAAACCGAAACCGAAACCGAAACCGAAACCGAAACCGAAACCGAAACCGAAACCGAAACCGAAACCGAAACCGAAACCGAAACCGAAACCGAAACCGAAACCGAAACCGAAACCGAAACCGAAACCGAAACCGAAACCGAAACCGAAACCGAAACCGAAACCCAAACCCAAACCCAAACCCAAACCCAAACCCAAACCCAAACCCAAACCCAAACCCAAACCCAAACCCAAACCCAAACCCAAACCCAAACCCAAACCCAAACCCAAACCCAAACCCAAACCCAAACCCAAACCCAAACCCAAACCCAAACCCAAACCCAAACCCAAACCCAAACCCAAACCCAAACCCAAACCCAAACCCAAACCCAAACCCAAACCCAAACCCAAACCCAAACCCAAACCCAAACCCAAACCCAAACCCAAACCCAAACCCAAACCCAAACCCAAACCCAAACCCAAACCCAAACCCAAACCCAAACCCAAACCCAAACCCAAACCCAAACCCAAACCCAAACCCAAACCCAAACCCAAACCCAAACCCAAACCCAAACCCAAACCCAAACCCAAACCCAAACCCAAACCCAAACCCAAACTCAAACTCAAACTCAAACTCAAACTCAAACTCAAACTCAAAATCAAAATCAAAATATTCTTTTTTCAAATAAACTTGTAAACAAGTGCCTTTGAATCGTCAACTCTACCGCTGGTTCGGAAAGCCGTTCCTACTGAGAAGAGCCAGCAAGAAACTCGGCGCTTGCTCTGATAACTGATAATTCTTATGACTAGTTACATTTAGTCATTACTGTCTTGTCCAGGGTTTAAGCGAACTATATCCACACATTCTTATCTTACAAATAATCCTCAACAGTATAGTAGATAGAACTCTGCCAGTGTACGTTTCGGCGGCACTGCTGGTCCCAAGCCCGGATAAAAGAAGAGGGTTCATCGAGGGGTTAACCACCCACCATGGTAAAAAAGCCGGTTCCGAAGTCCACAACAAGTAATAAAAACGGATCGCTTATATCTCGACGACCTCGGCAAGTATTAAAGGATAAACGATTTCGCCTACGAATTGGAACTTGGAATGTTCAGACAATGTTACAAGCAGGAAAAATGATGGGCAAAGTCACATCCTGGAGACGGGAGGCTAGGGACAGAGCGAAGTGGAAAAGGCTCGTTGAGGAGGCCAGGACCCATAAAGGGTTGTAGTGCCACAGGAAGAAGAAGAAAGTATAGTAGATAGATAATAGATATAGATAGATAAAATATGCTTCACATGTATCTCAAATATTAAATTTCATACTCCTAAATACACATAAATTTCATTCGGCCCTTGTGATATTAGAAATTGGCGTAGAATTACACTTCTTTTACACTCCAAAAAAATATCGGGTACAAAGAGGAAGGGAAAAACAAAAAGCAAAAGTGTAAAGATAAATAAAACAAAGTCAGCTATTGCAAATAAAGGCTGTTTTCATCCCCAAATCAGATTACAGTGCGAATTTTTATTTCATCAAACAATTTACAAAATGAATACAAAATTACCTTGCGCGGCTTTTGTATGACGTTTGAATTTTGCAAATAGGGTTTCTAGATAAGTTATAGATACGATATAAAATATTTCTGTACATCATCATTCTCCTGCCCTTATCCCACTCTAAGTGGGGTCGGCAAAACATTTTATGTTGTCACATGATTTGGGTAGGTATTTTACCGCCGCACTTACCGTAGTCGCCTTTTAGGACACCTCGGTAAGAAATGAGGGTGGTCTATTCTACTGTGCTGGATACCACACGGTGGGTCAACTTACCTTAGTCGCCTTTTACGATATCTCGGTAATAAATGAGAGTGTTCTATTACCTTTACTCAGCCTGATACCACACGGCGGGTCAACTTACTTTAGTCACCTTTAAGATACCTCGATAAGAAATGAGGGTTGTCTATTCTACTCAGTCGGAGATCACACGGCGGGTAAACTTACCTTAGTCGCCTTTTACGACACCACGGTAAGAAATAAGGGTGTTCTATTCTACTCAGCTGCATACCACAAGGCGGCAGTAAAACGCGAATATATTTTAAACTAAATATACTTTACTTTAATATATAAGGCGCATTAATAGAGAAATAAAATATCCTGTAACCACTTACTTTTCTCTCCGGATGGACACTTATAAAATATTCAAGTAACCAGCCGAGTAACACGAACATTTGGAAGTGCCGAATTACTGATATAAATGCAAACATAAACCGTATTTGAGGCTCGCAACTCGCAATAAACTTTTACGATGATCCGAAACATATATTTTTTTTATATTTTCGTGATGCTATAAAAATCTTATTTGACCCAACCATTCGTTACACGAAACGCTCCCTGAATACATTTCTGCATAAGTATACGGCTGTAATAAGATAAACTTAAGTACACATTAGTTTTTTCGTTACTGAAATTCTCCTACAAATATCAGTTAATTTAAAAAAAAGCATAAGAAATTTGTAATTATCCATACATTAACAAAATAAAAGCTGTGATAGCCCAGTGGAAAGAATGTGTAACTTTCAGGCGAAGTCACGTCAAGAGCTCAAACCCCGGGCAGTAACTAAACGAAATTGAAGATTCTTGTATGATTAAAATGCCTGGATTTGAAAATCCATATAGCGTCATACTAGACTGCGTTTTCATAATGTGAAATTAAAGTGTTTAAAAGATTTACCACCCAGATTCTCGCTGGTTTTTTTCGATAAGAGCAACATTCCGAACCAGTTGTACCTTCATTAATCATATTGATCTTTGACGATTTAAAAGGGCTTTAATGAGCTTATTTGAATAAAGATTATTTTGATTTGATTTGACTGTATATAATTCTATACGGATATGTGTAAACTACCAATCTGCATTGGAGTAGAGTGGTCTTAACTCTTGTCCTTCTCTTCAAAACTTCTTGTATACCCAGCTGTGGGATATTACTTATTTACTTTCTTTAAACAAAATAAATATATTTCTTTTTCGAATTTTCTTTTAAATTAAGAAATTTACACGTCTTACCGCATCAATCAAATCAAAATAAACTATATTCAAATAAACTCTTTCAAGCACTTTTGAATCGTCAAGGATCAATATGATTAATGAAGCTACAACCGGTTCGGAATGTTGCTCTTACCGAGAAGAACCAGCAAGAAACTCGGCGGTCAATCTTTCAAATATTTTTAATTTTACATTATTAAACCGCAGTCTTGTATGAAGCTGAAAGGATTTTAAAAATCAAGCATTTTTATCATCCAAATAATTTTTCTGTAATATGCTTTACGTATCAGCATATATCTCTTACACTTAATTTAAACCTTTGTGTTAAATTAAACACACACTTTATTTAAACACAACACTTAATTTAAACAATGTTAATATAGGTAACACTACGATTATGACAGCTATAATATTTCTATTAATTGGTCAGGTAGTTTGAATACGAACTTTGCAAATTTATGCTAAGCATTAAGAGATTATGCAGAGCGCTGAAATTTAGATTGTCAAAACAAATATACGTCGTCCAGAAGGAAACAAACATCCTATTTCGTGTTGCATAAAGTAGAACAGTCATTTTTTTAAGGATAACTATTTGTTATTCTTAAAAACTGACTGTTCTACTTTATTAAAAAAAAAAATATTAAAAAGTAAATTTGACGTAGTTGTGTTTGTGCGCGGAGTTGACAAGTTGCAAAAAAATAATAAATTGATTGACTTTTGAGATAACCCTTTCTTATTTATTTAATATATATAAAAGAAAATTATCGTTGTTATTAATAATTATGGAACCAGACTAATTTCCTTAGTTTTTACACGCCACTTAAGAAGTTCTAGCAAAATTTATTTCAGTTATAACTTTTCAGAGATTAAAGGATAAATTTTGTATCTTTATTGTAAGCAATTGTTAATTATATTGTCAATTTAATGTGTTATTTTTCCGTCACTTATAATTATTTAGCATTATTATTTAATTTACATAAATAGTTACAGGTTAATAACTTTTTATCTAAATTAAATAATAATGCTAAAAATAATGCTGAGAAATATTTGATTTCGGCGAAAAGAATTTCTCACTCGTTCTATGTTTAATATTTAAATATATGTATAAGACGATAACCCGACGGATGGGGGGTAAGAATACGTACAGGTGACAATTACAAGAGTTTAATCGTCACTTTTACATAGAGTATCGCGGACGGGGTCCTTCACGATATTCCTTAATTGGATGTACCGGAAGATAAACCGTTTACAGTTGCGCTAGGCGTAGTGTTTCAGTAGGATACACTGTGTAAGCTTAGGAGCTGATGTGCGATGATGATCTGATAACATAATGTATGTGGACTTCTTATATTACTACGAAAGCACTTCGATAGCGCGGAGCAAACGATCAGAGGCGCCATCTAGTTTGATTGCAGAATCACGTGTTCCTAGTACGTTGTGTTTCATATGTACATATTTTTCTGAATTTTGGACGGCTCCAACTATTTTCATAAAATTCTGCATGTATGGACTCTTTTTTGGAATCGATCTAGCAAGGTTTTATTAAAAAAAAAAAACTGTTTTATCCCTGTTTTCGGGCACTGAAAAAACTGCTATAATTTTATGAGAAAGCAAAGGCTTACGCTTTGAATCCCAAAGTCATGACTGCTCAATTGGGTAACGGAGTCGAATTTTGAATACTAGCTTCCATCCCAGACAAAATATTTTGTAAATATTTTTTATTTATTTCATTAATTTTATTTTTCAAAAAACCCAGCTTCATATCAGTATACTTGCTCGTTCAACATTATTATCCTCCTGCCCTTATCCCACTCTAAGTGGGGTCGGCACAACATGTTATAAACACGCTGTTACATGATTTGGCTGCGTTTTTACGACCGGCCGCCTGCCTGACGTCAACTTACCTCTGTCGTATTTTACGACACCTCGGTAAGATTGAGGGTAGTCTATTCTACTAAACCGGATACCACACGGTGGGTCAACTTACCTTAGTCGCCTTTTACGACACCTCGGTAAGAAATGAGGGTGGTACTATTCTACTCAGCCGGATACCACACGGCGTACTTGCTCGTTCAGCAAACAACATTAAAAAGTCATGTTAACGTTCGTATTGTTAATAAAAAAACGAATAAAGTTACTCAAAATTCCGAATTGGTATCCCTTTATCCTATCACTACGTGACAGACAAAAATAACTGAGACATGATAAATGCGTTGCACGCACTTTCCATACGACATTACAAAAATGTTATCCAACATTTCTTATAATACTATATTATTAAAACATAAATATCAGAATAATCAGTATTGTTTCGCTAAGGTTTATCCTAAATTCAAATTATTCATTATTCCAATAGGAAATTAATAACTTTAAAATTAAACAAACTTTATGAAATTACATTATTATCCGCAACATTAACTTTAATAAGTTATTGGAGTAAGTAAGAAGTAATTTTGTTTTCAATATTCTATAGAATAAAAAAAAGAAATAATATAGAAAGTGATGCAAAAATTATACAAAAAATCTTTAATGTATACGTTGAACATGTTAGGTACTATGCACATACTAATATTATTTTTTTGTCCCAAAACTCGTATTTAGGGCGCTAATATTTTAACGGCGAAAAAACCTAAATAGCAAAATATGTCTAGAAAATTCGATTTCTATATCTTATCATCACGTTCGGTAGCGTGTTGAAATTTCTACTTGCACATACATACATACATTTAATTTCAATTTATTTATTTGTATACATTATACGAATATACACTGTAGTCTTTGAACTATAGGCTAACCGCTTAACTCAGTCCTCGTGTGCGGGGTACGAGGGTGACGGGCGGTCAACTCTTGTATATCACGATATCAGCGCTCGCGAGCAACTTGAAGTCGGAATTTCAGGTTGGGATATTAATTAACAATTATATGCTTATAAACGAAGTAAAGTGAATTTGTATTCTAATTTTAAGTATTACTAAGCGTGTTACATGTTAAAATGCACTAGCAACTAGAACAAAGTGCTATAATAGGATTAAATAAAGTAGGTAGATACTGTAATCGTGCAATTTTGCAGTCTAATGGCTCTCGATATGTGCGCTGCGACAGAATTTGCCGAGAATATAATCGTTATGTATAATGATATTGCTACGATGTTGCATCCAGAATATATATCCTCCCTTATCCCGCCCTAAGAGGGGTCGGCACATGTTATAAACATGCTGTCACGTGATTTGGCTGCGATTGCTGACGTCAATCTACCTTAGTAGTATTTTACGACACCTCGAAAAGAGGGTGGTCTATTCTACTAAACCGGATACCACAATGGACCAACTTACCTTGCATCCAGAATAAATACATCTAATAATAATTTCTGGAGACAAAATATGAGATATATTTGTTAAGCGTGAAAAGTTAATTAAATAACAACTGTGGCTGTTGGCTTCCTCGTTGGCGCATTTTGAAATAACCTTACTTTCAGCTCCACAGGTAGTGGGTTCGATTGCCGCCAAGGATCAACATTTACTGAAAACAATTTTGTGGTTTGGGTGTATTTATGTATTTAAGCATGTTTTTAAAATTATATAGTTTCCAGTTGTTTCTTACCCACAACACAGTATTACGTTATTTACTTTGGGACAGACGACCGTAAGTGTCCCATATATATTTATTAAAAATATATCAAAAAAAGGCTTTTAAAAAAATATATATTGATGCATTATGGAATGCAGATCTATTTCTTTTTCGAACATAAATTAAAATAAAAGTACGTAAAGCCTCACTCGCTCAATGATTTTATATAAATATCCAACATCATATATAAATATCGTGTCAATTCATACTTTATAACCACTTTATGAATTTACTGCCAAAAATATTTTCGTCGTTAAATAAAATGAATACCACGATTTTACCATAGTCATTTTACATTTTTTTTCTCGTGAAAATTTTTTCTGTAACATCTGTAATATGATTTCTTAGACTTATCGTTATTTTAGCTTTAGGTAACTAATATTAAACACTACAAAAGAATACTTATTATAATCTAACAATTGAACAACGAGTTTTCTATAGAAGTGAATCAACCTCTATTGTTCGCAATAGAGCACTAGAAATAAGTTTTAGCTTAGTTACCTCAAGCAAATTGCTCTTCATTATTATAAAATAATGAAAATATTCTTTGATATATAAATCCATAAATTCTTATACTTAAGTACATAACAGTGTTGTAAAATATATTGTATAACACTATTTGTCATATAATTTATTTAACCAACACATTATTAAAAAAAAAAATGTTAAAATTTAAACATTTTACCAAAATATAAATGTTAAAAATGAAATTAAAAGCCAAGCAAAAAAATAATCTATTTGTAATTTTTTGAGGATATTTTAATAAATTATATAAATTGTTGATATTTAAGAATCATTTAATTTAAGAAAGACAATTTTTTATTATGGAATTATCAAAATAAATATAATAATCGCAACGCTGGGATTTAAAAATTATTTAAATGTTATTTTATAGTTGCATTGAAATCCTATTTTAAGGATGAATTCAACTGAATATGAATTCAATGAATGTAATCACTATCAGGTGTAAAATTTCTGTCAGTTTAACGATCAGTATAGATTTTAATCTTACCGAAATAGCGATCCATTCCATGCTAAGTGAAATATTCATGATCAGCTAAATTCGCGTCGTGATTGAGAATACCAGAGTGATCAATGATTGAAATGTATTTTGCATTTCAATCATTAATAAGGACATTAAAATTACTGTTAATAAAATAACGAACAATATCTATTTGTTATTCATTTGCTGCTATTAATAAATGAAAGTGACCTTTGACATAAAGGTTCAGGCCTTCTCAAGAGATTTTCACGTCATACGGTTGTTTCACTTGAATAAAGCTGTTGCTTGCAAATTTTTAACTTAGTCTTTCATTCTCTTTATTCGCGACAAGATGTGTGTTGGTCGATGTAGTGTATGCGGGTTGAGATGGTTGTAAATTACCTTGTATATTTATATACAAGACACATATGTAATACATACTCACACTAATACTAATGTACAAAGGAACATGCACGGTCTTAGAATGCACCACGTTACTAACAAGAGAGCCCTTGTTTTTGGATGTGAAGTGACATATTATTACCCTTGTTAGCGTGTGTTTGAACGTGTGTATATTCATACAACATTAGTTTATACATATACGCTACAGTCTATAAAACTTGGTGAATGTCACACCTAGATATTGGCAAACTACACATTTTAATCGAATTTCGCAAACAGCGCATCTACATTTTTTTATTTTTACTAGACTACTTTAATAAGTCAATGTAGGGAAATGTTCCCTAATTAAAAGGAACCTGATCCCTGCACCCTAGTTCGCTGGTGGGTAATTTAGAGGACTGTATAGGGGGGTTCAGGGCTTTGACTATTTTCTATCTTTCGGGGCAATGCATAATTTATCACCGATAATAAGTAATAACCCAGCACCACCCACCTTTCGATGCCTTTGTACTGCCACCATGCACTGGAAGGTTCGAGGACCTCGATATGCGCCGGCGGCCGGCCGTTTCTTGTGACGCCAGGGGATTGTTACTCGAACGAACAGTAACACTATACGAGTCCAAAACTCGACACGACACTTTTATGTTAGGCACTGCACTTTATATTGCAAGTCCTAGACGAATTATTTAATGTTTTATAATGAATTTGATGCGAATTATTCATAGCGATCGAGCGGCCATTAGGGAAGGTTCCGCGCTCACGTAGACACTCGCACGGCGACAGACGAACCAATCGGCGACTGGCGTTTTCATTGCTACCCACATATCGGTGAATAAAAAATGACAATTGCCCAGAGACAAAAAGATAATACGAAATAAATAGAATTATGAAATATTTACGAACAGTCATTTATTGAAATTAATTATTATTTAAATTAACTTTACAAATACAAAAAAATCGCTTATTAATAATCGATTTATTCGATTCGAGTTATTGATTATTTATTAATCGATTTTTTTTCACCCCAAGTCCGTCCCTAGTATTTGCTATGTATTTGCTATCTATGTTTTATGCTTAGATCTAAATAAAAAATAGCCAAACACTTGCGGAGCTGCAGTGGGACTCCAGAAATACTCGCTTAACAAACCGCCGGCAACTGTCAGAAACTCGGATGACAAATTGTACTGTCACACGATGCCGGTTCATTATCGTTGTTTTGTTGTACTGGAGTTAGTTTAAGATTTTATGCAACGCTAGATGTCCCTAGGTGTGCTTTTAGTTATGCTAACGTTATATTTACTCCATTAAAAGTTGACAGAATACTATTCTGACCAATTCAGAGAGTTATAATAGCAAACTGCAATTCGAAAGGTTCCGTTTATTCTAGTAAGGCTTTTGATAAACGGTGAATAGATGCCATATCCATCAAGGTATCAAATTCAGCCAGTCCGTATTTACAAAGATCTGGCTATCAATTCAATATTTTAAGGAATTGGCTAATAAGTCATCATCAATTATCACATTATGGCCAATTCTGAGCAATAAAGGCAATCAAATCTCATCGTAGAGAGAGCTCTTATCAGCTAATAAAGCCTTATAGCCCTAAGCTAAAGCTAAACCTTATAACCCTTTTTTATACAGGGGAAACGCCTTATGGATACCGTCGTCCGACGGGGTCAGGCGGCGGTTATGTAGGGGTAGGGACCCTTCGAAAGAGAAGTCCTCCTCCGCTAACCGGTGCATCAGGAGCACCAGATGCACCAACCGCCTCGGGGACCTGTAAGCCAGACGTCCGATATACCCCGATCCGAAAGTCCGAAGGTCCCTGACAGGGCGGCAGCTTTTTTCGTGATGATGCTTCAATTACGACATTAAATGATTGAGATAGATTGACTCGAGAATGTCTGGTGTATACTACCAAGTTCATTGTATATACTTTCGCAACTGTTAAGGGTAGATTACTAAGGATAAAGATACTGCATAGCTAGGGATTCTTTATAGCAGTAAATGTTTGAAACAAGCGTCATTATAAGGTACTCTGAACTCGATTTTAGAACCCCTTTATGTGTCGTGCCCACTTTGTAAGTTTGTTGAAGCGACAAGGAAGCTAGGGTTCTGCTAAATGTATAGCTGATACTAGCGAGCGGGAAATAGCTCATTTAAAATACAGCACACCATTTGTAAGCACGGAAGCGCTGTACGAGGGGCGTTTTCGTTATTTTTAAGTCCCCTGTAGCAAAGGTGTCTTACATCTAATATTAACTTTATCTCTTTTGTTATTAAGTTCTTATTTTATATCCAGTTGAGGAGAATACGTGAACCATATTTCTTACCGAGGTGTCGCAATAGGCGACTAAGGTTTGTTGAACCGCGTTGTAGTATCCGGCCGAGTAGAATAGACCACCCTCATTTCTTACCGAGGTGTCACAAAAGGCGACTAAGGTAAGTCGAACCGCGTTGTGGTTTCCGGCTGAGTAGAATAGACCACCTTCAATTTTTACCCAGGTGTCGTAAAAGGCGATTAAGGTAAGTCGAACCGCCGTGTGGTATCTGGCTGAGTAGAATAGACTACCCTCAATTCTTCGAGGTGTCGCAAAAGGCGACTAAGATAAGTCAAACCGCCGTGTGGTATCCAGCTGAGTAGAATAGATCAGCCTCAATTCTTACCGAGGTATCGCAAAAGGTGACTTAGGTATGTCGAACCCCGTTACGGTATCCGGCCGAGTAGAATAGACCACCCTCATTTCTTACCGAGGTGTAGTAAAAGGCGACTAAGGTAAGTTGAGGTCAGGTAGGCGATCGTTAGTACAATATGTATCCAAATCATATGACAAAATGTTTATAATATGTTGTGCCCACATAGAGTAGGGTGAAGTTTTAATAGAAAAACTCATTGATGCCTGCCCGGGTTTCGAACTAATGACCCCTCAAAAGAGTCGACACGTTCTAACCGCTGGGCTATTACAAATTTACACGACAGTTGTAATTTGTAAATGGATAAATTTAACTCAATTACGTAGAGTGTGATTGCCTAAAAAATTGTACGTTAACTTGAAACAAAATTACCTCAGACATTAGAATATTCGCAGTTCATAGAAAATTGCATTACACGTATTTTTTATGGTTAAGCTAATGTTTCATTAAGAAAAGTGCTTAAACGCTGGAAGCGTGGACGATTAGCTACCTTTAGTAGCAGACTATCTTAACCGCTTTTAGGTTTAAATTTATCTAATACAGGCTGTGACTGTGGTTTCGCTTGCGTGGAAATCAGTGTTTTACAAAGATTATTTTTATTCTAGAATAAAACGTTATATTTCTCCACAGCCTCTCCTCTATCTTCGAGTAAAAAACGCACCAAAATCCGTTTAGCCGTCCCGGGGAATATACTATTAACCTAATCCTTCCTCAAAAATTTTTGAGTAAAAACCGTAGATTTTGAGAAAATCGAGAAATCTTATACATGAAAGATTTGTTACCACAAGTATCAAAAGCAATGCATCGGTTACAGTACGAAAAGACCATTGAGATTGTCGTAGTGAATGTGCGTAGTTCTTGCGTAGTGGTGGTATCTTGTGATACGTGTGGTAACTAATTCTGCATGTGTGAAGTTTGAGAACGTTTACTTCCTACACTTAGCATTACATTTTACAAACGCGTATTATAGCAAAATATGATAACTTTTGTAAATAGCAATAATTGGAAGGATACTCACAATTTATTATCGGATCATCCAATTCATTAGTCACTAACATCGGAAGGGAATAAATAAAACCACTGATTGGATTATCCCAAATATTTGGGTTTGAATGAATACCTATACGGTTAAAATTCGGTGCTAACGAAAGCAAGGCTCGCTTTCATATGCAAATGACTTGGCCGGCCAAAACCCAATGAAACGTCGGCCTCAATCAAATAGTCCGTATCACCTAAATTGGACTGAAGAAAAGTGAAAAAATTAGGTATAGTCTGCGGTTCTCATAGCCATTTCCAAACTCGAACGGGATTTCTGTTAGTTTTCTATAATTGGCTAAATTGATACATAAAATTATGCGCATTTTGGTGAACGCATATCGTCACCTAAAACATCTATTGATCATCTGGAATCTGCTGAAAACTAGAAACCGAGTGTTGGGTTTATGCTACAGTCCTTGAATAAATCTTAATTTCTTTTTATATTAAAAGAAAATTTACGACGCCGTGTGGTATCCGGATGAGTAGAATAGACGATCCCCATTCCTTACCAAGATGTCGTAAAATGCGAATAAGGTAAGTTGACCCGCCCTGTAGTATCCGGGTGAGTAGAATAGGAAACCCTTTTTACTTACCAAAGATAAGTTGAGATCAGACAGGCGGCCGGTCGTAAAATACCTAGCCAAATTATGTAACAAAATGTTTATGACATGTTGTGCCAACCCCCCTTAGAGTGAACACCTCTTAGAGGGATAAGGGCAGGAGAATTACGATCAAAAGACAATTTAGAATGCTTAGTAATTTTTACATATTTTTGTGTAGATTTGTAAGTTATACTTACACTCATAATATTATAACAAAACATGCTGTACATACAATATATCATGCAAGATGTAAAAATTGTTACTGACAATAAATTTTATTTATTAAAACTCCATGTTATCTTGTCCCTAAATCAGAAAAATGTAAATGTGATCTCAACGGAAAAATAGTGTGCATATAAAATAGTGAAAGATACACTCTAGCTAAGTAACACGCCGTACTGTGTGCATACCTTTAAGCCACTGTTTACGGCACCCTAGTGTCATGGAGAGTCATTGAGCTACGCCATCGAACACTAAAAGCCTTTTCGAGAGTTTACATCATCGACGCTTTTTAGAGTAGACTATACATATACATGTCAGAAACGAATATAGTAATATATAATCAGTGGTAGCTTCTTTAAAATATTTGACGATTCAAAAGTACTGTAAACATTCCACTTGAATAAAGAATATTTTGAATTTGAATTTGAATTACTAGCTGTGACTGCTTAGTTATACAAATTCAAGCTGCTTATTACTGAATAAGCAGCTTCGCCCGCGTGGAAAATAGTGTGTAGCAAGTTTTTTCCGTGTAAATAACGTAATAGTTTTAATTGAAATCTTTAACTTAAAAATTGTTATTATGAGTTAACTATTAGAGATAGAGACATGCTGTCTTAGACTTTTTTGTAGTATTTTTATAGATCTACAATTCTCTAGTACATTACTTTAGCGCATCTCTGTTGGTTTACGCGTCACATGTTTTTGTTTTTTTTTTCGAATTAACTGTATTCAGTTAGCCTTACCGGCTTTTACAGCATCACCGGGCTGGACGGACGAGCGCAGAAGCATTGTCAACGTTGCGAAACGTGGCCCATGCAACTAAAGCTCCCAGCAGGCGAGTTTTCGTACAACCACGAGACCTCTTCAATAAATTTCCATAAAACATTAACCTTCCGGAAGGTTACGATGTTTTTGTAAAAATTGTTCAAAAAACCGCTTAATAGCTTTTGAGAAAATCGATCACATACAGACAGAGAGCTTTTAGGGACTGTGTTTTATAATAAGTATAGATTTCTTAAATTATTAATTGTGTATAATTATTTAATTGTAATATTTGAAAAAAGGTTGCATTTCGTAATAATGATGATCGAAATTAAATGAAGAAATTAAATTTTATAAATAAAATTTTCTTGATATTTTTAATTCTCTAGGCATAAGCAGGACTTACCACTTTACCTTTAGCATAAAACGCATTAATTATTTTGAATATCAGTATGGCATATAAAATGCGAAAGAAAATTCAAAGAGGTGGTCTGCCCGAGGTTTGAACCTATAAAAAAAATAGTTAAGGACGAGTTCTTAGCGTTTGGACTCCGTGTGGTATCCGGCTGAATAGAATAGTAAAATCCTCATTTCTTACCGAGGTGTCATAAAAGGCGACTAAGGTAAGTCGACCCACCGTGTGATATCCGGCTGAGAATAGACCAACCTCATTTCTTACCGAGGTGTCGTAAAAGGCGACTAAGGTAAGTTGACCCACCGTGTGGTATCGAGTTTAGTAGAATAGACCACCCTCTTTCTTACCGAGGTGTCGTAAAATATGACTGAGGTAAGTTGACGTCAGGCAGGCGGCCGGTTGTCAAAATGCAGCCGAATCATGTGACAGCATATTTATAACATGTTGTGCCGACCCCACTTAGAGTGGGATAAGGGCAGGAGGATGATGATGTGTTCTTAGCGTTGGGCTTGAGGCTTAGTAGGAAACAATAATTCTAAATATAAAAGTAAAGTTTTAACGTTCAACATATGGTCCTTCGAGCCGGACAAGAAGTTCGTTTGGTTATGTATTTAGGCTGACTTAAGTAGAGATTTATCAAATCATTCGAGGCAAAATATAATTAGTCAAATAAATCGCAAAACTTTTTAGAATTTCGAATTAAACACGCCGATAGAGTTTGAGAGGAACAATCTGGGACTGACTGCGAAGTTCGCGCAACTTTCGAGTTTGTTCGAAAACTGCTTGCTTTCAAAACGAACGTGTATTGTTTTAGTCGGAAATGTGGTATGCGGTATCACATATTAATTTTCCAACCAACATTTTATTCATGAAGTGGGTATAAAATGTAATGCAAAAAATCATAATATAAAAGCTCGTGCAAGACTACTTTTTGCGTTGACATCAAAGAGGTCGGTTAAGAGTATAAATTAATTAAGTATGCAATTTGAATAGCTTGTAATTTCTTAAATTTGACTCGTGGTCGCAAGTTGCAATTTTTCTAGATGAATCTCTCTAAAGAGAGAAAAATTGAGCAAACAACACATATTATCGCAAACATTACGTATACAAAATGGATTATGACACATTTATCTACCTATTAATTATAGCCAAAAAATTATTATAATAAAATTACCATTAATCAATAAATAATAATCAATAAACAATAAGAAAAACTAAAGAAATTTGATGATAATTGTGTTCAAGCAGCCGAGATTCTTTCTGGTTCTTCTCGCACCAACCAACATTCTGATTATTAAGAGCATCGGTTGTAGCTTCATTAGGCATATTGATTCTTCACGATTGAAAAGTGCTTGTAAGAGCTTATTTAAATAAAGATTATTTTAATTTGTTTTGATAACAAACTCAGTATATCAAATTTGTTCTGGCGTTCTTAACTATTATTTTTCGGTAGGCGTTAAAAAAATACCGCGTTACATCAAGTAATTATATTCTATTAGGGAAACCAGCTTAAAATGTGCATTATTATATTAAAGAGAAAGCAAAACAAGACTGTATCTATCTGTCTCTCTATTTTATGTGTAATAAGACAAAGACAAGTATACGTGTTTCATGTTTCTTTTCATTATTTGTTGTCACTATCGCTTACAGGCCTACCTATTATTATAATACTAGTATAATAATTCTAAGATTGACCGAACAGTTATGGCGATTGATCCTTACCGAAGAATGACATGTTATTAAGTTGACCCACCGTGTGGTATCCGGCTGAGAAGAATAAACCATCCTCATTCCTTACCGAGGTGTCGTAAAATACGACTAAGGTAAGTTGACGTCAGGTAGGCGTCCGTTCTTAAAATACGAAGCCCAATCATGTGACAATGTTGTGCCGACCCCACTTAGAGTGGGATTAGGAAAGGAGAAAAAAAATTCAAGCAGCATGTTGTGTCTAAAATCCAATCCAAGGGGAATTGAGATAATGTTATAACAGGCCGCTATTTTTTACACCAGTAAATTTATTTTGGTAGTTAGTACATATCACGCATCATAAAATTATAATAATAATATTATAACAAACAATGATATTTCTCCTTTATTCTTATTCAATAAATAAAAAACAATTTTCCCAAAGTCAACCTATTTAATCTCTTTCAACAACTCCATGATATATAACGACGGCCACTGTTTTTTCATATTTCGAGGGAATTGTTCCCTAATTAAAAGGAACCTGGTCCCTGGACCCTAGTTCGCTGGTGGGTAATTTAAGTGTACTGAATAGGGGTTCTGGGCTTTGACTATTTTTTATCTTTCTGGGCAATGAATAATTTATCACCGATAATAAGTAACAACTTAGCACCACCCACCTTTCGATGCATTTGTACTGCCACCATGCACTGGAAGGTTCGAGAACCTCGATATGCGCCGGCGGCCGGCCGTTTCTTGTGTCGCCAGGGGATGGTTACTCGAACGAACAGTAACACTATACGAGTCCAAAACTCGACACGACACTTTAAAGATAGGCACTGCACTTTATATTGCAAGTCCTAGACGAATTATTTAATGTTTTATAATGAATTTGATTCGACTTATTTGTAGCGATTGAGCGGCCATTAGTGAAAGTTCCGCGCTCACGTAGACACTCGCACGGCGACAGACGAACCCATCGGCGAGTGGCGTTTTCATTGCTACCCACATATCGGTGAATAAAAAAAATTGCAATTGCCCAGAGACAAAAAGATAATACAAAGTAAATAGAATTAATAAATACTTACGAACAATATTAATGACCAAATCTATGAAGGAGGTTGTATTAGAAACATGTAATAATACATCTACAAATAATTTTAACATATCTCAAGACGTAGATTCGAATTTATAAATTCTTAAAATAAATGTGCCGAATATGGTGGAAAAGTTAATAACTTTTCCCCCACTTTTAGACAAAAAACCAATTCAATCTTTTGATCCAGCTTTCTACAACTTCTAACAATGTGCTTGGATTTTATAAAAAGTCCAAGGAAACCGTTCTAAAGAAATACATCATTAATTCACACAAGTAGCTTAAAAATCCTTTAAGCCAAAGGATTTCCAGCGGCTCTGAAGCACCTCATATATTATTCAGTCGGCGTCCGCGAGCGTAAATGAAAAAGTTCCAATGTTCAGTGACTATTGGAACACCGCCAAAATACTCGTGAACCACCGAAAAGTTTCAATCAATCTAAAATCAAGAGGTTTACAAAATTACGAGTTTAGTATTCGGATCGTATATACGACGTAGGCGGATTTCAAAACGAACCTAATACTTCTTTTTCGTTTTGAATATTATATGTTCGCGACTAAGTTAATACAAGCTTTATGCTCAATTAAATTAGTCAAAAAATTAAACAAGCGCCGCACACATTCACTATTACAGTCTCAATAATCGTTTCGACCTTATGGCTCGTCTTACATCATCCAGAGATAGACTTCACAAAAACAGTAGGTTGGACATATCCCGAAAATTCTGTAGAGATATTCAGGTTATTCCACGATATTTTTAAATTAGATTTTTATAGATACAAATTAGACACATCCTACTAATACTATAAATGCGAATGTTTGTGAGTATGAAAGATTAAAATGCCGTGAAAGATTAACAAACGTGATGTACGTTTGTTAATCTTTCACGGCGAATCCATTGAACTAATATCGATGAAATTTGGCACAATTATTTATTCCTTATACACCAGGATATATATAGGCTATAGAAATCCTATTCGCGAAGCGACTGGTGAGTGCCACGAGTGCGGCGCTGACTTTGACACGGCGCTGCATACGCTCGCAGACTGTCCAGCTTGGGCGGTTCAGCGGGCGGAACTCGTGGCACAGGTGGGGCACGATCTCTCCCTGCCCACTGTGGTTCGCGCCATGGTGGACAGGGAGCGATCGTGGGCAGCGATGGCCTCCTTCTGCGAGGACGTTATCTCGCGGAAGGAGGCGGCGGGGCGGATCCGGGAAGTCGAGTCCTTGGATCCGATCCGCCGCAGGCGAGCCGGGCGCAGGCGACTCGCTGAAGACCGTCGCGTGCCGCCCTAACGGGGACCTATGTGGGCGTTCCGAACGGGGTTCAATCGGACGCCCACCCTATAAGGTCCCCGAGGCGTTCGATGCATCTGGTGCTCCCGATGCATCGTCCAGCGGAGGGAGGGGCCACTTTTAGAGAGGCCCCGACCCAGAGGTGGCGCACTCTGGGCTACAGAGTTGCTGCTGGCGGGGATGGGGGTATTGTCTTCATAGGTACCCTATACCCGCCACCAGCAGCGTGGAGCACACAGGTTATTTTAGTCGGTGCGAGTCCGACATAACCGTTGCCTGTCCCCGTCGGGCGGCGGTACCCATAAGGGGTTTTTTCCTGTGAAAAAAAAAAAAAAAAAAAAAAAAAAAAAATAGAAATCCTATTAATTCTACAAGAATAGGATGACATTGAAAAGCGCAGTCTATTATTAACCAAGCACGCGATATTAGTCAACGTGAACTAAGTTGCGGGTAAAAACTAATAAGTTATAATAGAAAAACTTATTGGTGCTTTCCCGACGTTTCAACCCGTGACCTTTTCGAAAAAGTCGCACTGTCTCACAGCAGGTAACACAGCTATCACAGGGTGTATATCGGACGTCTGGCTTACAAGTCCCCGAGGCGGTTGGTGCATCTGGTGCACCCGATGCATCGGTTAGCGGAGGGGGACTTCTCTTTCAAGGGGTCCCAACCCAGAGGTGTTTTCTGGGATCAGAGCTGCTGTCGGTGGAGATGAGAGCAATGTGGACTCGTACAACGATACTCTGTCCTTGCCGTCGGCAGCGTGGTGGAGCACACAGGCCGTTTTAGGCGATGCGAGTCCGACATAACCGCTGCCTGTTCCCGTCGGGCAGCGTTACGCATAAGGGGTTTTTACTGTTAAAAAAATGGCTAAGACAGCATATAGATTGTGTACTTGAAGGATTTAGCGATGAGGCTCATTAATTCTCATTTGAATAAAACATTTGGAGTTTAAATTAAACGAAGAGCCAGGTAACTCGGGACTGTTACAAACAACTGTTACGTTCAATTAATTTCCAATTAATCAAGGTTTATTGTTAATTTATGTCGATATTACGGGAGCTTGACGATATATAAGTTCAAAGAACTTCGGTAATAAAATGAACGGACCGTTGGGAATTGTTTTCATTAGTATAAAAGCACGTGTGGATTGTTTTTAGAGCTTCATAATGGAATTGATTTTTAGTAATGTTACTAGAACACTAGAAAAATGCATTATTTTTTTTATAATTTAGGATATTGTGAGTTTGATTTCCCCGCCGTGTGGTATCCGGCTGAATAGAATAGTACCACCCTCTTTTCTTACCGAGGTGTCGTAAAAGGCGACTAAGGTAAGTTGACTCACCGTGTGGTATCCGGTTAAGTAGAATAGACCACCCTCTTACTTATCGAGGTGTAGTAAAACACGACTGAGATAAGTTCGCGTCAGCAAGGCGGCCGGTCGTAAATACGTAGCCAAATCATGTGACAACATGTTGTCCCGACCCCACTTAGATTGGGATAAGGCCAGGAAGATGAAGATGATTGTGAGTTTGATTTCCGTATAGTGTGACTTATTGTCGCTTACCAGCAGCTGGGGTTTAAACCCTGGGTGGTTTTAAATAAATAAATATATGGGATAACTACATACACGTTCATACGTCCCTAAAGTAAGTAACTTAATACTTGTGTTATGTTATATTTTAACCTTTCTTTGCGTGCGCTAAGTAAACGGTGAAATTTAGTAAAAAAATGTATAAAAAAATTGTTCCCCTCTAAATAAAAGTCCGCGACAGCATATGTCTAGTTTTTAAAGTTAACACACTTTAACCATTTTTATGGTTATCAAAATTGTTACAGCATGTTTAAAATACAACCTTCTTCATAGAGTTGGTCAGTAATAAGAAAAAGCATTGTGACTGTCATATATTAATGTGTCATTGAGTTGTTGCGAAAGAGTAAATGGGTTGATTTTATTTATTGAATAAGTATAAAGGAGAAATATCGTCGTTTATTATATTACAATATTACGGTTTTAATCTTTCCACGCGGGCGGAGCCGCTGGCAATTGCTAGTAATGTATATATAAATCCGAAGAAGCTACAAATAAACTGGACTACAGTCAGAGGCGTCGTCACTAATTCCCGTTGACAGCGGAAGGCGGTAATAGTAACGCAAACACTTGGCGACTTACAAAGAGCGATGTCGTAGCTTACAAAGGGACTAACCGACCGTGAGTGAGCAGAGTTCAATGTATTGTTCTTGCGGTCTTTCATTTCTCTAACGACAAAGACAATTCCTATTGTTAAATGTTTGATAATAGCAAAGCAAACACTAGACGAGGCTGACGATCTATAAAGAGTGAAACTGTTAGTTGAACAGTGAATAACTGGCTGTAAAGATTTTTTATATGCTCTTCCATTAAAAGAATATATTGTTACATGTTTCTAATACAACCTCCTTCATAGAGTTGGTCATTAATATGAAAAAACAGTGTGGCCGTCATTATATGTGTCATGGAGTTGTCGAAAGAGATTAAATGGGTTGACTTTGGGAAAATTTCTTTTTATTATTGCATAAGAATAAAGGAGAAATACGCCGTGTGGTATCCGGCTGAGTAGAATAGTACCACCCTCTTTTCTTACCGAGGTGTCGTAAAAGGCGACTAAGGTAAAGTGACCCACCGTCTGGTATCCGGTTTAGTAGATTAGACCACCCTCTTTCTTACCGAGGTGTCGTGAAATACGACAGAGGTAAGTTGACGTCAGGCAGGCGGCCGGTCGTAAAAACGCAGCCAAATCGTGTTACAGCACGTTTATAACATGTTGTGCCGACCCCACTTAGAGTGGGATAAGGGCAGGAAGATGATGAAGATGATGATGATAAGAATAAAGGAGAAATATAGTTGTTTTTTATAACATTCTTTCTTTATATGAGACTAGCAATAGCCAGCGGCTCCACCCGCGTGAAAAGATTAAAACTCCTTGCTGCTCCTCTCCTATTCAGTTATAGTGTGATGTTATATAGCCTACAGACTATCTTACACTCAGACTTTTTCAAATCGGTCCAGTAGTTCCTGAGATTTGCGCGTTCAAACAATCCAATAAACTCTTCAGCTTTAAATATTAGTATAGATTGTGACTCATCACATTAAGTGAAGATGGTAATAATTAATACGATACCTACGAAATAAACGAACTTGGCGTTCGTCCACCTATTAAAATGGAATCTGGAAGAAACCTGTATGTTTTGTGAGTTCATCTGGAAGAAACTTGCATGTTTTATGAGAATGTTTTCAGTATGCTTAACACGCACTGCTTACATTAGTCTCTCTTAGTACCTCGTAGCCTCTTACCACTCACTAACAAAAGAACGTTGTATTTTAGAAAAATTCGAACCGGAATAAGGTTAACATTTGAAGGTGAATCAGAGTGAAATAATAGATATAACAAAATAAATTATATTCAACAGAGTAAAAGAGAATAGAAGTAGATGAAAAAAAAGCCTGAGCTCTGTATTCTTCTGAAAGTTTACTCATTACTATAAGGTGCTCTAACGTATAGGCGTAACGTATGCCTAGGTAACGAATGATATGCCGAGATTTACTGTATTTCTTTATTGACTTGTAATTTTTCATATAATGTAAAGAGTTTGGAGAGGAGAATAGCCTTTTATTTCGGTACAGAAATCCATGTAGACAAAATCGCAGGCAGAAACAAGGCAATGAAAGAAACAACAAAGTACAAATCCAACATAATGCATTTATTTTACAAACACTACTTATTTACTGTACCATCTAACATTACGCCATCGTATTATACAAGAGACATCGCGTTATATACAGAAATTTCAACATTCAAATACAATAATATTACGTAAAGATATAAGGCACATTTATAACATCTTAACCCAACGAGAATTATCACCTACGTGACCGCAAACTTTCATCGCATTTGCAATCAAACTGGACCTATCATTTACAAAACGAAACCTCGTAAAGCTGAAATAAGTCTGTTATTTTTACAAATTTTAATGACAATTCAAAGATACAACGGTCCAAATAAGATGTTTTTATATAAATAAGAGGACAACTTGATAATGCATTCAGCTAACTTCGTATTTACAATTTAACCTAAAATTCCAAGATATGTAATTTAACAATAAAAGGGTTTTCGCCCGCAAATCTCTCAGCCAGTCAAAGATATAAATTGTTTAAGGTAGTCGAAACAGTTATGTTTGGAACAGCTATGATCTTACTTTATCAAATCAAAATGTAATATGTGAAAAGAACAAATAAAGACAGAAAGAGAGTGATGATCGGTGACTCTGGTGATCGACTAACTGCGGTATTGCCAACCATGTGACCCAAATATCGCTAAACAATAATGATTAACGATATTATTGGTACGATAGGGTCATAAGTTTAATCATTAGTTAAATAAGTAATCACTGATCAAAATAATTGCAAATTTATAATTAAAATAAATAAATTGAAAAGAAAAAGTTATTGAATAAAAATTCGAATATCTTTCATAGGTACGTTTGAAAGTAAAATGAATGTTGGAGACTGATAAAGAACTATAATATATAAATCGACTTGTTTTTAATGTAGTCCGTCACTTGTTGTTTTTGGATAACAATTATTACAGCGACATCGGGCGGGACGGGCGAATACTGAAGTATCTCATGAGTGTGCAAAATACCAACAGCAAAGCAGAAAAGCATTACTATTGTAGAGTACCCCTATCATAAAGATTGATTGCGGAGCAAAAATCCAATAAGCACTCAAACCGTTCTATGTCTAATATATTATCATAATTTAAAACAAAAAAAAATATTTTGGATAATACAAAAACAAGAACTGACTGAGAGACACTCTAAACATTTTATAGACAGACATAAAAAAGAACATTACTTTGACATAGGTAGCTAATTTCCGATTAATTAAAAAAAAGTTTTAATATAACCTTGAGATTTTAACATAAGCTGTTTTTATGTAATTTTTACAATGAATTAATATATTCCGGTAAATTATACTTTTAATGTTAAAATAATTTAAATTCTTTATTTTAGATATAAAATAAGAATTTTCTTCAGATAATGTAAAACAAAAATCTTAACCACAAATACTGGCACGTCCTTTGTTAAATTAGTCATTATTATACAGAGTGTTCATATTCTGAGCAATGAAAGAAAATTTTTATTCTAATATAATTTTTACATCTTTTTTAACCTATTTTTAACACTAACTGGCTGTTTTTTCCTACGCACATATTATTCTTACAAGAATCACAAAATGGAATGCAATGGATCTTTAAATGTATAGAGTACCATAAAATTAAAGGGAATTTTACTAAATGAAATTGTAACAGAACTTATATTTTGTAACTGTTACGCAGAAATCAAGTTTTTTGAAATATATACATAAGTATAATTAAACAATAAACAATTAATTTGACTAATTTTACTAACATCTAAAATAAAAATAATTCACGGCACATTTTACTAATAAAATTATTGATGCAATGGAGCATCTAAAGGCGTCTTTAGTAAAGTAGTGTCATTACATTAATTATTTTAAAAAAAGCTATAGAATCAAAAAAAGATATTATAATAATCCGATAATAAAAAAAAAAACAAAATAAATTTATTATTATTATATAAACAAACACAACACAAAACAAAATAAATCAGTCATTTTGTAACCAAACCTGCTATAATTTTCCAATAAAAAATAGATAAAAACAAAAAATAAATTCGCTCACCTTTACATGAAACCCCCGAATGATACAAAAATACTTACTTATATTAAATTGTAACTAAAATATCAGATATTTCGTTATTTTAAACGTCTAACTACAGTATTTTATAAATATTTTCACTAGATTCATCTTCTAGGACATATTTAGAGACTAATACAATATATGACAAAATCACAATTACATCCCATGAAACTAGATGGTCACATAGCAGCGACATTAATAGAACGAGGCATTTAAAAATTTTAATCGATTAAAAATTTCGAAATATGTAGCAAGATATGTACAAGTTCAGGATTATCACTAATTAACGTTGTTAATGTATTTAATACTTGACACAAAATACTATAATGAAGGGAATAATTGTTTAAATTAAAATTATAAAATGTAGGAAATAAAATCAAAAAGATCGATAGAATATAATTCTCCTACAACCAATTTCTATATTTCGAATCACACCCACAGTATAATGCAATGAACCTAATTATAAAACGTAAAAAATTAAAATTTTATACTAAAATATGCAGTTGAGATCCGAAATCGAAAAAATAATTTAGGCCACGTCAAATGGGGTCTATTCGGGGTCAAAATAGCATTATCTTTATTAAAAAGAAAACAGTCAGTCCAAACATCTCCTTCATACAGTTATATTAACCTACTATTATAAACAAGATGCATTTCACAACAAGTGATTCGAAGCACTCACATTAGAAACTCGTCCATTTTATATAAAGTCACAACATAGTTTATATGAACAACACTTCGTCATAGGCCTCCCGCTACTCGGCCGTTAGTTCTGGACTGAGTCGATCAGCGTTGAAATTCTCCATGTTCCACATTTGTCTGTTTTCCGCTTCGTTACACGTTTCCATGACGATCTTGTCCTTATTACGGGATATCGCCATGCACTTTTCGCTGGACCCGTGTTTTAGTAACTTCGTCTGTAATAATTAAATTATTGCTTATAACTTCATACAAATCTTCCAAAAAGAGTTTTGTTTTTGGGGCGCTAACGGTAACGCTTGTTTTGAATATTAATAATTTGATCAAATATTAGATGAGTAACAATGTTTTACAAGATTTCGATTCATTTCTAAAGAGTCGGTTAGTTATGACTTTACGGTAAAAATCTTAATTGAAATAAAGAATGAACCTAGAAGACCATAAAATTACAATGGACTCACTTCAACCCAAGAAATTTTTAAACGTAGAAGTAAATAAAAACTAAATTTACATTTTTTTGTAGATCCAAAATACTTACATTTTGATCATACAGCCATAATTGATTGCCCTTGGCCCCATGACAAGGGTAAAGAACAACGTCATGACCCGAATAATCAAGGCAAGTCTCATCACGACGGATTTCACCATTCTTTGAATACATCCAGTACTGAAAATGTTAATATAATAATTTAATATCATATCGGTTTTTACCATATACGTATGTATAAAATTAGATTCAAACATAATTCTCTGATAAAGGAACAGTAGTAAAACTTATTTAAATATCTACCAAAACCAATTGAAATAAAGATTATATTGTGAATATGAATAATTATAATTTGTACATTTCTGATAAACCCTCCATATGAGAGCTACGAGCTCTTATAGGCTTAAACATGTAAATGCATGTGTACCTGCTCCCTTTAAGCACAAATACAAGATACAAATACATTACATTTTCAAAAGACTTGTGCAAATATTGCCCTATAATAATAAAAATTTACAAGCATAAGCGCTCATATTTCTATAGCTATATTCTTGGAAAAAAATTAAATATGCCAAAGAGAGTAGGATTATGATAATAAAAATTAAATTAATTGGCGTAAATATTTTATAAATGGTGAACAATATAATTCTGATATTGGTATGGTATAATAGGCAAATCTTAAACGTGAATAAAGAATTTATATGTAAAAAGGAAAAGTTAATAAATAAATAAATAAATATAAATAAATATATGGGACACTTACACACACGGTCGTCCGTCCCCAAAGTAAGTAACTTAATACTTGTGTTATGGGTGACCGACAACTGGTGAATATATACTTATATATTTTTTAAATACATACTTAAATACAAATATACACCCAGGCTCAAAGACCAACAAATTCATTTTATAGAAAATGTTGGCCCTCGGCGGGAATCGAACCCGCGACCCGCGGAGCTGAAGGTAGGGTTACTACCCACTGCTCCAACGGGCCAGTCATGACATGAAAATGACTTGTTATTATGACATAACTAAGCTTACGTACTAAATGTATACCTAGCGGCAGTACCAAAGTTTTATAGTCATTAAAATGAATAACTTAATAATGATAACAGTTAATAGAAGAAGTACCAATTCCATTTCCCTGCAATAAATATTTACAATAATTTTATGATTAGCCAATTACTATGTTAGTGAGAATAAAAATAATGAGAGAAGCTATATTATTATTAGTTATAACAAACGTCGCATATGAAAAATATAATAGCCCAAACACATGCATACGAAATATGTGACAAAAAAATTTATCCACACGATATGCCATTAGTATTATAAAAATAACATGATACATAAAATAACAGTTATTTTATTCCAATCTAATACAAGCTAATCACAATGAACACCGGACCAAAATACAAATCGGAAGCCGAAGCGCAGAAGTGTGCGTTGGCGTTTATAGACAAACCTGATTGCCGTACTCTCCGTGACACGGCCATAGATTAACTGATTTCTTCATATCTTCTGGTCCAGCCGCAGAATCGATGCACATATCCGACCAGGGATTCGCGATCTAGTGTCATCCATAATTTAAAAAGGCGTGTCAAAGCAAGCGTGCTGGTGACATTATTACTTGGAGCAAATGTTTGTTTCAGATAAGCTTACTACTCTACAAGTAATAATGTCCAGATGAGGATGAAAATGATGAAAACAACCGTAGTGATCACTTATTCCTCATACAAGAATAAGTTTTTAGGTGTTTATCATTAAACCCAAACGTATTAAACACATCACTCGCATTCCAACATTGACAATACCTGATTGCTACCACCGCCATGGCATGAGTGTATCATTATAATTTGTAATTCTTCTTGAGATTCTTCAACCGATTCACCATCAAGGCAATGATGAAGACCGTTTGCTTCATTTCGAATCTAACGATTCATACAACAAAAACTAAACAAATTAAATTCCGTGCAAACAGTGCTAGAGTAAAAAAATCTCGTGCGTATATAATCATGCTGGGAAATCGGAGTGCAAAAAAACGGTCAAAAAGAAAATAGACAAGACAATTTTTCAACGTGGTACTGCCGCAATCGGTGTAATTTAAACGACAGAACACCTGATTTCCTCCCTGCCGATGACATGGGTAAAGTCCGACAGGCTTATGGTGGTCAGACTTGCGTGATGGTGAATCCAGACATGTCTTTTCAAAGGCGACATTACGAATCTGTACAGGTAATAATTTTGAAAACACGTAACATGAAAAAAATGCACTCCAGATTTTAAAGGTTCAAGACGGATATTTTTTTTGGTAATCATTTCACAATTTTGTTAGTTAAATTAAATTTATGTATTATAAATCTCTTTATTTATTCAAACGAAAATATCATGAAAAATCAGTTACACCTTACTAAACTAAAATCACTGAAAATTCCAAAATTCAAATTATTCTTAAAATAAATTAGCATTCAAATATTTATCAACTAAAGTAATTTCTAATAAGTAAATAGGAAATTATTTAACAAATAACATTATGTGATAAGAATATACGTACCTCGCCATGAGCGACTGACTCTCCTGGTATAAATAATTCTGGATAAATATTTTTCAAGTACCACTCAAAAGACTTGCACCCAAGTTTATTTCTTAACGCTGTTCTGCTAGAGATATCACCATAGTCACCTTTGTCATTGCCAACACGCTGATAATAATATTTAGCATAGTCATCTAACCATACCTGAAAAGCGGAAAAAAGTTAAAAATTTAAATTACAAAATACAAATTGTGGAGTGGAGACAATAATGATTATAACATTTTTGATAACAATACCTCAGCCAATCTAACAGAATTTTTCTTAAGAACATTAACTCCTGTTCGCCACTTATACGGAGATCTCTTCCTAAATATATGCCCAACATGTGAACACGGCACAATTTCCAAAGTACCACCACACATCCAAGTTTTGAATGACAATTCTAAATTCTCGCCACCCCATATATCAAATCCGCTATCATAAGTTCCAAGTCTTTCAAAAAACTCCTTGTCAATCGCGAAAAGACCACCGGCCATTGTTGGAGAATAAACGGGTTCAGCTGTGTGTTTGTGTCGCGATCTCTCTTTAGCTGGGACGGGATGCCAGTTGAACTGTAAATTCCAATCGAAACCGCCCACATTGACCGAAGAAGAGTCCCTGTAGTGGTACTCAAGAGTGTTGTCATCTATAACGTCGATTACTGGACACACAACTGTCGTTTTGTTACGAGCAATTCTGTCTAACAAGGGCTCCAGCCAACCTGTAAACAATTTAACATCATTGAAATGCATTATTGTATATTAGACGTTTATAGTCTTATGTGTGTTTATCGTATTATGTTATAATTCTATTCCCCTTTTTTTTCTTAAATTTGACTCAGAAAATTCGTTTTATTTCGTACTTTTAGTTATTTGTTATTGTATAAAAGAATAATGACAGCAGAAAAAGTTCTACAAAAACTACGTTCCCTTATTAATTATCCAATTATAGAAACATTAAAGTTGATAAAGTTTGGAAGTCTGTGATTAAGAAATATAAGTTTTACTAAGAAATTATTGAATTCAAACTTTAGATGATACTAGAATTATTTGAAACAACAAATTATAATAGCCTCAGAAATAATGATTTATATAAACATTTAGTTTCCATCTAAATATAGCTTTGCCTTTTTGTAATTTTAGTCTTCTTATAGATGTTGCAAATTTGTACTTACCCTCTGTGCATTCACAATGGCTGTCAAGGTAAGTAAGAACAGGTGCTGTGACGTATCGCGCCCCGAGCAGTCGTGCTCTAATAAGACCCTCCCTACGAGTAGCACGGACTATCCTTACTTTTGGAAGAGATGACATATAATCGTCTAACTGTTGCATTAGGTGCGCTGAAATAAATTAATAATTTAATAGAAGGAAGTTTAAACGCCGTGTGGTATCCGGCTGAATAGAATAGTACCACCCTCATTTCTTACCGAGGTGTCGTAAAAGGCGACTAAGGTAGGTCGACCCGCCGTGTGATATCCGGCTGAGTAGAATAGACTAACCTCATTTCTTACCGAGGTGTCGTAAAAGGCGACTAAGGTAAGTTGACCCACCGTGTGGTATCCGGTTTGGTAGAATAGACCACCCTCGTTTCTTACCGAGGTGTCGCAAAATACGACAGAGGTAAGTTGACGTCAGGCAGGCGGCCGGTCGTAAAAACGCAGCCAAAATCATGTGACAGCATGTTTATAGCATGTTGTGCCGACCCCACTTAGAGCGGGATAAGGGCAGGAAGATAATGAGTCGAAGGAAGCCTAAATTTAAAAGATGATAGTCAAGGAATTGGAACATGGTTATACAAAGTTAAATTGATTGCAAAAACCATAATAAAACAATATAGTGCCTATTTTAGGATCTTCAGGTCATTTGGTATTAGGCTAATCCCTTGACACTTAAAATCTGCTTCCCAGCTATATTACGTGAATGATTAAATTGTAACCAACTCGATTGATATAAAAAACTAATACTCTTGTTTATTTAACGGTCTTGTCACGACCTAATATATCGGTATTCGGTATAAAATCTATATACGTGTACTTGTAACGTCATCGTTATTTTGGGTCTACTTTTATCAAAGATCTTGATCGAAGCGAGTGCTTTTAATTTTTCTATATAAAAATTCAGCCTTCTCATATTTGCACACAACTGAAAAAACAGTTCATAAATTTAGATTAAATTTATTTTATCTATTATAAGTATTGTATTAATGTTATTACCAGATCATTTACATTAATAAATTTCACGAAAATTACAAGTATAAAATTACATTATACTTGGTACTACTGAATGTAATGCGTGATCTGGTTTAACTAGTTTTGCAGTTTGGGTAATATACGAACTTTGTTGTCTGTTACAACTTGAATGAATATCATTAAATTTTAATAGAACTAAATCAGTATATGTGAAAAGACCTTCGGAATGATACGTGAGAAGCATAAGTAATTGATATTGTGGATGCGAACTCGTCATTATGAATTAACGGCATTATCACAATGCGGATATGCCGAGTATTATTTCCAAGCAAAGATATATGTAATAAAGTGCTACTCGCTAGAATATATTATAATGATTATGAAGAAAATATTCACAAATTAATCTAGCAATACAAAAATATTGAATGTAAGATTGATTCTGTTGCTCTTTCAGCCTATGTTCTTATAGAGCAGACCCTTGCTCAAAATCTCAACTCTCATCGTCTATCGTTGGATTGAGCGTAGAATATAGAATGCAGTATTGTTTGAGTTAACACGTTCTGATCTGTGAAACCTAATTTTAAAGATCTCGGACCTCAAGTAATCTAGATTCTCTCAAAAGGCGATAATTTTTTATGTATTTTTATTTTTACTGATATTATTTAAAAATTATTGCATATAATAAAAATTAATAAAGTGATATTATACAAAGAAAGGACTAAAACTAATAATGATGTTACTCTTCTTTGCAAATATCATAAGGAAGCAATCTTTTTTTATAGAACTAAAACGCTTCTATTTCTCTTTTATGCGTCTTCGCAACTATTGGAAAATTTAATATTGATCAAGTTTTGATGGAATATTTTATAATTACTTTGAATTAAATGATATTAATATAATCTTCAAATAACTGCAAGATTTTCTTTTATTTATCAATCTTTTAGTAGGTATACTTACGCATATCTGAAAAGTCATCAACGAGAATGATTTCCTTGATTAAGTGTGGTGGCGATCTGTCTATTACCGAGTGAACGGTTCTGAGCAGCACCGACCATGCCTCGTTGTGGAAACAAATAACAACAGAAGTCTGTGGAAGCTCTTCTAAATAGCGTCCTGGTTGTTTACACCTGTCAATAAATAAAAAAAAGACTATTGCATTGAACATTAAACGTAAAATTTTCAATCATAGGTATCTATGTAATGTTCCACCTAAGATTCTTATACCCAAATCTAAAAATTCTTTATTAAAAACAACTTCTATAAGCTTTTTTAATTTGTCAATTAAGGCATGTTGATTAAAGTGTGAGGGAAGTGTTATATTTATGACATCAAAATTTAATATACATAATATGGAATCCAGTAGTTTTAAATACACATGTATTACTTTGATTGACATATATTTAAAATTTTATATTCAAGTGCAGGTGAACACTGTAGGTATTGATCTAAGACCTTAAGTTAAAGGGAAACGCGTGTAAAAAGATTTAGGTACATAGTAACAGTATACGTTTTCCATTTCAGCACTAGTATCCTTTAGTTAACCGTAACTCACCTTTTTTATCTCAGAGGTTCTGAATTAAATAATTTAATGAGTTTGACACTATTTACAAAAAATCCCATACTAATACGGTCTGTATAAAACGATAGTCAGATGTGAATTGCCAGCTTACACCAAATATATCAATACAATTTTGTATTTAACAATGTAAACGCCCTTACCATTCGTCCCTAGGGTCGGGCAGTTTCCTCCTAATCGATATCAGATCGCTCGCGTACTGATTGAAGGCGTTCTTTTTCCATCCCTCCGATACCGCAAGCTTCGCGTCCTCGCTCATGTTCGTCGGCAACACGACCGGTTTGCCGAGCTCGCCCGGTGCATTGTCCGAGCCGGGAGCAGCTATCACTCCAAGTCCTACGGGACGGGATCAATCAAACCCTTTTTGCACTTACATAAACTAGTTCCTGCTATAATGATGGATCGTATGGTTCGTTATTTACTTCTAAATTTATATCTTTTTTCCCAGATACATATTTTTACACTCATATTAACTTAATCTCAGGAAACAATTTTCTTTTTCGTCTTGATAATAATATTTCCCAGATCTAAGTTTTTACATTCACATTTTGTACTATATCTCATATTACCAACAATTTTCTTTGCATCATTCTCCTACCCTTATCCCATTCTAAGTGGGATCGGCACAACATGTAACAAACATGTTGTCACATGATTTGGCTTCGTATTTTACGACCAGCACCCTGCCTGATGTCAACTTACGTAAGTCGCATTTTACGACACCTCTGTAAGAATGAGGGTGTTCTATTCTAGTCAGCCGGATACCACACGGCTACAGCAACAATATTCATTTACACCTTGATAATATTATTGTAAAAAAAAACTAATATACTGAGATAAAAACTGATATATAATATAAAATTCATTACTCTAAAGTTGCATGTAATACTCGCTAATATAATTTTATAGGTAAAGTGTTTTACACATAAATATTTATAACTACGTTAAGATAATTTAGACAAGTCTACAAAATATAACCGGCGTGCGGTATCTAGCTCAGTAGTATAGACCGCCTTCATTTCTTACTGGGGTGTCATAAAATGACACTAAGATAATTCGAACCGTCGAGTGGTATTCGATTGAGTAGAATAGACCACCCTCTTTCTTACAGAGGCTACGTAAAATACGACTAAGTTAAGTTGACGTCAGGTGGCCGGTCGTATAATACGTAGCCAAATCACAAGAACCCACTCAGATTGGGATAAGGGCAGGATATTTGTGTCGGGGGACATAAAAGATTTACGAATGGTTACATATTTTTCTTTCCTTTTATTTATCATACTAGACTTACATGTTTTAATGACTACTAAGTATTTAAAACATCGATCAATCGTTTCCCAGGAATTTGCTAAACCCTAACACTGTCTTTATCGGATATCCGTCAACATGTCACATTCTTGTGAAACAGGGCTACATCTAGCGATTAATAACATCCCTTTAGATCGTGGGAACACTTTACTACGGTTGTTAATTAAACTCTCACTATAAATTGCTTTAGCGTTTATGTTCAATATAACCCTTAAATTAATCGTTCAAGTAACGATGAACTAAATGAATATACATTCGGGCCTATACTTATATGTAGGCTTAATACTATTAAGATTCTGATTCTGATTCATTCACTTTACTTTTTAATTTTATTACCTTATTTACAACTAATTGATAGCAAAATATTATACAAATAAAGCATAAAGCAATTAGTATTACCTTCTTTGCCCAAGATCCGACCCAGCCAATCGACTCGCGTTGGTGCTGTAGTGGATAAAGGAATATTATCATGCATTTTATCTACACGGATCCACAGTTCATATTTCGGTTATGTGTGATCGGCTATTTTATAAATTTTATTAAGTTCCTTTTTGTTTTTGTCTTAAAGTATCGTATCTCAATACCCTAATTGAATGGAATCTAAAGCATCTAAGACGCTAACTTCATAATTATTTAGCACATACTCTTCAACCATAATCACTACACGTGCTATTTTTTAAATCACTTTATTTAAATCATACAATAAATTTATCACAGCTTTCTCACGTATCCAATATATGAACATTTTAAAATGCAATTCAGGGAATGTAATGTGTAAACAATTTTAACTCAAATAATTTATCGGCAAATGGCTATTGGCACACAAAATTATAATGTCAAAGTGTTATGTAAAGTATAATTTAATGTAAAGTGTAAGTGTAAGTATAATGTAAAGTGTAAGCTTTGCTGTTTTAATTAATGCAAATAGCATAAAATTTACCAAAAAAATGCCATGTATTTTGCCATATATTTTGAAGCTAGTGAGATTCTACATTATTAAATATTGAAACGTCTTCGTCCATTAACATTTCTATTTCTGATCTACCAAAAAAGACAACCAAGAAAAAAGAAATGGGGGAAAATACATGAAACTCTAATGGCATTGTTATTTACAGCGGCTATAAAAGTGTGACAGAAAATATATATAGCTTTAAGAAACAGAGCGAATAACGTGTCAAGGAGTGATTTAATAACTTAACGTAAATATTAAATACTTAATCATTTGGGTTTTTTTATCTTTACATTCAAAAGTTAAGTTATAAACGACTATATATTCAAAACAATATTGATTATTTACTTAAAACTTCAACATCAACCATAATGTTCATAATTTAATATAATAAAAGTAACATTAATTGCATAACTCATTCATTAATGACAAAAACTGGTGTCTGTTAGTAAGCAAAATAAATTCGTGCATCACAGCAACATAGTAAATAAAAACAGTGTCAGATTCTAGTATTTTTAACACGTAAGCTCATGCAATTTAGCATAGTGTTAATAATTATGCTCACCATCGGATAAATTGTTGCCATACGACTCGCTTTTCTTTTTCGTCGATGTTGGTTTAGCCATTTTGAAAGGCTTCGCTTCGGGATCTTCATATTCAATCGGCGGAGCGCCAATGGCATTTCTTGAACCACCATTAGTGGTTAGTAATGCGACCATAAACCATAAGGCTGTCAGAATTAGTACAGCTTTCAATATTAACGTCCTTCGTCTTAAAAAGAACATGCTGTAGTATTTCATTTTATTAACTAATTATAATAAACTCTCTTTGCTATCTTATTTGAACAATAATTATAATTTCGTATCATTTAATCGCGCATGAATGCCAATTATATTTAGAATGATAATGTTAGGATATATTTTACATAGTTTTTGAGCAATAACGTTTACTCTATCTATAATCACAAATGGATGACTAGCATCAAATTTTCAGATATGTCCACGTTTTATAAGAATGATATTATCTAAGATATGTTTCTAAATATATTTAATATATCCTTCTTCACATGCTTCGTTTTGATATTAAATTTTGAGAGACTATAATTTTGCCTTGTTGTGGCTTCGTGTGATATTTTTTTTTCTAGTTTTTTGCATCTTTCCTAAAATCCTTTAACGTTGAGTCTTCTTCCATAGCATCAAAATTAATCTGCAAAAATAAAACATAACTATTCATGGCGAGACTGTTTATGCGAATTTATGATAATTATTATTATGTATAATTTGAATTTTCAAGTACGTTAGTCGCTAATACATCATTCTCATCCTCCTGCCCTTATCCCACTCTAAGTGGGGTCGGCACAACATGTTACAAACACGTTGTCATATGATTTGGCTACGTATTTTATGACCGGCCGCCTGCCTGACGTCAACATACCTTAGTCGTATTTTACGACTCCTCGGTAAGAAAGAGGGTGGTGTATTTTACTCAACCGGATACCACACAGTGGGTCAACTTACCTTAGTCGCCTTTTACGACACCTCGGTAAGAAATGAGGTTGGTCTATTCTACTCAGCCGGATACCACACGGCGGGTCGACTTACCTTAGTCGCCTTTTACGACACATCGGTAAGAAATGAGGGTGGTACTATTCTATTCAGCCGGATACCACACGGCGTACGTTAGTCGCTAAATACATTTGATCAAAACCGAGACAATCACTAAACGCCATTAATAAAGATTTCGACTTTAATTTTCAATCCAAAATGACGTATTTTGTGTTGTCAAAATAAAAAATATGAAATTTAACTTTATTCGAATTCGAATAAAACAACGAAAATTACTATACATAAAATACAAATCAGTTACCATGGTGAAAAGGTAAAGACTTCATAATTTTGAATTATTGAACTTCTGTTATAACGAATATAAACTTTGAAGTAACATGTTACATTAGAAAAAATAAATAGTTTTTTATAACTTTCGTCATTTCAAAGAACATGGGAATGTAGTTTAATTTTCTCTTCGTCTTTGAAGTTAATTCGCTTATACAAATACCCCACTCCGTGAATTAACACACATATATTATAAATTGTATTATATAAAAACTTATCTATTTTCTAAGATGATTTTAGCTTAATATAGGAAATCTTTAGCTGTCCTGGAAAACGGAAAAATACTACTACAGTATCCAATTAGAAGTTTATGACTAGGTTTGGTAGTTTTTAACAAATTAATTTAAGTAGAATTGTTTTCAGTAGTTATGAAATAAAAAAGAACAAGGCACAAATTATTTAATTAAGAAAGATACACTTACTGTATTTAGTTTTTAGACGAGACGCAATCTCTCAACAACAAAATCTGAAACAAAACAAATAAGATAAATATACACAAAGTATAACAGAACCTAATACATCCAGTAGAAATGTTCGCAATTCAACCCAAAACCGTGATAGAGGCTATAAATTTGATTAAAATCTTTACGTTGCCGAATGAAACGTAAATAACATTGAACCAAGGAGCCGACTATCTGGAGGGAGGCAGTTTATTTTAAGAAAATGCCTTCTAAAGTTGAAGGAATTGGCTATTCAACGCGTTGATAAAAATTATCGTCGGCTTTCAGGTGCGGAAAACATTGAAACGAAATGGATGCGGTAAATACTGAATACGGATAAATCGTTAGAATTTCTATAATTTGAAACTGCGCCTTTAATAATAAGTACCTGGGTGACCAAGACTTGCTCGGTAATTTTTAAAATGATGTAAAAAAAATTGAAAAGAAGGTGGGGTCGATCCTAGGTATTTTCATCTCTCTAGACCGTCCGTTCCCCAAATGAACCATCATGACTTTACGTTTGACAGCGAAAAATTGTGATTGTATACAACGTAAGTTTAAATTTTAGAGCCCGAAAACAGGTATAAAACGACATTTTTTAAAATAAAACTTATCAAGATCGATCTTTCTCCCCCAAAACCCCCTACATGCTGAATTTCAGGAAAATCGTTGGAGCTGTTTCCGAGATTCTGATATATATATATATATATATCAGAATATATATATATATATATATATATATATATATATATATATATATATATATATATATATATATATATATATATATATATATATATATATATATATATATATATATATATATATATATATATATATATATATATATATATATATATATATATAATATATAATAATAATAATAAATGTATGCGTAAATAAATTAATACTTGTGTTATAGGTAATAGAAAACTGGTAAATAAATATATTATATATATAATTTTCAATAAACATTTTAATATATAATTATACCCAGACTCGGAGTATCAAAAAAGTTTAAGTTTTTATTAATAAAATATTAAATAAATGAATATTGTATAAAATTAGAAGTTTAAGGACTGGGTGATTAATATTTTAATGATAAGAAAGGTTTGATGACAGCTAACCAGACGTGAACGTGACGTTTAGGCGTGAAGACAGTTATATATAGTTTTTAAATACCCGATTATAAAACGAGAATGAAAAATACAAATACCATATTACGTCACAATTTACAATCCCAAATATTTGAACCGAACAAACTCGTATGATTATAATTCAAAGGCAATAAAATATTCAACAAAACTTTATAAGCCTTACACGGTAAACGATAAAGTTGTCAAGAGTGAAGAGTTTTTGCAACAGGGGCGCCGCGTTGATGTTTTAATGTGTTGACGGTAAATACGTTAAACCTGCTAACAAGTTGTGGGGAGACTCAATTCATTATGATTTTAACGTGGCACTTAGGTTTGATAAAATATTTATGTTGGGTTCGCTTTTCAAATTTTGTTAATATTTTCGAATTTAGACTATCGTGAGTGGTATTTATTACTAACTACCTTTTATTAACTAGCTTTTACCTGCAACTTCGTTCGTGTGGACTGTTGTGGCTCGATAGTGTGATAATAGATGATGCTTTGTAATGACATCCTATTCCTGTAGCATCAACAGGATTTCTATAGCCTATATATTACCCAAGTGTATAAGGAATAATTGTGCCAAATGTCATCGATATTCGTTCAGTGGATACGCCGTAATCTTTTACGGTACGAGTACAAACGTACATCCATATTCAGACTTCCGCATTTATAATATTAGTGGAATGTATAAGAACCAGCTGTACTAACGTCTTATTATATCGGGTGAGACTAACTTCGCCCAACAGTAGAATAGTAACAGGTCCATAAAAAATGTATAAATGTATACATCATGTAAAAAAAAACATTTACTTGTAGTTAATCATATAAAACCATAAAGCTGTAAAAAAGTAAAATAGGTACTTCTACAGAAATTGTCCCACGATTTCTTAAAACAAAAATGAGGAGCTGTTATCAAATACTTCGAGCTTGCCTAACTTGATTAAATAGTGGCTAACTAATACTAAAAGTAATAGAATACAAAAATACATTTTAAATTTTAATCCTCACTAAAAGAACACAAAATTGATCCTCGGAGAGTTAATTTAAAATTCAACCGCAACAGAAGTTAATTCGCAATGAAGTTTGTAAACTTTGCTCCCTTGATATTACTGTTATAAAGTACAATTACTATAGTCTGAAAATGTGGTAGCACTGCATCATTATTAGTGAAGGAGCTAAGATCCGCTCCCATTACAGTCTACATCAAATGCGACTAAAAGCATCGCTCGAAACTTGCAAGATCATGACGTTTTGCAACAACATAATAATAATAATTTCATTATCATTCTCTTACCCTTGTCCCACTTTAAGTAGGGTAAGCACAATATGTCTTCTTCTTCCATTCTCCTCCTCTATCATTCGTCAACTCTGGTGCCACTCCTCTAACATGCATATCATTTTTCACACAATCCATCCATCTTTTTTTCAGCCTCCCCTAGCCATACATCCATCCATATTCATATTTAAAACTTTAATAATAAACATTTCAAAAGAGAAATAATGGTCAACAATAAATAGTAAATATTATTCTCTTCCGATCTGATAGCGTTGCAACTAGCCTATAGCCTTATTTATGCAAGCATAGTATGTCTACTTTAGATTTGGTGGCAATCCAGATGCCTATATGCCTAATTTGGTACAAAGTTCTAGACCATTCTAAATTGGTAAATTTTTGGAAATGATGATGAGTGAATGAATGAGGCTACTGAGGTTGACCGTCGAAGGTTTTAGTGAATAGGAATCCCACATAGTTGTAGGACTGACCTAGGAATTTCGGTATGTTTTAGAAGTTTGTCTTGCCAATAAAAATAGTTGGCCCGATTTTACAGAACTGAACTGAAAGTATGCTCTTATGCGTAACAAGCTTGTCCCTTCATCGCCATTTTTATAAAACAACGGCCAACAGAAATTCTACCGCAAATTAATCAGCATCCCAAGATTTACCAACCACTTCGTTTCTTTATTTCGTACACGAACATATACGAATTGGAGATAAATAAATGTCTTTTAGGCAGATAAGTTTTTTAAGAAAACATAGTGACGTTCGGATTTAAGTCCATATATCCTTTGTAAGAATCACGTGCATGAAATATCGTTTAACATTAAAATTCCTCAACATCATTGGCTACAATACGAGATTGCGCCAATCGTCCCATTGATCCCCCTTACCTGGCTAATGTTGGCCATATATCAGCACACCCGTGGAATCCCCAGTAATTGGCCGCGCGACCCGGAATCGTGTAATTCCATTAGCTCACTACCTAAGAGCTATCGATTTTCTGACTGGTAAGCCGATTAATTTATCTAATTGTCAACTGTATTTAGCTTGCGCATTAGTGGATTTCTATTTGCCGTGTACTTATGATAAATGAATTAGACTCATATTAAATTAAGGCTAATTAAGTGAGACGAAATATACGAAATGAGTATGTATATTAGGTGAAGTCTAAAAGTTACACCCATTATAGAAAAGGCCAGTAATGCAATCTTAAGATAGTATGGACATATAATGAGGAGGGATGACAATCGTGTGACCAAACGATTGCAAACTATAAATGTAGATGGATATATGACTAAATGGAGGCCTAAAAAGAGGTTTAATTATATATAGAAATAAAAGGAGTAGCACCAGAGTTGACGAGTGAAAGGAGAGCAGAAGATGCTTTGCCGACCTTACTTAGAATAGCATAAGGGCAGAAGAATGAATGTTGAGTGAGCTATTTTTGGGAATGTCTCTGAGAGATCAAATTAAAAATGACATTTGTTGAGGCCAAAACTACCAAAGTTCAAATGATGATGAGCATTCTAAAAATGCTTTGTTGAAACCTATTTCTAGCAACACTGCGGAGTCGTTATTTCTTAATTTTCCGCTACATTAAGGCTGGATTCAGACTATGATGCCGTTCTCGGTACGATCTCGCTCCGTTCTCGGTCCGGTAAAATATTGTTAAACAACAAACAGTCAGAGTGTTCACACTATCGTATCGCTCCGGTCCCGGTCCGATATCGCTCCAGCACCGGTTCGTCAAAAAGAATATTTGACTCGACCGAGATCGGACCTGTCTCGGAGTTGTACCGACATCGACAATATGAACACGCTACTGTTTTAACTCCAGACTTTCATCAGTCGTGCCGCTAGTGTGTTTTAATTAAATCAAATTAAGTTAAAGGTAATAAATAGTGGGAATCTGAATTAGGTAAGTATTTATCATGTACTTTATAAAATTTGTTATAAGTTGTTGTATTATTATAATTTTTTATCAGCTTTTCTTTCTTTCTTATTCCTTTTCTTCTATTCTTTTGAATCTTCTTTTCTGTCACTCTTTTTCTTTTTGTGCTATTCTTTTGATTTTTCTTGACTTTTCTTTTAATTTTCTTTTAGCCTTTTTTATTATTCGGTTATTCTTTTCTTTTTATTTTTTCTTGCTTTTCTTTTATGATTTTTATATTGAAATACTAAATGCTGTTGAATTAAATTTATATAGTTATTTTCCAAAACGTCTTATGTCAACTACAAAGCGAGAACGAACCGCGAACGACATCATAGTCTGAATTGAACTTTTGGCATGATTCAGACTATGATGCCGTTCTCGGTTCGATCTCGCTCCGCTCTCGGTCCGGTAAAATATTCTTAAATAAAAAAGAATCAGAGTATTCACACTATAGTATCGCTCCAGTACCGATCCGATATCGCTCGAGCGTCGGTTCGTCGACAAGAAAATTTGACTGAAGTGAGATCGGACCTGTCTCGACCTGAACTCGCTTCTTTTGTTTCAACTGCAGTCTTTCATCAGTCGCGCCGCATGTGTTTAGCATTTATGTTAAATAAAATTAATTTAATAATTATGTCTGGTAATAAATCCGCCGAGTGGTATCCGGCTGAATAGAATAGTACCACCCTCTTTTCTTACCGAGGTGTCGTAAAAGGCGACTAAGGTAAGTCGACCCGCCGTGTGGTATCCGGCTGAGTAGAATAGACCACCCTCATTTCTTACCGAGGTGTCGTAAAAGGCGACTAAGGTAAGTCGACCCGCCGTGTGGTATCCGGCTGAGTAGAATAGACCACCCTCATTTCTTACCGAGATGTCGTAAAAGGCGACTAAGGTAAGTTGACTCACCGCGTGGTATCCGGTTAAGTAGAATAGACCACCCTTTTTCTTATCGAGGTGTCGTAAAATACGACTAAGATAAGTTGACGTCAGGCAGGCGGCCGGTCGTAAAATACGTAGCCATATCATGTGACAACAAGTTTATAACATGTTGTGCCAACCCCACTTAGAGTGGGATAAGGGCAGGAAGATGATGATATGTCTGGTAATAAATCGTAGAGTTCAGAAAAGTTAACTATTTCTTATGTGGTTTATAACATTTGTTATAGATAAAGAATGATTCAGCTATAATTATTTTACCAGTCTTTCTATGTGCCTTTTTTTTGAGAAAAGTGCATAGAGTTAAATTAATAAATAAATGGTCGACTGTTTTACAAAAAATAAAAAATAAATTGAATATTTATTATTTGCAGATGAAAGACATATTGAATTTATGAAAAGTAGACGCAGCCTGTATGATTTGCAGTCACACTACTACAGTTTATATTTACAAAATAAAAATATGGAACGAGATTGAAGACGCAATAGGATTACCTGGTGAGTAAAACACAAACGTAACAAAGTGATATTCATTTAATTGCTTTATTGTAATTATATCGCAAGTTTTTCTTGCCATGGCACTGATACTTCAGGAGAATTGATTTTTATTTCACTTATGCCTATAGGCCTATGCATTTCCTCTTTGTCTTTTTAGATTTTGCACGTGATTATTATTAATGTAATACAAATTACCCTCGAAATTCATCGAATTCCAGAATTTCTAATAATATTATGCAGAATGCATGTTGTTACATATCCTTATTTATAAACGTTATATTTCTATTATAGGAGCAAGGAATCGATGGGAGCGACTAAGAGCTCAATATCGAAAATACCTCTCTAAATTAAAAAGTGGCCAAAAGTGGCCAAGCAGCTTACAAAGTTTGCAAATGGCGATATCATGACCAAATGTAATTTATTAATGAGTACATAGCTGTAATAGACTACGAATATCCATTATTGCCGATGATGAAGTTAACAATTACAATATTCGTGATATGGATAGAAGAATGAAGAGACAGATGAACCAACAACTATGATAAGATAAATTGATGTCAATGAAGGAGCTTAATTAGAAATTTATTCCGTCAATACGTTCGCTAGTAATGTACCACTGGAATAAACAAAAAAATATAAACAGAAAAAAAATAGGACCTCAACAGGAAAATGCATTATCAACCAACACCATCACCGCTATATACATATTATGTAATATTCATGCATGTAAATGATTGTTATAATTTAAATATACAAATTTTATAAAATATGATATTTTATTTTACCTTATCCAAACCATTAGTAACCTGACGAAAAGAGGTGTTTCTTTTTAAAATTTGCGCTCAATTATTTTAAAAATCATTTGAAATATTCCTGAATACAATCCTAAATCAATATAATGAACATTATTCTTCATTATTTACCAAATGACGAAATAAAGTATAATATTCGCCTTCCTCTTTTCTCGGTAATAAACTTTTACTTTTACTAAAACCCATATTTTCTTGTCCCCTTTTTTTCTTTTCTTTTTGTTGTAATTTTTTTTTAATTTATATCTTGTTTATCCAAAATGCTATTGTTGCTAATTCTTCAATAGAAAAATTGAATTCCATTTTCTGGCGAATAAAATTAATATGATTCTTTTTTTAAACATCGTGTGTCGACCATGAATCGAGATCGAACCGAGAACGGCATTGAGTAGTGTAGACACAGTGTGATTTGACCGGACCGAGAACGGCGCGAGATCGTACCGAGAACGGCATCATAGTCTGAATCCAGCCCTAAACGCTCTGGATGTTACCGTAAGCTGAGGTTTAGCTTACTTACTGCATTTCACCTCTTGATCTTTGTTTTCTATCCATCCGTCCAATCCAATTAAGAGATAAAAGAAACTACCGTCAATCATATTCAACATTTAAATATACGAAATTATCTAATAACAGCATATACATTTTGGGGAGTTATCAAGTATTATATCAAACATTTAAAAAAATCAGTCATCGAAGCGTAAGAGATTGCAAGACATAGCGTATGTAACCTTAGCCGACAGATAGTATATCGCACATGCAGCCTAGAATGCGAGCTGCAAGGCAACGGGAAAGGGCAGTGACCGCCCTCCCCACCCTGTTTCTCCCCCGAGAATTCTGCTAATGACATTTGTGAGGTATTAAACCCGTCCCAGCATCGAGCAAATGCAATGGCACTTTTTCCAGACATTTTTGCGCTATTCCTCTATTTTAAAATTGGAAACGGATACACGTTCTTATATTTCGCAGCTGCATACTACGCTGTAGTTTTTAATTTACGATAGAACCCGAATACAAAAATTTAGAGCGTAATAAATTATAACGTCACAGAACCAGCGCGTTTTGGGATAATTTAATCTTTTGCGAACTGAGCTTGACATAGATATAATGTAATGTTGCAACAGTACAACGGCATATACTGAATTCTCGTGCCCTTATCCCACTCTAAGCGGGGCACAACATGTTATAGACGTGTTGTTCCATGATTTGGCTAGTTATTTTACGACTGGCCACCTGCCAGACATCAACTTACCTTATTCGTCTTTTACGACACCTCGGTAAGAAATTGGGTGGTCTATTCTACACACGGTGGGTCAACTTTCCCAGTCGTAATTTACGACAATTCGGTAAGAAATAAGAGTGGTACTATTCTATTACCGATACCGCACGGCATACTTTATTTTTTGCTAATTATAGTAATACAATAAATTTAAATATCTTTGGATCATAATTAGAGCAGCGTGGTGCGTGTAAAGTCTTTCTCTCTATGCGACAGATATGGCCTTTGTCCGGCACGATAGAAACAGGCTATACAATATCCCTTTCATTTTATCGCCTGTTGTTCAGTATTCATACAACATAATCCAAACGATGCCATCTACGTCCGACGCGGGCATTCAACCGTTTAATCAGACCACAACTTCACTTCGCCCTCCTGCCACTCGGTCGCAGGACTTAATTGAGCCAACACCAAATAAAAGGGATGAACACACGAGCAGCGGAAGGGTTCACGTTAATAATTTAGGACTACCGCCTGAACTTTGTATTCATGGCCTTACATATTAAAGATAGATAATATATTATTTATCTAATACTAGTAATATCCCGCGGGTTCACCCGCGTACATACCGATTTCATGGCAGTGGAAAGTCTACTAAGTCGGACTATTGATTTATTTTTGTCAAATTTATCATCAATAGTTAACAATGGAAAGCTGCATCTGTACTGAAAAAAAATAGGGATCCGTTATTAAAATGTAATAAGGTGTAAATAATAAAAACTACGCTGTAAACCGCGGGATATTATTAGTATTTAAAAAATCTCACGTAGCCAATTAATGCCGTAGGGATTTAAAAAAAATAAACAAATAGGTACAATTTTTGATAGTATCATTCTCTGTCAAATCCACGTTAATTTTGATATCAACTGAAGCTCACTTACTAATAAATTAAGTTAAATACAAAACTAAAAGAAACCAGTACAACCTTCATTTCTTACCGAAGTGTCGTAAAATGCGACTAAGGTAAGTCGACCCACCGTGTGTTATCCGGTTTAGTAGAATAGACCATCCTCTTTCTTACCGAGGTGTCGTAAAATACGACTGAGGTAAGCTGACGTCAGGCAGGCGACCGGTCGTAAAAACTCAGTCAAATCATGTGACATCATGTTTATAACATGTTGTGCCAACCCCGCTGAGTGGGATAAGGGCAAGAAGATTTATTTTAGATTTATTAACAACCGTTATTCGTGTTATCAAGTTATTTAGACTTAAACCGCGTCGCTCGTCGCGTGTGTTCTGCTCTTTCATTTACTGTCGGCTCAATTAAGTTCAGCAAACGAGTGGCGGAGATTCGTCGAGCCAAAGTTGTGGCCTCATTAAACGGTTGAACACCCGGATTGATGAAGGAACGTAGATCGCTGGCTGAATGATAGACACAATTGTTTGAGATTAACACAATACTGAAGTTTTTTTTTAAACGTCGTGAGCACTTTGAACGTCGTCGGATCGGTTCGAAACTAGTCGGGCTAACCCGATAGAAAAAGACGTGAGTATGGCCGTTTTCTATACATTAACTACGATACTGAAGTAATAAATAAGATCTGGATCATATTGTTCATAATTCTCCTGACCATATTCCACTCTAAAAGGGGTCGGCACAACATGTTGTAAACACGTCGTTACGTGATTTGGCTAGAGTTTACGACCACCCGCCTGCCTGAAGTCTACTTACTTTGGCGCGTTTTGCGACACCCTGGTAAGAAATAAGAATGGTCTATTCTACTCAGCCGGATACCACACGGCGGATCAACTTACCTTAGTCGCCTTTTACGACACCTCGGTAAGTAATGAGGATGGTCTATTCTACTCAGCCGAATAACATACGGCGGGTCAACTTACCTTAATCGCCTTATACGACACCTCGGTAAGAGATAAGGTTGGTCTATCCTACTCAACCGGATAACCCACAGCGGTATTTGCTCTACATAATTTGGGTAACTGCGTTGGTTGAGTATTTGGTTTTACTTCTAATCTCATAAAAAATTGGTATTAATTTGTTTATACATATCACTCACGGGCTGTAATAGTGACACAAGTCAAACAATCACATTTTCAGATAAATGGTTTTAAAGTTTTCATTTCTAATGAAAATGCATAAAAAAAATGCTTTAATTTGCTTAAACGAACGGTCTTATATTGAATTATGCGTTCTACCGATATTACTGCTGACAAAAATATGTATTTTAACATTTACACCTATTACTCGCCCAAAACAGGTGCTTTTGAGCTGCGCCACTATTGCAGCCAATGATATATACAAATACTAAAATACAGATTATATTCGTTTTTTCCCCTCAATCAATCTTTACCAAGCAAAATCCTTAGAATATTCTAATACAGTTCTAGCATCGACTTGCGAAATGAAATTATTACTGCAAAAACTCGATATAAGTTTATTGTTCAAAGCTTTAGCTATTCAGCTTTTATACGTTTTTAACGATGGGCAGTTAAAGTTGCACGTATTTGTGACTTTACGAATGAACATTTTAGATACAGTATAAGTGTGTTTAAAACATAAATGTATAGAATTTATTTGTAATTGCAAGCAATTTATGCAATTAACTTAAAATTTTCCATTGAGCAAATGACTATGTTGCCAGCACGAAATTACAGTATGAGATCATCTTCGATAGTGCGAAGTATAATATTTGAGAGGTAACCAAAACTACAATCTATCTAAAATTGTTCTTAAAACAATTTATACATACTAGTTTCTGCTAAAGGCATAATTTGCGTAGACATTTGTGCTAATATAAAAGTAGTCGAATTCAACCTCAAGACATTATCAATTTATCACACGGTTTTCGGTGAACGAAAACATCGTAAGGTAACCTTTATATCTCTAGAGAATTCTATTCTACCAATCCTTAATGGAGTAGCGTGGATGGTCTAATCACCAACACTTCTCTTTAAAAAAAGAAGAGAGGAAACCTATGCCCAGCAGTGGGATACTAACAGGCCATTATTGACTTATGACTGTTATCTTATTACGTGATGGTATTTGAAGGTACTAGTCTAAAATGAAAGCCCAGAAACCATCAAAGGGAAATACCTTTCAATTAACATTCAATCGTTTGGTTGTACGGGTGAGCTGTTAGGGTGTTTAATGACCATCACCAAAGTTGCTTCATATACCAGACTGACGGTGACAATATGAAATTTAAAATTTGTCTGTCTGTAACGTTTACACGACTTTTCAACTAGATATTGATGAAATTTGATACAATGAAGCTTATATAGGAGGATAACTTATATTTGGATAAAGTATTTAAATCAGGGGTGAAAAAAAATGTAATTGAGGGTATTTTAACACTAAAATCTACGTAAACAAATTCTAGGTACAGCTATCATCTAACATCATTATCATTCTCCTTTTTTTTATACAGGAAAAAACCCCTTATGGGTACCGCCGCCCGACGGGGACAGGCGACGGTTATGTCGGACTCGCACCGACTAAAATAACCTGTGTGCTCCAGTACGCTGCTGGTGGCGGGGATAGGGTACCTATGAAGACATTGCCCCCCATCCCCGCCAGCAGCAACTCTGTAGCCCAGAGTGCGCCACCTGTGAGTCGGGGCCTCTCTGAAAGTGGCCCCTCCCTCCGCTGGACGATGCATCGGGAGCACCAGATGCATCGAACGCCTCGGGGACCTAGCTCCAGCGAGCGTCCGATAAACCCCGTTCGGATCGCTCGGAGGTCCCCGTTAGGGCGGCATGCGACGGACTTCGGCGAGTCACCTGCGCCCCGCTCGCCTGCGGCGGATCCAAGGACTCGACCTCGACTTCCCGGATCCGCCCCGCCGCCTCCTTCCGCGAGATAACGTCCTCGCAGAAAGAGGCCATCGCTGCCCACGATCGCTCCCTGTCCACCATGGTGCGGACCACAGTGGGCAGGGAGAGATCGTGCCCCACCTGTGCCACAAGTTCCGCCCGCTGAACCGCCCAAGCTGGACAGTCTGCGAGCGTGTGCAGCGCCGTGTCAAAATCAGCGATTATCATTCTCCTGCGCTTATCCCATCTAAGTGGTACTGAGCACAACATGTTTTAAACATGTTGTTGCATGTTTTGGCTAGTTACTTTACGACCGGCCGCCTAATGTCACCTTACTTTAGTCGTCTTTTACGACAGCTCGTTGAGAAATGAGGGTGGTCTATTATATTCAGCCGAATACCACACGACACTTACCTTAGTCGCCTTTTACGACACCTCGGTAAGAAATGAGGGTAGTCTATTCAAATCAAAACATGTAGCTGGCCAGTTTGATTTGGCGGTCTTAAAAGTAGATTATGATATTGTTACATAATAAGGTTTCTTATAACACGAGTGTGTTTTAAAAAAACGAGCCTCAGGCGAGTTTTTTTATAGTATAACACGAGTGTTATAAGACCAAGTTATGTACAGTGTCATACACTACTTTATCTACTCTCATACAACAATACATAAAACAATATTAATAAAAACCAAACTTTATTTAAATATTGAAAAGATTTTTTAAATATCAAATATTTGAGCCAAGGCGCAAACATCGATTGCGCATGCGTGTTGCGTCGCCGCGGACTCGTTCATTGAAACCTTTTTATTTAAGGTAGAGGTTCAACCTCCTTGGTCCAGCTGGAGGTTGTATAGGTGTATCGTTATGATTAAAAAGTTATATTATGATACAGGTGTCCATACAAGACCTGCATCGTAATAAATCTTTTTAATTGTTTATTTTTGGCCTGTAAAGTTTTTCATAAGAATTTTGGATTCAGTATTATAATTTTTATATTAATGTATCAGAATAAATAAAAGTATGAATAGAACCTTTTTGTAAGATTATGTACAGAGCTTTAGGTTCAATTACATCTGTGGGGACCCTGAGGATTAAATCATTACTTAGTCTCTGACGGAATGTCACGATTTAAAAACGTGATACACGGGTGTGAAGTTTTTACCGGCGAAGGTTATACATCTTGATTGAGTCATGTATTAGCATTTACTCGAATCAATATGAACTAAACGTGCGCTTAAAAGTTAAGTAAGGATTATTGTTTTTTTTTTGCAGTTAGTTATGATGCACAAGGTATACTAATACCTATGTATTATGACGTCAAATAATACAAATATTAACATTATTTTATATTGGTAATATATAGCTAAATTACTGTAATTTGCAGCTTAATTAATTTATATCTATCCGGGTGTTATTCGTAAAGTACATCATATTATTCTGAGTCAGTTGTTATTCTCCAAATTTATATATATAATTAATAATGAAATTATTTCGCTATGATCCGCGATTAAGTAAAAAGAATATCTATATAATGCTAAATGTAGACTATCCGTTTTCATGCTTGACACATGCCGAATTCGTAAAAACATGCACAAAACTCCATCACCGCCAACACAATACACATGTGCAATATCACAAACCCAACAACCGTTTCGCCCATTACATACGCGATATCATTCATTCTTCAATGTAACAAAATAAGCATAAAATATTACTAAGATTCTTGGAAAAACAACATCCATTTAAAAGATAACCATGCAGTATCAATTTCTATATGTTTATCGGAGTATCGGTCTCTGGAGATGCAAACCGTATCAGGCGCAATTCTGTTCATTTCAATATTGTTTATCGAATCGGAAATACCTACTGCGCAAATCTGACTCTCTTGTAACATAAGCAATTTATTTTGCAGGCTTACATTGTATAAAAACATACATTGATATAAAAAAAAAATAGTGGTAACCAGAAATTTTAGGGCACCCTCAGTAATGCACTATCCTTTTTTCGCATCCCGAAAAAAATTAGATATAGCTTGTAAATGTTGGGCCGGTATGTAAACTTTCATTGTAATAAATTACATCAACTTTACTACAGCGGAGTAGCCGTGAAAGCGTAAAAAACAGACAGACAGACCTTTCGCATTTATAATAATAATATGGACAAGACACACCGAAAATGCAGTGAAAATGCACACATACACACACACACACACAAACATAGAAAGAGAGAGAGAGTGAGAGAATTAGAGAGAGAGAGAGACAGATGAAAGCGCGCGCGTGGATTCGAGGACGCACACACGCACGTTCTTCGTTTTTTATCTTTCATAACACGGATTCTAGTATCAGTGTTAATCATAATTTTAAATGAAGTATATTTCCGAATGCTATTGAAAACGTTCACTTACACCATCGAACAACGCATCAAATTAAATTTAAAAGCCATAAAACTATGTATCCCAATGTGATGGAATAAACGCCGTCATCCTGTAGAAGGCCGGTAACCTTGCACCGGCGCGACGGCTTCAACATTTAAGCGATCGCAATATCTTTTATACATAAATTTTTTTAATTTAATTTCTACTGAAACATGCAGCGTTAATAAATGGCTAATAATCGCATGTTATTATACCGCCGTGTGGTATCCGGCTGAATAGAATAGTACCACCCTCATTTCTTACCGAGGTGTCTAAAAGGCGACTAAGGTAAGTTAGCCCACCTTGTGGTATCCGGTTTAGTAGAATAGACCAACCTCTTTGTTATCGAGGTGTAGTAAAATACGACTAAGGTAAGTTGACGTCAGGCAGGCGGCTGGTAAAAACACAGCCATATCATGTGACAGAATGTTAAAAAATGTTGTGCCGACCCCACTTAGAGTGGGATAAGGGCAGGAAGATGATGATGAATCGAATGTTATTTTAATTAAAGTCTACATTGCCGTTGTAGCCAATTTTAATTTAACAAGAATGTAAGTTTTACATTAGGATAATTTTTGATTATGTAATTTATAGAATTAGGCGTTACTTTGCGGAGATCCATAATACAAAAGTAATAATAAAATTATTTTGCTATAATCCGCGAACAGGTAAAATAGAAAATATATATAATGCTAAATGTAAGTGGACAATCGGTTATCATACCTGATACATGCAGAATTCGTAAAAACACATGCACAAACCTCCACCACCGGTTTGTGCATGTGTTTTTACGAACGTTCACTATCACAAACTCAACAATCGTTTCGCCCCGCAACCGAAGCATCATCAAGAGATAGACTCCACGACCAAAATCGCAAAGCATTTGCAAAGCACGACCAAAATCGCAATTTGATTATGTACCAAAATTTAAAAACAATCCAACAATATCAATTCATATCAAGAACTAAAACTTTTTAGAGTTATATAAGTTTCCTCACGGCTATTTTTCTCGGCTATTGTTGCATATTTATATGGGTCTTGAACTTTAAATTATATATCGAGTACCATTGGGTCTATGCCTGGTTCATCATTTAATTTGATTTTGTTACATATACTTACATATGTCGAATCTCCAATTTTAACTAATGAACGTCTGCTGCTGCACATTGGCCTCTTTAAGGGGATTCTAAGGGGGAGACTATGTCTGTCGTGTCACCTCTACAACCATTATTATTATTATTATTAGTACTTACATATTTATGCGGTTTACAGAAACATTGCCAGCATTCTTGCGACCAGTACATACATGTGGGCATGATTTGTAAAGTAGCGTAGTCAAACTAGCGTGTGAGTAATTTAGTGTAGATATAATTTGTATATTCTTATTTTATATTAAATAAAAATGAATGTTTCTCTGTATGTCCTTTATAGACTCTGAAGCGGCTGGACTGATTTTAAAGTAATTATCAGATACTCTTTAAGATTGACCCAGCGGATGTTCCTATTAACTTTGATAAAGATCGGAACATTTTTTTTACTGATAGGTTCTGTTTCGAGGGGAATTTGAAATTAAACTAAGCCACAGGAACGAATGGCCCGACAGCTAGTTGTAAATAATAAGGAGCGCAAAAAAAGTGTATAAAAAAAAATTCCAAATTCAAATTGACGGCTTAACAAAAGTGTTCATGTCAGCCTTTAATAGATAGCAATTGAACCGGCCAGGATTTATCGCGAGCGTACCATTAAATTTATCTGGAAACCAAATCGTTCCCATTAGGCACAACACTATCGTTAATAACGGTCAAAGTAATGATTCGAGACTCCGAGCTCGGACCCCTAGATCGTCCAACCCGCGCTGTTTGGGTCAATTGATTGAATCCGTACCCCCCGATAGCCCGACGTCACTCACAATAGCTGAATTAATGGCCGAAAGAAATGACATCAATCGGCCTTTATTGAAAATGTTTAATGGTATTTTCCAACGTTCCGTATTTTTTCATTCCGGTTCCATTACGGAGCTTAATGTGTTTCCTTGCGATTTCTACCTATACTTATTGTAAAACAAAGTCTCCGAAAGTATGTCTGTATGTGACCGATTTTCTCAAACTCTACTTAACGATCTATGCGGGACGCAACATGCGTTGATACGTTAGCCTCGTCCCATGTCAGGGAGATAGTGTCAAGACCTGGAGCTGCGGCGGAAATGGCCGATTCTGGCAAACGGCGGAAGTATGCAACTCTCATCGAGAGTTATATATTTGTGCCGTTTGCAATCGAGACCCTAGGGCCATGGAGTCAAAGTGCAAATTTTTTTTTATCCGTTTTAACACCCCGGTTGATTGCCTCTTCAGGTGACAAGAGGGCTGGCTTCTTTTTCGCACAAAGAATCAGCTTAGCGACTCAGCGCGGAAACGCTGCCAGCAATCTTGGGACCATTCCACGTGGGCATGATTTGTATAGTCCTGGCGTGTAAGTAATTTAAGATAGATATAACTTGTACATTTTTCCCTAACGGATAATTTACAGTTTTATGTTAATTGTGTTGAAGATGTCGCGCCATTGTAAAAGAACTCGCCTGCTGGATGCTTTACTCGCGTGTGCCGCGTAAACTAGCAAAAATAAACTAAAGTAATGTACTAAAGAAAAGTAGATCTACCAAAATACTATAAAAAAGTCCACGAATGCATGTCTTTATCTCTAATGATTAACAATAACTACTTTTATATTCAAATCTTCAAAAAAATTTAAGTTCAGTAAAAATTTTGGGACACGCTAATTTCCACGCGGGCGAAGCCAATGGCACATCTAGTTTGTAATATAAAAAATGACTAGGGCTTACCTTTTTATTTATCTCCCCACAGAATCTGCGAACAATAGAGAATATTTATCAATAAACGTTATAACAATAACCGTTGTAACACAATTACGTTGGAAACAGTAACCCCGAGGCTGTCTGAATATATTTCTTTTTGGTAAAAAAAATTAACATACTATTTAGACAGCAGCGTGAAACAAAATATATATTTGCACGTGATATTATAATTTTACCAAATTTCAAGGTTTAAATAATAAGATGGTTAATTTAAAATGTAAAAATAAAAACCTGATAAAACAAAAACGAAACAGCATTTATTTGCAAATCGAGCAAATAATAAAGTTATTAAATAATCAGAGAATACTGAATTCAACAAAAAGTACTAGTCGTTCGTTAAAATCTTATTATGCCCTTGAATAATTTTATTATCTAAACTAATATACTTGTATAAAGTGAAAGGGTTTGTTTGTTTGCTTGATTGTTTGAACGCGCTAATCTCAGGAACTACTGGACCGATTTCAGAAATTCTTTAAATGTAAGATAGTCCATTTTTCCAAGAAGGCTATAGACTATATAGTATTACGCTAAGATGAATAGGAGAAGAGCAGCAAAAAATAATATTTCGAAAATGGCAAAATTTAAAGATTTTCTTGCATGCATATCTTTTAGTTGTTAAAAAAATCATGTATTACAAAATTTTTCCCTCTCAAAGTAGTAAAAAAAGTCCGCGACAGCATATGTCTTGCTTTTAGGGTTAACCCATTTTAACCATTTTTGTGGTTATCAAAATTACGGTTTTAGTCATTCCACGCGGGCGAAGCCACTGGCGATTGCTAGTAAATAACTAAAATGAAATCGCAACTGTGATGGATGTAACAGATAAGCGCGACCACTCACTTAGCTAAGATTAATAACGCTACGTAGATGCCAAAATACTTGCGAGAATGCGTGTACAAATTACCCCCAATTGTGTATTTACTTACTATAATTGTAATTAGTTTACACTTCAGTAATGTTACTGTACTTTGATTCTGCTTTAGGCTTTAGCTTTTCTTGATCTTACTGTTTATTCAATAAGGTGTGATAGCATGGTTTTTTATTTCGCATACACCAGTAACTTGTAAGATGTTGGTTTTATTTATTATTCTAGAAACGTGATCGCTATAATTCTTATCGAATTTTTTCTGTCAAAATCAGAAAACTTTATTCGAATACTGCAATATCATACTTATCCCGAGAAATAGGTTTCAAGAATTATTCCGAGCTATTACTAATAAAAATTCAATATCACTGAGTATTTTTGCATTGACATATTTGTATAGAAATATTTTGCTCAAGTACCATTAATCCTTCCGTTTCATTACAGTCGACGAAATCAAATACACGCAATTTAATAACATAAGAGGGACCCCGAGTCGGACTTAACCCGATCGCTGCCAAGTCAGGTGACCGAAAATCATGGAACACTCAAAGGATCTCGAAAAGGGCCATTGAGTTACTGAACTCGTTTAGAACCGAGCGGTTGAAGGGCATTCGTAGGCAAGTACCGTAGGGTTGAGGGCGAGTTTATTATTATAACTTTTTAAAACGGCAATATGTAAACATACCTATTCTCTTACCATTAATATATGGGAGACTTACATACAAGGTCGTCCGTCCACAAAGTAACTTAGTACTTGTGTTATGGTAGACAGACCAACTGGTGAATATAACATATTTATATATAATCACTTATATATACCAGCGGTAACACCGTGACACTCTTTCGAGGAGGTCACGGGTTCAAACCCGGGCAGAGTTTTTCTGTTAATACTTATGTGTCTAATTGACAATTGCAATTTATCACACGGTTTTCGGTGAAGGAAAACATCGTGAGGTTACCTGCATATCTCTAGAGAATTCTGGAGATATGTGTAACCTATCAATCCACATTGGAGCAGCGTGGTAGGTCTTAGCTCAAATGCTTCTCTCCAAAAACAGAGAGAAGAGGCCTATTCTCAGCAGTGAGATAGTAACAGGCCGCTACTTATATATACTCGTGAATATATATATATATTTAAATACATACTTAAATAAATTTGTATTTTAGTATGTATTTATATACACACCCAGATTCGAAGACCAAAAAATTTATTTATAGAAAATGTTGGCCCACGGCGGGAATCGAACCCGCGACCCGCGAAGCTGAAGGCAGGGTCACTACCCACTACGTCAACGGGTCAGTAATAGTACGTATAAATTAATCATTAATGCATCGGAATAATTCTTTAGAATTCCAGAATTACTCAGAAAATATTTGTTTAAAATAATATAGTTTACAATAACGTATAAAATTCTTAACAATTCACATTTAACAATTAATTTTATTACTACCTAATTTTATTATAGAATGGAATAATAATTAATCTTAATCTAAACAAAAAATTGAACATTTCTTGAAACGTTCCACACACATACAATCCCACCCCGACACACACACACACACACACACAAAAATAACTCAATACAGTTGTAACAATAATTTAAAACATTAAATTGAGCAAGAAATCGATATGAATAAAAGCGAAAATCGTACTTTGAAAATATTTCTCATTAAAATGTTCACGGTCCTTGAGTTAAAATTTCAATCGAATTAAGAGAACCTTCTGTGAGCCAATTGATCTTTCAAGTACCAACTTCCGATATTCCCTTAATGAACATAGCGAATTGGCAGCCCTGGCTGAGCTCTCGAGGATACTTGTCGACGCTCGTTATAGTAGCACGGAGTCCGCGCCTGTCCAATTTCTACCTCTACGCCTCTAACAACCAGTACTGCTGACATTTTTGTATAGTTCCGTACTCAATGACTAGATAAGAATTAACAACTACACACATTTTTTTACCACAAGTACATTTTTTATTAGATAGTGGCTAAAGCTTTAATGACAAAACCTTCTCAGATAGAGCGTGCATATCCAGAAGATACATATCTACAAAACAGGCTGCTACAGAAAGCCAACTATACTGTTGAGGATTATTTAAATGATAAGAATGTGTGGTTACCTGTACAAGACAGGAATGACGAAATGTAACTCGTATTAAGAATTATATTTTTAAAAGTGCTCTTTTAAAAATATTATTCTTAATTATATTAATTATAATTCTTAAGCCGCCAAGTTTCTTCCTGGCTTTTCTGGGTAGGAACAGCTTTCCGAACCAGCAGTAGAGTTGAAGATTCAAAAGTACTTGTGTACTTTTGAATTCAAATTCATTTGAATCAAATTCAACAATTCGCCACACATCCATAAATCTAGGCGTAATATTGATACAAATAAGTGCAAATTAGATTAATAATTTCTATTGAATCATATACAATATAACAATGTAATTGTTGCATTGTTTTTGATTTAACGATCACCCAAAATAAAAAACCGTTTGAAATCAAGCTGTAAATATGTAAAATATAAATAAAAAGATAATCCGTTGTCTATGATTTCATCAGAAAATCCATTCTTTCAAATTTATAAAAATGCGAAATTCTGTCTGTTATGCTTTCAAGGCTACCTAATACCTACTACTATCTAAAGTGATATATTAGTTTTAGCTTAGTATTAAAGTGACCTAATAAAAAAGGCGTTTGTAACAATATGCAATAAAGTGCAGTGTAGCGCCTGCAAAACTCGTAAGTGTTAAAGAGACTTATAGATAAGAGATAACTTGGAAGAGCAATAAAACACTAGCTTTTTTAATAGTTCGTAGTGTGATCTCGTAGATGGCGTTGAAATAGGGATTATAATGAGCATTTTTTTTATGAGTTCACTTTAATATTAAGCGTGCCATGTATTAAAAAAATTACTACGATTTAAAACAGTACCATTTTTCTTACAAGTTTCGGAAAACAATTTTCCAGAACTGAGGGTTTTAAACTCATAAATTGACTCGAACATAGTCGCGGGCTTTAAGTGTTTTTTGTATATAAACAACTGGGCCCTGGTAAACGGCGACCGCTAACCATATTTCAACCTTAAACCGTTATTAATCCTATGTTAAGTCAATTAGGCGTCGAGTCCCTTATTAAGGGCGGATATAGCGGATGGGGCATAGGGTATAAGAGCCCCGGGGCGCGTCCACACGGAAGGTTTAAATGCGAACTTACTTCATAGGTCATGAAAGTTATGGTAAATCGTTTTTTGTATATCTTTTTTTATTTCTTTATTTTTTTATTATTATTTTTTCTTTATTTTTTATTTTTTTTTTTACTACCATATATTTATAATAAAAAGAGTCCCCAAAGGTTATCTGTCCGTATGTGTCCTTTTTTACATTTCGCTAAACTTTACCAGAATGTGTCAAAAGTTCAATTATCTGTGTCCACACACAGCATTTAGAAGCACAATTCTCCGACTCCAGCTCATTGTGGTATTACGGAAGGCTGTAGAGCCTAATTAAATTATGAGTTCACATTTGACGTATATCAGACTGTACAGTGTAATGTACTCTCCAAAAATTCGGGTTATACCTGCATATAAAGGCCAAACGGCTCCCTTGGTAATAATATGAGGGTATGCGAGAGTTTTATAGCCGTAACATCACCATAATGTCTTGAAGTACGTACCCTTTTAGAATTTGTCATTGAAAACTTTTTGCTTCTAAATTAAATTAAATTCAACTGACATTAGACCAATTTTATCGTTATTAACATAAATAAAGTTATTTAATACAGGCTAAAATTAAATTTATTGAAAGAATAAATTTATTTTTAAATAATATTATATTAATATTAATTAAACAAAGAAAAACCTTTATTTATGAAGTACACCACTTTTTTATAAAAAATAAAGACTACATAAAACAAAACTCAAAATGTAATTAACTTCAAACCTGAATTGCGAAAATACACATAGTACATATATGCTTGTAATAAATCGGAAAACAATAATATAATTTTTTTCACTAAACGGTAAATATATTTATAATAATTGTAGTTATAATTATAGGGGTCATCTTCTCTTCCGAAGTTTTGGATTTAAATCCACTCTTCCACCTTTTACATTTTTAGGTTGTGAGTGATTTATGGGTTATGCGTAATGTACGGTAAATCGAGCGGACAAAGGAAAAGGTTCTATAAATAAATTGTCGGATATACTTGTACGGACATCACGTTTACGGAACGAGTAATTGTGAATGGGGTATTTATAGATCGCCTTGTCGTTTTACTTATTATAGGAATATTGATACCCAAGGAAAAGTCATAGCTAATTTATGGGAGGATTCAAGTTTATTGTACGATAATATTAAGGACTAGACTCAAAAAAAACCTTGAGTATAGCGTCTGGCGATGTTATTTACGACTGAAAAAGTCCAGTTTATTCTCTAAGTGCCTCCAAGTTTTTTATCAACCACCATTTAGTTATATTGTAAAGTTGTCCTATAATTTCAACTAGGATAGAATTTTTAGAAATAGAGCTTAAATCCCATTGATATTCTAAGAATATCTTCAATTTATGCTCGTTGAGTTAAACAGAATTATTTTACGAATGATTAGATTGAAATTAATATCTTTTATAAATAAAATATAGTTATTAAATAAATTAAGAGAACGAACAGTGTGTGTGATATTGCAATAATATCCCAGTAAAAGCTTTAGATTACAGTACAAAAATAAAACATTTTTTTACTCAAAGGTTATTAGCAATTTTGTTTACAAATTATTAGTAACTTGTTAGCTTTAGATTCGAGTTTTAGTTTAGATTCGAACCCACGGCCTCTTCTTTCTCTTTTTATTGAAAATTAACTGTAATTTCAAAATTAAATGTGTAGTAAATTTTATTTTATAATGATTATTTTAGGTGCGCTGCTTTTATTATCCGTGTAAAATTCTAGGCTACAGACACAAAACGTTTCGAGTATTAAAATGAACTTGACATGTCACGTACTTTTAGTGTCATATTATGACTCATGTCATTGATTGAATGCAGGTGTATATTAGTCCTGTTGAATAAATATACGATATACTATATATATATACGAATAAAAACGTCCAGTATTTAATATATACGCTATTGATAATATAATTAAATTATGACCTACAACGATGGAAATTCCATACAATACGAGAGCACTTACACTGTATATCTAACGCTGCTATTAAACGGTAACACAATAGAGTTACTTAAAAAATAGATACATTTCATTTGAATACAATATGTTTAACTTAATGACTATAGCACAAATATTTTGAAAAAATGTCTGCTTATATCAAGCCTATTTATTTTGGAAATCTGTAACTGTATGTATATATCAATTTTCCGAATCGAAGCTAAACTGGAAATGATCATCATAATTAATGTAGGTATTTGTTGATAACTGTTACAACTGATTTTTAAGATAAATAAATAAAGTTTTGCGTAGCTTTATGAATGGTACAAAACACAAATTAAAGCACAGTATTATGGATAGAAACCTTCTTGATAGATGTCTCTTTCATATCGTCGTGTGCAAGAAAGACAAAAAGAAAGAAAACTAATTTTATCTAAACACAATTTATGAAAACCCACAATTTCATTATGTTACATTTAAAAAATGTCTTCTTTTAAAGATTAAACAATTATTTATGAAAATAAAAATAAACGCCGTGTCAGATGTTCATCACAAGTGTCTAAGCTCCTTTATGCATGCAAATCGTGCAAGATTTAAAAACTACTATATACAATCATGATATGACCTTAACATGCTTTAAACATGAATATTTCCGTTTATATTATATGAAATATAAAATTGGTGTTAAGATATTGGAATTGTAAAATTTTAATAATCCACTTTTACTTTGATATCCAACAGAAAAATCACATGTAATTTGCCAAAAATATACATCGGACGATTTATTTTAAGAATTGTTTTGAAATCCGCTTAATGATTTTGAATTTTGGGGTAAACTTGACGGATAGTAAAGGAAACGAAGAGAAAGTTTAAGAAGTCAACTGATTCACTTTAACTGATGATTTTTTGAGTGAAATTGCGTCGATATGCTTGTAATTATTATATGAGTAGTAAAATAGCTACCTGATACTAAAATAATGCCTGAAAGAGTCCCCCTCTCTCTTTTGATATTGGAGCTTATACCCACCCCGCTGCAGTGTTAAGTTTATCTACATCTCAAAGCTGTGGTATCCCAGCGGTAACACCGTGCGACTCTTTCGAGGAGGTCACGGACTCAAACCCGGGCAGACACCAATGAGTTTTTCTGTTAAAACTTATGTGTCTAACTGACAATTGCAATTTATCACACGCTTTTCGGTGAAGGAAAACATCGTGAGGAAACCTGCGTATCTCTAGAGAATTCTGGAGTTATGTGTAACCTACCAATCTGCATTGGAGCAGCGTGGTAGGTCTTAGCTCCAATCCTTCTCTCTAAAAAACGGAGAGAAGAGGCCTATTCCCAGCAGTGGGAGTGTAACAGGGTTCTACTTACTTTTTTTTTACTATACATCTCACAAACTCTCAGGATAAATTCAAGCTTAGTCACGATGTTTTCCTACACCGAAAAAATGGAAAAGATGCCTACGCTACAATTTTTTTTTAATTTTCTTGTTAAGAACCATCCTATATCATCCTATATTAAATCATAATCTAAAAATTATTAAAACATTGCCTTAAAAAAGGTTTATTCTCGTGAAAGCCAAAAACTATTAAGCCGCCAAGCGATTATTCTTATATACCTCTACTTCCACTTTCAATTTTCCGCGTGGTTTCCAATATTGCACATATCAGGAGATCATGTCGTGAGCTGCGGAGATAATTTTGGAGTTTGCCGAATATGCAAGGTTTTTATGAATATTTCGTTAATCTTTCGTATAATAATGGTATATATAACAAGGGCTTTGAGACAATGGGTTTTAAATCTATACTAATATATAAAGGTGAAGAGTTTGTTTGTTTGTCTGATTGTTTGAATGCGCTAATCTCAGGATTTAAAAATTAATAGACTAGGTATACATATAACATCACGCTAAGATGAAAAGGAAAAGAGCAGCAATAAAAGATATTGCGAACACGGCAAAATTTAAAGCTTTCCTTGCATGCGCTAATTAAACGGTTAAAATTATTCAAAATTCTCTTATAAATAACCCACGGTAACTACTTTTACGTTTAAAATTTCTATTCGGGAAAGAAATTGTGACACAATGATTTCCACGAGGGCGAAGCTGTTGGCACAGATAGTAACATATAAAGCCTATGGTTTTTCTAAAATGTTATGACCCACGTTAAGAAAAGCTCCGTGTTGTAGTAGGTGGTATGCCGCCTTATTATTTGAAAGCCTTTGATTGATTCCTGCCATTTTATTCTATTTAGCTCGAACGTGAGGTGGCTTTGGACGTGACGTGTCACCACGTTACCAGCAAATCTGTATCGCTAAAGGAATTGTTGGGTATTAAAACCATCAAGGAACCTACCTCTTTTATGTGTGCTTGCTTAATTTGTAGTCATAGTGTGGAATATATTCCAAAGCTAAATCACAATGTGCAAAATGTTATAGATCACAATAATTAAAATTAATTTAGAACATAGTCATCGCGACCAAAATTAATTACGAGGATGTAACGAAAACTAATCTAAATAGTTTTCATACAGCAATAGATACGGCTAATGTTCAAAATATTGTGTGACAACTATTCTGCAAATTCATTGTTATATTTCAGATGAACATTGGCGTGACATTTGATTATTTTGATGTAAATTTCTTACCAATGGATCGCGGGAATAAACTCCGGAAAAGACCTTGTGAGTTTGTCTGTTAAATTAATGTATGTTTTCAATTGATAAATGCAATTTGTCACACGCTTTTTGGTAAAGGGAAACACGAGGAAGCCTAACCATATCTTAAGGGAATTCTTAGGATATGTGTACATTTTGCAATCGAGCAGTGTTTTAGGACTAATCTCCAAACTTTCGTTCCCAATAGGAGGGGTAGGTCGACATAAAAAGTATGGTATCATCATCATTCTCCTGTCCTTATCCCACTCTAAGTGGGGCACAACATGTTATAAACATTTGTAACATGGTTTGGCTAATTTTTTTACGACCGGCTGCCTGACGTCAATTTACCTAAATCTTATTTTACGACACCTAGTTAAGAAATGAGGGTGCTCTATTCTACTCAGCCGAATACCACACGACACTTACTTAAGTCACCTTTTACGACACCTCAGTAAGAATGGTCTATTCTACTCAGCCGGATACCATACGGCACATATTTATTTATTCATATATGTATATATTTACCAGTTGTCTGTAATCCATAACATAAGTATTAAGCCACTTTGGGAACGGACAACGGTGTCTGTACTTGTCCTATATATTTATTTATTATCTTCAATATTTAAATGAGTTAATCTTGTATGTATATATGTATATATTTTCGGAATCTCGGAAAGGGCTCCAACGATTTTCCTGAAATTCAGCATGTAAGTGATTTTGGGGAAGAAAAATCGATCAAGATAAGTTTTATTTTAAAAAAATGTCGTTTTATCCCTGTTCGGGCTCTAATTTTTTTTTGAAATTGACATTGAATACAATCACAACTTTTGGCTGTCAAACGTAAAGTCATGGTAGTTCATTTAGGGTACGGGCGGTCTAGAGAGGTGAAAATACCTAGGATCGAGCTCTACCTGCCCTATTATTTTTTCATTTTGTTTTTTAATTTTTTGTAATTTTTTTTACATAATTTTAAAAATTACCTAGCAAGGCTCGGTCACCCACTATATTTTAATTACATAAAGCAAGGCTTTTACGTAAGAAGTAGTTAGTATAAAGTGGCTGAACAATATAGTTTCCCGTAATATTATCACCCGTGTTCACGAAGCGTTCAAAGGAGCAACTAGCTAGCTTGCTATTGTTCGGCTTCGATTAACACTTGATTAGGTGTTATCGATTGACAACTTGCTACCTAAATTTAGTTCAATATACTGTGAACGCTGCGTTCATTCGCTGCGTTATTAGTTTATATATAGAAAATAACAAGTTAGCCGTGTGGTATGAGGCTGAGTAGTTAGTATATACCACCATCATTTCTTACCGAGGTGTCGTAAAAGACGACTAAGGTAAGTCAACCCGCCGTGTGGTATCCGGCTGAGTAGAATAGATCACCCTTATTTTTTGCCGAGGTGTCGTAAAGGCGTCTAAGGTAAGTCGACCAGCCGTGTGGCATCCGACTGAGTTGAATAGACAACCCTCATTTCTTACCAAGTTGTGAAAGGCAACTAAGGTAAGTTGAGATCAGGTAGGCGACCGGTCGTAAAATACCCAGCCAAAGCACATTACAACATTGTTAATAAATGTTATGCCAACCCCACTTAAAATGAGATGATTACAAATATAAAAGGACGTAAGTCAACTTAGCAACATATTCGCGGTACGGATATATATTGCAACTAAGATTGCAATTAATTATTAAAACCTTAATTAATTAATATAAGCCAACATTTATTATACAATTTTTTTTTAATTTTCTTCATTAGTCTGCAAATTAAAGGCATTGACACTCGAAACACTCCGGGGCGTGGCAGTCGTTTGCACGGAAAACTTAATTGCCTTCTTTAGCCCACTTTCCGCTCCGTACCGTTTAACTACTGAATCGCTTAACGAGTGAATAGACTTCGCTTAGGTGGTTATCTGGTAAACGATAAATCTATATAGAAAAAAAAATTTGGCATATTATAAAAATAAAAAAAATTCCAAACTAATATTATAAATGCGAAAGTCTGTCTTATCTTTTATGGCTAATCAGCTAGAACAATAACAATTAAATTCAGTAAGATTAAAGCTTTCTTTGGGTAAAGAAAAATAAACATTATTAAGGGTCATCATCTTCCTGCCCTTATCCCACTCTAAGTGGGGTCGGCACAACATGTTATAAACATGCTGTCACATGATTTGACTGCGTTTTCACGACCGGCCACCTGCCTGACATCAACTTACCTCTGTCACGTTTTACGACACCTCGGTAAGAGAGAGGGTGGTCTATTCTACTAAACCGGATACCACACGGTGGGTCAACTTACCTTAGTCGCCTTTTACGACACCTCGGTAAAAAATGAGGTTGGTCTATTCTACTCAGCCGGATACCACTCGGCGGGTCGACTTACCTTAGTCGCCTTTTACGACACCTCGGTAAGAAATGAGGGTGGTACTATTCTATTCAGCCGGATACCACACGGTTATTAAGGGTATTGTAACATTTAAGCTGTCGTGAACGAACACGTTTTCTGTGAAATCTATAGATATCGAAATAAAAACATTGTTTATACTTAAAGTTTATTCATAGATGACATATTGAGTTTTGCATCAGCAAATATACCAAAAGTTTTTTTTTAATAAAGGTGCATAATGTTTAATACATTAAAAAAAATCGGAACTCACGAAAGTTTCAATGACCAAGGCCAGGATACATGACTAAACTAGACATTCGGTATAATTTGAGTTCATTTTTTTACTTTATGACGTCACTCAAAACAGTACCACTGAATCATCGTAACACTTATTAGGATATTGCCTGATGGTTTGAAAAATTAATTATTTCGAAAAGAAAAAAATCTTTTTTTCATAGCCGACTGAGCAATGTATTTATCCTAGATTTATAATGATTTTATTGAGAACAATATATCTAACAGTTTGTCAAGAAAACTACATTCATTCAATGATTGATTTTATAATGCTCTTTACTTCAATACGCGCTCATATAAGCCTTAAATAGAAGTGTCAATTATACTTTTTATTATATTTAGAAATCCACTTCATGTAGATAATAATGTATTATAAACCAACGATGAGTACGCAAGATCGCATATCTTTTCAACATGTTTAGTGCAAACTCGAAAAAAGGATTGCGATAGACAATAGTATGCAAGTAACACTAATATGCAAAAAAATTTACTCTAAATTACTGAAAATTGCATCAGGTAAAACTTTTTCTGTTAGTATTATTCATCTATATAAATACCCTAACTTATCTAATCTGTTTAAATATTATAAATACTTATCTTTTCTGTATTATTTTATAACAATGTACTTTTCCTCTATACTTATTCAACAAATAAGAAGAAACGATTTTTTTAAAGTCAATCAATTTATTATTTTTAACAACTCCATATACAAGTCACGACAATGGCACTACCAATTGTCCAATGTCACTACCAATCTTCACTCCGCACATCTCCTATCTGCACCGCAACACTCCGCCCGTCACCTCTCCTCGCCACATCTATCTCCACGTCTCTATGCTACAACTTCCACTCTCCTCTTTTTCCTTACAATTTATTATCCTTTAAAAGTAAATAATTAAAACGCGAAGAAATTTTCACACATTCATATGTAAAATATACGTGTAATCTACTTTCAATGCTCACAGCAAGCAATCGTAGATTTCACCGGCAGCGGCGCGGGGTGGGCCAATAAATCAAGACACGGCGCCCGACGTCGAGTAAGCTCTTTCATCTTTTGAGCGCTCTCGACGATTTAAACCTCCTACCAATAACGTTGGCTCCTGATTTTAGTTTCTATATTGAACGGGGTTCTTTTGAGTGGCTGATTGACTTCGGCTTAGAATATCGATCGGGAAAGAGTTTATAAAGTGACGATCGTTTTGAAGACATAAGCGCAAGCGTTGGTTACTTAGTTTAGACTAAAATTAAACCTAACTAACACGTTTTAATTACGCACGCAAAAAGCACGAAATTGTTTTAGAAGTCCTGTCAGTTATTGCCCTGCTTATATTGTCGGTTATGAATTTTGAAAAGCATCTGATGAGTTGTGGTGGGGTGATCAAAGGCACTATGGTTCAACATGGACCACTGACTGCTTGTCGTTATCCGCATTATTAAGTAAAGTAATTGAAGGTCGCTTAGGCTATATTGCGTTAAATAGTGTGATTGAGTTCTTTAATGATACTGAGTTCTCTACTCCTGGATTTTGTTCGTGGAGCCAATCCTCCTGATGATGCTTCGGTTTCGGGGCGAAACGATCGTATAGATTTTGGTAGTGTATGTAGTGCTTGTGTGGAGTGTTGGTATTGACGGTCTTTTGTGAAACGTGTGGTGACTGATCCTGCATATACATACAGGACAAGTCACCATACATTTGGGGCATGTGATCGTTGCGTGCTACATTACATATATTCTCTTAACATACGCGGATTACAGCAAAATAATTTTATTGTAACTTCTATGATATATGATACATTTTAACTGTTAGCATTATCCTAATATTTATACGAATATGCAAGTTTCCCACTACTCATACTAAAATGGAACTTGCAAAGTTATATGACGTTAAAATGAGAATTCTCAAGACGGGACTACCTGGTATCCAAGTACTTCCGACATAATTTATTCGGCTTGTCGCACCCGCACATAGCTTGCAGTTGGAGCGTTTCCAGTCAACGCCAGATGCCTTTTCGGCGGGAACACCCGATCTGAGCACGCTGGGACCCGGCATGGAGATTTATTGGTCGGACCGATAGTGTTCTATTAGAAATTCGATTTCGTTTCGGATCCACGATTTACGTATACTCCAGCCGAACAGTACCTGATTTCCAATTGAAAACCGGCAATGTATTGAATACGCGCTGGACATTTTTCTAGCATGTGTGACATTTTAGAGAATGCATTCGCAATTCGAATTCCTGTTCTATTTAAATACTGTTTTGAACGGAATGACAAATAGATTCTACAGTTGGTTTGGGTGGTGAAAATTCAAGCAATTTGGGTGCAAGGGTTACATGTAACCCTAAACACAAATTGCTTGAATTTTCTATTTTTCAGTCGCTCTCCTAGTCATGATTATACCATATCATCAATCGCATTTAAAAGACATACTTGCTGCTGATATAGTCTGCATAAAAATTTTTTCTTCTGAAATTTTTTTAGGTTCTTTTTTTATTTTCTACATTTCCTTTTATCTAAGCGTAAAATATGTCGGACTCTTACCGACTAAAAAAACTGATAGTACTTGCCAGATCCATTCCATCTCCTTTTTCAGTGAGCTAAGGTCCCCGCACAAGGAGGCCATTGCTATCCACGATTTCCTCCTGCGCTTCATGTCACGAACCACGATAGGTAGACATAAATGGTGGGCACCATTTGTCCCTCCACCACGAGCTCTGCCCAAGCATCCATCCAAGCAGTCGGCATGTGCAGTGCCGTGACACGACGCCGCAATCGTGGCACCAAGCGGACACCTGGCGTCAGCCCCCCTCTACAAATACCTCTCAAAACAACTGTATCCTGAACCTGAAGATGGTGAGGAATTTCCATAATCCATGCTTTACACCAAACGAATTAGAAAGTAATCACTGTAATGGACTTTCATAAAGCAGGTAGGTTATATTTCTTAGATTAATTCCTATTCACTCATCTTCGTTAGGATCCCAGTGTGTATCGCATCTTGTGAACTAAAGTGACCTAATTGAGTTAGATACATTGTAATCCTTATTTTAATTCCATCTATGATATCACGCTACGAACTATTAAAAAAGGATTTTCTTGCGTTTCCAAGTAATGCGTCTACGAGTTTTGTAAGCGCTACGCAACTCTTTATTGCAGTTTGCCACAAAACATCTTTTTGAATTAGATCACTTAGCTAAGCGTGCGATATGTAAGGTAAAACTAATGTTGCTATATGTCAAGGTTTAGCAAGCGAAATTTTAGAATTCGACATATCGGCAGAGCACGTGTCCAATCCAACCTGATATCAGAAATGTCGGTGTAATAAATGACGTAATCTAGACACCGTTTGACACACATTTGTCTTGCAAATGTGTAACGCGACGCCGCAATCGCAGGCCATAACTTTGCCATAAATTATGACCTATATCGGGCTTACTATAAAGCTCATATTACAAGAACATCCCGTTCGGCTGTTAGATGGGAATTAATCCTCCAGACTGTTTGGTTTTTCTGGCATTAATTACGTGTATCCTTAAGTGCTGAACTAGATTAACAATGGACATTGTTTCTGACTTGAAGATGTGTGTTTTTTTCACTTACGCAGAGCAAATATTATCTTAAGGTAAAGTCCGGTTTTTTAAATATTAAAATACATAATGTATATATACTCCTATACATATTTTAAAACAAAGTCCTCAAACGCTGTCTGTATGTGATCGACTTTCTCAAAATCTACTGAACAGATTTTTTTACGGTTTATACTAAAAGATACTGCAATTTTTTCGAAAGGTTTAGGTCTATAGTATATTATCGTTTAATGTCAATTGTGTTGAAAACGTCGTGTGGTTGTAAAACAAACTCGCCTGCTTGAAGATTCACTCGCGTGCACCGCGTAAACCAGCAGAAATATGTTAAAAAATGTACTAAAGAATTGTAGATCTACAAAAATACTACAAAATAGTCTGCGACAGCATATCTTTATCTCTTATGGTTAACTCACCTTCCTTCCTTTTTTAGAGTACAACGGAAATGGCCAATTCTTCCACAAAAAAACATCAATATTTTTATTATTGGTACAGCGTTTATTATGCAGAAATTGCATATGATGAGTCCACTGAATCCTATACAGTAAAATTCCCTTCCCTAATTAATGTCTCCAAACTTTGTTGAGTTAAGAAAATCTAATTTTTCAGTAAGCTAATAAGATATACCATAGCAACATTTAACATATAATACAATAAGTAGTAAACTTTGAGCAGAAAAAACAGGAAATCATTTCCAATATATTAAACCAGATATGAAGTCGGAAGACCTATTTACGGAAAATTACATATAAAAAAGATAAGGAAAAAAAGGGAAATTCGTTAGCAAAATTGGTTTTCAACGGAACGGATACTCAAGAGCCTACAAAATGAGGATTCTTTCGAACTTTGCCAAGTCGATTAGATGTAATTCAGGAAACTATTTCGGTTTACCCTCAGTTTCTGAAGGCATAAGTTGTTTGTCCAAAATATTTCGAACTATATAGGATGCTGCTTTTTAAGCTTGTGAGTAAAGGAAATGTTAATATAAATAATCTCAATACGTTAGAAAAGAAAATAAATAAAATTATTATTTAAATAGTAAAAAAAAGATTTTATGCTTTTAATATGACATCGAAAGCGTCGTAAGAAATATTCTTGTTATTTTATAGTGACGGCCATTTTTGATTTGTTATATTACACTAAAAATATGTGTAACCCACCAATCCGCATAGCAGCAGCGTGGTCCAACCCTTTTTTTCAAAAACACATAGATGTCTATGCACAATAGCGGTATAGTAACAGGAACCTACTTTACTTTTCATCATCCTCCTGCCCTTTCCCACTCTAGATGAGGTCAGCACAACATGTTATAAACATGTTGTCACATCATTCGGCTAGGTATTTAACGACCGGCCGCCTGCCTGACGTCCTCATACCTCATACCTCCTCATATCTCAATAAGAAGTCAGTTTTTTTTTATTGAATACCTTAACACGGCGATCTGTGTATACACAATAAGCCATTATAATGATGATGTGAGACTTTGTGGCTAGTTGTGCAGAAGGAATATGGTTAGTTCCTTTCATATGCTGACATCAAATCTTCTTGTTAGCATAGGAACACTATGCCGTTTTAATCGGAAGTGTATAACACTTCCAGTGCCTTCCAACTTTGATGCAAGTCTATAGACATGACTTGCAATCCTTTCTTGGTATCCCTTACCTGCATTTTATCTAGCAATTTCCTGCTTGACTGTGTTAAGATTTAAATCACGATGGATGTATTTGTTACTAACATAGTGCGGTATGTCTAGCATCGCTCTCAATGTCTTGCTCCGAAATCTCTCAAGAATCTCAATGTTGCTGTGGCTAGTCGTACCAATAAGATGTCAGTAAGTCTATTCTACTCAGCGTGATACCACACGGCGTAGTTATATTACTTACTATATTTTGTGGCGTGTGTGTATGTGTGTGGTACCTAATAATAGGTTGTCATAACATTTTAGCAACAGGCCATTTCACAGTGTAATCCGTCAATCAGAATAATCCCTATTGTCCGTACTACAATCGATTCAATAACATGCTACTCGTTTCAGATTGCGGGCACGACCTTGAGATATGAAGAGGTCGACAAAAGAGAAGATGAAATATATTGCGATATATCCAATTATAATTCTTTATTCTATTGTATAAAAGATAATGGTTGTAATTGATAACCATAATATATTTAGCGATCTATGAAAATTCGAAACAGCTGATATTATTTTTATGACGCATCAAAAATACAACTCCGTGTGGTATCCGGCAGAATAGAATGGTACCACCCTTTTTTCTTACCGAGGTGTCGTAAAAGGCGACTAAGGTAAATTGACTCACCGTGTGGTATCCGGTTAAGTAGAATAGACCACCCTCTTTCGTATCGAGGTGTCGAAAAATACGATTAAGATAAGTTGACGTCAGGCAGGCGGCCGGTCGTAAAATACGTAGCCAAATCATGTGACAACATGCTTGTAACATGTTATGCCGACCGCGCTTAGAGTAGGATAAGGGCAGGAGGATGATGAAGCATCAAAAATTTACATTACACATTGACTGGCATAAGTGCCCGTAACACTGCCACCCGCTCCTCGGGTCGCCGGTTTGATTACTGCCGAGGGCCAATGTTGTCTAAAACAATTTACAGATTCTTAGAGAGTGTAATTATGTATTTAAATGTCTATTAAAAATTATATATTTATTAGGATCTATTACTTACACCTGTTATCTCTTTATGAGCTGGAAGCTACTATAAAATCAGAGATTACTAGTGAAAAAAAAGGATCGATTGGTACGCTAGGCACCTATATTTTTGGTGTTTAGATCTAACAGTAGCTTAGGTGGACATTGTTATTAGATTTATGCATATTGGATATATATATCTTCTCGTATAATATAACTATGATATTGAAAGGGATTTTAAGTAGCCGTGTGGTATCCGGCTGAGTAGAATAGACCAACCTCATTTCTTACCGAGGTGTCGTAAAAGGCGACTAAGGTAAGTTCACCCACCGTGTGGAATCCGGTTTAGTAAAATAGGCCACCCTCTTTCTTACCGAGGTATCGTAGGGTACGACTAAGGTAAGTTGACGTCAGGCAGGCGGCCGGTCGTAAAAACGCAGCTAAATCATGTGACAGCAAGTTTATAACATGTTGTGCCGACCCTGCTTAGAGTGGGATAAGGGCAGGAGGATGATGATTGAAAGGGATTTTAAGATACCTATGGTCGGGAGTGAAGTATGGATTTTATATGCATAGCGATGTTTATGTGTAATAACCATCATAAAAGGGTAATAAACTTGCTGAATACGTGAAGACGCGCATTATGTCTGGGACCATTAAATATAGGTGCATTCTTCCAATTTAACTCGTTTTAAAGACCGGATCTAGAATGCAAGCATTATTAACCGTAAGCGAATTCCCTTGCACTCGCATATTAAATAATAAAACAAAGAGCCGCGACTCTTATCGATCGTGAGAGCCGGAGCCCTGAATAGTTCACAAGCCAGACTTTTTCCATATCGTTTTGTCAATATAAAACGGAGCGACTCGCGAAATTATATATTATTACTCGAATTGCGATCGAAGCATTGTAAGCTTATTAAAAACTAGTAATATCCCGCGGTTTCACCCACGTACATACCGATCTCATGGCAGTGGAAAGTCTACTAAGTCGGACTATAGATTTATTATTGTTAAATATATCATCAATATATAGCGGCCGTGTGATATCCGGATGAATAGAATAGTACCACCCTCATTTCTTACTGAGGTTTCATGAAAGGCGACTAGGGTAAGTCGACCCGCCGTGTGGTATCCGGCTGAGTAGAATAATTGACCAACCTCGTTTCTTACCGAGGTGTCGTAAAAGGCGACTAAGGTAACTTGACTCACCGTGTGGTATCCGGTTAAGTGAATAGACCACCCCCTTTATTACCGAAGGTAAGTTGAAGTCAGGCTGACGGACGGTCATAAAATACGAAGCCAAATATGTCATGTTAATAACATGATGTGCCTTTGATATCATCGTTTAGGACAGACTAACTTATGTAAGTGCAAATATTTTGCGATGGATTTTGAAATCATCTAATTTGTACGACGATTAAACATATTGACCAAGGGAAAAGGAAAATTTGATAAGAATAACGCCCGAGAAGAGTTATCTTGCTAATATTTCCACCCACAAGTTTCAAAGTTCCAAAAGTTTAATCTCTCCTGCAAACATTTTAAGCTACTGGAGACGAGCTACAAAGAAACCAGAAAAAGGCATACATCATGTAAAGCATATTAACTTCGCGTGTGCGATATAATAAAAATAGCGAAGTAAATTCTTTACTCGCAGCGTTCTTTAAAGAGCGGTGAAATATGAAAGAAATAACCATCATAAGACGATAAATCATACTGATATGTATTCGACAAATGCAGCATCGAATATTTCTTTCTATTCTTGTTGGGTTTGCAATTACAAAACCTTAGAAAAAAGGGTGAAAATATGTACTATAAAACTCGTTTATATTTTATTATATTCGTGCTTTATTGAGGTACATTATATCAACATTATCAATGTTATTTATCAAATAAAATTAATATGGAAAGAAATGCCAGTTTCATTTTTATAAATCTCTTACAGTCAACCTTTTAGCATATAATAGGTCAAGTAAAAAGTAATCCATTATTTTTCGATCATGTCGTTAGTAATCGATAACTCGCCTTACATAAGTGCTATCGATTTACACTAAACGGTGTCAGAAGCGTATGCTTTCGTACTAAAAGCAGACAGACAGACATTTGTGTGACTGCATGATTGAATATTGTTTGCACGTGCCAAAGATGGGCACCAAAAAGAGAAATTTTCCCTTGTTTTCAGTTTTTCTTAGATAAAGGTGAAAACGCAAGTCAGGCGGTTGAAAATTTGAATAATGTCTATGGTCTTAATACTGTATCAGCTAATCATGTGTAATTATGGGTTCGTCGATTCCGATCCGGTAATTTTGATGTTGAAGACGCACGACGTTCCGTAGAACTAGTTGTCGAAAATGTCAATAAAGTAATGAAAATTTTCAATTTCGACCGGCATGCAAGCATCTTTTTCGATAGCTCAGGAGCTGAAAATTGCACAAAAAAACTTTTTAAAACCACTTTAATAGGTGGAATATAAAAAAAAGCTCGATGTATGGGTGCCACATGAATTGTCGCAGAAAAATCACATGTAGCTAATTTTCATCTTCGAATCACTGCTGAATCGCACCAAAGTCAACGTATTTCTTCAGTGGATGTTGACTGAAGGTGAAAAGGGGATCACTTACGACAACATTAAGCTAAAATGGTCGTGGTCGAACTGCGGTGATCAGGCGCAAACGGTGGCTAAGCCAGGATTAATGGTCAAGATAGTTCTTCTGTGTGTTTGGTGGAATTGGCTCTATTATGAGCTGTTCTACTAAGACCAAACTCTTAATTTGGACCTGTACTGTCAATAATTGGATCATCTGAAGAAAGCAATCGCCCAGAAGCGGCCAGGTTTGGCCAATAGGAAAGACAATATGTTTTATCAGGACAACGCTAGACCACACGCTTCAATAGTGCCTCGCCAGAAGTTCCTAGAGCTTGGTTGGTAAATTTTTATGCGTCCATCTTATAGTCTAAACTTAGTTCCAAGTGATTAACAACTGTTCTTGCCACTGGCAAATGTTTTTAATGGTGAAAAATTCGTCTCAAGAGAAGCTTGTGAAAATTGACTGTCCCAATTTTTTGCCAATAACAAAGAAGATTTCTGTGGGAATGGCAAAATAAAATAACCTTAAAAATGGCAACAAGTTATCGAATAAAACGATGCATAAATGAACCAAATCGTATATGTTTAACTACACTAGATTAAGCCGTCAATATTGTGCAAAAATAATGGATTACTTTTTACTACACCTAATATCATCACTACATATTATAAAACAAAGTCCCTATATCCCTATGTACGCATAAAACTTTAAAACTACGCAACAGATTTTGATGCGGTTTTTTTTAATAGATAGAGTGATTCCAGAGGAAGGTTTGTACGTATAATAACATTCAATACGGAGTAGACAAATACTGTAATTTTTGAGGTTTCTGTAAATAATTACATTTTTTTCCGCTTACATTGCAAACGCAGTCTAAACCCTACGAGATTTATCAAAATAATGTACTAAGTATTTATACATCTTGAAAAGGTCTATAGGAAAGTCCGCGATGCTATATGTCTATCCCTTATGGATAACCCACTATAGCATTTTTTGTCATTTACTTTTTACGAAAAATAATGCCATATTTTTGAAGCAATTTTTATACAATACAGCATTAATCCTTATCCAATTAAGTACCTTAAATAAATAGTTGATTTAATATAGATCAATATGGCCGTTTACAGTATGTAATTTAAGTGAACATTTTCGGAGATATTACAGATTTAAAATGCCGTGAGGACGCCGCGCTTGGCCCTATAACACTTCGACTTTAGCAGTGATGTCGCTCTTTCAAGAGTCTGTTTAAAGACATTTTGTAATTAATTGTAAAAATAAAATACATAGGGAAAATGTAAAAGTAAATAAGTAAAAATATACTCTATGAATTTAGATATTCCAAAGATAGCAGGAAATCTTCTTGGTATAGGGAAAGGAAATTGTTTTTCTCAAATTTAACGCGTGCGGGCCACGGGCAGTAATGAATAAATCAAAACTACTGGATTGATTTTAATCATTTTTTTAACTGACTGACATGGGATATATATTTTATACCCGTGCGAAGCAGGGGCAGGCCGCTAGTTTAGAATAATTTGGAAAAAGGTCCGGTTTTTAGAAAGAATAAAGATAGAATAGGTGTAGTATAAATATATGTTTTTCATAAACATCGATATTAATTATACACTTTACTATAGCGAATGTATATCTGATTATCTGTTACGCTTTCCTGGGTTATCCACTACATCAATATTGATGAGATTTGGCGTAATAAAAGCCTATTTACAGGGTAGTTTTCGTTTTTCTCAGAAACTCGTTTTCTCGTTTTTCTTAGCACATATTGCATTATTGACAGTACTGAAACGCTTAAGTTAGAAGCAGTATAACTATATAAGGATTTACTAATAAGTACTAACTACATGGTAATTTAATTTTAGAAATTTTATTTTATTAATTATAATATTAAAAATATAAATATTGCGAAAAATACAGTTCATATCTGTTATATCTGTTTTTCCTCAGTTTATTTGGGAACTACTAAACCGGCTTTCTCAATATATTATCATTCTCCTGCGCTTATCCCACTCTGAGTGGGGTCGGCACAACATGTTATAAACATGTTGTCACATGATTTGCCTCTACATATTTTACGAGCGGCCGCCTGCCTGTCGGCAACTACCTTAGTCGCCTTTTGCGACACCTCGGGAAGAAACAGGGTGGTCTATTCAGCCGGATACCACACGGCGAGTACCTTACCTTAGTAACTTACCTTAGTCACCTTTACAATACTTCGGTAAGAAATGATGTTTATTCCCCAACGACTTACCGGTTTTCTCAATACGAATATGAAAACGCACACATAGACACACAATACTAAGCCGAGTTCAATAGTGAGTATCACTTTGACCTGATAAACTACTATTCAGGCACACATTTAACCTGAGCCTACCTTACAAAGATCACTTTATAATAAAGTGAATAGTAGGAACTGTTATCCCATTTCTTCACCACATTAGAAAATAGGTGTGGTTTATATAATCTTTCTCTATCTGAAAACAAAACTCTTTTTTGCAATGTTTACTTATTGATGGAATTTATTATGGTCTATGCCTGCGAGCTAGTCAGTCCACCTTGTGGTCATTGGACTTGAGGTCATTTGCCTTAGATGTTGCAAACTAGAATTTCAAGCTATTTTCTACCTAATATACGGGTTGCAAAATTCAAGGATAAACCGGCGACTGAAGATGTAAAATCATCTTCATTAGTTTTGGGATACTCTGTATGATGCTAAAAGTTACTGGATAAATATCAATTAAGAAAGCTTTTCGTCTTAAATCAATGGCGAACGACGTAAACAGGGCGCATTCTGAACAAATCATCATCATCATTCTCCTGCCCTTATCCCACTCTAAGTGGGGTCCGTACAACATGTTAACAACAAGTAACATGATTTGGCCGCCTGCCTGACGTCAACTTACCTTAGTCGCTTTTTAAGAAACCTCGGTAAGAAAAAGTGTGGTCTATTCTACTCAACTATACGACGGCGCAAAACTTCCGTGGCCTTAGAGTTATTACACTAGAGTAAGAAAGACAGCTTTAAATAGGCCATATTACAATAAAAAGAAGTAAAGAGAAGGCAAAGAAGACTTTATCTATTTATCTCTCTTTTATAAGCGATTAGACCAAGATTACTATACGATTTTTATCCTCTGCCTCAATATTTATATTGACACTTATAGGCCTGCCTATAAGGCGTGTGGTATCCGTCCATTTGAGTAAAATAGACCCCCTTCTTCCTTACCGAGGAGCCGCAAAAGGCGACTAAGTTAAGTTGATGTCAGGCAGGCGCCCGGTCGAAAAATATCTAATTAAAACATGTGACAAGTTTATAACATTTTGTAGCGACCCCACTTAGAGTGGGATAAGGACAGGAAATGAATGTATACTTTTATTGTAAAGATCTTAAGAGAGCGGAAATTCCAGACACTTAAAGCAAAAAGTAGCCGGTTTTCACCAAGAAAAGCTTTACTTTTATTTAAGTTTTTAAGTTATAAATGGCGACAAATTATTGAGTAACGAATTTTCCGAGCTGTGGAATATATCCCATTATTAAAAAAAAAGTTTAAAGATAGAAAATAAACTGCTCATATTAATACGTCGATCTCGTAATATAGTATTACTTAATACGTTTGATACCATAAAATATTCGCAACAAGAGATTAGGTAGGTATACGATACAAAGCAACAACATCAGTTTCCGCTCTCGACACCATTTTGTCAAGGACGATAATAATTTCGAACTCATATTAATCCTAGCGAATGAAAAAATGCGTGTACATTTTCGATGTTACCCGCTTTTGTGTTTTGCAAGCAGATATAAAAACATAGATTATTTCATTTATATTAATTATATATTAAATAAAAATTACAAGAATGTTAATTTTATTACGTGTTAAAAAAATTGGAACGAGATTTCGCACTACTTGAGTAGACCACACTGGATCAAAATAGCGCAAAATTTTTAAAGAGATTTATGTTCGACAGTGGACGTCTATTGGTTGAAGAGGAGTGAGTGTAAGTAGCGTTCTACCCTCAGAATAGACCTGACTTCTTGTTCTTGTTATTACCGCTATTTGAAGTTTCTACTCTACCATAACAACTCAAATTTCCCGTTGCTAAACAACTGAATTACCTACATTTATGCTAAACTTTCATTATAATCACATAAAACTTACATTATATATTAATAAATCCTATTGTTCAAATAAGATGCCCATAAAACATTTTTCGTAGCAAATTGTGTTTATTTTATATACTCGAATAAAGTTATAAATATTAATATCGTCCATTCCCTAAGGGAATAATACACAAATAAGGTTATCATTTTCATAAAATATATTCGGTAATACAATATATGAATGTACTGAAATCAAATATGAATCGTATCCCAATAATGTTATCAAATACCAATGTCCTTATTACAAATCTCATTTGTTTCGGTAAGAAATTTAGTTTTGAATGTGTTTACTTTCAGAATCATCAAAACTAGTGATCATAAAATGATCTAATTTAAAAGTAAATCCACTCTTACCAATAAATCCATTCTTACTACTATATTGTTATTGTATTGTACGGTTCAAGTGAGGGTAGTTGATGAAAATAATGTCCGTAGTACTCGGGAACAAAAATGCGCTCCATTCAGTTCGTAACCACGGTGGATGCAACTCTTCCGAAACGTCGAACCTAATACAAAAGTAAATCGACTTTAGCGCAATATGAGGAGTTTTAAAGAATAATCCTTATACTTATCCTTTGGACGTTATAATTTTAATGACAATCTAAACAGATCACAAAATGAATGATGATTCACGCGTGTGAAAATAAATACAAGCGCCAGTAACAAAGCATAATATGCCCTAGCTCTTGCGAAGGCAGAAGGGGTGTTAGTTAAACAAATGGAATATTTTCTGTACTCTTTATGTATAAAATGACACACTTTATGCACGATCACCTAACTCGTAAACTGCTAATAAACACGTAAATTTCATTCCTAAGTATATTACGCTATACTGCGCGTAATTACGAGCTGTCTCTTTGACGACAAATGCATGTCGAAACTGCCGTCGTTTTTAGCATTCATGAGATATGGTTTGTCAAAGTAGCATATTGGTGTTAGTGAACTCACTAGAACGTCATATCACGTCTGCTTTAGACACAAACACTCTTTCAAAGATACTGTTGCTTTCATGGTATTACTTACTCCAACATAGTATACGTACGGTGGAAAATGTCTTTGTGAAGTTTTCAAAGGATTAGGTATCAATTTTTTTTTCTTTATCAGCTTCGCATTGATTACACGAGTATATTTAAATCGCATTCATACAAATAAGCTCGGCATTGATTAGTTAAGAAGAGAAGATTTGAAAGAAAAAAAGAAAGAATATATTTGAAATAACGCATCATTTATAGAATTAGGCGTTACTTAGCGGAGGTCCATAATACAAAAACTAATAAGAATATTTTTTTGCTATAATCCGCGATAATATCGCGATTTTCATCGCGGATTATAAAATAATATTCTCATGGTTTTGAATAATGCATCACTTACAGGCTAACAAACTGAAAAAATTTACTATACATGGCTTAACTAATACCGAATTACTTAAATGACTAAGTATAAGTACTACTAACTAATCACGCACTCTTGTATAGTACCTAAGATACGTTTAGTAAGTAGTTAGTAGTAGTAGAGAAAATATAATAGCTATAAATTGATATGGTCTCATCGTTTGACTCAGCGCAATATAGTTGAAGGAATAAAACGTCTTTTCCGTTTCCGCAACTTTAGCCGTTCCCCTAAATTTATGAGCCCTTCAAGACTCAGGTGTGTTTCAGCTAAAAACAAACTTCTCACAATAAAATTAACTATACTGTATTTTCTAGTTTTGTAGCTTATATTGTAGAACATTAAAGATTAAATTGTGTAGTCATGTAATGTGGAGTGATGAAAATTATGTGACCAAAAGAATTTTTAATATGAATGTGGATGGATATAGGGTGGTAAAAAAATGTTAGATGAAACGATTGAAGAATAATATACATGAAAAAGGAGTAGCAACTGAGTTGACGAATGATAGAGAAGAATAGAAGAGGAAGACATATTGTGCCAACCCTACTTAGAGTGGGCTAAGGGTAAGAATGATGATGATTGGGTGTAACATTGTATTCATTAAACTTTATCTACATTTTCTATCATTTTTATAAAAGTGTTGAATGTGCCGAAAATTATTTTTTTTATCAACATTCTTAGCCCATTAGCTTTAATGGTTTTTCAGATGTGATGATCGAGTACACATGTAATTCTGAAGGTCAGAAATGAAGTCATAATTGCTTACAAGTATTAAATAGCACTATTAGAGTCAAGGAGGATTCATCTAGTAAACTCGTACTTAAGGTCAAACTCATTCCAAGACTGAAATCTTTAAGTGATAGTCATCATAATGCGTGTTTGTGTTTGCTGATGATCATGATTTAATCATAAGTATCGTATGGACGGTATTGATGGGTTCTGTGAGACAAACTTAAAAAGTAGACGGACATATCTGCTGATACGGCTATATATCGTCTTTAGGAAATGCTTAAGAGTTAATGGAGAGGAAATTAAAGCCTCCCTAAAGTCAAATTTCTACTTAAAAAACTGCGATGAAGTTACTTAAGATATCCGTGCGCTGAAACTACGCTTTGTAAACTAGGGAAAGATGAATTCAAGCTGTCAACTTAATATCAGTATAAATTAATTAACACTATTTCTCCTGGCCTTATCCCACTTTAAGTGTGCTTTGCTGTAGATTATATTTTTATTCTTCAACTTTAATAGCTTAACTATAATAAATTTTATCCGAAACAATGGTTACAAAAGAGTACAAGCGTGCTGATAGCGTATTTATGACGCGTGGTTTCGCAATAAAATTGAAAATGCCTGTAAGAAATCAGGAGGTTTTATCGTTTCAATTTTCTGTTTTATTGGCGATATATTTTGCGTGTTCTGGATTTTTATATTTTCTTTTTTTATTCATTTCTTTTTCTATCACGAATAGAATATGTAATTGTTTTTTTTATCAATTTATTATTTTACTTTACAGGAAAGTTAATCATATATTTTATAAATTTGCGTCAATAAGTTTTGGCATTTCACGCATTATTTATGAATAAACAATTGTTAAAAGTCTTGTAAATAATAAATGCAAACTTGTCTGTTTAAATATCTATAATGAATAAATATCATTGACCTAGAAGCTAAAAATCTGCATTTATCATACTATTGTGTTTCAAAATTTCGGACCTTTTATAAGCATCATCATTTATTAACATAGCTTTAAAAAATTTCATATAAGAAAAGTTAAAAAATGGACTGTAACTGTCCTAAGGTGGGCAAAGACCTTCATTCCCCTTCGGTGAAAAATCTTAAGCTTAACCTAACCATGCTATTTCCAAGAATCAGCCTACTATATTTAATTTCCTTACTATGTTTTCTTTTACCATATATACTATTATGATGAATTGGCAATATCGCTCATGGACTGCATAGTGCCATAACTGAAAAAATCATATTTTTAATTGAGTATATAGTTTTCATTGCTAAGGGAAATGCTTTAGTTGGCTTAAAAAACGGCCGAATGTTGCGTTATGAGTTCTACCGGTATTACTACCGATTAGAATGTGCATTTGAACATTTACAGCCATTTCTAGTCCAAAACACGTATTTTTTGAGTTGTGCCACTATTGATATAATTGCGCGATATTTACAAACAAACTTATTTTATTTAATTTTATTTTTTGTAAATAAACTAATAATGATACCTTCATTATACTAAAATAAACAATTTAAACAATGTATTTTTATATCATATATTCTCAAGTTAAGAAAAGAAAGTAAATTTTTATATGTCACTTCCAACATTTGTATAATTTGTGTTTATTTTCATATTTCACAATATAAAACTCAGAATGTTATATATCACGTAGTATTGACTACAATAAATTGTTACTCTAATGCTTTATGAGGAAGTTCATTCCAGAAACGTACCAGTTACAGCACTTCTTCAAAATCGAAACCAGATCAACAATAGAACTTCATCTTCCCATTCACAAAGTAGCTGTATCAGTTACCCGATTTTCAATAATTCGTAATGTCTCTTGAATCTTTTCTGCCCGATCGCTCTTTCCGCGGGTAATGGCGCGGATGTTCCCAGTGTGAACTGATATTGAGAAAACAACTCACGTTCCGATAGTTTTATGCGAAAACTACGTCTTTACTTAGTGCCTTCGTTCGATTTGATCAAAAATCGCCGTGTAACATTCCAATAAGCTACTTTAATAAGTTACTTTGCAGAATTCCATTCCAATTATTTATTATTTTTCTTTGAATTACTATATAATGTCTAAATACATTTACTTTTTGCATGCCCAAATAAAATTATAGTAATATGTGTAGATTAATCACCAATAAATGAAATGAAGCGATGAAGATCTACACTTAATTTAATAAAATGATGAAGTTGTACACTTAATTTAATAAAGTGATGAAACTTTACACTTAATTTAAAAAAGTGATGAAGTTGTACACTTAATTTAATAAAGTGATGAAACTTTACACTTAATTTAATAAAGTGATGAAGTAGTACACTTAATTTAATAAATTGATGAAGTTGTACACTTAATAAAGTGATTAAGTTGTACACTTAATTTATTAAAGTGATTAAGTTGTACACTTAATTTATTAAAGTGATGAAGTTGTACACCTAATTTAATAAAGCGATGACGTTTTATAAAAAAATTATATCCAAATAGACGGCATTTCGTCAAGAGTTTAAACGAATTGATTCAGATTAACTTTAATAGTTATATTTTATAAAGGAACTGTTGTCATAACTAATGTATTTTGTAATACTGCCTTGTTACTATGTCGTAAATAATCTCGTATCTCATTTCACATGACGTCGAGGGTGGTAGCTATTAAGATATGTTCCTGATAGACATGTCAAACAATCACATAACCATAAAAAACAAATATTTTGAAGATTACAACCAGTAACCCCTTCCGGAAATGAATAACAACACGATGTTTCAATTTTCCCGAGCAGTCGCTTCAATTTCCTTCGATTTTCGATAATTTGCAACGTCCCTTAAATCTTTTCTGCCCGCTCGCTCTTTTCACAGGTAATGTATCGGATGTTCCAAGTGTGAACTGATATTAGGAAAACAACTCACGTCCCGACAGTCTCCTGCGGAAACTACGTCTTTGTTACAGCTATTCGTTTGGTCAAAAAAATATCTTTCATTTAAGAACTACTCTTAAACATTTGTTTTGGTATTTTTCGATAACGATAACTGTATTATCTCAATAACTTATTAGTATATTATTCCACATTTAGCGATTTCTCGAGTCACTCTTTATTCATATTTTTACCTTCATTTCGATATGTATTGGATAAGATCAAGATTACTTAAGCCACGAGGTTTAGGTGATTACAACATAAATATTTGTTACTACACATTAAAATCTCCTTCAAATAGTTAGGTCAATATTGTAAACAAAAATTTCATCGTCAATGTGACGTTTTGTGCGTTGTTAGGCTCTCTTGATTATTAGATGCTGATATCTAGATCGTGAGCTAAGCTAACGTGCTCTTCGTGTCCAAAATAGATAGTTCCATGGTCACAAAATGTTCCATGCACTACATTTTATAAATGATTTAAGGTATGCATACTATAATATGAGAAACGCAAAACTGTGTTAATGTGTTTATCCTTCTCACCTTCACAGCAACGGATTATTCAGATTTTATATGCATGGAAATAACTGAGAGGCTGAGGAGAAGCTCCGGCTGTTTTTCTCTCTATTCTCTATATCTCCCTTTTAAGTATATATATTGCAAGATAGATGGAGTTAAAAAATGATAATTACTGATAGCATATTTAACATCAGTGTTCAATAATTATAATAGAACTTTAAGTTAATCATAAAATTAGTAAATAAATTTATAAAAAAAAACCGTACATAAAATGTAAAAGTATATTTAAAATATTTAAAAAAAACCTTATCAAATTTGTATTTAAAATATAATTAAAACGAGATAAAATCACTTAAGTGCTCTCCGATATTCAAACTTCTCTTATAACTTGGCTCCTACAAAATTTAATAACGTTAAAACGCGAAATTTATGAGCCTCAGCAATACAACGACTTCTAGTTTATAACAAACGAAGGAGGCCCTTTAGAATAACGATGTACTTAAGTTATATCTACAGAGTAAGGAATTCATATAATCTTCAGTAATACAATCAAATAATAGAAATCTGTTGTTATATGCGCATCACCAAAACCCTTCTGGTCTGGTTTCAGGAAATTCGACACACCATCCTCCTGCCCTTATCCCACTCTAAGTAAGGTCGGCACACGATGTTATAAACATGTTGTCATATGATTTGGCTACATATTTTACGACCGGCCGCCTGCCTGACATCAACTTACCATAGTCGTATTTTACGACACCTCATTAAGAAAGAGAGTGGTCTACTAAACCGGATACCACACGGTGGGTCAACTTACCTTAGTCGCCTTTTACGACGTCTCGTTAAGAAATAAGTGTGGTCTATTCTACTCAGCCGGACACCACACGGCGTGTCGACTTACCTTAGTCGCCTTTTACGACACCTCGGTAAGAAATGAGGGTAGTACTATTCTATTCCGCCGGATACCATACGGCATTATATACATCGCCATGAAGGATCTAATATTGTAGTGCGCTATGTTGAAATTAATTACCTTTATTATAAGTCAGTCGCGGACTGTAAATTTATTTAATTTGTCCCCGGCCGAGCGTGCGGTCACTGCGGTCTGGCCCGGCTTCTTGTTGCAACATATATAAATAAGCCCGCTTTCGGTTCTACCTTCCTCTCCGTTTAATATCTTGTTTTATGGCCAGCTTTAATTTTTCCGTTTTCGCAATAATTTTTATTGATGCTCCTCTCCTATTTAAATCACCGTGATGTTAAATACACTATACATATAGTTAAATAATTTTGCTAATCGGTCCAGTAGTTCCTGAGATTAGCGCGTTCGACTTACCTTAGTCGTCTTTTACGAAAACTCAATAAGAAATGAGGGTCGTCTAGAATGATGTAGTATTGTAGTATCCAATATCGTAGTGCGCTATGTTGAAATTAATTACCTTTATTATAAGTCAGTCGCGGACTGTAAATTTATTTAATTTGTCCCCGGCCGAGCGTGCGGTCACTGCGGTCTGGCCCGGCTTCTTGTTGCAAGATATAAATAAGCCCGCTCTCGGTTCTACCTTCCTCTGCGTTTAATTTCTTGTTTTATGGCCAACATAAAATGTTAATTCCTTTAACGTTAATCCGCGCTGTGGGCGATATTTTTTTGCCCAAATACTTATTCTTTTAACGCTCAACTAGCCAGGAATTTCATTAATATTTCGTATTAGCTGTAACAGCAGCTCGCCCACATGGAAAGTAGTGTATCAATTTTTTTTTTCGAATTCATATTTTGAACGTATAAGTAGTAATCGTGAGCTAATTATAAGAGATAAATAAATAACTTTCATCGTTTACTTAGCGCATGCGAGAAAAGCTTTAAATTTTGCCGTACTCGCAATATTTTTATCGTCGCTCCTCTCCTTTCCTTCCTCCTCCTTCCAAAATCCTTTTTAATTTACCGTGATATTATATATATCTATAGCCTTCCTCGATAAATGGACTATCTTACACTAAAAGAATTATTCAAATCGGTCCAGTAGTTCATGAGAATAGCGCGTTCAAACAAAAAAACAAAACTTTTTAGCTTAATATTATTTAGCATAGTTTAGATGAGTTATTATTTATTATACCTAAGGTACCATATAGCACGAAAAGTTCACGTTGGTCCGGATCATTTAGCGTAAACAAAGTCACAGGTTTTTTTTTTTTATTATACAGGAAAAAACCCCTTATGGGTACCGCCGCCCGACGGGGACAGGCGGCGGTTATGTCGGACTCGCACCGACTAAAACGACCTGTGTGCTCCACCACGCTGCCAATGGCAAGGACAGGGTATCATTGTACATTTTGCCCCCATCCCGCCGACAGCTCTGATCCCAGAGAATAAACACCTCCAGGTAGGGGCCCCTCGAAAGAGAAACCCCCCTCCGCTAACCGGTGCATCGGGAGCACCAGATGCACCGACCGCCTCGGGGACCTGTAAGCCAGGTGTCCGATGTACCCCGTTCGGAACACCCGAAGGTCCCCAGTTAGGGCGGCAGACGATGGGCTTGGGCGAGTCACTAACACCTGGACTCACCAGCAGCAGATTGGATCCAGAACAACAGTTCGCGGAACCGCTCCGCCGCCTCCCTCCGCCCCCCTCCGCAGAGCTAAAGGAGGCCATCGCTGCCCACGATCGCTCCCTGCCCACCGTGTTTGCTATGTCACGGTCGACAGGGAGAGATCGCGCCCCAAGTAGGGGCCCCAACGCCTTGGTGGGCGTTTCCGCCCCCACCGGGTAATTTTTTATAGAGGTTTTCTTCCTCGCAACCCGAAGGTCCCCGTTCCCATTGCTGGGCTTCCGGGTTTCGCCGACGGTGGCCGTAACCATGTCCAGCCAGACTTAGAGTAAGCCCAACTGGACCCGTCGCTCATTAGGGACTTCACCCCAACCCCCCCGAAGTCCCCGGCCCGTCCAGATTGCCCTCTGCTAATCAGAGGGACAACTGGATTGGCCACCCCTCAGTGGTCCGTTCGCCAAGACTAAGCTTGCCCAGGGTGCGCCACGAGGAGGCCGACCACTTTGGCACCCCAGTCACAGGTAGCACTAGTTGCGTCAACTTAAATTTTAATATACCCTCAATTATGTAGTTATACTATAGTTTTACTTTTATTAGTTATACTGTATGTTTATTTCCTACGGGCATTACTAATAAAAATATATACATATATGACATTTCCAAACTCATTATGTTAATAATTTATACATAAAGACTTGTACATAATTTATTTTACTCTTACCAATAATTAAATCCACAGGTAAACTTTAGTTACAAAAACTCAAGTTCCGCATTGTTGCGTTTTTGTATATCAATTGCGTAAAATACTTTTTATTCCGGAATTCCAACGGTAAATTAGATTAAGCTAGTGATACGAGAAGTTAAGCTAGTTAACATAAAAATATTATTATATTGCTTTGCTATTTTGTCGTGGAGTCTATCTCCTGACGATGCTTAGATTACGGGGCGAAACAATTGTTGAGATTGTGGTGGTGAATGTGTGCAGTGCTCGTGTATTGTTGTGCCATCGGTGTCGGGATGTGCATGAGTTCTTACATATTCTGCATGTATCAGGTATGAGAACGAATAGTACACTCTACATTTAGCATTACATATATTTTCTTTTATCGCGGATTATAGCAAAATAATATTCTTATTACTTTTATAAAAATATTACACAGAAGTGTAGAACTTCATAATAAAATACTCTAACACGTTAATAAACACAAGATGTGAAAGATATGAAGTAGCTAAGAATAACTCTCCAAGATTTCATACCGCCTTTGACAAAGATTTCATCGCGTTGCAGACTTTGGTAAACTTAACGGGAAATTTTCACAAACGGTTCTTTTATAGCTTCTTCGGCGTCGGATTTGTAAGATTATTATTTCATGCTTCCTTTACGTAAGAGTGAAATTTTTTGTATAAAAACTTTGATTTTCTTTCATGTTCCTTTATGTATGATGATATTGAATTCACATTTCATTCAATTTGAATTTAATATCATCGTAATCATCGTAAATGACATTAATGGTGAATTGAAAAACTGACGATTCAAAAGTTTGAATAAAATTGTCTCTGATAAATCAATAAAATAATATTTTGATCTGTTTTACTTTTTCGCTGAAATATCTGAAAATCGTGAGCAGTTTTGAGATTTATTAAAAAAAAATCAAACAGAGATGTACTCATAAATTGTGATTTACAAAAAGTTTTCTTTAATCACCTAAATACCTCATGTGCTAAGTTAAATTACCGAACTATTTTAAAGTCTAGCCCTAAAGGATATGCCAAACCGGATCACGTACATTTCAAGTCATTGAGGTTTCAAAAGTCTAGTCAGTCTGAATAAGTTACGTTTTCCCTTATAATTAACCGCTATTTGCAGCAAAGTCAAGTCAATTTTAGACTGAAATAGTCTTTAATCAAAAAGCTTCGTTACCTAATAGAACATTAAACAGATTACCTATGAAAGGTCTAGTATAATGTAATTACATTAGGATAATGACATTAATTAGTCTAACGCTATTGTAATTTGAGCTGCGATAGCCCGGCGGTGAGACCGTGCGACTCTCTATAGACGACGATGGGTTGTAACCCCAGCAGGCACCAATGAGTTTTTCTATTAAAATTTATGTGTCTAATTGATAATTGCAATTTGTTACATGCTTTTTGATGAAGCAAAACATCGCTAGGAAGCCTGCAACCTCTAGAGAAATCTAGGGATATGCGTAAGTTACCAATCTGCATTGGAGCAGCGTGGTAGCTCCAATCCTTCTCTCCAGAAACCGAGAGAGGAAGCCTACGCCCAGCAGTGGGATAGTATAGATCGTTACTTTACTTTAATTATTGTAATTTAAAGCGTTAAATCCCTATAGGAAACCAGACACATTCTTTAGTACGTTATCCAGGGTATTTCAACAGGTAATTGTATGCTAACAAAGGAGAGAATAAAGTTTGTAATTTATTAGCGATTGAAACTCTTTCCATTTCCTTTGGAACTTCGTTCTACATAAAACGATTGCGTATGCAAATGCTTTACTAATTCGACTATCAAGGCTACGCTTGTCTTTTTACATCAGGAAAACCTATTATAGGTCATCGACGCTTGACGGTGACGCACAGCGGATATTTCGAACACTTATTGACTAAAAACCTAAAAGTACCAGACGCATCGGCTGATAGACCTAAACATCCATAAGTTTTTTATACCATTTGTTCCTCTCTTTTTACCTTCAGCTTCGGAAACTTTAGTTCTTTTACGGATCTAATTTAATCATGTAAATCACCACACATAGCTTTTTTTTATATAGAACACCTTGTGTACCACCGCCCCACGGGGACAAGCGACGGGTATGTCGGACTCACACCGAATAAAAAGACTTGTGTGTTCCACCACGCTGCTGGTGGCGGGGACAGGGTATCGTTGTATACATTGCCTCTATCCCCGCCTACAGCCATTCTGATCCCAAAGATACCTCCTCCAGGTAGAGATCTTTCAAAAGAAAAGGTCCCCCTTCGCTAACCGATGCATCGGCAACACCAGATGCACCGACCGCATCGGGGACGTATACACTAACTCTGCCTATAGACTAAGACATTTGCAACGGAAGATTTCACAAACACCCTAGTAACTTTTCTAACACTGTCCACCAGAGTTGTATTCAGCTTAGTCATATCCCCATAATTTCCACCCATTTCCATAACTAAAGTTCATAAATTTTAATTAGACTTTGAAAATAGCAATTCATAACTTGCGCGCCTTACTCCTAAGACGACCCAAGTTCGGTTTTGATGTAGGTAGACATTTGGGGATCCGGATATTAAAGAGATGAAACCCGCGTTGATTGATGCCACACTAACAAGGACCTTATAAATAATATGCCGCTATAAATCTACAAGGATTTCGTCGCACGAGATTTGTTTGATTTAGCTTTGAATTACATATATTCGTAATGAGAAGGGCGTTTTTTTATATATTAAACTTTTTCATACTAATATTATAAATGCGAAATTCTGTCCATCTATCATTATGTCTATCTGTTACGCTTTAACAGCTAATCCACAAGACCAATATTGATGAAGTTTTGCATATTTGAAGGTTATTCAAAACGATGAAAACTGACAACTTACTTAACTACTTAACTAAATAACTAATTAACAAAATAATAATAATTACCAGTATAAACCCTTTAACATTTATTATTACAGAATCGGTTAGTTTTAATGTCACTTTTTTATATTTTAATCGCAAATATCAAATACCAAGATGTTGGTGCCTTAAGTGCAAAATTTAATTTCGAAATGGTATATCTTAAGTCTTCAAAGTGAATTGCACTCCGCAAACTTCATAAGTAAACTACGCTGAAAGTAAAGAGTAAACGAGACACTAAAAATTTGAGATTAAATTGAAACAATCTGCAAAAACAAAAACAAAATCTATATATAAGTTAGGCGAAAATAAAAAGTAATTAATAACACTGATCATATAAGACTAATTAGATAATCAGTTAATATTAAATGGAATTGTTAAGAGACCCAGTAATATATACTCGAATCTACCAAGAAACCCAAATGATGCTCTTACATCTACAATAACAACGACTTAACAATCCAGCATCTAATAGTCGCATCGAATACACGTTCAGAAAGACCTTCCATATTGAAAACTTTTCTACATAATTTTATGTAACAAAGTTGTGTTCTATATTCATAAACTACCCAACTTAGTCTAATTGCAATATATCATTACATTTTTGCTCCTAAATAAAGGACATTTAACTTCTTTTGTTTTAAAAAATATATAATTTCAAATGGAATATGACATACATTATGTAGGAGATAAAAGATATTGTCATGATGGGACTTAAATGTGAAATCAACATTTACGCATTGCTTTTTTTTCAAGAGTTGTAAATAGAAAAGAACATATATGAAACTCACTAAGGATCTAAGCAACTACACCATGAAGTTGAGTGCCAAAGGGATATCGAAAACAGAAATAAAAAAATAAACAGAGTGCATAAAGTGCGTACAAAAAAAGCGTAAAAAGCGCACTTCTGTCGTTTAGGAATGTGTTTTGGTGGCAGCGAGTGACATCGACGCGCGATATTGGACGTTTTATATTTACAGGATAAAGCACTTCATGCATTTTTCGTAATATACATTTTATGTCTGACTATGAAAGTTAAGAGCATGGTTCGAGAGATACTCCCCTAGAAATGAGCTACATATGCTTAATAAAATGATTACTTCTTATTAAACTTTGCATATGACAAAAAATATGCAAAAGAGTGTGGAGCAGAGAAAAAAAATTGTAATTGGAATATGACACAATGTCATTCCGCTGTAAAACCCTGTTACTGTTACTGTATAGTAGCGATAATAAAAATTAGATTTTGTTTCAACCGTTGTATGTCCTCTGTTGGATATAGGAGACTTCGAAAGATTTCATTCTATATGCTTTAAGCTCTAACGGCGTTTAAAGTGACAACGGCCGGCGGAAGTAACGAAGTCATCAAAAAATGTTACATCGAGAGCTCTTAACTTTTTGATTTTTTGTTAAATTAAAAAAAGTTCTCTTAAGGTTCTTTAAGTTGAAATATGTTTCAAACACAATAAATGACATACATACTTTTATTATTCTTACCTCACTCAGAATTGAACAAAACAATTTCATCGTAAAAACATTTTAATTTATTTCCAAATACAATTATGCTAAAATGCCAACTGTAAAATACACATAGGAATTTTGAACGTGAAACAAAACGACAACATTGAAAGTTCATGAAACTACACAAATTATATCAACAAACCATCCGAGGGGTCAGAGTAACTGACACTCGCTAAAAACGAATAAAACAAAACTAACAGTACGCAAGTTTAAAAAAACCTGATCGCCACTAGCTGAATTTCAGTGCGAAAGGCACGCGCGAATATATTGAATGTGAATTTATTGCAGGTTCTGAGGGAAAATACATCCGAATCTATTTTCTCAACTATCAACCATGACTGGCAATTAATTCCGGCATATAATATATATATTAACCATATTATATATAAATATCTGGGTAACCGAGCTTCGCTCGGTAATTTTTTACAAAAAAATAAAAAACTTAAAAAAAGAAAAAAAAATTAATTAGTTCGGGATCGACCCTTGGCATTCACATTTCTCGAGGCTGCCCGTTAACCGAATAAGCTACGCCGACTTGACAGTTAATGGCGAAAATTCAATTCAATATAAATGTTAGTGTTTTTTAATGCCCAAAAACAGGGATAAAACAATTTTTTTTTTACATAAAACCTAGCTTGATCAATTTTACTCCCCCAAAACCTCTGTTGAATGCTGCTGAATTTCAGGAAAATCGTTGGAGCCGTTTCCGAGATTTGGAATATATATATATATATATATATATATATATATATATATATATATATATATATTCCAAATCTCGGAAACGGCTCCAACGATTTTCCTGAAATTCAGCAGCATTCAACAGATATATATATATATATATATATATATATATATATATACACATACAAGATTAACTCATTTAAATATTAAGATAACCATATATATTAACTGACCCCACTAATACTGGTAAGGCGTAAAAAAACAAATAGTAGGGTAAGGCGGGGTAATTATCACTATCACTACAAAATGACGAACTATGATCGGATAATGGCGAACGTTCGATACTGACCCACTCGGTTCGTTCGTCATTACCCTTTAATGTAAATCAACAAAAAATAATACATAACTATAGGCTATGTTTGAATTTGCGGAATCTGACAATTGTATAGAAACGGAATTTACTAACATCTACGCTGATAAAAGTAGTATTGGAACTACAATTATTAGATAAGTTACATTACCTAAGTTAAGTTTAATTCGTGGAAAAATTGCAAGAAAAATAATGTAATATTGTAATTACTCATGCCTTGAACGTTGGGCATATCATAAGCGTCAAGTCATTATTTTTTTTATTTACTGAATCTCAGAAACGGCTCCAACCTTTTTCTGAATTTTCCTGAAATTGAGCATGAAGGGGGTTTCGGGGAAAAAAAATTGTTCTAGCAACGTTGTATTTAAAAAAAATGTCATTTTATCTTTGTTTTCGGGCCCTAAAAAATCCAAAAAATTACGTTGAATAAAAAAGAGAATTTTCGCTGTCACACGTAAAGTCATGGTAGGTCATTTGGAGAACGGGCGGCCTAGAAACGTGAAAACACCTAGGATCGAAACCCATCTGCCCGATTTTTTTATATTTTTGCTTTTATATCTCTTAAAAAATTTACCTAGCAAGGTTCGGTCATCCAAGTACTCTCTATAAAATAGTCAAACTGTTGCGTTCGGGATTACCCTTCGTCGGTAATTACCCCAGCTTGGACAGCAGCAGGTTGGACTTAAGTACCTAAGGTGCACCTAAGAATTTTATTCGTATAATAATAAAGTGGTAGAAGATATAGTGCTATTTGTATAGTCTATATGTTTTCCGCTGGCTATATATCACGCAATACAAGCGGAAGGGCAACGCTGCGTTTAATAGCCCGGTCGTGTATCATAGTGTCTCATACGTTCCGAATATCTGCTAGAATGTGAGCACCCCGACAACGCCCGCGGCGCTTTGTGACGAGAATTTCAAAAGCTTTACGTTAATTTGTAAATAGTCATTTGTCTTGCAAAGCTAGACTACTATACAAATAATTTATAGAAATAGGGATTAGTTTGCACACGTGTGGTAACCGACTGAAGAGAATAGTACCCACATTTCTTACCGTGTGGTATCCGGTTAAGTAGTATTCTACTTCATCTATCTAGAGGGTGGTCTATTGACCACCCTCTTTCTTACTGAGTAGTCGTAAAAGGCGACTTAGGTAAGTTGACCCACCGTGTGGCATCCGGTTAAGTAGAATAAACCACCCTCTTTCTTACTGAGGAGTCTTAAAATCAAACTAAGGTAATCAAATCAGGCAGGCGGTCGTAAAATACGCAGCCAAATCATATGACGACATGTTTTTATAACATGTTGTGCCGACCCCACTTAGAGTGGAACAAGGGCAGGAGGATGATGATAGAAAGAATAAAAATAACGAACCACTAAATATGTATCTAGATTAATGTTTAACCATTTTTCTATAGCTTTTAAATACACATTTGTTTATAGTGTATTTAAAAGCTATAGAATCGAGGTGTCGTATCTCGGTAAGAAATGAGGGTGGTTCACACATTTCTACACAGCCCGATAGATACCACACGGCTGAATTTCACTCCTTGTTCTTTTCCTTCTGTTACTCGACTGGAAGAGATCCCTTTTAGGGATAAGTCCGCCTCTTTACATGTGCTATTTTCTGTTGCGACTATATGTATGTAAAATAAAGAAATAAATAAACATCACACTGTTTTATATGTTTTCGGTTGACTACATATCACGGCGTACGAGCGGAAGGGACATACTGCGTTTTATAGCCCGGTCGTGTATAAAGTTTCTGTTGTTTAGAATATCTGCAAGAATATGAGACCCTTAATAATGCCCGACTTTGCGGCAGAATTTCAAACTACTTACTCTTGGAAATTAGTTAGAAATTTCTTCATTAAGAAATCTTTGATATGAATGAGATTTCAAAAAGGGTCTGGTCTGAAAATAATAAAAAATAAGGGTTCATCATAAATGTGGGAGCTAAAGTAATATGCGAGTAACAGAAATTCATGATCCATTCTAATATTTATAAACGCAAAAGTCTGTCTGTTTGTTACGCCTTCACAGCTAATCCACTGGACAAATATTGATGAAATTTGTCGCAATTCAAAATTCAATTCGAAATTTAACAAACAATAAAACAAGTGCTTTTGAATTGTCAACTCTAATGCGGGTTCGAAAATTTGCTCCCGCCGAGAAGAAAGAACCAGTAAGACCCTCGGAGGTATGCTCTTTTAATAATATAATTCTTATAACTAGTTACATTTCGTCATTCCTATCTTGTGACTTAAGGTCGAAGAATAGTAAAGGTCATATACCGGATACTAAGCCTGTAATACAATCGTTACATAAATATACAAAAATAATTCAAACCAAACCTCTAACACAGTTACTATTTTCTGGCACTAAAACCAAATCGAGTGTAACTTAGTGCCACGAGACAGCGGCGAAGTACAAGAGAGCTCAAAGCAAGATATAATTTGCTTCATTTCGACAAAATTACTCAGTCCGCTCGGTACAATCTTCGCAAAACTTCATTTTGTTTGAGTGAACGCAAAATGTCCTTCGGGAAGTTTATTGCGTACTTGCGCATTTTTGAATGTTATTTGCACGTCTGTACATCCTTCGTAGAATCAAATATATTATTTGGAAAATAGTCATTGAAAAATTTAAAATGAAGGTACAAATACCAGTTAACACATTCTTCACTCAAACAGAGATAAAAAACTGTTGAATCATCAATTCATACATCTCTTTCAAAAAACAGCTTAGTGATTCTGACCTATCTTATTTTAACTTACAAGAAATATAAAAACAAATTCTTGGTTCTGTTTAATATTTATTAGCTTACGTTACAAACGCTAGACGAGTGACCAGTAAACTCTACCACGCTAGGAACGTCAGCTGTAATAATATTTTCCGCCTAATATAATTAAGAATGAAGTGGTAGTTCTCATTATCTAAGTTCTATATCCTAGGTACTAATATAATACATGCGAAAGTTTCTGACTATGGATGTAACATACATCCATCCTTTTCAGTATATAAGGAATAACATATAGGCTATAGAAATCCTGTTAATTCTACAGGAATAGGATGACACTCAAAAGCGCCATCTATTATCAACCTATCACGCGACAACAGTTAACGCGAACGAAGTCGCGGGTAAAACATACGCACTATTCAAAGACATAATCTTAAACCATTACGACAATATATTGAGAATGTACGAAGTTTTTTTCACTTGAAAAACTTTTCAAAGTCACGTAAGCTTATTATCCAATATTGGATAGAGGCTTTGAGCGAAAACCAATTCGAAGAATTCAAGGAACAATTTAACCCTATGTCCGAAATAGTGGCGCAAACAACCCGAACTATTCCTTTAATAAAAGGGGTAAACTAAAAATGGTTTTGCGACTCAAGAACTAGTACACAAAAGCGGAAGCTTACGAGTTACAAGTCGCTACTTTCTTGAAGCTTGAACGCTCGGAATTTCATTTTAGCAAGATGCTCTTGAGAATATTGGATCTATAAAAAAAAATAGCCGCCCTTGAAAGTTGTACCCAATATGTTTTAAGCACGTAACAATTTTATTACATTAATATAGTATTATGTAATAATCAATAGGATTTTAATCGCACTTTAAGTATTAAAATAACCTATAACAATACAATTGTTTTGTAGTTAATTGCAATAAAGAACAGTGTGGTGCCTACAAAGCTTGCGTTAACCACTCATGGGTCGGATTCGCACCGACTAAAACAACCTAAGTGTTCCAACACGCTGCTGGTGGCGGGGACAGGGTACCGTTGGACACATTGCTCCCATCCCAGCCTGCAGCAACTCTGATTCCAGAGTGCGCCACCTCCGGGTCGGGAACTCTCTAAAAATATCACATCTTCACACGATCAATAATTTTCGAAACCACATTGTATAAAGCAATGTTGTATGTTGGTTATTGATAAAACACTACATAACGTTACAAGAGCTATATCAGAGTTAAAATTGAACCTCATTAAATCCCCCCGGGTTCGAAACAAAATACAAGTCCCCTTATTTTGATGCGGTTTTGAATACAAACGCGTGGACGGATGAAACCACATTTGAATTCGACTCAAAATAAATATCGTATATTTTGACATTTAAATAAATTTAAATACAAAAACATGCATTAACATTATTATTGCGTATTACTAATTACTAAAGGTGCGATAGCCCAGCGGTGCGATCGTGCAACTCTTTCGAGGGAATCACCCAAAACCCCAGACAGGCTCTAATAAGTTTCGCTCTTGAAACTTGTGTTTAATTAATAATTGCATTTTATCACAGGCTTTTCGGTGAAGGAAACCGTCTTGAGGAAATTTGCACAATACTGGATTATTCTAGGAATATATGTAACCTACCAATTCACCATTCAAAAAAAGCTGTGATGGCCCAGCGGTGCGACCGTGTGAATCACTAGAGACGATCACGGGTTCAAACCCGGGCAGGCACCAATGAGTTTTTCTATTAAAACTTATGTGTCTATTTGATAATTACAATTTATCACACGCTTTTCGGTGAAGGAAAACATCGTGAGAAAACCTGCACATCTCTAGAAAATCCTAGGGATGTGTGAAACCTTACCGATCCGCATTGGAGCAGCGTGGTAGGTCTTAGCTCCAATCCTTCTCTCCAAAAAGGAGAGAAGAGGCCTACGCCCAGCAGAGGGATAGTAACATGCCGGTACTTACTTACTTTTACCAATTCACATTGGAGTAGCGTGGTATATCTTAGCATCAATTCTTCTCTCCAAAAACGGAGAGGAGGCCTATGTCCCGCAGTGGGATAGTAACAAGCAGTTACTTTTTTAAATTTTACTAATTGATTACGATCTATAAGTAACTAGCTTCTTTGTTTGACTTTGTCTGGACACACTGCATTATGATACAGTTGTTTTTTTTTTGTATTTCCTATATTCTGCTGTAACAGATTTTGCTGCGTCACTGGGTGAGATGGGCGAGTGCAAAAGCGTCGCCAAGGTTGTGAAATATTACAAGTGTGAGGGCGTACAAATTCTACTGGCGTCAACGGGGAACGTTGCTTTAAGCATGCCTCCTGTGAGGCCGAACTACGGTTTAGGACAACGTTTAGTGAAGGTCTGGTGGTAACTGTGATTAACCATCCCGACGTCAGAAATGTGACGAGAAGCTACGGCCGATCTATGTCAAAAATAAACTAACACTTAGGTATAAGATATAAAAAGAGGCTAATACAGAAAGCCTACTATACTGTTGAGGACTACTTAGATGAGAATACAAAATAGTAATGTAGAAATGTAACTAGTAATAAGAATTATATTTTGAAAAGAGCAACCGTCGAGTTTCTCGCTGGCTCTTCTCGGTAGGAACAGTTTTCTGGAGCAGCCGCAGAGTTGACAAAAACCACTTGTTCAAAAGTTTACTTGAATTAAGAATAATTCGAATTTGATCTACTGGCATCACAATTGTCCATCTGGCATCCATTGTCTGAGAAAGGTGCAGCAAAAGATATTTGTAACATAAAAAATTCTAAGGCACTCGTGTCATTGGCACGCTGCGAATTATATCATACAAAATATAGGACGTATACTGTGTACGTCCTATATTTTGTATTCTTTGTGGAACAACACCCAATTTTGTGTTACCCGGTGATATCGTCCCCACATGGCGGAGCGCGACACCCGTGTTTTTATTAAGAGGCACGCGTGGATACAGTTTTATTATTTTTGTCATACTTTCTTCTAAATTGGAGTTCAAACTTTTGCACACAGTGAGAACAACGTTCACCCAAGCGTTTCACGATATTTACTTAATATACTTATTGTTCTAATATGGTTGTGATCTAGTTAACCTGTTACGAGTAAATTCTACGGCGTAGTCATTATACGAACGATATATCATCAAATATCAGCGAGTTCGAATCGCTAAAAAAATTTGTTTTCCCTAAAGACATATCGCACTCTTAGTATTAAATAATTAAAAAAATAATTCAAAAAATTTGTGTGGCAAATTGCAATATTAATACTCCTATAAAACTCATAAGTGTTAAAGAGATTCATAACTTAGAAGAGCTATAAAAAACACTACTTTTTTTATTAGTTCATAGCGCGAGAAGGCATTGAAATAAAGAATATAAAATATCTAACTCGATTAAGCCTTATTTAGAATTAGTTCACTTTAAAACTAAACGTGAGCTAGACGCTTTATTGATGAATATTTTATTATTGGCTTTACGATAAAGGATACCATAAGAATGAAATTTGCATATCCCTAGGGTTTTTTTTTAAACTTTTGCCATTCCTTTAACGATATTTATAATTCTTACTCCATTTTCAATTAAAAAAGCAACAGTCTTTATAAATAAACCAATTCTATAATCATAATTCTCCTGCCCTTATAAAGCTCGAAGTGGGACCGGCACAACATGCTATAGACATGATTTGTCTTCGTATTTTACGACCGTCCGCCTACCTGACGTCAACTTACCTTAGCCGCCTCTTACGAAACCTCGGTAAGGAATGAGGATGGTCTATTATGGCCGGATACCACAGGGGTAAAGCCAATTCTATAATATTTTCAGAAATTGATAAACAATTCGCAATGCCGACAGGTTTAAATAAATTAAACATCGCAGGTGTAATAAGATAAATCGGTAGTATTAGATCTTACTGAAGCAACTTGTACAGCAGGCTTAGAAACAAATTACGTTAAGAACTTTGTTTGAAGCATTTACGCTGCCAAAGTTGTGTAACTTGTTACAAACTAAGAATGGGATTCACAGTTGTATTCGTATATAATACGTTCTCTAAATTGGTGCGAAATTGCCTATTAAGGGTTATAAACATAAAAGTAATGCTAAAAAGTTATTTTTAAATCATAATTTGCTATAATCCGCGATTAATTAAATAGATATTATATATAATGCTAAATGTAGAGTGGACTATACGTTTTTATGTAGTAAAAACACACGCACAAACCTCCATCACCACCACCACAACATACTAGCACTACACACGTTCACTATCACAAACTCAACAATCGTTTTTCCCGGCACTCCCCCAAGACATGATCGCAAAGGTTTGTGCGTGTTTTTACGAATCCTTCATGTATAAGGTATGAAAATGGATGGTCGACTACATTTAGCATTACATATATTTTCTATTTACTTTATCGCGGATTATAGGATATATTTACAAAAAATGGTCAAAGTAGAATTTCTTTAAGTGTACAATTTGGCGGTCTCATCGCTACTTACAAAGCGATCTCTTGCAGACAACCAGGTCGGAGAAAGGACATAGAACTATGGATAAATGGGTAATAATGTATTATTGCAATTATTAGCAATAATTGTATTATTGCTCAAAAAACTTTTCTTATACATAGCTTCCAGTCTTGATATATAGTTTTATTACCGGAAGCGTAAAAACAATAAAAAGTTGCAACGTAACTGGTTGTTAGCAGTGCATGATTGTTGATTTATTTATCAATTCAATATCGATTCAGAGCATACATTTTTTGCAATCAAACAAAAAACAATGATTATATCGAAGTCGTTATAAGCCAGGTGCTCTTTGTTATTCTTATATAAGTACAGTAAGCGATATATTTACGCAGTGTAAATCTTTTATAGCGCGATTCGAAGTGATAATAAATGCATATGTTCTTTAATCTTCTATATATAACAGCAAAAGTATGTTCTTTATAGACTCCGAGACGGGTTGGGCCGATTTTAATTAACTTTTCAGACCATCTCTATATTGACCAAGCGGATAATCTTTTAAAGTTTCATTGCGATCTTTATCTTTTTCAACTGTTAGTGACAGTTTTGTTTTGAGGGCAAATCGCAACACGACTGAGCCACAGCGACGCGTACCTGTCTGCTAGTGATTTATATAAAATTAAAACCTGCTCCTGCCTTATTTATTGACGTTGATAAATAAATACTCTGAGTATAATGGTATATGGTATCCAGCTGAGAATAGAAAACCCTCATTTCTTACTGAGGCGTCGTAAAAAGCGACTAAGATAAGTCAACCCGCCGTGTGGTGTGTGGCCGTGTGGCTGAGTAGAATAGACCAACTATATTTCTTACCAAGTAGTCGTAAAATACGATTAAGGTAAGTTGACGATCGTCAGATGCGTAACCAAATGTTGTGCTGACCGTACTTAGAGTAGAATAAGGACAGGCGGATGATAAAAGGGAGATTTTGAAATATATCTTCTTATAAACCTTTATTCTATTTATAAGTTTAACAAACAAAAATATGGTTAACGTTATTATTATAGAGTTTATTTTAAGCTTTTATATTACCAAAAGTGTTACGTAAACATAAAATACGGGCGTCCGAACTTTCAACTTGTATAAAAGTTGGCCGTTAAATTGAAACTGTTTACCATAGTTTTAGTTGCGAAGTCCATTACTTGATTAAACGGTACATAAACAGATGCACCAAAATTGACCCGCGTTGTTAGCCCAGTTTATTGGATGCGTTGTGTCAACATTGAGCTTAGATATACACATTTTTATATTGAAAGTGTATATCGTTTGTTTCCAAATTAAAAAACTCCAATTTTAAAATTTACAAATTCTTTTAGAATGTATGCTAGGTAGAAACATAATAATTGCGAACTTAAATTTGGTTATCGGGTGTTTTCCAATGGCTAGAAAACAATTTCTTTTAGATAGCTAAAAGAAATTGTTTATTGTTAATAAAAATGTGGACTTTTTTGGAAAGGTTGCACACAACAAGAGCTATAATTGAAAAAGATTTTAGCCTTTAAAATGAAAAGGATTACACATTAAAAACTCTACTTTGGGCCTTGTTTTTTAATTGTAATTTTGTATTATTTAGAAATATTTTAAAATATAATGCAAAATTCGTAATAGAGATAATCAAATCAAATTAATTCAAAATAATCTTTATTCACATAAGCTCTTTCAAGCACTTTTGAATCGTCAAGGATCAAAATGATTAATGAAGCTACAACTGATTCGGAATGTTGCTCTTACCGAGAAGAACCAGAAAGAAACTCGACGGTTAATCTTTTAAACATTTTCAATTGTACATTATTAAACCGCAGTCTGGTATGAAGCTGAAAGGATTTTCAAGTCTACGCTTGTTTGTCATCCTAATAATCTTCAACTTTGTAATATGCTTTACGTATAAGCATATCTCTTATACTTAATTTAAACCTTTCTGTAGACTGGTCTAGTATGGATTGCGGAATTTTATTTTAAAAGCGAGACCATCGAATGAGTTGCCAACTCTGCTGAGTCGCGATACAGGTATCACACGGTTTTTGTGACCTCTCGTATGTCTATGATATACATCGAATTTCGCCTTATTCATAGTAATAAATAATACAGATAATGGTCCGAATTGGTACAATAAGCTTTTTTTTGTAATCATATATTGAGTCCCTGACACCTAAACTACATTTAATTGTTTGATTTACAAGGAAGCTAAGATTAAGAATTGTTAATATCTCTGTGACGTCATTTCAGAACCGATCCCGCTTTACCGTATAATTTCCCTTTCACATCAATGAAAGCAGTATAATACACATTACTTTTTAAAACGTTACCAAGGTGAGCTTACATTTGCGTATCTTATTCGCGCATAAATATTTATGGTACCGCCGCAACGCGAACGGTGCGCATGTAAATGGGCATCAAAATTGGTTATATTCATATATGAATATGATCCGAAAGTCATGGCGAACCCGCCCTACAGTTCCGCCTAAAACTAAAAGCGGTACGAACTTGACGCGTCCAAACTTGCAGAGCGAAGTTGGAATCGAATCGGACGGAAAGAAGTCGACGAAACTTTCAACATTACCGTATTTCGAAGATCGATAGTCTAACGCTAAACTGTATGTTTTGGTTTATTTTTAAATGAAACTTTATATTCCATTTCATTACTTTCTAGAATCCATTAATTAGAACCAGCTGTTCAAAGCGGATGAGACATAAAACAGCTTGTTTAAACTATCCATGCAAATTACTAATTCAGATGTAGTATAATACTAGTTTTTCTCGTTCTGAATGAAAGATATATCATTGAGTTATTACACTAGAGTAGGAGAGTCATAGGCAGGTTTGTAAGTGAGAGGATCATAATCAATCATCAATAAATAGTGAGAGGGAAGATTAGATTCGTATACTTATCTTTGTCTAACCATACATGTCCAAAAAATATTCGAAGCGCGTTCTTAATTTAAAAAATACTTAGAGCATTTTTAGTACATCTTCAACATGACGTTTTGCTCACTACATACGCGCAAAAAGATGATTAACCTAATTTTCTTTCTCTTTATTATATTTTAGGCTGGCTTAGACTCTAGTATAGTAACTCTATGGTATATATTAGACGGTATTTGCCGTGCGGTATCTGGCTGAGTAGAATAGACCCCTCACATTTCTAACTTAGGTGTTGTAAAAGGCGACTGAGGTAAGATGATGTCAGGCAGGCAGCCGTTCGTAAAATACCTTACCATTTTAAGTTACAACATGTTTAAAACATGTTGTGCCGACCTCACTTAGAATGAGATAAGGGCAGGAGGATGATGAACTCAGTACGAGTAGGTTCTTTTCAGCTCTGCTCTGTATTTCGTTATTACCATATAAGTTGCGTAACTGCTACGCAACTTCCATCTATTGCATGTGACTCCGTTGCCATAGACAAAAAAAAACACTAAGGAATTCGCAGCAAACGCCTCCAATATTTCGATATCGATAAATTCACATACAAATCTAAAGAGGAATGGCGTCGAGCGCGGGCCAATGTTACACCTCAAACACGAGGTCATTCACCAAACCTAACATGACTATCGACGCTATTATGCTAAACAGATAACGGTGCCATATCGGTATTGTTTTTGAGCACGCATTAGTCTAAAACCATTAAAAAGAGTGGGAGGATAAGGGAAGGCCTTATCCTCCCACTCCAGAGATTACGTTAATGTTTAATGATTATTGTATATAGGGTTACCACCTTTTTTTTTAAGAAAAATAGTATTTTTCTTTTTAAATCAAAAAAATATAGTACGTTTAGGAAATTCAGGAAAAAAAATAGTACACATCTATTTTCAATCATTATTCATTTTTGCATGATTATTTATTATTACTTATCGCTGGACAATGACAAAGGAGTTAGAGTTACTAACTAAGTCCCGTAAATACATGAATGAGTTTCGTTCATTTTTTTTTTCGAATTGACAATATGCTGTTAGCCCTAACGGCTTTTACAGCGTCACCGGGCGGGACGGGCGAGCGCAGAAGCATCGCCGAGGTTGCGAAATGCGTAGAGTAGAGCGCAGAAGCTCTACTAGCGTCGGGGAACGTCGTCCTAAGGGTGCCTCCTGTGAGGCCGGACCACGGCTTAGGACGACGTGTAGTGGAATGCTGATGGTATGACTTTGATTAGTCAATACGACGACGGAAGGGTGGCAAGAAGCCACGACCAACCGATATCAGAAATCTGGGACCTCGTCTTCGCCGGCGAATACGACCGTTTCGTTCAAACATTCCCTATGCAGCGCTGCGGGTGCGTTCCATTCACAGTTGATTCAAAAAAATCGCGACAATTGAATTAGCGATAAAAATATAGTATTTTTCGTCCTATATTACTTTTCTATAATATATAGTACTATTGACTAAAATATAGTACGATACTATATAATATAGTACGGGTGGGAACCCTAATTGTATACCACTTTAAAAGAGGCTCCATTCACAAGATTTTTAATTTCAATTGAATTTTACTTGTAATAAAATTAAAGCTGTACTTGCTTGTTACTTACTCCCACAGTTGGTTTTCCCTGAAATACAGTTTGGGTAGCTCAAGTGATGATTGTATGTTCAAATTTTAAGTGATCTGATAAAAATAACAGAAACGATGCAACGAATTGTTTTTTTTTTATTTCTATAAATAACTACCACTATATTATTAGGATACTTTTAACTTTAAGATCTTCAGTTGTTTCTGTGTATTATCAATTACTTATAAAAAAGTATCTAGGTGACCGAGCCTTGGTCGGTAATTTTTTAAATAGTTTATTTATCGGTTAACTATCCAATACTTTATCAGTAACTTGTGAAATAGGCCCTTAGTAGTTGTCGTTTTCTATTACACAAATAAAATGCTTTAGTTTTTAGTACCATGTTTTCCATGTTGTGTAGGTGACTTCGGTCACACCAAATTGAACGTTTAAATACTAACAACCTCTGTTTCCGAAAGAAATTCGTAAAGGGAATCTCTCGATCCCATATGTTAGCCCAGTGTATTAGGTTAAATTTTGTCGAACTTTGTCGATACTGGTTGAATTAATTAGAAGTTAACAAGTAGATCACGTGGGTGTTATTTTGTTTAGCTGCTGGAAAGCAAATACCTATTTCAAAATGGCCGCGAAAATTTTCACTTTTTAGTGACATTTATCTGCTACTTTGTTTTTTTGTCAGTTAACTATCCGACTCTTTATCAGTAACTTGTGAAACAGGACCTTAGTGTGGCAACGGCTTTACAGGTTTAGATTAGTACAGTTAACGTCATGCTACACAGTCGTCGGTCTCGATCCGAGTCGAGATGACACCCGGTTTACGATATCTCGTTCGCAATCCAAATAGATGTCTGCCAGGTAACGGCGTTGTTGCGTTGATATTGCTATTTTATTGCGGACAGATTGTTGGCTTGCCGGAGATATGATACGTTATTATGGGACGTTTGAATTAAGATCATGTTTTAAATTTGAAATCGTGTCCAATTCACTTATCGTTATTTTTTTAGTTCTTTTGTACCCGGATTTCTTACAGAGGTGTCATAAAAGGCAGCTGAGGTAAGTCTACGTAAGGCAGGCGGCCGGTCGTAAAAACGCAGGCAAATCATGTGACAGCATGTTTATAACATGTTATGCCGAACCCACTTAGAGTGGGATAAGAGCAGGATGATGATGATGATGTAATTCTTCTTACGAAACAAACTCCTTCAATCAAATTACGTTTTATCTTTGTTTTCGGGCGTTGATAAAAGGCTTAAATGTAGCAAATGATATTTTTGGCTATCGAACATAATTCTGTGATAACCTAATGGGCACCGGGCGGCCGTAAAAGTAAAACCTGGGTTCAAGTCCCACATGTTACCGGCGCTTTTTCTTTTAAATTATTTTTTAACTGCATTTAATTATATGTATTTTTTTATTATTTTTTATTAATTTTATTTTTAATTTTAAACCTCAAAGGCAAGATTAGCCAATAACTTTAAATTTTGCCATTTTCGTAATATTTTTTATTACGGCTCCTTTCCTATTCGTCTTAGCGTAATGTTATATACTCTATATGCTTCCTCAATTAATGGACTATCTTACATTCAAATATTTTTTCAAATCAGTCCAGTAGTTCCTGAGATAAGCGCGTTCAAACAATCAAAAAACTAAATCTTCAGCTTTATATATTAGTATAGATTAGTGAAAATTGTTTTGTAATCCGAAATTCACTATATTGAGCAAATAATACAGAAGCAAAAATACACTCAAACAGAATGTATCACGAAACTAAAATTCCAACATCAAATTTCGAATCGACCCTATCCACAATTGAGTTACACGCTCTCGTCGAACAGATATCACCGTGACCACGAACTATGTACGGTACGCTAATCCTATTTTTGCTAACTCAATACTGCTCGCTATACGTTCCCTGCAATACTGAATTCGCTCGCGGTAGTATTGACGTTTCCTACTTATTTCATCATTCGCCTGCCCTTATCCCACTATAAGTGGGATGGGCACAACATGCTATACACGCTATATGGTGTCCATGATTTGGCTAGGTATTAGGTTGACTGGCCATTGGCGAAGTAGTGACCCTACCTTCAGCTCCGCGGGTCGCGGGTTCGATTCCCGCCGATAAATGAATTTTTGGTCTTTGAGCCTGGGTGTATATTTGTATTTAAGTATGTATTTTAATATATATAAGTATATATTCACCAGTTGTCTGTCACCCATAACACAAGTATTAAGTTACTTACTTTGGTGACGGACGACCGTGTGTGTAAGTGTCCCATATATTTATTTATTTTACGACCGGCCGCCTGCATGACGTCAACTTAATTCAGTCGCCTTTTAGTTTATTTATACACTTTATTGCACACCACAAACGGTATACTCTTTTGGAATATATTTTCAGAACTAAAAATGAATTAAATACGAAGATAGGCACAATGTTAGAAAATAATAATAGAAACAAACATTTCATGTCAATATTTTCATCATAACTGCACGCCGTGTAGTATTTGGCTGAGTAACATAGACCACTCTCATTTCTCACCGAGGTGTCGTAAAAGGCGACTAAGGTACGTTGACCCACCGTGTGGTATCCGGTTGAGTAGCATAGACTACCCCTCATTTCTCACCAAGGTGTCGTAAAAGGCGACTAAGGTAACTTGACCCTCCGTGTTTTATCCGACTGAGTAGCATAAACCAACCCTCATTTCTCACCGAAGTGTAAAAGGCGACTAAGGTAAGTTGACCTCAGCAGTCGGCCCGTCGTAAAATACCTAGCCAAATGTTACAATATGTTTATAACATGCCGATCCCAATTAGAGTGGGATAGAGCAGGGGGAGGATGATGATAATTTTTATCATAACTGGAAAAAACAACCACATGGTTTTTGGTCACCCTAGTTACAACAAAAAGGATTAACAATTAAAAAGAAAAAGTAACAATTCATGATTCATGATAAAATTAAAAAAAAAACAATTCAAATTCTTTTTACGTACAAAGTATGCAAATAAGGAAAGAAAACGTCACAAAACATCACCACGCTCGGAAGAACCTGAGGGCCCCGGTCACGCACCGCTTCTCATTGCATTTCCTGCACGTCAGCCTGATCGACAAGGGTGTTGCCATTCCAGGAATAATTCCGAGTGTGGATTAACTCGTATCTAACGCCACGGCTGTGAATTTTAATGGGCATTAAACGTCACATGGCTGGTGTTGCACGCGATCTAAATTCAAAATAGACTTCGTTGAGTGATTAACTCAAAGATTTATTTGGTTTAATACTTATTTAAACGCTTTTATAGCGATTAATGACAAGCACATGGTTGACCGTGCCTTGCTCGGTAATGTTTTACAAAATAAAAAAGAACATTAAAAAAATTATTTGGGAATTGGGATCGATCCTAGGTATTTACATATCTTGAGACTGCCCGTTCCCCGAATAAGCTACGCTGACTTGACAGTTTATAGTAAAAATATTGTTTTATATTCAGTAGGAATTTTAGAGTTTTTTTATGCCCAAAAACAGGGATAAAACGATTTTTTTTTAAAGTTTCGAGTTTTTGTTTAGCAGACAAGATTAATAAGCCGTTAGCTATTTAAAAACGCATGTACTTCTCCCGAAGCTGAACTGACTAATGACTACGATTTTACTATAACAATATTATAAACCAAAAATATTAAATGATACATCTTACAATTAAATTAAAAGTTATTAATCAAATATGAAACGCAATCAAAAATTTATCATTCATTTTACACATAAATTTATTTCTGTAGTATCATTTAATATGTTAGCATCCATTTTAAGAAACTTAACCCAAAATACAATATTCTTATCAACTCATCCATATTAATCTTATACTTATACGTCAAATATGAAAAGTCACACGCTGTGTGTTATCCGGCTGAATCGAATAGTACCACCCTAATTTCTTACCGAGGTGTCGTAAAAGGCAACTAAGGTAAGTCAACCCGCCGTGTGGTATTCGGCTGAGTAGAATAGACCAACCTCATTGCTTACCGAGGTGTCGTAAAAGGCGACTAAGGTAAGTTGACCCACCGTGTGGTATCCGGTTTAGTAGAATAGACCTCCATCTTTCTTACCGAGGTGTCGTAAAATCCGACTGAGATAAGTTGACGTCAGGCAGGCGGCCGGTCGTAAATAAACGCAGCCAAATCATGTGACAGGATGTTTATAATATGTTGTGCCGACCCCACTTAGAGTGGGATAAGGGCAGGAAGATGATAACTTTTTTTTAATTATCATTACTTTAGCTTTTATTAAATCACAAATCACGTCAAATATTAAAACTGATATCACACCTCAAGCCTAACGTATATCAACTTTGTCCCAACATATTAACACCATTAAATAGAATGCGGTGAGGTTATATCAACCTCAAATATTCTAGCTGCGAGTTACGGAACTCATAAGTGTCGGGAAGATGTTGCGGGTTACCTTGACGACTTGCTCACAACTCGGTACCATAAGGGGTTATCAAATTTATTAAAGTTTCGGCCAGACCCCACACCTTGACGAAGAGATATAGGTAATGTCGAACGGAGATTTAAGAGGTTAGGTCTACGTGTTATATGAAGATTATTAAATCTTAAGACCCGATTTTGAAGTATTCTATTACTTTAGGTTTTATTAGTTATTTATACTAACTTGTGCCCGCAAGTTTGTGTTATTATAATCCAATAAAATTCCACAATCCGACCAGTCTACAGAAAGGTTTAAATTAAGCATAAGAAATATTCTTATACGTAAAGCATATTACAAAATTGAAGATTATTTGGATGGTAAAAAAGCCTGGATTTAAAAATCCTTTCAGCTATATACAAGACTGCGGTTTAATAACGTAAAATTGAAAATGTTTAAAAGATTGACCGCCGAGTTTCTTTCTGGTTCTTCTCGGTAAGAGTAACAATCCGAACCAGTTGTAACTTCATTAATCATATTGATACTTGACGATTCAAAAGTGCTTGAAAGAGCTTATTTGAATAAAGATTATTTTGATTTGATTTTTGATACTTCAGTACAGATATAGAAAAAAAAGATTGTGTTACATTTCAGATCTTTAACTATTTTCATAGTTAGTATCACACAATCCGTTGCTCTATTCGTAATGACGGATGCGCTCAGTCCTCAAGTTCACTTACGTTTTTTTTGCCGTATGAAACTACGGTTAGTTCGCCGTGATTAGATGCGGTCGTCATACGTCATATGGTGAGGATGGCACTGGGTCGGGTGCGCCGGGGGTATCGGAGTGGGAGTTAGCCGGGGCGGTGAGTCGCATGAAGGCGAAAAACACTGCCCCCGGCCCCGACGGTATTCCTGGGCGCGCCTGGTGTCTTGCCCTGGGTCCGTTGGAGTCTAGACTCAGGGCGACGTTCAGTGCCTGCCTCGAGCAGGGCCTCTTTCCCCGTAGGTGGAAAACGGGGAGACTAGTCCTGCTAAGGAAGGAGGGAAGACCGGCCGATACACCCTCTGCGTATCGGCCCATTGTCTTGCTGGACGAAGCGGGGAAGCTGCTCGAACGCGTAATAGCTTCCCGCATAGTCCAGCACCTCCGGGAGGTAGGGCCTGACCTCAGTTGCCTCCAGTGCGGATTCCGCCAGGGCAAGTCTACCCTCGACTGTATCGAGGGTGTGAGACTTCTGGCGGAGGAGGCAACAACCCAGCGCGAGGTGGTGTTGGCGGTGTCGTTGGACATTGCTAACGCATTCAACACCTTGCCCTGGGGAGTGATTAAGGAGGCCTTACGCTTCCACCGCATCCCCATGTACCTGCAGCGTGTGGTCAGTAACTATTTGGCTGACCGCGCTGTTAGGTACCCGACGGCTGGGGGTGGGTGGAAGGAGCGGAGGATGTCGTGCGGTGTTCCACAGGGGTCGGTTCTTGGCTCCCTCCTGTGGAACATCGGCTACGACTGGGTGTTGCGTGGGCAAATGCTTCCGGGGGTGCGACTGTTCTGCTATGCAGACGACACCCTCGTTACTGCCCGCGCAAGCACCCACCGGGAAGCCCGAGTGCTGGCGACCGCGGCCACGGCTCACGTTGTGGCCCGGATTCGCCGGCTGGGACTAGGGGTGGCCTTGGAGAAATCCGAGGCCATTTGCTTCCACAGGCCTCGGATGGCACCCCCAGTGGGCTCCCGGTTGGTGGTGGGCGGGACGTCCATCGAAATCTCGGGTACATTAAAGTACCTGGGATTACTTCTCGACAGCCGATGGACGTTCGAGGCCCACTTCCGGCGGCTCGCCCCTAAGTTAACGGCGACCGCCGGAGCCCTGAGCAGGCTCCTCCCGAATTTGGGAGGGCCTAATGCAGGCTGCCGGCGCCTATACGCCGGGGTGGTTCGGTCGATGGCCCTGTACGGCGCTCCCGTATGGGCGGGGCGGCTGACCGCCAGATCCTTGCCCCTGCTGCGCAGGGCGCAGAGGGTCATGGCGATCAGACTTGTGCGGGGCTACCGGACCATCTCCGGCGAGGCGGCCTGCACCTTGGCCGGGTCTCCTCCATGGGACGTAGAGGCTGAGGTGCTAGCTCAGGCCTACCGCCGTAGAGTCGAAGCCCGTTCACCGGGGGGAGATTCAGCGGCGGTAGAGGTGGATTGGCGGAGGGCAGCTCAGGAAGAGCTCCTCCGCCAATGGAGGCGGCGGCTTAAATCGCTCAGTGCAGGAGCCTGGACGATTTCGGCCATCCAGCCCATTCTTCAGGGCTGGGTCGCCAGGAGGCATGGGGTCCTCACCTTCCGCCTGACGCAGGTGCTTTCCGGACATGGTTGTTTCGGGTGGTATCTGTGGAAGGTGGCCCAGCGCGAAGCGACTGGTGAGTGCCACGAGTGCGGTGCTGACTTTGACACGGCGCTGCATACGCTCGCAGACTGTCCAGCTTGGGCGGTTCAGCGGGCGGAACTCGTGGCACAGGTGGGGCACGATCTCTCCCTGCCCACTGTGGTTCGCGCCATGATGGACAGGGAGCGATCGTGGGCAGCGATGGCCTCCTTCTGCGAGGACGTTATCTCGCGGAAGGAGGCGGCGGGGCGGATCCGGGAAGTCGAGTCCTTGGATCCGATCCGCCGCAGGCGAGCCGGGCGCAGGCGACTCGCTCAAGACCGTCGCGTGCCGCCCTAACGGGGACCTATGTGGGCGTTCCGAACGGGGTTCAATCGGACGCCCACCCTATAAGGTCCCCGAGGCGTTCGATGCATCTGGTGCTCCCGATGCATCGTCCAGCGGAGGGAGGGGCCACTTTTAGAGAGGCCCCGACCCAGAGGTGGCGCACTCTGGGGTACAGAGTTGCTGCTGGCGGGAATGGGGGTATTGTCTTCATAGGTACCCTATACCCGCCACCAGCAGCGTGGAGCACACAGGTTATTTTAGTCGGTGCGAGTCCGACATAACCGTCGCCTGTCCCCGTCGGGCGGCGGTACCCATAAGGGGTTTTTTCCTGTGAAAAAAAAAAAAAAAAAAAAAGTCATATGGTAACATAAAGCACTATAAGACTAAGTTAACAGATATAGGGAAATATTGGCAAATCGTTAGCACCGTATGCTCTGTTTTTGAACTCAAAAACATTATTTATTTAAGCAAACTTGTAAACCAGTGCTTTGATTCGTCAACAATTTATTTTTAAAATACTCTATACAGCATTGATACCTGTGTCTGAACACGGCAAATCAATCGAATTTTTTCACAGCTTAAAAATTTTCTTAAACAAGACGCCATATCACACCCTTAGTATTAAAGTAACCTAACTCAAAAAAGTTGTATCGAGGCAAATTGCAATAAAGGTGGCGTAGCACCTACAAAACTCGTGAATGTTAAAGAGAAACAGCTTGGCAGCAGCAGAAACAAACTTGGAACAGCGAATAAAACACTAGCTTTTTTTAATAGATCATAATGAGATGTCGTAGACGGCATTGAAATAAGGATTACCATATTCGAGAATGTAACGTAATTAAAGCGAATTTTGAGTTCGGTCACTTTAATACTAAGCGTGCGATATGTTTAAGATGATTTTCAGTACTTCCTTAATAAGGTAAAACGAACCGAAAGTGTGAGTATGAAGCAAGAACAAGTTGTTACGTCGATAACAAAATATTTTATAGGATATCATAAAATTTCACATTCCCGCGTTTCGCATACATTGTTTATACACGCTCGTGCGTTGACATTCCCATTAATGCTTCGCAACACCAACATACAAGCGCCTTGACCTACTGAACACACTGACCGGTTTCAAACAATCAGATAGAATTTTAATATTTAAATTATACTTTCATTTTATATTAGTATTACAACCGGATACCACACGGTAGGGCAACGTACCTTAGTCGCCTTTTAAGACAACTCGGTAAAAAATGAGGTTGGTCTATTCTACTCAGCCAGATACCACACGGCTGGTCGTCTTACCTTAGTCGCCTTTTACGACACCTCGGTAAGAAATGAGGGTGGTACTATTCCATTCAGCCGGATACCACACGGCAGCAACGAAAACACAATTTGCTCTAATTATAAAAATACTAGCTTTTACCAGCAACTTCGTTCGCGTAGTCTTGGAATCGACAGTAGCTTCCATAACTCACGAACCCTTCACAAATATGTCCATCACAAAAATCAGATCGATCCGAGAAGACAGAGAGATTTATCACTTTTTCGAGAGCATAGTATGATAATTTCAGTAAACAACCCGTTTTAATGAAATATACATTAAAATAGCTCAGTTAAATTTATTCAATTATCAAAAACCGAAATATATAAAAACTTTTTTAATATAACTTTTTTGACTATTTTAATATGTTACCCCGGGTATTATACCGGGGTATATAAACATTAATTGTGTCTATCAAGGACATACATACAAGGTTTTAAGTTTATATATTAGAATAGCATACCCAGCTTGCTTTTCCGGTCTTAATTTAAAGATATCAGCAGTAAAAAAACCTTTTATTGGCATTTAAAAAAATACACTTATCCCCATTAAAATTTACAGGATTATCCGCTGGGTCGATTAGAAATGTACGAAAATATCATTAAAATCGGTCGGGACATTTCAGTTCAATAAGAAACATACATACTATATCTTTTATATATGATATAGATATGGTTAAAAATTCTCTTTTCTTCCACAAACTGGTAACACCTATAATACATTATTGTAGGTACTTAGCAGTTAAGCTAACGCGAACGAAGTTGTGAGCAAAATTAGTATCAAATATAGAAGACCTAAAAGAAAACCTGTGTAATTATGTAAAAAAAATCTTACAAGTGAACTGGGACAGTGTAATTGGTTCACGCTATCTGTTTAGAAGCATTGCGACGTGTGATAATGCGATTGCAGACTCGCATTACGTGTTACGCTAATGACGTCACACTCCATTTACTTCGCGATATTCAACACACGTTAGTATACCAAGGAACAAGTACTAAAATAGGTGAATTATAATCACAAAAACAATGACAACTTGCCTTTTGCTCGCTGTGCCCGATGATGTGAAGCAAATAGGCAGAATTATGTAGTATTTTTTTGTATGATAGGGTTACATAACAAATCGACGATACATTTGTTGAAATCAAATGTTTGAAAAATATTTTTTTCTGTAATTGATCAACGAAAACTATATTTAGTCAAATCTCTTTTATTTTTATTTATTCTTATTCATTCATTCTCATCTTCATCATAGTTAAACGTACATTCGTTATAGAAGAGACAAATAAACGATAATTATATTACCCAAGCGCGAAAGTGATGATATTTGTCGAAGCACTTATCCATACTTCTATCTATACGACTACGAAGTCCCCAAAAGCTGTCTATCTGTCTATCTGTATGTGACAGATTTTTTCCAAAATCTAAAGGACAGATTTTTGTATAGTTTTGTATAGTATAGTTAATTAAAGGATAGTGCAATTCTTCCAAAAGGTTTAGGTTAATAGTACATTACCGCTTTATGTGAATTGTGTTAAAGAGGTCGGTCGCACAATCTTAAAAAACTCGCCTGCTTGGAATTTTACTCGCCTGCGCCGCATATTCCAGCAGAGACACACTAAAGTAACTATACTTATAAGTAATATTAAGTAATAATACTGGAGAATGGTAGATATTCAGACATACTACAAAAATAGCATGTCTCTATCTCTTATGGTTAACTTACACTACCTACATTTTATGTTCAAAATTTCAATTCGGGAAAAGTTTTCTGACAATGTTTTTCACGCAGGCGAAACAGCTGGCATAGTTAGTAAAAAATAAGTAAAAGTAACGCAAAGCTTAGATAGAGCAAATGAACTAGTGAACAAGTGCGATTACCTAACAGCTATTACAATATCGTCTCGTGGGAGCGTTGTCTTGAATCATCGTTAATTGTGTTTGTCGAGAGCGGCTGCTCATCATGGCGTAATTGCTTTCGGATAACTCGTATGAAGAAAGGATTTTGTTTAAGACATTAATAGACTAAGAGCACTCTATAACTTAGCTGAGGTAAACCTGGGATGAATTGTAAGCCTGTAGGTTCGCGATTGATCCCAACGCATTAGCATTCCGATTAAATGAATTTACATCAACTTATACAAACATTTATTAATATAATGTTAAATTATTAAACTGCTATTTATTTTAAATTATTTACGTTTATAGATACCAGCTGTCTGCCACATTTAACACAAGTATTAAGATGCTTTAGCGACCGAAAACCATGCTCGTATTTGTTCCAAATTTAAAAAAAATATAGTATTCTCTTCAACATTTGTGTGTTAAATTCAATTTATTATTTTTGACCATTTTTTACTTTTTTTTTAAAACAGTACCTACAAAAAAAACAACTAACAAACAATCAAAGGTAAACAGTTCTCCCAGACTGACCGCTTATGATACAACTTTCAGTAGACACGTCACGGTGTCAACATGCAACGCAAGGATAAGAGGCAATTTCTTAGAGTTAACATCTTCTTTTGAAACCTAGGAGAATATAAATAAGCCTCTAATGTAATGGGAAACCATAAAGCGGAGCCTATTTATATGATTTATACTTGCATAAACTAACGTTACTTTTGGCAACAAAACCATTTAACCACTTCAACAAGTAATTTGCATGTACAATACCTCTTCACTAGCGGCGATGATCGTTGATCTTGTAATCGTCTATGATCGGCACGATCATCGTGCAAGTGTCCACATTATTGTCTGTATTGTCGTACGAAACATAGGTACGATCATTGGTATCACCCAGCGATTCCCTTTGATCCGAAAACCGCAATATACGCGATAGGCGATCATTGACGAGTACAGCTAAGAATGCCCTTTACACGGACTTGCACATTTATAATCGCTAATTATGTACAGAAGCTATTAAACCAACACTAATCCAAAGTAATATAGTAAGTAGAATAACTAAGTTAAAGATTGCATGTATAACGCGGCACCGTATTATGTATTACGACACTCGCATGACGTTCAACGGGCCAACGTAAGTGTGCAATTATTGGATGCGATTGGCGAAACCGATTACTCTCATCCGAGGCCATATTGATAATGGTAAACGACTCGCTCCTTACTGAATGGCATTATTATGCCATATGCGGGCCGCAATGATGTTATTGGTCGGACGCCAAACGCCTGGGGATCGTGGCAGGAGCTCTCTGTTCGCAGATCGTGCGAAATTTATAGACTCGCAATTTGCGTCGTATATAGTGACAGCGGTTACAGATAATCGAACTTAACTATCGGCAGTGACACAAATGGGAAATTCAAATAGGGGTTGGAACGTATTGAGAATAGAAAATTAGGTGGAATTCGGAATGAAAGGGGAAAATACATAGCGTTTTGTTACGTTTGAAAAGGTTTTATATGAACTTTAAGCAAATATACTGTAATTTATGCTTTTATTAATGGTTTCTAATGATCTTTTCCGGCGCTTATTTCAGAGACCGTCATCAAAATCTACATCTTCTAACTATGGGACTAACGAATTGGTAAATGACTTTAATCATGGAAATTTATATTTTTCCACTAATTTCTAATAGACTCTTCCTGCATATGACTATACTAATAAGTCAAACCCATTGAGGACGATTGAGATGATTGTGATATATCAAAACTTATTTAAGAAAGTAAGGTAACAACCTATACCCGCATTACAGCTTTGTAAAAAGCGGTATACCCGTAACGATACTTAAACATAGTTAGACTTTAAGGCATTACGATGTTTTACGTCTCCGCATAATAAACTGTAAATATCAGAAAAGCACATAAATTGAAAACAAAACTCATATCTGCCTGTCCGGAGTATTAACCCTGCTAATCCTTGTAAGAGATAACGATTTAAAATCAAAGAAACAATTAATATGTTGAACATAAGTGACTATAAAATATGCTAAGTAAATAAGTTTACGCCTAAACGCATTAGCAATAGATTGACCTTCGCTGGAGGATAAAGCCCATAACAATTATTGTACGAATCAAAATTCCCATATATCAACTAGTAAGAAATAAAAATACTTCAAGCTCTAAATTGCAATTCTCTTCAGACAGTAAGTCGAGCCACACTAAAAGATAAACGTATCTTAGGAATTCGCACGTCCGCAGTGCAATAACAACGTCGGTGGGTAGCCAAGTTGACCGTGTGCTGCACGTAGTCTAGCTCTCATTTCACGAAGTCACGACAGCGGAGTTTAGGAGGATCGAAATTGCTCCTAACCACGACGCCACAAATGCTTTGGAACCTTCACGTGTGGCCGTTGAATAATTTAATGCATGGCAACAGTGTCGAATCGCCTAAACATAAGATAGCAATACTCTACTTAAATACATCCACATATGCAATTCCTGTTACGGATAACTATATCAAAGTTTAGTTACGTTTTTCATAGGATCCTGTTGTCATACAAAGATTAGTTGGGTGACAGAGCCTTGTTCGGTAATTTTTTAAATAATGTAGAAAAAAAATTAAAAGAAAAATGAAAAAATAATAGGGCAGGTGGGGCTCGATCCTAGGTATTTTCACCTCTCTAGACCACCCGTTCCCCAAATCAACTACCATTACTATACATTTGACAGTGAAAAAGTGTGATTGTATTCAACGTAAATTAAAAAAAAAATAGCCCGAAAACCTTACCTACCGTTAAGATCACCCATACACAGTTAATACACACTTAACATTTAACTTAGTACAGTATTAGTACATTACGGTCTTATGTAAATTGCGTTGAAGAGGTCACAAAAAACTCATCTGCTGAAAGTCTTACTCGCGTGCGTCGCGTAAACCGGCAGAGATATACTAAATTAATGTACTAAAGATTTGTAGATCTACAAAAATACTACAAAAAAGTCTGCGAGGGCATGTCTCTATCTCTTGTGGTTAACTCACAATAACTACTTTTAAGTTCAAAATTTCAATTCTGGAAATTTTTTGTGATACACTGATTTCTACGCGGGCGAGGCCGATGCTATAGCTAGTATATAATAAAAGACAATTACTTTTGACACACTCGTACAAATAAAGATGCCACTTGTCACAGTAACGAAGTAATATTAATCGTACACTCAGGTCGATGATACAACTAACGAAGGCCGATAGATTAACGACCGCTTGATGGAGCAATTAAGCAGAAAGCTAAATTAATCTGATCTGATAAAGTCGCAGGCTTGAAAAATGTGACGATCGAACTAGTTTTTAGACGTCTGGTTGTCGACACTTAATATATGACAACCAGTACCTGGTTGACAGAGCCTTCAAAATTAAAAAAAGAAAAATAAAAATAATTAAAAAATATTTGGTAGGTGGGGCTCGATCCTAGGTATTTTCATTTCTCGAGATCGCCCGTTCCCCGGATAAGCTGCGCTGACTTAACAATTTACGGCTAAAATAGGTGTTTATATTACATTTAAATTAATATTTAAATTTTTTATACCCAAAACAAGGATAAAACTATTTATTTTTAATAATAAAACCTAGCTAGATCAATTTTTCTGTAGGGGTTTTGGAGGAGAAAAATTGATATAGCTAGGTTTTATTTTCATTTTCAGGAATTTCAGGAAAATTAGCTGAATTTCAGGTAAATCTTTGAAGCCGTTTCCGAGATTCCGAATATATATATATATATATATATATATATATATATATATATATATATATATATATATATATATATATATATATATATATATATATATATATATATATATATATACAAGATTAAATAATTTGAATATTAAAGATAGTATGCAATATTTAACAAAAGGAATACAAATACGCAATTGTTTAATATTAAATTATAGTATGTAGCACTAACTTCCATTTTTGTTGTGTATTTCTTGTAATAATTTTCTTTTTCTATTTAAATAAATTACCAAAAAAAGTACGACGAATCTATTTTTCTTATTTCAATCAACATTATCGTGAAAACCGTATTAGGCAAACGAAAGAGTACATACGTAGAGAAATTATTACAAACTTTTCATGAATTTTGAGTTACTTAAAATTTTAAAACTTATAGAAGGTTTTCCATCCATTTCCATTTCCGTTTTCCATTCCATGTTTTTCTCTTTCATTCTGTCCTATCATTTGTCAACTCTGGCCCTACATGTGACACACCTTATTAGGTAACACAAATTTAAGAATGCTGGCAGCGTTTTCGCGTCGAATCGCATATCTGACTTTTTTTACGAAAAAAGTGTCAGCCCTCCTGTCATCTAAAATGTCAATTAATCAAGGTTTTAAGGCGGGTAAGAATTTATAAGTGATATTTCGTTAATAGTCTGTGACATGTTTCGTAACGTGACAGATTATTTTAATCACCTTCAGTGTTAAACTACTTGGTAAGTAAATATGTTAATCTAAAACACCGGACACCAATAATTACATTTCCGAGAGATGCGAGTCAGCGCTCCCAAGCCATAGAATTACCGCGAACTGGTCTGCGTCAGGCCAAGTTCCCACGAAAAAGTGACTTTAATATTTATTATTAGAACCTATTACAATAAAAAATTGTCCTTTAAAATTTTAAAAATAGTTGATATATTTTTTTTTATAAGCCGTGTTTATTCTGCTGAGTAAAAAAGACCACCCTCATTTCTTATCGATGTGTCGTAAAAGGCGACTAAGGTCTATTAACCCGCCGTGTAGTATCAGGTTAAGTAGAATACACCACGCTCTTTCTTACTGAGGTGTAGTAAGATACGACTAAAGTAAGGTGACGTTAGGCAGGCGGTTGGTCGTAAAATACGTAGTCAAATCATGACAACATGTTTATAACATTTTGTACCGACCTCACTTAAAGAGGGATAAGGGCAGGGAGAAGAAGATGAATCCTTGGATGGGAAGAAGTGATGTATCCTTTCTGAAAATTCTATGTTTTTTTTTAGAATTTTCAGAGTTGGAATATTATGTTTTATATATATAAATATGTTCTTTTTAGAATTTTTAAATTGGGTGTTGAGTTATTTCAGAATCAGCTCGTAGAAACAATAAGTTTGTTGCATTAGACATAAGTCAGTTTATATGCTTGCCATTGTAAATTATCGCGACAGCGTTATATTTAAGCGCTGTCTATCTTAAAGTTTTTTCACAATAGATGTAATCTACAAGACATAAGTCTTATAAGAAACATCATTAACATAATGTTCAACCAGTATACATATCTATACGTGAAACATTTAATATTAGTTTCCCGAATAAACAAGTGACACTGTATTTTATAAGCAAGTAACAATCAGCTAAAAGATATTTCTGGTTTTTATCGAACATACTATATTCAAACTTTCAACTTATTTATCAAGGATTTTCACAAGAGACAAATGAATATCACAAGTCACTTGTAGCATGAAATAATAAAGTAGGGTATTTATATGATACCATATACATTACATTAATTAATTCCAACCGCCAATGTAAGTCCTATGTGAACGTTAAAAAGCAATCATTAACATACATGAATATTAACCATGATGCGAGCGGTCATTAGCAATCTTAATTTGCAACGAATGTTTCGACACATAAAACAAGGGATGCCTTTACTTTAAGCTTATTAATTCTGGTTTTGTTTATAAATGGTTAAGTAACTCAAATACTATTAGTGCGAATGTAATGCCGTGTGGTATCTGGCTGAGTAGAATAGACCACGTACATATCTTACCGAGGCGTCGTAAAAAGTGACTGAGGTAAGTCGACCGGCCGTGTGGTATCCGGTTGAGTAGAATAGACCACACACATTTCTTATCGAGGTGTCGTAAAAAGTGACTAAAGTAACTTGACGTCAGACAGGCGGCAGGTCGTAAATTTTCGTAGCCAAATCATGTGACACAATGTTTTTAACATGTTCTTCCGACCCGTCTGAGAGTGGGATAAGGGCAGGAGAATGACGAATCTGTAACGAATATTTCTTCATATAAATTAAGGGATGCCATTACTTGAAGCTTATCAATTATATTTTTTGTTTATAAAACATTACGTTTGCCTGTTCCTATTTAAATGTAAAGTAAATTAACGGCCTTTTATTATCCCACAGCTGGGCATAGGCCTCCTCTGTCCGTTTTTTGAAGAAGGGTTAGAGCTAAGACCGACCACCGACCACGCTGCTCTAATGCGGATTGGTAGGTTACACATTTTCTCTAGAATTTACTAAAGATATGCAGGTTTCTTCACGATTTTTTCCTTCACCGAAAAGCTTGTGATAAATTGCTAATATCAATTAAGAACTTATGTTCTTAATGATTAAATAGAACTAAATAACTTAAATAGATCCCTACGCGGGATTTCAACCAGTGACCTCCTAAAGCAGTGAAGAGTAAGAGTCGTAAAGAGTCACACAGTCTCACTGCTGGGCTCTCCTTCACAGATATATACTCAAATACTTTCATTGTAAACGGATATACTTAAATTGTAGAAAGCATCAAGAGAGATATCACTTCAAAATAGAGTAATAGTCGTAGAGATATCTATGTTGCCATAGCAACGGTCTAATACTCACGATAAGCAGGTGTAAGCCGGAGCAAATCTTAATCAAGAGGAAGACGCGCTCCAAATTGAATGGCATTAGCTGCAAATAGCCTGTGCGGAATAGGAATAATACTGGCATTCAGGGATACCAATTAGATCCTAACTCCGCTCAACACCGAGAGCGAATTGAAATTCCATTGTCCGTATTAAAATTTTATTCCGCATTTTATATTAGGTGTTGAAATAAGAAATTGGCGACTAGTATACGAATTGAGCTGTGATAACATGGCGGCAAGACCGTGCAATTCTCTCAAGAGCATTAGGCATTCAAACATCAGATTGTGATGATGATGAATAGGTGGATCGATTAGATGTTTTTTCACTTCGAGTTCATATAGAGACCGATTTGAACCCGACGCCGTTAGCGTCGTATGCACAAGTTTTATCATTGCATCCGATGACGAAGACCAGAGCGACAGGGAACACGTTGAAGTCCCCTGTGAAGTCCCAAGTGAAGTGAAGTTGAAATCCCCTTCCCGTCTCTGCCACTCACGAGTCGTGTCTAGCGAGTTGCTGTACGTAGTTTCCGCCGCGATAACGCGATAAGCTCATGAACAAGGGCCCCGGATGGGTTCAAAACTAATCGGGCTAACCCGATATAATAAGACGTGAGTATAGCCGGTTCTATACATTAACTATGATTAGATGTTGATTAGACAAGCGCAGAAGCATTTTATAAACGGCACGTTTTAAGTAAAACGTGGCGAGCGAGTCTTTGACGAGAGACTCTTGCATCCTCTGAGGCCTGATAAAATCAGACTTCCAACGGTAAGAGAATGACACCGGGTTTTTTTATAGGGATACTGATGTCTTCACGTGGATAAATTCACGGTCAGAAGCTAGTTTTAATATTGTAGTCCAAATTCACTCTATTTTTATCGAGTAACATGAATAATTGTATTACCTACAAACGAAAGTGGGGAAAGTAAATAAATAATATTTTTGCAGTGGAAACATTTTACAAATAATGTCGACGGAAATCTGTGGATCCAAATAATTTCCCGGCAGACTAGTTTCGCGTACATCCGCACTCGACTTTGGAAAACGTCCAAGTTCCTTCGTAATTTCACTCAGTAAAATCTATAAATCTATTTATTATACTCACCCTGCACACGTAAGAAATTCCGTTATCTGCCGCCTTACACGGCCATTTTAAATTTAAATCCCCTACTTGAAATTCGAATTTCAAGCGTTTTTTGAACATACCTGCAACAAAAGAAATAAATTTTGTAGTATTAGTGAATTAGGTTACATTTTGTGTCTTAAGGTATAATTTTATAACGCGTAATGACATATATTTTTTTATTTAATAGTTAAGAAAATCTTTTCGGTCGACCTCGAGACAGTTATTATTTTACGTTCCGAAGGACAAAAGCAAATATCTATATTTCACTTACAAACAACTTAAATCAAATATGGCGTACTCCAGGACGAAGCTGGTGTATAATTCTTAACTTCTACAAAACCAGATGCGCATAACTCTATTTGATTAAAAATTATTTTATAAGGATTATCACAGTCAACAATGATAAATAAAATAACTTGTTTTGGACACCACTGTGTCACTTTATGACCTGAAAAAATTACACATTACATGTTGTAGTGTATGTGAGTTGAGATGTGTGATTGTGACCTTGTATATATACATGACACAACATATAATACATACATGAAATTACCAATACATAAGCATACTAATACTAGTTTACAAATCAATGCTCCTCACACTATCTTAAACCGTACACGTCAGTAACACCAGTATGCTATGCTTAGTGCTTGTTTTTATAACCTACTGAATCGCATTTGCGTAACACCAATTTGTATGGCGCTTGAACAGCGGACACTAGATGTCACTGTTGCAGCGTTACATAAATTGGAGTTACGCTAACGCGAGCGGGTGGGTTGAAGAGAGTCTCACTAAGCAAACAGAGTCCGTAGGCGAGAGTGGATATATAGTGACATACTGTACGTCCATGTTTGATCCTATGCTATATTCATACAACATAAGTCTATATTGACACACTACAAGTAAATACATATACCACACAGGTACATAATAAAATAGTAAAAAAAAAATAATTTAAGTCATACTAATTTTAGCATAGAGAAATCTTTCTGTCTCTTACGATTTCACAATGGTGTTGATGCAATTTTGAGCAATTGAAGCTCTATATACTGAGATGAAATGGACTAAAAACCTTTTTCCGTCCGTAACAAGAAAAATAAACATTAAAAAAGAGATTACGGTTATTTTTCAGACTTCAGTTCATGCACATGAAGTCAGTGTCATGAATAGGTTCAAAAATTTTGATTCAAACTAACAGTGCGCGTTTACACGAAAACTAATTGAACATTGAAATTAATTTATTTGAAGGCGTCGTGTGAGATTGCTTTGATCGCGCCAATCCAAATGTTAGTCTAAAATTTTGGAGCAACTAACGTCGTGACGGATCTTAATTGTTATAACAACTAGGGCGCGAACATAATTAGCATCCATATCTACTAATATTATAAATGAGGAAATCTGTGTGTCTACCTTTCTGTCCGCTTTCGGGGCTGATTCGCTGCAGCAATATTAATGAAATTTGTCACATTCTAGGGTTAGTAAATAGGATGGAAATTTCCCGTATTTCCTTCGGGAATAGAAAAAAAACATTACAGTGCATAATTGAAGGATTTTCGTATTAAGGTTGACGCGCATGTTACAGTTGCGGATACCAGGAGTTTAATTGATTTCTACAATATAAATTATACACTTAGATTAAACAAATTACATTACATGAATGTTTTATTTTTCGTTACAAGCTATATCGGATGCAGATAATATAAGGGTGGTGTGCAAGAGACTTTACGTGAAATCGAGGGTAGATGAACAAAATAATGACTAAATACTCGAGAATAAAGACGCCGCGGCACTCCAGTTAATACGTGACCACGGTGGATGCAACTCTGCCGACTTTGCCGAAACGTCGAGCCTTGCACAAAATTAATTCGATTTTATCGCTATGTCATCCATATGTTTATATAATAATTACATAATTATTTTTTTAATAAACACATTTCCAAAATACAATGTTTAATTGGTTAATAATTTGTTATATTAAAATTGACAAAACAAAAAACACAAAAGCATACACTATGACAGTATTATATTTGTTATGTGACAAGAAATAAATTGGTTTAAATACTTGTCTGAAAGCAAGTACGATAAGAAATAAAAAAATACAACAAAATGTCATGTGTTAATATTATTTAGAGATTGTTATCATGTTATATTACCGTTTTGTTTAAGAACGATAAAAAAGAATGCAAGTACTTTTAGTCTCCATCCGACTGAAAAAGTAATTCAAGATTTGATAGTTATGCCCCAGGTAGTTACTATTCGGATAATAATCTAGTGATAAGGTCTGTGGAAAAATTGAATTTTACCAATAATACTATAACATAAAGTAAGTAAAGTAACGGCCTATTACAACCCCACTGCTGGGCATAGGCCTCCTCTCTCCGTTCCTGGAGAGAAGTGTTGGAGCTAAGACCTACCATGCGGCTCCAATGCGGATTGGTAGGTTACACATATCTCATGATTTCTATAGAGATATGCAGGTCGTCTCACGATGTTTTCGTTCACCGAAAAGCGTGTGATAAATTGCAATGATTAAATAGACACATACTCGTAAGTTTTAATAGAAAAACTCATTGGTGCCTGCCGTATTTGAACTCGTCAGCCTCTCGAAAGAGTCGCACGGTCACGCTGGACTATCACAGCTTTAACATTTAATCGTCCTTAGTATATACGCGCTATCAAAATCTCTTAATACGATATATCCAATAATAGGATAGAAGAAGCTCAAATATTCGTTATTATAGATGACCTTTCGTCCCAAATCTTCGACACACAATTGGCCGATATCGATCCGTACGTATTTTTAACAATTGAGGTCTTCACGTCTAGGCTGTTCGAAAACAAATAATAAATCACAAAAGGAACCCGTAATCGTTTTACTTAACAAACCGTACACGGGATACGTTTATCTCTTCACGCCCACTAGCTTTGATAATGCTCGAGTTAAATTACAGTTGCCACAGCATTACGCTAGTGCGGTAACAAAATGATCCGCGCTCGTTGGTTTGATATCTGATGTCCTTTGGGCATCATGCTAAATGGGACACACTTAATATTAAATATTCTGTAGTTATTTACTACTACTAAATTACGATGAAACGGAAAGGCTCTTGGAAATAATAAAATAAACATGCGCTTAAATTTCTCTACATCTACTAAAGATTCACGTACTCATATAACACACATATTCATACACTTACACACACACATACACCGCATACACAAACACGCGATGCGCATGTTTAGTGTATGCGGTGTGTGTGTGTTCTAGTATAATATTATTATTTATATATTATTTCGAACATAAAATATTATGTACAAAATTTAGTTAAGTAAAATTATTGTTCTTTATAATAATTTCATGCGAGTTATTGTCCTAGAACTTATTGACTTGTATGAGGAAGAGCGGGGATCCCTTGCACAAGTCATATCCATTAACAGGTGCTCCCCGGCAGAAATAACGTAACTTAGAATTGTAAGTGTGTAATAAACATATTTTTTTATAAAATCATTCATTTAGAAATCATTTAAGTACATTACATCCATCCATCCATCCATCCATCAGCCTATCGCAGTCCACTGCTGGACATAGGCCTCCCCATGTCTGCACCAGACATCCCGGTTCTCCGCAATGCGCATCCACCTGTCTCCAACAACCTTCCGGATATCGTCGGTCCACCGAGACGGCGGGCGCCCTACACTGCGTTTGCCAAGACGCGGTCTCCACTCCAGGACTCTTTTGCTCCAACGGCCATCAGTTAAGTACATTCAGTTGAACACAATTAAGTAGATCCCTTGCTGTTATAAAACAACAACGGGTAATAGTAAGGGATAGATTTATATTGTTTTTTTAATGTTTATTAGTGAAATATAAATTACTTGATGTACAAAAGAAAATTATTGTTCCTAAGGACTATCTATAGTGGACTATAATTAGTAAAGTGTTCGTAGGTCCATGTTACTTAAGAAGTTGTAAGAATATTCGAGGTATAATGGGATTCTGTAACTGTATACGTAATTTTATAAAATTAAGCGTGTGATAATAAAAAAATTATACATGGGCCTCACAAGAAAGCGCCACTCAGCTTGCGTTTTAGCGAGTTATACCCGGAGTATATTCAGATGATCAAATAAGAAATGAGGAGAACCGATGGGCATTGAGGTCTCAAGGCGTTGAAATGAAAATACAGTGTCGGTAGACCCCCTAAGAGATAGATCGACGGCAATCGATCAAGTGGCACAAGATCGTGTGGTGTGAAAATCCCATAAAGAGACCTATGTCCAACAGACCTCCATCAGTTGAATAAGAAGAAGAACACGAAACATGTAATTATAACTTGTGACTTTAAAGATGTAACAAAATTCAAACATAACATTAAAAATTTTAGAATTAAAACTGTTTCCTAAATTCTATTTTAGATAGTTTCTTCATATCGAATAGTGATCGATCTTCCCAATAGTCTAACAATAGCCGCGTTAGGCAACGTATAGTTACAGAGGATTTAGTTGTTTGTGTTGAACTAATCTGGCCTAAATCGGAGTTTGTGCTAATGCATGTATGTATTCAGGGGGAATTATACTCGAATAAATTGAAATATATTAAATATGATCATGTTGAAACATATTGGATATACATATTAAATATGTGACTAGAGGTGTGAAGGGCGAAAAAGAAATCGATGGATTGCGTGAAGTATGACATGTATATAAAAGGAGTAGCGCCAGAGTTGATGAATTATAGGAGAGAATGAAAGCGAAAACTTGTGCGCACAACATTAAGAGTGGAATAAGGGCAAGAAGATGATAGTTCTGTTGGAACATTATCATCATTATATAAATATGCATAAACTACAAAGATATGTATATGTTTAAAAAATGGGAAAACCTCGTTTATTGCATATCAGGTTCACATTATTGATAATTTTGCCTGTTTTAATAGCTTAGGCTTCTTTAATGTAGGTTTAATTATTTTTTTATAGTCTTTAACGTTATTTTCAATAGATTTAGTTTTTTAGGCAAATTCCCAACGCTCCGACAATCGAGCAGTAAAAAAAATGAAAAAAAATCTCAACAACCATATTTCGTCTTGAAAATTAAGTCACCAAGCGACTTAGTTTTAAAAATTGAATTGATTAGACACACTATTCAATTCAACAGCATTCATATATAGTATATTGTAGAAACACGTGCCTATTTCAAGCAAATAGCATCTGTGTACAACAGGTTAACTATGTTTATGTCATTGGTACGGCGGCGGTCGAGACGGATCGGTTATCCGACCCGATTGCAATGCATGCTCAATAGATATTGTTGTCAGCAGAAACAGCGACAGATTTGATTACAGATCGACAAGTGTTTTAATGTCTATACAAACTATAAAATGTATAGTTTCCATTTTAAATTGTAATTTTAATTTTACATTTACAGAACTTTTAAAATCATCGCTTGTCATATTGAGACTTAAAAGTATATGACAATAAAATATAATAGAACAATTTACGGCCAAGGATTAAATAAATAAATAAATTTTAAAGTTAAAGTTACAAAATTTTACAGTTAAGTTGCCTTAAAATATAATAACAGAATGAGTTTGTATCGTCGAAAATTATCTTTTTCTACAGATGCGGTTTTATTTCGAGAGAACAGCTTCTACATAAATAGAGGAGGTTAGATGTTTATCGCACTTTATCTAGTCAAGAACCTAAATAGTTGAAAAGAATCCTAAACTAGCTTTACAATTATCAAGCTGCATAAAAATATTAAAATGAGTATAAATATCGTAGAAAGATATGTTGCATCAGCAAATTCGGTTCGACAAGCTTCTTTTTTTAAGATTGGATATTTATTCGTATATTACATTTATCTAGTTAATAACCTGAATATTTTGCAAAATTTCATAACTGGCTTAATAATTTATAGAATTAGGCGTTACTTTGCGGAGATCCATAATACAAAAGTAATAATAAAATTTTAGCAAACGGATTATAGCAAAATAATTTTATTATTACTTTTGTAACTGGCTTAATGATTGTCGAGCTACTTAGAAATAATAGAATGTTTGCAAATATGGTCGAAGCGCGTATATATATATACCGGCAAAAATACGCTTTTCGAGAAACAAGCTTCCATTTAGATACAGGAGGTTGGATGTTTATGTCATTGGTATCATCGCGGTCGAGATCGTGCAGTAATCCTATCGGATTGCAGTACACGGTCTAGAGGTTGTTGTCAGCCGGAATAGCAACACATTCAATAGCAGATTGACTCGTATTTGAAAAAACTTGTTTCTAGTATTTATATTATGTGAATGTAAAATTTCAATGCTTTTTATACCGTCAAGGATCACAATAAGGATGAAATTGCGTAGATTAAATAATTAATAGAATTAGGCGTTACTTTGCGGAGATCCATAATACAAAAGTAATAATAAAATTATTTTGCTATAATCCGCGAAGAAGTAAAATAGAAAATATATATAATGCTAAATGTAAGTGGACAATCGGTTATCATACCTGATACATGCAGGATTCGTAAAATCACATGCACAAATCTCCACCACCGCCACCACAACACACAAGCACTATATACGTTCACTATCACAAACTCAACAATCGTTTCGCCCCGCAACCGAAGCATCGTCAGGAGATAGACTCCACGACCAAAATCGCAAAGCGAAGCAATGCCCAGATAAGTTTAGTTATATACTAATCGGTTCAACCCCACCCTTTATTTTATTTGCGAACAAGTGTAACAAGCTTGAACTAGAAACATTTATCTGCTCTTTAATGAGGGTGCCATTGTTATGTTTAATAATCTCAATTCTTCTCTAATCTCGTTCAATCTCTAATCTCGTTCTTATACCTGCAAAGCATGGCAAAGCTATTGCCATGCTTTGCGATTTTGTGGTGGAGTCTATCTCCTGACGATGCTTCGGTTACGCGGCGAAACAATTGTTGATATTGTAGTGGTGAATGTGTGCAGTGCTTGTGTATTGTTGTGCCATCGGTGTCGGGTAGTGCATGAGTTCTTACAAATTCTGCATGTATCAGGTATGAGAACGAATAGTACACTCTACATTTAGCATTACATATATTTCCTTTTATCGCGGATTATAGCAAAATAATATTCTCATTACTTTTGTATTATGGACCTCCGCAAAGTAACGCCTAATTCTATAAATTAACACTAAGTGACTTTGTATTATTAGCTTTTTTAATTTACTTGCCCGACTTACATAATTTACTTACTCAACCGTAACGTTCCGTGCTACGCGTCACTGAGATTATAAATTATTGAGATTATAGATTTAGTATGTAATAAATATGGATTGTATTTATAATACGTTTGTCTATTATCATTATAGCGCAGCTGCATGTAAAGACGTAGATGTAACTAAGTATATAATCCAAGTCTTAAGCCGACTATAAGCGTCTTCGTAAATCGGATTGGATCATTGGAGGAAAATGGGTGGTCATACCGATGCATTTAACTTTATTCCTTTATATTTCTTTGATCGTATAATGGTTTATACAACCGATAAAAGAGTTTAAGCAATTACTTTAGCTAGTTTTGTACTTTAGATAGTCCAGATTTGATATTAGCTTTTGCTCTGCTATTCAGTTTGTTCTTATCTGAATTGCCTGGACGTCAGGCGGCCCGTCGTAAAATACGTAAACAAATTATATATATATCAACATGTTTATAACATGTTGTGCCGACCCCATTTAGAGAATGATGATAATGATGATTAAGTCTAAGCAAATTTTATATATATTAATATATTAAAAGTAGCTGAAACGTCTTTGCATAGAAATGAAAGTGATTTGCTTTTCGTTGCTTCCTTAATTTTGATGTATTTAATACAAACACCGTAAACAAACTGTCCACTAAGCAAACCATAATTGCAAATTATTTTAAATTTACTGAAAGATTCCCACATGCATAAGTCTCAGAGAAGATTCAAAATCATAAAATTAATTATCAGCAATAAATAGCATTACTTTTAAGCGGCAGTACAGAGATATCTAAAGATATTATTAAGAGTAATTCAAATTATACATTAAGAAACCTAAATTGCCATTTTTTCTGCCTTGTTAAATATTCATAAATGTTCTAAGCAGTAAAAACAAGACCTGCTCATAAAACGGCTCATAAATTAGTATACATTCGAATAGGTTGATATAAATGTTTACAAACCGTCCGATAGGTTACACATTCGCGTGAATTACGTTACGCACGAACATTTTAATTTAACACATCGACGGATTCATATGTAACTGTATAAAAATACTCGAAAATCCCACAATATCAATATACTCAATATCGGGTACAGATTTGCCTTATAACAAGGCGGGTCGCTGACAAAACAAATTTACATAAATCCCAGCGAATCCGTAAAAATGACGAGCGGCATTCGAGCCGATAAGCCTTGGATATCATTAGCCTGAGACGTATTGTAGCGATCATTCACTTGTAAGGCCTCGCTGGGCATCTGGGCCTAGCTCTGGATAAAAAATCCAAAATATCAATCTTACTACTCCCATTCTATTTATCGTTTCTAAATTGAAATACCGACCAAATGTACGTGTATTTGCCAGGACCACATCCGAAAACGATTATAACGGTAATAAAAAATCCCTCGCCTAGACACTCAAAAATATTATTTTCGAATTTAAAACCAAAAGTCCGTTCCCAGTTATTAATTCAATTTCAATCGTTGCCAGCGCAAGAAAGTTTCAGAATATGACTGGAACTTCTAAAACTGTAGGACTTTCGTCGTATTCTTTTATTGCAAGAGACAATCAAACTGATTTCCCCTTAGTGGATTGTGCAGCAATTTTCATTCGTATTGCAAAACTGAAATGCTTTTCTTACATTTTAACTGTACTACTTCTGGCATTGCTACTTCATTTCTTTTATCAAATAATAGCTATGACTGTCTTTGTAATATTTTTTTCTATATTTACTGATTATGATTTACAAAGAAAAGTGAAATAATAACTGAATCAAACTGTAGTTGAATCGTTTCATATACCTAATGTTAGATTTCAAAATAAACCCCTATTTGAATTCGCAGAGTAAAAATGGTAAATTTTGATCATCTATCGGTTGTTTCTTTTTAAGTTTATCTTTTTCATGATCAACAACGTTACACTGTTACTTTACTTTCAACGAAGTTTTAAATAGAAATAAAATATTAAAACAGTTATATAAGCAAATATAGTCACATTCTTATAAGAAATAATCCAATAAATCAATTCTCTTTAACTAATAAAGTTATCTATAGATGTATCGGTCCACAGCAGGACAGTGAATGGAAAAATTCCATTCAGTGCTTTCAGATGAAATGGCAAAATGTTGCCACTGCTACTTATCCAAATGCGCTCCTCAGATCTTTCAAAGAGTTCTCTGATAAAGCGAACGGTGGGTACATTATTATAATTTCAAATTCGAATCAATGATTCGAAATTATCTTTTTTATTTGATCTTAGCTAGATTTCTCGTATTTGCCGTACATAAATACACAAGAACCAATGTTTTCTATTTCGAATGTATTCTTAAGAAAGTTCGTGCTTTCACTGCGTTTAATTTGTTATCTCCGCATCTAATGGTTATGAATTTAAAATTTATGACTACGTAAAAAATGGTGTTTGCATTCACTTAAAATTAGAATTTGTGTGGTATTTGATATGCACGATTTTATCTGAATAGAAAAATGGAAAAAAAATGTTTTTGTGTTCATAAAAAAAAGGTTATCTATTTAAATCATAATTAAAAACCAGATAACTTAGGAGGGGAACGTAAAGGGGAACCTAAATTAAAATTGTTGGATAAACACAACCATTAAGTTGTTCTTAACTTAAATCAATTTAAACTAGTACTATTTAGTAAAAAAAATATGTGAAAATTTCCTACTATATTAGTAATTATTAAATTACCAATTGTTATATTATATCAATATTATTATAATAAAAAAACGTATGTTTTTATTAAGCCGTTTGCTAGCTTACGAGTATCTGAATCAAATTTATTTACGTTCATATGCAAAAAAAAAATGTTAAATTCTAATATTATCACTACATATTATAAAACAAAGTCCCTTTATCCCTATGTACGCATAAAACTTAAAAACTACGCAACAAATTTTGATGCGGTTTTTTTTAATAGATAGAGTGATTCCAGAGGAAGGTTTGTACGTATAATAACATTCAATACGGAGTAGAGAAATACTGTAATTTTTGAGGTTTCTGTAAATAATTACATTTTTTTCCGCTTACATTGCAAACGCAGGCTAAACCCTACGAGATTTATCAAAATAATGTACTAAGTATTTGTACACCTTAAAAAGGTCTACAGAAAAGTCCGCGATGGTATATGTCTATCTCTTATGGATAACCCACTATAGCATTTTTTGTCATTTACATTTACGAAAAATAATGCTTTATTTTTTAAGCAATTTTTATACTATACAGCATTAATCCTTATCCAATTAAGTACCTTAAATAAATAGTTGATTTAATATAGATCAATATGGCCGTTTACAGCATGTAAATTAAGTGAACATTTTCGGAGATATTACAGATTTAAAATGCCGTGAGGACGCCGCGCTTCGCCCTATAGCACTTCGACTTTAGCAGCTATGTCCCTCTTTCAAGAGTTTGTTTAAATACATTCTGTAATTAATTGTAAAAATAAAATACATAGGGAAAATGTAAAAGTAAATAAGTAAAAATGTACTATATGAATTTAGATATTCCAAAGATAGCAGGAAATCTTGTTGGTATAGGGAAAGGAAATTGTTTTTCTCCAAATTTAACGCGTGCGGGCCACGGGTAGTAATGAATGAATCAAAACTATTCGATCGATTTTAATCATTTTTTTACACTGAGTGACATGGGATATATATTTTATACCCGTGCGAAGCAGGGGCAGGCCGCTAGTACTTACAATAAAATTATGAATGAACATTACAAATAATATAAAATTATTTTTAGGCCGATAAAAGATCGAGAATCGAAAAGAGAAGAAGAAGGATGAAGAAAGTGGATCTCGGTTGCGGTATTTTGATCCACTGGCGAGAAACGCCCAACTTGAAACCAAAATCGCTACAGGTCATGGGTGACGGCTTCCGTTATTGGATACGTCCACCGACACCCCGCCTGTACTTTGGAGATGGGATGATGGGGGATACCATTTCACTCTGACGCGAATAAGGGATAAAGGGGAAGAGGATTTCTTAACTAAACTAAGAATCAGGAGTTTTGCTCATCCCTACTTTAACTTTGTAATACAAAGTTTTCTAAGTAACTTAACAAAATTCTTAGTAAATAGATTAAATTGAGGCTAGCCGACGCGCATATTTTAATCTCGCGTCACTATTTCTAGAGATAAACCAACTTAAGGTGCGCTCGAGAGAGAGGTCGGCCGACAGTGTGGACTCATCGAGGCTAAAAGGTTACAGCGTTAGAGAACTTGCACAATAGATGAGGTTTCCATTTAATGGTGCCTATTAAACTAATTTACGTCGCCAACAAATTACATATTTACAAAAGGTTTATTTATGAACTAGATAACGATTACAAAAGCTGCGAGATTATATGTAGGTTTGTTAAAATTATTTTTTATGGCTCTTTTTCTTAAAACGTATTTAAGCATACGTCTGTACAAATAATACTCATCCTCCTGCCCTTATCCCACTCTAAGTGGGGTCGGCAGAACATGTTATAAACATGCTGTCACATAATTTGGCTTCGTATTTTACGACCGGCCGCCTGTATGACGTCAACTTACCTTAGTCACCTTTTACGACACCTCGGTAAGAAATGGGGGTGGTTTATTCTACTCAGCCGGATACCACATGGCGGGTCTACTTACTTTAGTCGCCTTTTACGACACCTGGGAAAGAAATGAGGTTGGTACTATTCTATTCAGCTGGATACCACACGGCGTGTCCATACAAATAATACTGTAATGACTAATTAAATTGCCTTGCGGTGATACAGTGCGACTCTTTCGAGGGACATCACGAAATATACTCCGGGCAGGCACCAATGAGTTTTTTTGAAAACTTATGTCTAATTGATAGTTGCAATTTATCATACGCGTTTCGGTGAATGTAAACATCGTGAGGAAACCTGCATATCTCTAGATAATTCAGGGGATATGTGTAATCTACTAATCCGCATTGGAGCAGCATGGTTGGTCTTAGCTCCAACCTCTCTCCAAAAATTGAGAGGAGGCTTATGCCTATGGCCATTACTACCACAGAGAGAAAGTATCAAGCTTTTCAGGATCAACTTTTATGAAATTACTCGCTTCATATTACTTCCAAGTATATTTATGTACATAACCGTCTTCTATTAAACTCAATTTTGACCTACTTTGAATGGAAAGATTTAAATCAAACTTTTTTACACTCCTCAAGAACCGGCGATAACACAAAAAAAAAACTATCGCTTAAATATGAAATATAAATAGAGCCTCAAAAACTCAAGTATTTTAAAATAAAAGTGAGTAATAAAAAATATCTGTTATCGTGATAAAGCTTGTACTATATATACCGCACCCCACGCTTTGTTCACAGTAATATTAATATTTTTCGCTATTTTCGTACTATCTCTTGACGCATCATACGAACACTGAAAGAAAATTTAAAGCTAAACGATCGTACCAAATATAAATAAGCCTCAATATCCTCTCAATTCAGTAGATCAAACAATTCAGGTCATCTATTGTGAGGCACATAATTTTTTGCTTAGCCATTGTTGTCCAAAATTGTATTCAAAGAGAACCATAAGCTTCTAAATGTTAACGCTTTATAAGCGTTCACAAAGCCATACGAAGATGGGATTTTATCAAAATGTTTCATCAAAAATGATGTATAACGTTAATAAATATGACGTATATAAATGTTTTTAATATATAATTCGTAAAGTAGGCTAGCGTGTAGCATTTTTATTAATATTTCTTCGGGAGTCAACGTTATTTAATATATTACGTAGGGTACATATAACATGTGCCCGCGACTGCGTTCGTATAAACCTAGTTAAAATACTTTCAGTATGAGGTTATTTATTCCCTAAGAAATATATTTATTTAATTCTATTGCTAACCAATAATTTTAGCTTAAATTGTGCCAAATTTAACCAATATTGCTCAAGCGAATTAACCGTGACAACGTAACAGACAGATTGGCATTCATAATATTAATATAAATATACTTTGTGGCTATGCTAGCCTAGCGGTGTGATTCTCTCGAGGGGTCAAGGATTCAAACCCGGGGCAAGCACCAATGAGTTTTTCTGTTAAAACTTATGTATCTAATTAATAATTACAATTATCTAATGCTTTTCGGTGAAGAAAAATATCGTAAGGAAACCTGGGCTATGAGTATATTACCTACCAATTCGCATTGAAGAAGCGTGGTAGATCTTAGCTGCTTACCTTCTCTCCAAAAACGGGAAAACCCAGTAGTGGTATAGTAGTAGTAGTAGTAGTGGAAAAAAACCCAGTAGTTGGATAGTAATAGTAACCCGCCGTTACATTACATACTTTTACTTTGTGGCAAATTATTTAATCTAATATATTTTAAGGATATATTAAACCCATCTTACTGCATTGGAGCAGCGTGGCGTCTATAAGAAGGGTTCTTCTTCTAAAACGAATACGGATTACATGTTTAGCAGTGGAATATTGACGGACCTTTACTTTACTTTACTTTACAGATTTACATCAAACAACCTTTCTCCAATAAAAAACTCTAAAAATTAAAAATTGTTTAACCCAAGCAATATATTTGACAAGACAATTTCATTCACATTCCAGAAACACCAATAAGATTGTAACGTTCATCGCATCACACACATTGCCAAGATTGAAAACAATTTCAAAGATAGACAAGTGACCTTTGCTCTTTCAGCACGGACTTGGGTACAAATTAGGGATGTGTCTTGGAGTGGCAAAATTAATATAATAAATAATCGATTTTGTCTCATCACAATAAATCGATTTGAAAAATTGATTAACTCGTATCGAAAAAATCTATCATTAAAAATCGATTTTTCTACTTAAAGAGTAGAGTAGTGCCTTTTTTATATCAATAACTAGCAATCGCCAGCGGCTCCGCCCGCGCGGTAGCATTATAGCCGTAATATAGAATTTGATAACCATAAAAATGGTTAAAGTGGGAAAAACCTTATGCTAGACATATGCTGTCGCGGACTTTTATTTAGAACTTTTAGAGGGGAACAATTTTGTTTCACATGATTTTTGAATACATGCGTACATTAGTTTCATCCAACATCTCATATCTTATCATCATCTTCCTGCCCTTATCCCACTCTGAGTGGGGTCAGCACAACATGTTATAAACATGCTGTCACATGATTTGGCTGAGTTTTTACGACCGGCCGCCTGCCTGACGTCAACTTACCTTAGTCGTATTTTACGACACCTCGGTAAGAAAGAGGGTGGTCTATTCTACTAAACCGGATACCACACGGCGGGTCAACTTACCTTAGTCGCCGTTTACGACACCTCGGTAAGAAATGAGGTCAATCTCATATCTTATCGTAAAAACTATTAAGAAAAAGAAGAAAAAGGGGGTAACTAATAAAAGCGATTTATTAAAAACCATTAAATAATGTTTAGAAAATCGATTATATAAAAATCGTTTATTATTATTTCACATCCCTAGTACGTATTATAAAACATTCCAAGTTTGCCCAACAATGTACCGTAAGATTCCGTTGTTCGTCTTACGGCGAATACTCAAAACATGATTTAACCAAATCGGGTAACAAAAGCAGTTAGCAGCAAGCCGTTAACTAATATGGGAAGTTAATGGCTTTCTTGTAATATTCTAGGCAACCGCTAACCTTTCATCGATGAATTCATACAGTTTCTATCTTTGTACAACTATATGTTTTTCATCAATTAAAGATTAGTGTGACATAATAACGGCCTGTTACTATCCCACAGCTGGGCCTAAGCCTCTTCTCTCCGTTTCTTTTTTGGAGAGAAGGATTGGAGCTAAGACCTACCACGCTGCTCCAATGCGGATTGGTAGGTTACACATATCCTCAGAATTCTCTAGAGATATGCAGGTTTCCTCACGATGTTTTCCTTCACCGAAAAGCGTGTGATAAATTGCAATTATCAAAAAGACACATAAGTTTTACTAGAAAACTCATTGGTGCCTGCCCGGGGTTTGAACCCGAGACCTCCTCGAAAGAGGCGCACGGTGTTACCGCTGGGCTACCACAGCTTCTTACATAATTTTTAGAATTAGGCGTTACGTTGCGGAGATCCATGAAAAGTAATTAAAACGTTTTTATGGTACATAAATAAATAAATAAACAATTGTTTTACTTTTATCTGCATAATAAAGTAAATATAAAATATATGTAATGCTAAATGTAGAGTGTACGATCCATTTTCGTACCTGATCACGAATCAGAATTCGTATAAAACGAATGGTCTGAAATTTTGTCGCAGAATCTATTTCTTGATATTGCTTCGATTACGGGTCGAAACGATTAAGTTTGTGATAGTGAATGCGTGCAGTGCTAGAAGTGTGGTGGAGGCTTGCAGTGTGTGCGTTTTTTCGAATCTTGCATGTATGAAAATGAATAGCACACTCATCATAAATATATGGGACAGTTACACAAACAGCTGTCCGTTCCCAAATTAAGTACGAAGTAACTTAATTCTGAGTGACAGAAACAAGTAAATTCATACATAAATCATATTAATACAAATATACACTTTAATACTGTGTAATACTCAAACTGTTGAATCAAACCCGCGACCTGTGGAGCAGTAATACAGGGTTACTGCCAACTGCGCCAACGGGCCAGTCATCCAGCATTACATATATCTACTAGCAATTGCCAGCGGCATCGCCCGCATGGAAAGATTAAAACCATAATATAGCATTTTGATAACCATAAAAAATGGTTAAACTGGGTTAACCTTAAAAGCTATACATATGCTGTCACGGACATTTATTTAGAACTTTTACAGAGGAACATTTTTGTAGTACATGATTTTTGAATAACTATCACCGTTTACTTAGCGCATGCAACGAAAGCATTAAACTTTGCCGTTTTCTTAATATTTTTTATTGCTGCACACTCCTCTTCAACTTAGCGTGATTATATATAGCCTATAGCTTTCCTCGATAAATGGTCTATCTTACACTGACATCGGTACAGTATTTCCCGAGATTACCGCGTTCAAACAATCAAACAAACTCTTCAGCTTCATATATTAGTATAGATTTGCTGTATCGCGGAAGATTCTTTATAGTCATAGGTATAAGTGAAAGCACTGTACGTTCAACATGTTGTTTAGAAACATTTTAAGAGTCATAACCAAGGCCTAAGTGACATTTAAAAAAAGGTTACGTCCATTCATTTCGTTTAAGGCAACAGGCGTCTCAATTATCAATTAAATAATCTGAAATATTGACAGATAGATGCTCTTTAACATATTTGATAACTAACGCGACCATGATCTACATATCTCCCACCTGAATTGAGTTATGGGAATTTTAATTAGCAATAAAGATGATACCAGTATGTTTAAAAGTATAAAATACTGCAATATTAAAATAGAAACTAGGCAGCACCAAATACATAAATATCCATACATCCATCAAGGTTTAATTATTCTAAATAATATACTATGTTGTGTAATTAGATTACTGTAAAATCATCAAAAGTGGGGTCGGCACAACATGTTATAAACATGCTGTCATATGATTTGGCTGCGTTTTTACGAACGGCCGCCTGCATGGCGTCAACTTACCTCAGTCGTATTTTACGACACCTCGGTAAGAAAGAGGGTGGTCTATTCTACTAAACCGGATACCACACGGTGAGTCAACTTACCTTAGTAGCCTTTTACGACACCTCGGTAAGAAATAAGGTTGGTCTATTCTACTCAGCCGGATACCGCACGGCGGGTCGACTTACCTGAGTCAGCTTTTACGACACTTCGGGAAGAAATGAGGGTGGTACTATTCTATTCAGCCGGATACCACATACAAAAATCCTTATACTAAGCCGTTTATTCAGCCATATAAAGGGTGCTTTAATGTGCTTAATGGTTTAATAATTTCATAATATTTTTGACTTAAAATATATATCAAATCACGAACAGAAACTCACTTTTATCTGTTAACATCTCGATGATTGCAATTTTTTTAAATTTATTTTAAGTAACAGATTTAAAACATTAACTATTAACTATAATAATAAATTAAAATTCACCCACTACATCTTCACCTTAATACATTTCCATTATAAAGATATAAGGTCAAACTTTGGCATTTGAATCTCTATTAAAATTCATTTACTATTTCGCAATTTGAATATTCTTCAAGATCTCTAATTAGGTAGTTTTACTTGTTTATTTTAGAAGCGTAAAGAAAGAGTTTTTTTATAGCAACAAAGCTTATATTAATAAAAAATAAATATTAAAAAAGGCTTTCAAAAAGAATCAAAACGGCACACTGTATCGCTTTTCGGTCATCATTTAAGTTATACTATTCAAGTATTTGTACTACACATTACTTTAATCCATTTTGAACGAAAGTTTTAACTGAAATAACACGTAAGAACAATTTTTTACTGCGAACACGCGCTCCTCTGTTTTAAATCTCCTAAAAGAACGTTTTGTTAGGAGATTTAAAATAGACAAAAAGAGAACAAGTTATAATAGATTTGAATATGATCCCAAACGCTTATGGCAATGTGGCACGAGGCAAGTATGAAATTACAACGGCAATAACACCTTTGTAAAAACTGTAAAGAGGTAGTAACTCTTTCATATTTGTCTCAGCCAAAAAATAAATTTATTTCCTGAGATTATTGACGCTAGTTAATTTCTAATTTCTAAAAGGTTCAAATGACAGCCATCAAGTAAAGCTATATAAGACAATTTTAATTAATATTCTAGAAAAATCTATACAGAAATAATTGCCTTAAATCAAGAATATTGCGAGTTGATCTTAAACTATTTTATCATTTTCCAATAAGAGTTTGAACATTTTTTTTTTTTTAAAAAGGGTAAATTTTAACGATCTAAGACAATTTTCTACAATCTAACGCAACGCAGTTATCACGCTTGACATAATATTGGTTAGCATACTTTCCAATATTTTCACTTTTGTTTACATCATTTTTAGGGTTCCGTTATATGTATGTAAAACATATAATTATTTAATGTCTCCCATTACTCCATGAACTTCCACTTATCCATCTTCAACTGATTTATAATTTTTTCACCTTTAGTTATGTCAGGAAATTCCATTACGGGTCATCACCCATCAGCCCGACGGGGACAAGCGGCGGGTATGTCGGACTCTCACCGACTAAAAACCTGACAATGCTACACCACGCTGCTGGTGGCGGGGATAGTGTACCGTTGTACACATTGGCCCCATCCCCGCCAGCAGCAACTCTGAACCCCAGAGCGCGCCATCTCTGGGTCGGGGCCTCTCTAAAAGTGGCCTCTTCCTCCGCATATTTTTTAGCTTGCGTTAAGTGAAATTTGAATAGCTGAAGGTACTATTATCCACGCCAATATAAATGGGAAAGCCTATCTATCGGAATGTCTTTCTGTCTGTTACGCTTTTGTAATGGACATTGATAAGAATTTGGTACAATTGAAGCTCATATAACAAGCCAACGTACAGGAAAATAATCTTTTGGGAACAGAAAAACAAAGTATGTAATTACAAGTATTTTTATATCAATGTTGACGCAATAAAAGTCGCGAGTGCAGCTTGTATTTTGTAAATGTACTATTCAAAACATTATATTAATTTTATAAGGGATGGCAATGGTGTCATTGCTATTATATTCCTAGACTATTGTAAAGCGTGCAATGTTTCATTAAAAAAAATAATATATATGTTACACACCGCTGACTCAGCTGCGACGTATTCAGTTCACGATTTTTTTATGAACATTATTAATTAATATATTTAGTTTGTAACATTTACAATTATAATAATGAAATCACTATAGAGGAATGAACTTTTTGTATTGCTCATTCTTAACTAATGGATTTCCGCTGTTTGCAATAGGTCTTGTCAAGGTTTAAGATGCCAAGTTTAATTCTACGGCTGGCTAGCATGTATGACGGTATAGTTATGTATAATAGTTGACTCAAATAACACGTATAATGGACACGTTATCGGCGTAATGGGATCAACACTGAATCCACCAGCCGGCCTGCCAAACGTGCTGATAATGATATTACTCTTTATTGGATATACTTTACTTGATATATACACGTGTTTCCCAACGAGGGGCCCACACCTCATATGGAGACAATTTGTAGGGAAGAGGGCGATTGGAAAATGGACTCGACACAAGTTTATCCCTTTCCGTACCGGCCATTTCAATACAATGCTTTCGCTGAGTTTACCAAAAGAAGCTAATTCTTAAATAATATTTGGTATAATTTTAATATATCATTTAGGTAAGTTTCTCTCTATGTATATTATGTGTATGTATATTACAAAGGGCCCCATGAGCATTTTATAAACGGAGGCATGGCACAAATAGTTTAGAAGACACTACATTTATACTTATGTTATGACAATCATCACTTTTCGGTGATATGTCGGTCATGACAAAGTTGCTTTGTTTACAAAAGTACGGAACTCTTACATATTCCAACTCGCGCTTGCCAAATGCCTTGTGTACACCGAAAAGATTACACAAAATAAAATTTATTAGGATCCGTTAACAAAAGAATTACATCATAAAGCTCCGGTATGATGCGTCGGGTGACCTTTAAATTCCAATTCTTCCACACCAACATCCGGGTCATGATACGTTTGCAACAGGAAACTGACATACTTTACTACTTATGGATTAATTCAAGTACATGCAATCATAGTTGTAAAGTTATGAAAAACTTAATATAACGGCTTCAAAATTCAAATTTCATGTTAATTAATCAAAAGTATATAGTAGTATATTAGGACTGAATTCTGAATTGCACACTGCATTATGCAGTGTGCAAATCTTAGACACTCTACTTTTCCGCAGCTCTACATTAGCAAAGTATCTATAATTTTTTATGTTGTTTCTCTGCCCGTTTCCAGCGCTTAATGTTATTTACTTATACTTGATCAAAGACACTTAATGTTAGTTACATTTACGCAGCACTATATATCCAAAGTGAATATCTACCTTTTAAATTGTCCTTTTGTCCATCCTGAGCGTTCAATCTAATTTACTAATACTTGATCCAAGACACTCCAAGTACTGTACCGCAGCACTACATTTCCATAGTGTTTATCTACCTTTTAATTTGTTTTTCCTTCCATTTCCAACGCTTAATGTAATTTAGTAATATTTAATCCAAGACACTCCCATGTACTCTTTCACAGCACTACATTTCCAAATTGTCTATCTACCTTCTACATTATCCTTTCGTCCATCTTGAGCGCGCAATGTAATTTAGACATACTTGATCCAAGACGCTCCGTGTACTCTTCTGCAGTAGTAATGTCTAAAGTGTATATTTATCTATTGAATTGTCCTACTATCCCTCTCCAGCGTTCAATATGATTTTCTCATACTTGATCCAAGTCTGTCCATGTACTTTTTCGCAGTACATTTCCAAAGTATCTACGTACCTTTTAAATTGGTCTTCTGTCCATCTTGAACTCAATGTTTTTTTTATGGCATAGGATGGCAAACGAGCATGCGGTTTACCAATCAAGTAATTACCGCCGCCCACTACCTCTCGCAGAGCGAGTGCGTTGCTGTTCTTTAAAAAGGTGGAAAATACGTTTTTTAAAGGTGCTCATGTTATACTGATCTGGAAACGCTGCCAAAAGGAGATCGTTCCATAAAACTTTGGTGCGCGGAGTGAAATTATTTGAAAACCGCACTGTAGTAGATCGCCACGCATCTAGATGGAAGGGATGATATTTTAACCTATGGCGTACAGAACTCAATGTTTTTACTCATACTTGATCCAAAATACTCCATGTACTCTTCCACAGCACTACATTTCCAAACTGTCTATCTACTTTCCATACTAGATCCACTAGACACTCCATGTTCTTTTACGTAGCTCATTTCCAAAGTGTTAACCATAATTTTAAATTGTCCTCTGTTCATGTTTAAATTCTTCAACGCTCAATATAATTTAGTCATTCTTGATCCAAGACATTCTATGTACGTTTATGCAATACATTTCCAAAGTGTCTATCTAACTTTTAAATTATCCTGTCCATCGCTTGTTATGAGCCAAGTTTTGTGGCTTTTGTACGATTATTTTAAAGGGTTTATTCTCAAGTGGAATTAGTTTCATTTTTATTATGACGAGTGATCTACTTACAATTACAAACTATGTACCATTTTGATTGTGTACTGTACGGTGTGTGTTTATTTTAACCCAGATTTGATGAATTACCAGTTTCTCACAAAGCGACTTGCCAATTAAGGCTCGAGCGTCCATTAGACGCAAACCATTAGCACTTTTGTTTAAAGCAATCTACGATCTACTTAGAACGACTAATTACCATAAGAATTTGTAATAGGTGATGCATGTTATAATCACTGTAGATTTACTTTCATAATTTGTATTTTTTATCTATACATATAATAAACAAAGTCCCCAAAGCTGCCTGTCTGTGTGTGATAGATTTCCTAAAAATCTAGTGAACGGATTTTTATAGTTTTTACTAAAAGATGATGAGTGTAATTCTCAAGGAAGGTTTAGGTTATAGTTAATGTATAGAAACCGGCTATATTCACGTTTTATTCTGTCGGGTTAGGCCGACTAGTTCGAACCCATCCGGGGCACTTATTCATGAGCTCTTTACACAACGTTATCGCGGCGGGAACTGCATACAGGTTATTGGTACAATACGGTTTATGTTATTTGATTGATACACATATTTGTTTCAGTGATATCAACGTTGGCGAAACCGAGGCCACTGCTACTATACTAATCGGCTTCACTAATATATTTGAATTTGATTCTTGTAAGGCTTTTATTTCGTTTCCAATTTAGGTCCTGAGTAGAACTTGTAACTCCAAGCCTTCTTAAGAGTTCCATACCTAATAAATATCGGATCCATAAGTTTTCAATGTAATGCCGATTTTGATCTTCATGATAATGATTGTATTATACATTGACAATTACGCAGTGGGTCGTTCGTTCCCAAAGTAACTTTATAGGTATTTATGTTGGTATAAGGTAGTGTTATGGGTAACAGACAAGTGGTAAATATATACATATATAATTTTAAATACAAACTTCAATACATATATTCACGCAGACTTGAAGACGTGACAAATTGCATTTAGGAAATGTTAGCTTTCGGCGGCAATAGAACCTGTGGCCTGCGGAGCTGAGGGCAACATCACTGGTATCTGTATCAAGTCAAGTGATAAATATATGCATATAGGTACAATTTTAAATACATCCAAAATCTAAATTGCAAAAAATATTTACCCTCGGCCAGTTCAAACCCACAACTCCGGAGCTAAAGGTACCTGCGCAAACGAGCCTGTAAAATTATGATTAAATTTAGAATGTTTCTGGTGACTTCGAAAGTGGCATAAAATCTGATAAACATATACGCGAATCTTCAGTTCGCATACGGTCAGATGCGCCGTTGCACAAGGAATTATACAACACCTTTCACCGCGAATACGACAAACTAGTTCATAAACGATCCATAACAATATTATGATGTCAAAACTATCTATTTCTCATGTAATAGAATAAACAAAACTTTAAAAAAAAAAAATTTAAATTGAAATTTATCATATTTATAACCGTCACTTTAACAGACCTAATTACTTTTCAAATTAGAAACTACACAAAGTTAAGAAAAGATTGTAAAAAAAAATCCCAATTGAAATTCCTTTTACATACATTGCCGCGTACATATTTTTCGCATTTAAAATAAATATTATCAACTCAAAGAGACTTCACATGAAAGTAAAAATATGTTAAGGAAAAGAAAAAAATATTTTCTTTTCATACTGACACATTCAATACATACTCCTACATAGATTTTCCTGATTGCTTATAATCAAATCGGATCGAACCGCCTCATCAAAGAATACTGAAGTACAAAAAAGAATATATATTGGCGAATTCCTTACTATACAAAGTTTAATGTGACATGAACATAGAGGTATTTATTAGACTTTAAGTAGAGAAGCCATTATACTGTCTCGTATCCGACTGAGTAGAATAGACCATCCTCATTGCTTACCGAGGTGTCGTAACAGGCCATTAAGGTAAGTTGACCCAACGTCTGGTAAACGGTTGAGTAGAATAGATCAGCCTCTTTCTTACCGAGATGTCGTAAAATGCGACTAAGGTACTTTGACGTCAGGCAGGCGGCCGGTCATAAAATACCTAGCCAAATCATGTGACAACATGTTGAACCGACCCCACTTACCTGCCTTGCCTTGTCCATAGAGTTATTAAGTATTTATAACTCTATGTACCTACATAAAGACTTATTTTGACAGTTGATCTATAAGTATAAATATATAAGTAAACAAGTTTGTATTTATTTACCTTATTGATGAAAGTCGACGGCTACGTTTGATAGTGGATAATTTCTATCCCAAATTCTAGACCTGAAAATAAAAAAGACAAATATAAATATTTCCATTAAGAACACAACGGTATCCTACCAATATAGACACGTTTTTATTAATGTTTGTTACTCATAAACAAAAAAACGGCAGACAAGATTTCAAAGAACTTTTAGGCACAGATAGAGAACGATTACACTATAAAAAGTTTTTAATATTGTTATTGAAGACCAAGCATACGAAATCAAATGCAGAAACTAATTAAAACTTTACTTACGGATAATCGAACATGTAACTTAAAAATTACTCATTAATCAATAAAATTGAAACACCTGATAGCCTTTGTAGATATATACACATATCCCTAGGATTCTCTAGAGATATGCAGGTTTCCTCTCGATGTTTTCCTTCACTGAAAAGCGTGTGATAAATTGCAATTATTGATTAGACACATAAATTTTAATAGAAAAACTCATTGGTGTACGCCCGTTTTTGAACCGGTGATCGTCTCTAGAGATTCACACTGTCGCACTGCTGGGCTATCACAGCTTTTTAGTGTGAGGACTATACATATATATCATTTATTATGCCAAAAAAACAAATCCTATACAGGAGCTTAGCATGCATTTATGTTTACAATAAATAAATTAACAAGACAACTATAATACGACTCCGCCGAACATTAAAGTGACGAAAAAAAACAAAGAAAATTCAATATTTTACTTCATTTACATGAGCATTCGGTCGAGGACTAAAAGTTTACTACCGCTTTTATAGCACGTAATTTTAATTCTAGAAAATCACTCGAACAATTCTCACAAAATTCACTCTTGCCGAATACCTAAAGCCGCAGAGCAACTAGAAATTCTACTCAAAATAATCGCTCTCAGTAATTACGCAGCACAAAATGTATAGTGCTGCAATGAAAACCTAAATCGCCAAACTAAAATAGCACATTTATTACATTCATTTTTATTTACTTTGACTTAACAATTGTTGAAGTGCTGTCTAAATGACTATAACTTATATGTATTGGAATCAATTCTCGGCAAGAGATGTAACTATATACCACCCAACAAGCAAGGCCGCTAGCTAAAACCATTTCATTTTATGGTAGGATGCTGGGTAGAAACATTCCCAGATTTGGTCGGGTTCATTATAGACAGTATCTTTACATATCAGTTGAACAAATCAATCGTAAACACAGTAAGCGATGTAAAAAAACATAAAGTGTCGACCAACCGAAAAGTAGATGAACTAAAATAATATGTTAAATTCAAAATATATCCGCATCTTATACAACATTTATTAGATACAATGTAGCAAAACAATCTTATTTATATCAAAGCACATCAGTTTTTTTCTACTCTTTTTTGACTGGCCCGTTGGAGCAGTGGGTAGTAACCTTACCTTCAGCTCCGCGAGTCGCGGGTTCGATTCCCGCCGAGGGCCAACATTTTCTATAAATGAATTTGTTGGTCTTTGAGCCTGGGTGTATATTTGTATTTAAGTATGTATTTAAAAAATATATAAGTATATATTCACCAGTTTGTCTGTCTACCATAACACAAGTATTAAATTACTTACTTTGGGGACGGACGACCGTGTGTGTAAGTGTCCCATATATTTATTATTTATTATTATTTATTTACTCTCACAAAAAATTGTTATAACACGACCTCTTTATCACAATTTACATAAAATCTTTCGGAAAATTACACCACCTTTTAATAAATCCGTTCCGTAACATTTTGTAAAAATTGATCACATACTGACACACCGCTTATACTTTGTTATATAATAAGTATAAATAGTTTTTACGGTTATGATAATTTTATTTGAAGATATGATAAGTGTGATTCCATCGACCACAATAAGATCTTCGAAATATAATCCAACTAGCTTTTACCCGCGCAACTTCGTTCGCGTGGACTGTAGTCTTGAAATTAGGAGTGGCTTCTGTCAACATCCAAACCTTCAAATATCTCCATCGCAAAAATTAGATCGGTCCGGGATGAATCAGAGGGATTTATCGTTTGATCAAGAGCTTAATATGATAATTTTAGTAAATAACCCGTACTTACATGAAATATATATTAAAATAGCGCAGTAAAAAGAGTGCAAAAACTTTATATACATGAAAAATTACTTATGTTTTCTGGAATTAAATAAATCTATAAATATTATAAGCTTTGGAAACGTGTTAGAAAACTTATTTAATAATAACATTTATACGTAACGAATCAACTGTCAAATTGTTTTTTTTTTAATTACCTATACGTACGGCGCTGGATTCCAACGTTTTTAGTATAAATACGACAAATTAAATTAAAATTATGTTTTTGTTAACATAATATTTTAAAATAGGTATCGGAAAATATATTAAACTTGACTTTATCAACTGTAATGACTTTTCAAATATTAAAAATGGTGTTTAGAAATAAAGTATTTTTTCATTAGCAGTATGACTTAATTTCTATGGGATTAAATTAAATTTAACTTTCCAATACATGTCAATTAATAGTAATTTATTTCGTACTTGTTGCCATAGACTACTAACTAAAGACCGTTTAAGAATGCGTTTTCTTGAAACGTCTGTTTTTTTGACAACACAAATTATATATGATTAAATATTAATTGAACTTAAATGATTATAGCTTATTTTTATATTTCACCACAAATCCTATCTTTTTAATGTGTTATTATGGTATTTAGCTAGTAATTGTACATGTACATAACCTCAAACTATAATAAATAAATATTAGATAAAATAATAATTGATACTAAGATAACAAATATTTTTCTATTTAACATACATCATTCTGGCGGTCTCTTTTTTATTAAATATTTTTCTCCGGTTTATGAAATAAACAAAAACCGAAATATTTAAAAAATAATGATAATAACTTTTTAAAGATTTTTATACGTTACCACGGTATATAAACATTAATTTTGCCAAATTTCATCTATATTGGTTCAGCGAATTGACCATGAAAACGTTACAAATAGACTTTCGCATTTATAATATTATTAGTTTATTTATTTTACTAAATAACCCGTATTACTTATATTAATAATCCATTGTTATTACAATGTTAAATTTTCTCAGTTAAATTTGTCCAGTAAACGAATAAAATAAAATAAAATATAAATACTCTTTAAAGATAACTCTTTTGACGTAAGCCGAAAAACTTGGAATCTAAATACTTCGTAAATAGAGATTTGACTTGATTTTGACACATCGTAAATAAAAATTAGTTCCATAGGTTTATTATAGATGGCGTGTTGATTGTCATCGTATTTAATTCCTCCTGAATTTAATTCCTGTTGAATTAACAGGATTTATATAGCCTATATGTTACCCCGGTATATAAGGAATATTTATGCCAAATTTCATCGATATTGGTTCAGCGGATTGGCCGTGAAAACGGAACCGACAGACAGACAGACAGACAGACTTTCCCATTTATAATATTAGTAAGGAAGTAAGGATAATGAAGGGTAAACAAAAAGCCGCAAAATAACGAGCGCAGTGTGATCCGAGCATCGCCATGAATAACGTGTATTGTATCAATTAAATTTACAAATTAATATCGCTTATCGAATTTAATAATTAAGTATCACGAATCATCTCATAATTCACCGCTGCGAATGGGAATTCATTATTAATTAACATGATACACGGCCGCCGTGTTTGCATTTACTAGTATATGGACGCCTTATTATTATAATAATTTATTTTTAAATAAAACTAATTATAAATCATATAAACGCAGATTTTTATTCAAAAATAACTAAAATTCTATTACATACTTAGAGTCTCTCTCATCATCCTCCTGTAAACATGATTTAGATACGTATTTTAAAACGGGCCGCCTGCCTGACGTCAACGTACCTTAGTCGACGAATTTTACGACACCTCTCTAAGAAAGAGAGTATATTCCACTCAACCGGGTACGACGCGGTGGGTCAACCTACCTTAGTCGCCTTTTAGAACACTTTGGTAAGAAATGAGGGTGGTCTATTCTACTCAGCCAGATAAAATACTGCTTTTCATTCAAAGTTTTTATGGATAGAAAAGTATCTTAAAGATAATAAACATGCAGTCATTAAAAGGTTCCACATTAATTTCCGTAAGAAACATACAACTTTGGCCGGGACTTATGTTTGCTGTGATAAAATACTCAAAGAAATCTACGCTTCCAACGAAAAACACATGTTACAGTAGAATATTGTCTCACATATTATGTAAACGTATGTGCTTCGTCGGAATGTACGTGATCTCACGCCTCATGGGATTTATTGCTAAGTAGGAAAAAATATTGCCTACATTACCGAAGGCGCAGTGCGTATGTTACATTCCTATGTAGGCACTTGTCAGATAGGCGTACTTAATACAAACAAATACGAAACATTTAATAAAATCAACACACGAAACTGAAATAAATCTCAAGACAAAATCCGAGCTCACAAAAATACGAAAGCAGCTACGCTAAGTTACAAAAAAAAAATCCAGCTAAACGAAAACACCCTAGTTTTCTTTCGACAACAACCTTCAAAGTCCTTTCTTATCCCCGATGTAAAAACTCAACAAAACAGAGATTGATTGTACGACTAAACCCCAAATCACGAATGTACACGAGAAACTCAACAACGTCTCACAAAATAACTTATTACACGAAACGTGGTATCCTATCTTTTCTTCCAGCTTGGTTGGACTGATCCTGATGACAATCAGGACTGTGGCGTGACAGTCTAATTCCACTTTGCCTTTTCAAGTTCAATACCTCTAACGTATTGGTTCTCGGACGATTGTGATATTGTTTGATGTTGTAAGAAATTGACCGCACTTACTGTCGACAGAAGCTAATCGTACAAATACAGGACAAAAGATAGGACAAAAGACAAAAACATAAATGTCATAATTCCATGTGCTTTTATTTTACCTTAACGTTGCTATTTTTTATGTTTTCATTATTCTCTTTTTTTTGTCTTTCTGTTAATTATTAGGTTTGCAATTGTATAATTATTACTAAGAATGATGTGATTTCCTGTAACTGGTGCTACATAATTAATTTTAGACTATTTGGATATTTTTTGGGTTATATTATGTTATGCTGTTGGTGATGCGTAAAAATAAATAAATAAATCAATTCCATGTGTTTTGATTAATCCAAATTCATATTCAAATTTTTGAATTTGATTTTTCGTCTTATCAAATTCAATTCCTCTAACGCATTGTTTCTCGTAAGGTGTGAATCATTTCGGGATATTGTACAAAAATGACTGCACTTATCAATGATGTAACCAATTTCTACAAATACAGTACACGACAGGACAAAAGACAAAAACATACCTGTCATAATTCCATGTGTTTTTATCAGTTTTTATACGTCTATTGTTTTCACTCCGTTGACCACGGTTCCGGGCATTCATTCGTTTTGTACTTACCGTGTACTTGTCTTTCCTAGTTCTAACCTTCAGTCAAAGAGTATCTATGCTTGATAATAAGACGAGGGCAAGATATTTGAAAGAAAAGAATTTCTTCTCTGATAAAATCCAAGAATTGAACTTTCAATAGCTAGTCAAGTTTACTTTAGGAATTACAAACTGTCAGTTGTCCTTGTGAAACACAGAGCTGCATAAAGACCATTTACAGGTTTAGGCATTACTTTACGGAAGTCTAATACAATACTAATAACATTATTATTTTACTGTAATCCCTGATTATATCATTACGTTTAAATCCTACTTTTATTATAAATGCGAAAGTTTATGAGCATACATCCATAATGTATGTTTGTTACTCTTTCACAGCGAATCTGATGAGCCAATGATGTGTCAATATTGATGAAATTTGGCACACTAATTTTTTATACACCGGAGTAACATATAGACTATAGAAATCCTGTTAATTGTACAGGAATAGGGTGACATTGAAAAGCGCCATATATTATCAACCTATAACGCGACAACAGTTCATGCAAACGAAAAAGGTAAAAGCTAGTAAGTAAATAATATATGTTTTATGTAAGAATCTTTATCTTATTAGACAAGAGGGTGTTTAATACTTCTCCTAATTCTACAACTACAAAGTTACTACAGAGAATTAGTACATTCAGTTCAGAGAAGTACTACATAGTATCACTCTCGACTATACGAATACTCTTCTACTCGTAGGTATTTTTTCCTCTGTTATTCTTTGAACGGAACAACACATCGAAATAATTTTCAGTATGATGTTACTTATAAGGTTATATAGGCTTATAGGTTGACTAATGCTAAATTTTAACTATCTCAGTACAGAAGTCTACGGAGATAAAAGCAGACATTATGACGTATTCATATTTGACGTATGTGTAGACAACATTGTCATCGGCTATTTTGACTCTTAATTAATTCAAACGAATTACTTCGACGAATTCAAACTTCTGAACTCTTGGAGCTATTAATTTCAATCATGACACGACACCTAATTTGTCCAATTCGGCAACTTTTCGAACAAGTGTAATAATGGCGTGACTCATCGCTATTATTGGCCATATATTATACACTTGAGCAAAGTGTAGTTTCAATATTTACATAGCATCGAAATCCCGCTAGCTAAACTTAAGCTATGATAGCGCAGTGGCACAGTCGCAATGCCACTCTTACGAGATGGGTACGGGTTCAAATTCGGGCATGCACTGATAAGTTTTCCGTTAATACTTACGTGTCTCATTAATGAATTTACGACATCTCGGTGGGAAATAGCGTGGTCTATTCCACTCCGTCACGGCGGGTCAACTTACCTTAGTCGCGTTTACGATACCTCGATAAGAACTGAGGGCGGTCAATCTACTCAGCCGGATACCACACAGATAAGTTACAAACTCGTTATGCAAAAAAAAACTGTAATATACAAAATATAGAAGCAAATCGTGCATTGTATAAGGTATGAAACTACTTACTGTACTCACATTATAGAGATTATCCCTAGTCGCGAATTATAAAAAAAAATAATTAATTATTTTTTGTACTATCCAACTCCACAAAGTTACGCCTAATCATCATCATCCTCCTGCCCTTATCACACTCTATGTAGGGTCGGCATAACATGTAATAAACATGTTGTCACATGATTCGGCTAGGTATTTTATGACCGGTCGCCTGCCGACGACAACTTACACCTTAAGCAACGCCTATTTATACAAATTATAAATGTTTACCCTCATTAATCAATACACCATCGTGTAAGAGCCAACCCTAACGCCGTGTGGTATCCGGCAGAATAGAATAGTACCACCCTCATTTCTTACCGAGGTGTCGTAAAATGCGACTACAGTAAGTCGACCCGCCGTGTGGTATCCGGCTGTGTAGAATAGACCAACCTCATTTTTACCGAGGTGTCGTAAAAGGCGACTTAGGTAAGTTGACCCACCGTGTGGTATCCGACTGAGTAGAATAGACCAACCTCATTTCTTACCGAGGTGTCATAAAAGTCGACTAAGGTAAGTTGACCCACCGTGTGGTATCCAGTTGAGTAAAATAGACCACCCTCTTTCTTACCGAGGAGTCGTAAAATACGACTAAGGTAAGTAGACGTCAGGCAGGCGGCCGGTCGTTAAAACGCAGCCAAATCATGTGACAGCATGTTTATAACATGTTGTGCCGACCCCACTTAGAGTGGGATAAGGGCAGGAAGATGATGATGTAAGAGCCAACCCTAACGCCGCGTTTAGCTCGGTAAGCCCATAACAAAACGTTCGCCGAGGGTCCGTAAACACGTTAACTAGTGGACGGTGGCTAAGTGCCCGTTTGACGCGCAAGTTCCTTCCCTTCGGGTGTTCCTTGCGATATATTACGGTTCATGTGCGTAATGAGTTTTTTTTTCTTATCGTCGCTGTTCGGAAGTTTGACGTTATAAGAAAAAATGGGTTTTCTCGCAAGTTGAGTACGAAATTGTCCGGACGATCCTAGGGCTAACGTACCTACGTATAACGTAATAGAGATATGTTTCAAAAGTTTTTTTTAATGCCAAGTTTTTTTCTAACAAAAATGTACAAGTTATATCTAGGTACCTTAAATTGCTTACTCGCTAGGACTATAAAAATCATGCCTACGGAGAATGGTACCAAGAATGGTGGCAGCGTTTTCGCGTTGAATCGCTAAGATGATTCTTTGTGCGAAAAAAGGAGTCAGCCCTCTTGTCACCTGAAGAGGCAATTACCCGAGGTGTTAAAACGGCCATTTTTTTGCACTTTGACTCCATTACCTTAGGGTCTCAACTCCAAACGGCTCAAATATATACCTAACTCTCGATAAGAGACGCATACTTTCGCCACTGGCCGGATTCAGCCATTGAAAAGTTTATAATACGGTATATAGATAAAATGATATAGTTATAATAATAGCCGCCTTTCTGTCCCATTGCTGGGCAGCAACAGGCAATCAAGTAACTGTTTTATTTAGCAGTGGAATTGTAAAAAATCGCTACTAATTCCTATTATTATCGACGTCTGGTATCTGAGTAGAATAGATCTCCCTCATTTCTTATTGAGGTGTCGTAAAAGGCGACTAAAGTGGGTTGACTCGCCCAGTAGTATACGTGTGGTATACGGCTGAGTAGTAAAGATACTCATTTCTTATCACGGTATCATAAAAGGCGACTATGTTAAGGTAAATTGACCCACCGTGTGGTATCCGTCTGAGTAATATAGGCCACCCTCTTTCATACCGAGATGAGGTAAAGAGCAACTAAGGTAAGTTGACCTCATTCAGGCGGCCGGTCGTAAAATTCCTAGCCAAATTAAGAACCAACATGTTTATAACATGTTGAGCTGACCCCACTTAGACTTGGATAAGAGCAGGAGAATGATGATCTTATTGTCGACGTCTCTAACTTGTCTGACCTCAATACTATTTTGACAACTTTAACTTAGCTTATTTCAATGATTAGTAGCATTTTGTCCATCAGTGGGATAGTAGATTCGTTACTCATACCGTACGTAACGACCTCAATATTCGTAAGCGAGTCATTATAAAAAAATAACTATCAATTGTAACATAATAAATAGCTTCGCTAGATAACTGGTCCCACATATGCTCAAAGGTCGTGAGTGAAAGTGATGGGCTTTCGTTTCACACTTTCCGTTGCCGTGTCCTCAACTAAAGGTCAATAGACAGGTACAGTTATTAGAAGTATTTGACCTTAAAATGCTTGGCATTTTTATCGCGTCATTAGTACAAATTTGGGAAAGTAAATTTGAATGAATTCAATTTCTTTAATAGTGGGATAGAATGTGTTTTGAAAATTGTCTAATTACACATCAAACGTAAATGAGAAGTTTCAACCTCCTCGCGTCATTCTTTACAATGCAGAAGGTCTTTCTTTTCCACGGATCACTTTGCCTTGGATAATTTATCTCCAGGTCTACGCCGTGTGGTATCCAGCGGAATAGAATAGTACCACCCTCATTTCTTACCGAGGTGTCGTAAAAGGCGACTAAGGTAAGTCGACCCTCCGTGTGGTATCCGGCTCGGTAGAATAGACCAACCTCATTACTTACCGAGGTGTCGTAAAAGGCGACTAAGGTAAGTTGACCCACCGTGTGGTATCCGGTTTAGTAGAATAGACCACTCTCTTTCTTACCGAGGTGTCGTAAAATACGACTAAGGCAAGTTGACGTAAGGCAGGCGACCGGTCGTAAAACGCAGCCAAATCATTAAACAGCATGTTTATAACATGTTGTGCCGACCCCACTTAGAGCGGAATAAGGGAAGGAGAATGATGAATTGATCTCCAGGTCTCTGCGATATCCTTTGATGTTTATTAAAACTACATGTTACATACATATAAAAGGAGTATGTGTGCTCGTCCTGGTTTGACTATTCAATGTTTAAATTCACATGCTAGGTATGTAGCAAATTTACGGATACATACACACATATATGAAAAAACTATTAAATTATATGTCAGTGGCGCAATCTAGCAGGACTTATCTCGTCATTGATTCTCGCACATCGTCAAATTAATTATCATTACCAGCTCGTCATAATTGCTATAAAATTCATTTGATTCTTCTTCTTCCTCAACCGATAGCAACCACACCACCGACTGGATCCAGTCCCTGCGACCTTTTTAACGTCTTCAGACCACTATGACCACCAGAAGGTCTGCAGACGCTGCGTTTTCCGGTGTAGGGTCCCTAGTCTAGCACTTTAAGTGCTGGGGCGCTTATCGGCTCTCCTAACTATGTGCTCCGTCCATCGCCATTTTTTATTAACAGCAATGAATTATAAGATATATATTTAATATCTTTGTTCCATAAATAGACAATAAAAAGATATTTAGGCTTTTATCATAAATGCAAAATTATTCACATCTTAATAGAACAAGCAACGATCGATGTTATTATTGTCATGGACATATTTGAAAGGCTGTTTTCACATAAAAGCTATTTATATCTCGGTACTTCGTTATATTATACAAATAGATTACATATAAGTTTATAATGTGATGAAAATACGGATAACATTAAACGAAAGTAAAAGCAAGTATCGTATTATTAGAAAACAATTTCTATGATAACGTAATCAACACCAATGTTAATCAAGCGTGAACCTTTATTTACATTTCAAATATATAAGCACTAGGTGTACCTATTTGCATCGTCGAACTAAAAAACATTTAACTACGAAGTACTGTACAGTTTTACAATAAGACACTGGAATTCAACCTGTTCTCATAGAATCTTTATAACTTAGTTCGGTTAACTGTCTTTTTTTTTAGGCCAAGGGCCCATTAGTAACTGAAATCATGTCAAATATATCGTGTTTGATCGATCTACTAAAGCTCAAAGTGATAACATCGCTATTCAATTTATATACCGATTTTCACTTTTACAAATACTTAAAATATTTATCTTCTAAAATGATTAGTATCATTTTAGAATAAACGACTAAAGTAAAGAAGATAATGTAACCTTCAATGAAATATGAATCTGGATGGACATATTACTACAAGGAGGCCAAATGATGGATGGATTATGTTAAGTATGTTACTCGTATGCACATAAAAGGATTTAAGCAGGCGCTAGAGTTGACGAATGATAGAAAAGAATGGAAGATGAAAACCTATTGTACCGACCCTACTTAAAGAAGAATAAGGATAGGAGAATGATGGTAAAAACTACTAATATAATAACTATTAAATTATTGTTAAATGACCAAGACCTCCCTGTCAAGAGTGTAGCTACAAAGAAGTAGAAGAAGCAAAGTAATTGACGATTCAGAAAAAAATGATAATCGTCTGCAAACCCAAATGAAAATGATTTCGTGGCTCGGAATTGGGTCACACAACTTCTTAAAAATTAGCTTAAAAATTGTCGCAATTGCTTTCAGCACTTAGTAATTACATTACTCTACGTCGAATCCAAGTATGTATATTCAATAATCGACAGTAAAGTGTACGACTTTACCAAATATAAATTGTGAATGTGTCTGTGTCACCGTTTTCCAACCCACCAATCAGTTAGCCAATCACTAACTAAGTCATGATGAATCTATAGATATGTTATGAAAAAAAAAATTAAAAAAATACTTGTTCCGAAAATTATTCATTATATGTATTTGAAATATATTCTTTATTTAAACATACTTTGAAATTTAAGAAACCTTCAACTGGTTGTTAAGATTAAGATTGATCAATAACATGTAAGGATTCAAGCGATTATTCTTTCATCAACTCTCAGAGATAATCTCGTGTCATTCTAAATTAAAAATATCTTCATTCAAATTGCCTTCGTCGAAATTTATAATATAATAAAGCTACTACTAATTCAAAAGAAACGTAGATTACTAAGACATTGACTAGTAAGACGTAGAAAAGAAGACCCAGAAAGAAAGTCATGGCTTTTCACAATACGACCTATCAAAAATATACCACTAACCAAAGATAAGGAAACGTTATTTAAACAGCCAACACATTTTAGAATCGCACCAATTCACAGTGGCAAAAACACAACAATATTAGCAATCATACATGCAACAATAGCTGTTGCGCAATAACTACCTAGCTGCAATAATTTTCGCCGAACAAAAGATCGAATGTGGCGCACAGTGAATGAATTCATCATAATTCAACCGCAATGAGGACGCTTAAGCTACTCGCTATTCGATTATTCAATTGGAGATGATTGCGGGAATAAATCTATACATGACAATATAATGTATTGAGTTACAGATATCACAGACATTGCGCCGAGATATGCAGATTTATTCAAGACATCTGTCTTGTTCAAGGATGAATTCTGATTATCAATTAAACTAACATTTCTGAACACACAACACACTTGATATTTCTGTGTTTAATTTATGCAAAACATTTTGATAATTGGTATATGTATAAAAAAATTTAATTAAATTCAGAAAAAGATAAATTTCAATTCAATTTAAGCACTCCTTACATTGCATAAACAAGAACCTGTGTCCAAATTTATAAGATACGTAACAAGTAAATTTTGTAAAATCAGACAAAATTTTGGGTTTTGTAACATGTTTCTGTCAGTGTGTGATCGATTTTCTTAAAATGTACTTCTCACACAAGATGCAAAATAACTTTACAAAAAAAAACGATTAGTATAGTTATGGCGAAGCTCTTTTATAACCGTCGTTAACAAGTCTTAAGAAGCCACTAAAATTCCTCAAAAAAATACGGCTAAATATAGTACATCTGGATCATCACTTAAAATCAAGTCAAATAGTGATCGAACACGAGCTAGTAATAGATAAAGAAGCCCTGACATCGTAATGGGTTATTTGCGTGATCCTTATCACAGGGATCTGTTGGGTTCGAAACATGAATATTTGGATTTTTTGTTTACAAGGGATCAGGCGTTTTAACAGGAGGACAACATGCAAAAAAATTGCATACATTAAAAGAATTTCTCACGATACATTAACTACCATTAGAGTATGGTCAAAATAAAAAGCGTAATGAATCACGATTTTACTCAGAAATATACATTATTGTGTATTATTTATTTTTCGAATACATAGAACTAAGTTATTAACTTTTATTTAGCTTGCAAAGTTATATTACGGTTATGCAGTAGGCTAAATATTCTATTTATTTATACGCAGATATCTACTGCTAACTACGATTTAAAAAAAACAAAAGCAATCAAACTATACAAAATAATTGTAGGTAACAGGATGGTTAGAGGTCCAGAGTTAAGACTAATAAGTACGTACCAGTTAACTTATTAGGATTACGTGGTCATTAAATGAACAGAATGTGTCCAAACAGATGGTATAAAGCAAAATATAACAATAACAAATAATAGAAATGGCGGAAGCTCGTCGAATAAAGTACTGGGCGGTAGGACATCACGATGCTCAAGCGAATAACCAAATTAGTACTGTTGATATCACTGCAAATTATGGTGAAAGCATCTGCAGAAGCAGAGAAGCAAATTAACTACTACGGAACACATTTTCTGGTATCATCATCGATATGACGACACAGTATAATTTATTTGAAAAGGTTTTTGAAAATGTTCAAAGGGAAGGACATCTGAATCGAGACCGTAAAAAGACGCCATCTGCTTCCTGTATACTTGTTATTTCGACTTGTCATATGCTATTAGGTTAAACAAATATCAGACGTGACAGAAATATATTTATTTATATATTTATCGTTAAGGATGATAACTGTAAAAAGAAACACAATCAAAAGATCTGTTTCTCATCCCCTTATTAAAGATAAAAGAACGAACTAAGAACAAATAAATGCCTGTAGGATTATTGTATGATTGAACTGTCATATAGGAGAACATTTAACATAAGGTCCCTTTAGTAGTGTGTATTAAATAAATCTAAAAGTTTCCTTTGCGTAAGTAATATACACTGACAATGTTACGGGAATCAGCGAGTCACCAATAAAGTCTCCACAATAGAAGTCAACGACCGTATCCAATAAAGACGAGATTATAGTAATGCCTTTAATCAAACAGCCTCCAGTAACGGTTTCGTTTAACAGGTTTCTAATATTGTGTATGCTAGTGGTAAATTTTAAAACTAAAATGTTCAGAACATATTGTTTTGTAAATCTATTATTTAACATTAAATACTTTGATAAGGCAGTTCTTCAAAAATTTATTTCGTGCTCCTACATTTTTTTATATTCTTTGAAACCACCAAATTTTAAGTTTTCACACTAAGTCTTATTATTTACCTAAAGATATCTTTAGGTAAATAAAAATTACACTCTAGAGTTTTGCAACGGCTATCCCTTCCACAACTGCCTTCCAAATCTTGTTAGTGATAGACTAAAGTAAAGAGACTATTTTATTTTTTTTTTTATACAGGAGAAAACCCCTTATGGGTACCGCCGCCCGACGGGGACAGGCGGCGGTTAGGTCGGACTCGCACCGACTAAAACGACCTGTGTGCTCCACCACGCTGCCGATGGGAAGGACAGGGTATCATTGTACATATTGCCCCCATCCCGCCGACAGCTCTGATCCCAGAGAATAAACACCTCCAGGTAGGGGCCCCTCGAAAGAGAAGCCCCCCTCCGCTAACCGGTGCATCGGGAGCACCAGATGCACCAATCGCCTCGGGGACCTGTAAGCCAGGCGTCCGATGTAAAAGAGACTAATATACTCGTAATGCAACTAAAACCAACTAATATAGCGCAGTTGCAATACATACTGATTATGATCCTTGCTGTCAGTCTATTTAATTTTCAAGTTCGTTCGAACAAGGAAATTACTGGGTTTTGCCCTTATTATTACAACACGTTATCAGTTTTATATAAAATTCTACCAAACTTTGCTCAGAAATAATCTGAAATTTTGCGTTACCGTTAGCAATTTAAAATAATGATATTTATATGTAACATTATGTATTTTTATGCTGCTGCTGAGTAGAATAGACCACCGTCTATCTTACCGAGATGTCGTAAAAGGCGACTAAGGTAAGAAGCCGAACGTAAAATACCTAGCCAAAGTATGTGACAACATGTTTATATTATGCCTACTTAGCGATAAAGACAGGAGTATAATGATAAGGGTTATTCATCCCTAACATTTTTTTTAATTTTTTTTGCATTTTTTTTATAATATACACTAGAAATTCCCTTGAAATAATTAACCTGACAAAACAATGTTGGGCGTGTCAGCTAGATGTTATTTAAAACTTTAAAAAATAATCCATAAACTTAAGTTTTCAATACGCGGTATCAAAATTTAGAATTATAAAGACAACACTTTAACCAGTATATTTATGCATCATCAACAAGTTATACTTAACTAAGACGTAGCTAATACGACAGTAATTAATTATAAATACATAAACAGTGTATCCAAGTTCAATACAACAATTTAACATTCATAAAGTGTACGTCAATAACCGGTTATGTAGTACCTTGAGGCACATAACTGACACCGCCCACATATCTACCACGATTATAACAAACATGGTGTCGATCGATCAAAACTGATATCGTGAAACAATTTTTATATCCGAAATTACTAGAACCGATATGAAAAAAAACCGATCGTAATGACTATAATCACTCGTAACTACAGATACTTCATACGGTTAATTGTATCCAATTGCCTTACTTTGAGACATAAAAAAGGCAAGTTTTGCGTTCATACGAAAATATATAAAAATATCTCATGGGCATTTACCAAGGAAATTAATGATGCATTCATTCATTCATCGTAAAACATGTTTTTTTTTTCATTTGGAAGGCTGTTCAATAGTTTTTTTCGAACTGTCTACATGCTGCCAGCCATAATCTTTTACAGCGTCACATGTCGGAACCTGCGGTGACGCATCATCGAGGTTGTAAATTGCGGAGAGTAGAGACATCTCACGACATACTCAGCCCCGTGCACATTGACCGTATGTGCTCGTCGAAGGTCTTGGAAGGATTGGAGCTTGAAACCCAGGTACTTTCTGTTCCCAGCGTATCGGTATATCGTAAAGGCAACGTGGGGTGTCTTTATGTGGGAAAGGAATTTCAAAAGTATTTATAAAGAGAAACCTTATTAAGACGTACCTTTAGTATTTCTTATAAGCGGTCACGCCCGATTAACTTTTAATATGGTAAAATCTGCGCGATTGTTAATGCGACCAAATGCTTCAACCAGTACCTAAGCCAAAAGTCGTTGATTGTTATGGTGAATCTTCAGCATGCTTTCTTTATATTTAAATGTCAGCGAAAACATTTCAAACTCGCAAACAACTTGCTGTTGCTAACACTTTGCAACTTTAATATTTATATGGTATATGTACAAAAGAGAATATGAAAAGGAGATGTTATGTGAAGTTGTACTTTAGTTAGTATAAACTTTTTGATTGAACCATGGTGTTTTAACTATTTCGCAACTAAAAATTCAAGGAAAACCTTTAAAGAACATTATTGAACGTGATAATTGTGTTAGTTTTCCTCCTTCATTATTTTGATCGATTATTATTATTTGATCGATAATCATTATTTGATTTACATTATATAGTATAATCCAAAGATTAAATCCACACTTATACTACAAATATTTAAGTCAGTATATCTATTACTTTACAAAAAAAAAAAGGGGAAATAGTCTATATTTTACATTATTCAGCGAATGTAGTTTCGGGTATTACTAGTTATGAATAAGATTTGAATTCGTTCCTTAGTAAAACCCAGCCCTTATTTAGCTGTCTGTTATCGCTTTTATTTTGAAAAGAAAGTCTGTATTCAAGAGATAAGCAAAATATGTTGAGCGATAAGGGTCCTTTACTGTACTTGCCTTTAACTAGAAGGTAGCCTAATTGTTCTTGATAGAATATTGGTGATTAGCTTAAATACAACAAGAAAATTGGTAATGCTGTAAAAATTGCATTTCCATGTCAATTTATTCGTGAATAAGTCGTGATTGTGCAATTTCCCGTTACACCTGATATTTACTTAAAATAAACGGAAGCAGACCTTTGAGGTGTCTTCAAAAACTTTGTGTGTAGGATACTAAAATGGCTACAATGGCTTCTATGAAACAAGAGAGCCTATTTAAGTGATAAGTTAATACTTACTTATATGATCAAGAGGCCAAGAAGTATTTGGGATCCGACAAATTGGAAATGGAATTGCCACATTAATTGTACTGCCAGTACGGACTCCAGTTATTCATGGAGAAATACTAGCAAGAAACTCAATGAACCAATGTCAAGAGTTACTCTTAAGGGACAAAAGTAATTTATAGTGAGTGCACACTATCGTAACAAACTACTAATTGTAGTCAGATATAGATAAACCTTGCGCACAATTTAAAACGATAGCAAAACAAAACTAATAAAGGCACCAACAGTCTTATAGAGTCTTATCGTTCAAAGAGACTTTATAGACAAAACAGCTATTTAAATTACGTTGTAACCTCTTGTGTATTTATATTTCCGCTTTTAACAACTGATACCCATAGAATTAAGTCTTTTAAATTCAAATTTCTAGCTCCAACACCTACAACTACTTCATGTCCTTAATTTTTTCGTTAGGTAGTAAACTAACATTTTATTTATATTTATAATTTTAAAATTTATTTCTATTTACGTTTTAAAACTTCATAAACAACAAGAATAATTCAACAACGATGATCATATTATGTCTAGTGAAAAGAACTTTTTATATTAATTTTCCAATATAATATAAATACTGACATATTAAAATTAACAGTTTAACAGCAAATAAAAAAAATACATTTTAAATGGAGAGTTAATAAAATAAATATGTAATGTAAAATTTTACTGTGAAATAGTTGTAAACCGAACTCAGACTTTATAACAAGAAGTTGCAAAGATAAAAAATAGCATTAAAATACCCCGTAAAAGGAAGAAAGATTTTATGTAACAACGAAACTTAAGCATTTAACAATAAATTTACAACTAAAGCAAAATAACACCTTCACAGACATAAATAGCTTAACATCGAAAGAAAAAACATTACTGCAACTAATTTTATCGAATCTACTAAAAAAGCGAACCATCTTTGAACGACTTATACAAAAAAAAAGTGCAAATTGGCAGACTAAAGATTACAAATTGCCTTGTCCAATCGAGAAAGTTGAACGACCGATTTGGACGAAGTCTATAACAACATTTTTTTTTATAACAGTCAATTAAGACATCAAAGCGTTATAATGCGACATTGAAAGGCACCTGAAGTTGTTGTAAATGAGTTTTATTACCACTCCAATAGCAATGGACAGTGTCTCGGTCAATGGCACTGACCTTGTTGAAGCCTTAAGCGTAACATTGATTGTGGCACCTAGACTCGTTATAATTACATCACTTGATATTACTTCCGATACATTAGTATTTACTGAGGCAAAAGGAGCTTAATTTGCCAATTCATATACGACTATTATGAATTAAATCGAAGGATAAAAGGGCGAAGTAAAATGCAAAATGTATTAGCAAAGCCGTAGGATAACCACAGGTCAAGGAATAGTTTGGATATTAGAGGATAATTCAGCTTTCATATGTCATATATGATATGCAAAATTAAAAAATATATAGTGTATGGATTTGGAAATTTATATACCACTAGTTTTTATACGCGACTTCATTCGCGTGGACTGTTGTCATGTGATAGGTCGATAATAGATGATGATTTTCAAGTTCATCCTATTCCCGTAGAATTAACGAGATTTCTAAATCTATATGTTATTCCAGTGTATAAGAAATAATTGTTCAAATTTCATCGATATTGGATTCGCCGTGAAAGAGTAACAAACATATATCCATACTCACAAACTTTCGCATATATAATATTAGTAAGATAAGATTTATAAGGTATAATATCTGTGTTTTACTTCTTGTATTTTCCTTATGTTAACCAAAGAGATCCCTTTAGAGATAACACCGCCTTTGTACATGTGCAAATCTTTTCTCTTTCTGACAGTAAAATAATAAGAAATAAATAAATAAAGGTGCATTTTAAACATAGCGTTTTTAAACGAATTTCCCACATAAAACATATATTCCGGACTACACCAGATACCGTTACTTTACCTGGTTTAAAAAGCTCTATTATTACTATTCTAAACCAAAATAAAAAACTACTTGCTATTTACTAGTCCGATGACATATGCTGTACACATTAAATTAAAATGAATTCATTTTGATTTAATAGTGGGCAAAATCGGCATTAATTTTATTTAGCGAATAAATTGTAATGGAATAATTAAACAAAAAAAATAAGTCATTATTATCCACCTATATACACTTTCATAGCAAACATTGCGAGCGAGGTTATATTTAAAAGAGTAAAGAAACGAATAAAATTACCATATCTATTATTCGACAACCAATCTGTACAAACATTTGAACAAATTGAAGATAGGAAAGACTTTTATTGATCATTAAAATATGAAGAGTAATTCCAACGAATTCCGATTAAGACAAATAAAAAAAGACAACCAAGCTGTATTAATATTACATTATGTCTTACGGGCAAGCGTTTACAGAATTAGGAATATTGGAGAATATTGGATAATGGAGATTTTGTCGTGAAACCTATCCTCCTGATGATGCTTTTCGGTTTTGGAGCAAAACGATCTTAGGGATTTTTGGTAGTGAGTGTATGTAGTGCTTGTGTGGAATGTCGGCTTCATACACTTAGGATAATATGGATTTCCTTAACAAGCGCGATTACAGCAAAATAATTCTTTTATAAATTTTGTACTATGAAATTCCGCAAAGTAACGCTTGATTCTATAGACAATTTCAATGTTGTTCCGATATACATTTTAAAAACACAATATCCCTTTGAATGTTTTACAGTTGTAGTAAAGGCTTTGTGGATTAACAATTCGTTGGTAACTTTCGTAGAGATAAAAACTATCCACATTTCTATGCTAACAAAAAAGGTACGAAGAGCTCGCATATAAATTTCGCCATTCGCATATGAAAGGATTGGGAACGAAACACCCGATATTTTACATACGAGCAGAATGGAGCCAGATAGAAAATTGTTCCATATAATTTGTTAGTTTAGGACTATTCACTATAAAATAATGACGAACTACGGAGTGATTTACTTTTATGAGAATTATTTCTAATAGAATTGGAGAGATATTGCTGTGAAAATACTTATAAGGCAGATAAATTTATACGTAAAAACTATGATTTTTAATTCGATAAAATGCGGTAATCTGTGAATTTAGGTTATTTACGAATATACATCTCTAGCATATAAATATAAATACCCTAAGTACCTACGATTATATATCATTATTTACAACGAAAAATATATCTAAGTAATTTAAACTACCTGTACGCTAGTAGGTACGTTACAAATCATGACAGTGTTTTCGCGCTGAATCGCAAAGTTGATTTTCATGCGAACAAGGAGTCGAACCTCTAGTTATGAATATAATATAAGTTAATTGTGAATAGACATAACTATCTTTTAGGATATATATTTATTGAGTATGAATTACTCAATTATCAAGTCACACGAATGCTGGCAGAGTTTCCGCGTTGAATCGCTAAGCTGATTCTTTGCGCGAAAAAGGAGCCGGGCCTTTAGCTATGGAGATAATTTATAGTTACTTGTAAATAAACATAACTGGTTTGCAGCGATGTATTTTTAGTGAGCAATTGAAAGCCACAAGAGTTTAGGCAGCGTTTCCGCGTTGAATCGCTAAGTTGATTCTTTATGCGAACAAAGAGCTCTAGTCCTCTAGTTATGAATTTAATATATGTTAGCTAGTTGTGAATATACCTAACTGTCTATGGCTGGCAGCGTTTTCTCGTTGAATCGCTAAGTCGATTCTTAATGCGAAATAAGAGCCTATGAATATAATATAGCTAGTTGTGAATATACCTACTGGTTTGTAGTTATGTATATTTACTGAGTAATTCAAAGCCACACGACTGGCGTTCGCGATAACACACGCTCGTGTCAAAAACAATGCAATGTGAATGGTCAAGCATTCTAACGGTGCCAGACGCGGTCAAGAGATTCTACATATTCTGCGGTCATAACGGTGTGCGTTTTTGTTACAAGTATGCGTAGAAAGTCTCGTCTGCTTGCATTTACTTGGGAATGAGACATAAGCTGTGAAAACTGGATGTAATAACTAGTATACATTTACATATACTAGCTTCTAACATCTGCTTTTGCATCAGTAACGTAATAAAAACATATCATATCTCACTTTCGAGACTTAATAATCTATGAAGAAGTATTAAGTACGTAAAAATATTTTATTACATTTGCATTTGCAATATGCAAAACACAAGAAATTTAAGCTTACAATTAAATGTAAATAACAATTTAAACCGTATAAATATAAAATATCTGGGTGACTTTTTTACACAAATTTTTTTTTAAAAATAACAATTATTTAGTTGGGGATCGATCCTTGGCATTCACATTTCTCAAGTCTGCCCGTCACCCGAATAAGCTACGTCGACTTGACAGTAAATGGCGAAAATTCAATTCAATATAAATGTTAGTGTTTTTTAATACCCAAAAACAGGGATAAAATATTTTTTTTTTTTACATAAAATCTAGCAAGATCAATTTTTCTCCTCCAAAACCTCCTACATGTTGAATTTCAGGAAAATCGCTGGAGCCGTTTCCGAGATTCGGAAAATATATATATATATATATATACAAGATTAACTCATTTAAATATAAAAAATATATAAAACGTAGTAACAGCTATTAAGAATGAATCAACACTTGATATCAACAAAGAGAACGGATTCAACGCACAATCACACCGGAGATGAGAAGCGAGAGCGCTCGGTGTCATTTATCAATTGTACAAACTGGACGGCCACAATGGAGCGCACTGTACGATGTTAGAACGAACGGTAAGTTTGACAAAAAAAAAACCCCAAAAATAAAACGATAGGTAGTTTATTTTTTATTAGCAGTAGTTTAAAAAACGCTTTGTTAATTATAATCGTAACAGAAAAATGGTTGGAATAAGATAATGAATTGTTTAAACCAGTATACAATTAGCTTCGTGATATTTCCACGTTTATTGTTGGTTACAGATTACCATTACATTGGTGCGAAATTCTAAAATAACAAAAAAAAGAATGGCTGAATGTCCCCTCTTTCCATTTTACGTAGATAAATTAAAGTTTACACTTGAGGGATAGATTTTTCATTTTATATTTATTAGAATACATATAGCCGTGTGGTATTCGGCTAAGTAGAATAGACCGCCCTCATTTCTTACCGACGTGTCATAAAAGTGGACTAAGGTAAGTCGACACAACGTGTGGTATCCGGTTTAGTAGATTAGACCACCCTTTTTCTTACTGAGTTGTCGTTCGTGGCAGACGGCCGGTCGTAAAAACGCAACCAAATCATTTGAAACATGTGTATAAAATGTTCCATCAATAATTAAATCTCATTTCATTTCATGTTGTGCCGACCCCACTTAGAGTGGGAGGGGAAGGGCAGGAGGATGATGATTTATAAGAATTATACACTCAAACTTTAGTTTCTAATTATGTCATTACTCGATGATCTCAGCTGAATAATTCAACAGATGAGTCTAAAAATGAACGTGACGAAGATTAAATCTAACGCAAACGATCTCCATCCCATCCTTTAGTACTAAGCACTTGGAAACAGAAAAAAAAACAGAAACATATCTAACAAAAATCAAGCGATTTCTAATTTTAGGAAATACATCAGTCGCAGCTAATTCGTTTGTAAAATTACTGGAAATATCTGCTTATAAGATATCTCAATGACTGGTGATGTTTCAAACACTTAATACCGCCAGTGATGAGTTATGGAATCTGAAACTTGGCTGCTGACTATTGACGACATGAGAAAGTTGTACTCAGCGAGCAATAGCACTAGCAACACTTGAAGATTTTGCTAACGTAATTAAATTAAGAATGAGGAGGTGTACGTAGAACCTAAGTTACCTTTTGTACTTCAGCATTTGGTCGTTGTAATTATAAATTGCATCCGTCACACATATCCATTTTGCCTCAATAATTATAAATGAGACATGAGTTTTGAAATTATGAAGGCCTAGGGCAGATGCGAATAAAAATTCTTTAAAAAATTTCTTTGATGTGTTAAGTAATTGTTAAAATGCAGCCTTTGCTTTGCTGTCCAAGAAAACATCATACGAAAACCTGTTTAAAATGTCTAGAGATATATTATGTGGAATCGGCTAATGAAAAACTTTCGTAAAAATTCACAGTCCTTGAGATATCGAAAAAGATTCGATTTTAGACGATAAATAGGTATTTGCCTAATTTTATACACAACCACTTACACCGCAGATGACACCTAGAAACTTTGTTCTTAACCTTTGAATGTAAAGTTAAATCAATTACCCACTCAACGAAATTAATGGACACAAAATATATATTAATGAAGTTCACAAATGCGACCCAGAACTTATTACTCACGGTGTGATATGAAACGTAACCCACATCAAAATTAATAACGATCCGACACAATGAATGAGAGGACGTTTCGCAATGAATAGAAGTGACTCATTATTTCCAAACACACTTTGATAACATGTACGAAAACAATGGCGATGGTGCATTGAGGCAAGGCATAACAATAAATAATGGTCCCATCCAGAAGCGAGATGACGGACAAAACGTGAACTTTGAACTTCCGTCTCGCGCCACGAGAATATTTGAAAGTGACGAAAGTCAGATGATCGCTTTGAATACTCGAATAGACATATTGAAATAACGACTGTGGATGATGAATACGATTTCTCTACATTAAGTGCTGATTGGCAAGTATTGCAATTTTGTAATGATTCGATGGTCGTAATGACAAATGGATGCTGCGTGCATAATAAGAATCATTTATTCTACGTTAATGTGATTTCTTACGTATTGAATATTTTATTTCTATTTAATTTACTGTTCTTATTAGTTTTCATAAATATATTTATATACCATAAAATAGACTGAACTATGACATAGAAAGCCAGTAGTTGATAAGAGAGAGTGGAAGCGAAACACATGTTGTGTTCGGGATAAGGGCATGAGGATGATGATAGTATAAAATAGACTGTAATATATTTTGTCTTTATTTAAAATAAAATATATTATACGACATTCATTAAACAGAAGCAGCATTAATTAAGTAAGGTTAGAAAGAGGGCGAGTGGATCCAAATCTCACGAAATCACATCTTGTGAGTTAATCTTTAAAAATCTCAATGCAGTCTTTGAATTAAAAAATAAGTTTATTAAATGATTACTAACTATATTATGGTTTTTTTTTGAGTTCCCGCCACGATAACGTCGTATAAAGAGGGTTCGAAACTAGTCGGGAAAACCCGATAGAATAAGACGTGAGTATAGCCGGTTAGCTATACATTAACCATAAGTTGTGAATATTTTCATTATTAGGGTAGAAAAGTGGTTGCTTACAGGAAAATATTTCAAACAATATGCTTAGAAAATGTATATATGTTATATTTAAATCCTAGCCGCTCCTTAAACTAAAATAAAGCTGTCAAAAGCTTAGTATACGTAACAACTTTTCACATAAAACTGAATGTTCTGCAGTAACTTGTAAAAAGTTAAATTAGGTTCGTTATTTGCAACGATTATCTTTTTTGGCTTAATCTTAAAAAACGTTTAGAAGGGGGTACTTTGTTCAACTTAAACTCGTGCCATTCATATACAAATCAGTAGCCATTTATTCTGGTAATATTAAGTAATCTGGTAAATTTAGAAGTTTCTAACTTGATTGTGTCAAAACGATTAAATGGATTTAAAATTTGATATACAAATAATCATCATCTTCATCATCTTCCTGCCCTTTTCCCACTCTAGTGGGGTCGGCACAACATGTAATAAACATGCTGTCATATGATTTGGCTGCGTTTTTACGACCGGCCGCCTGCCTGACGTCAACTTACCAATGTCGTACTTTACGACACCTCGGTAAGAAAGAGGGTGGTCTATTCTACTAAACCGGATACCACACGGTGGGTCAACTTACCTTAGTCGCCTTTTACGACACCTCGGTAAGAAATGAGGTTGGTCTATTCTACTCAGCCGGATACCATACGGCGGGTCGACTTACCTTAGTTTGATATACAAATAATATAGTCCATATTACCACGTAGAATTTCTTAAGCCGGTATGTTAATTATTTCAATGTAAATTATATAATTTTGAAATTTAAAGATCTTATGGGAATATTTTAATAATAATTATCAAAGTTGGTCAACGCTAGGAAATATTGTACGAAATACGAATAATAATAAAAAATTAGTCATATTCATGTTCTATACAAACAAGCTGCCTTTTTTAATTAGATGCAGTTCCCCATACGATATCGCCTGATGGTAAGTGACAGTCCTATCCTATCCTACTAATATTATAAATGCTAAGTTTGTGAGTATGGATGTATGTCTGTTACTGTTTCACGGCGAAACCACTGAATCTATATCTATTAAATTTGGCACAATTATTACTTATACTACGGAATAACATATGGGCTATAGAATATTTGTTAATTCTACAGCAATAGTATGATTTGCAATAGCGCCATCTATTATAAACCTGTTGTGCGACAACAGTCCTCACAAACGAAGTTACGAGAACAGCTAGTTCAGTCTAACATGAAGTAGTATCACGGACGCAGCGGCCGACCAGAGTAAAGAAAAAGGGAAAATTATTTGGAAAACATAACTTTAACATCGAAACTGAACCCATATGTAACAACGTATGTCGACACATCCTCCTGCCCTTATCCCACTCTAAGTGGGGTCGGCACAACATATTACAATGTCGTCACGTGATTTGGCTACGTATTTTACGACCGGCCCCCTGCCTTACGTCAAATTACCTTAGTTCTATTTTACGACACCTCGGTAAAAAGGGTGACCTATTTTACTCAACCGGATACCACACGGCGGGCTAATTCACCTGAGTCGCCTTTTACGACACCTCGGTAAGAAATGAGGGTGGTCTATTCTACTCAGCCGGATACAACGTATGTCGAGTTGATATGATCCAAAAAGTAATCTATATATAAAGAAGTAGTGCTAAAAGATAAGAGTGTATGCAAAGTTACCGACGACGATGTCGAGAACCGAGCGAAGTGGAGGAGAATCATAAGGAAGGCTGACCCCACCACTTACTTGTGGGATACTTAGCCGGAGAGAGAGAGATTTTAAACACCCTGTGATAGCAAAAATATGTTCCCTTTATTTTGTATCTTGCATCACCAACCACATATCCAGGGTAAAGGTGCGATAAACATTTCGTATAATACCTTTTTCAACAAAAGCTCCTGTTAAACTGAATGAACGAAAACCCTCGCCATAAATATTTGTTCGGCTTTTGTGTAATCTTATACATGTTTCGAATTTAAATAAATGGTAAAGCAGGTTAATCGACCGAATATAATATACAAGCTGTACCTGCGACTGTATGCGCGTACTTAAATGTTTAAATACCCTCAACAATGTACTATTTGTTTTTACCGCGGGTTGTTTATTTTTCTTATGCCGTGTGGTATCCGGTTGAGTAGAATAGACCACCCTCATTTCTTACCGAGGTGTCGTAAAAGGCGACAAAGGTAAGCTGACCCACCATGTGGTATCCGTTTGAGTAGAATAAATCACCCTCTTTCTTACCAAAGTATGGTAAAATACGACCAAGGTAAGCTAACGGCAGGCAGCCGGATAGTCATAAAATACGTAGCCAAATCATGTGACAACATGTTTATAACATGTTGTGCCGATAACACTTTGAGTGGGATAAGGGCAGATTTATTTATTTATACGGATCTCCAATCGCATAGCATATATCATAACCCAAAAAATAACCAAATAGTCTTATTATGTGGTACCAATTACAGGAAATCACAAAATTCTTGGCAACAATTTAACAATTGCAAACCTAAAAGTAAACAGAAAAACAAAAAAAAAACAAGAAAATAATGAAAACATAAAAAATAACATTATTCTTTTCTCTAAGTTAACATCAATTATGCGAAATCTCATACCGCATTGCGCATATCTCCTTGCGCTCAAACTTATCATATCTTTAAAATAAAGTAAAAGTGTTAGTTTCACGTAACAATATGTATAGTAAAAAGCATAAATGATAGCGAAGCTCTATAGTCATCCAACGTTATTATAGATTCAACAATCGTTACGTCATTTTTCTTTTTCCACACGAAGCACGTAGCCTTGACATATTGACATATGTATATTACATATTCTTTTGTTAATTTATTTTAAGATAAATTCCAGTATATAATTGCCTATTGATTACTGTAGGCATTTTATTTAACAGGTGTAGTCAATGTTATATTCTGTGCGGTATCTCAATGTAATATTCCTTCTAAGTGGAAAAGATCATCCTCATTTCTTACAGAGGTGTCGTAAGAGGCTACTAAGTGGACTTCATACAGGTTGTAACATACCCTAGCTAAATCATGTTTTAAACCTCACCTCACTTAGAGTGGGATAGGGCAGCAGAATGATGATGATGAGATTATTTTGCTATAATCTGCGATTATGTAAAATAGAAAATATATATAACGCTAAATGTAGAGTGGACAATCTGTTTTCATACCTGATACATGCAGGATTCGTAAAAACACATGAACAAACCTCCACCACTGCCACCACAATACACAAGCACTATATATGTTCACTATAATAAACACAACAATCGTTTCGCCCCGCAACCGAAGCATCATCAGGAGATCCTGCATGTATCAGGTATGAAAAAGGATTGTCCACTCTACATTTAGCATTATATATATTTTCTCTTTTACGTCATCGCAGAATATAGAAATATAATTTTATTACGCCTAATTTTATAAATTATGATTATGAGATTAACATTATACGAAAAATTTATTGAATTTTTTGTACCCTAGTACGACCTTTCATTCTTAACCGGTTACAAAAGTTGGACCATATATTTACGATATCTCGAAAAAACTACTTCGTGACGTAATATGTTTTAAGCAGACCCTGATTATATATGGGGATTATTGTAGATCAAAGAGGTCCGACCCTGGTTTTTACTAACAAAGCTTCTCTTAAACAGTAACAAATCTGTAATTCGGAAAATAACGTAATAATTTACAAGTATAAAGCTTTTATTACAATTTAAATTAAGCAATACAAATGGGTTAATAAAAAATTCAAATTACACGCTGGAGAATTTTGTAAGCGATAAAAAACTCGAATATGATAATCGCATTACACTAAAAGAGTTAATTATGTAGGTTTAAACATTAAAAAAAACAACGTGACGTAAAGTTTGCTACTGTTCGTCCTTTGTGAAAGCAACTTCTCGATTTAAGCTTTGTTGCGAAATAAATAACAAAATTGATTTATGCATTATTAGGTACAAGAACAGATCATGTGTTGAATTTAAATAATTAAGTATCTCATAGTTTTTCAACCAATGGACATCCATGGTCATGAGATCTTATAACATAGAAACTACTTTAGATTTTTTTTATATTTTCTGCACACCTATTTGGGTGGGGATGTGCCAAAGTAAAGGTTTCGCCACTCCACAGATCAATTGTGTAATGTTTGTAAAACTATGGTATATCTATGCAACAGTCAATAATAAAACAACTTTAAATTTGAAAATATTTAAGACTATCTTCTACGTATGTTTACCAAAACTTCTTTATTATTTAATACACTATTAAGTATGAAATATAACAGAGAAAGGTCATTATGAATACATAAATATATAAAGCAATGACAGATACGGTCGTCAGTCTCCAAAGTAAGTAAACTAAAACTTGTGTTATGGGAGACAGACAACTAATAATATACTAAATACTTATAGAATTTTAAATAATTACACCCAAATTCGAAAAACCTACAAACAGTATTTAGGTTTTCAACGGAAATCGACTCGCGACCCGTAAAGCTAAAGGCAGGGCCACTGCCACAAGCACCAACTGGCCAATCAAATCTTATTATTTCTTCATTTTAAAATGAACGGGCATTTTCTAAACAAAGCACACTCTGCAGTTTTCCATAAAGTGGTAATATTACTATTATATATTATTATTGATTTATATATTATTGTTGAAAAGAGTGGTAGCCCAGCGGTAACATTGTGCGACTCTTTCGAGTAGGTCACGGGTTCGAACCCGGGCAAACACCGTGAAGGAAAACATCGTGAGGAAACCTGCATATCTCTAGAGATTTCTGGAGATTTGTGTAAACTACCAATCCGCATTGGAGCAGCGTCGTAGGTCTTAGCTCCAATCCTTCTCTCCAAAAATGGAGAGAAGAGGCCTATTCCCAGCAGTAGGAGAGTAATAGGCCGCTACTTTACTTATTTTATATACTTTTGCGAATAATCTAATATATATCCTCCTGCCCTTATCCCACTCTAAGTGGGGTCGGCACAACATGTTATAAACATGTTGTAACATGATTTGGCTGCGTTTTTACGACCGGCCGCCTGCCTGACGTCAACTCACCTCAGTCGTATTTTACGACACCTCGGTAAGAAGGAGGGTGGTCTATTCTACTAAACCGGATACCACACGGTGGGTCAACTTACCTTAGTCGCCTTTTACGACCACTCGGTAAGAAATGAGGGTGGTACTATTCTACTCAGCCGGATACCACACGGCGGGTCGACTTACCTTAGTCGCCTTTTACGACACCTCGGTAAGAAATGAGGGTGGTACTATTCTATTCAGCCGGATACCACAAGGCGTTTGCGGATAATCTAATATTTTCCATAAATATATAATAAGCAGTTTGAAAATAAATATTGTCCGTTGAAAATATCAAAGCGAACAAATATGACGAGGTATATAAGCGAACATACAACAGTTAAGTACCAATTAGTCCAAGGAGACTCAGCGATACAACTTTGTGCTATCGAATATGGATACATGTAGTCGTTCAATTATTTAGGGATTAATTCAACTATATACCGATACACGAACGTGACTAACATGTAATGTTTGCATAACTAACTATCGTAACATAAGGTTTAATGTTAGTTTCAAAGCCATCCCTTAAGTCTTAAGTTTATGTTAACTCGAATAGATAGCATAATCGGGAAATGAACTAAACCTGAACATATATTTGAATATTTTAAGGTGTCGTATGTGGCAAATTAACGTATTAACCCCATAATGAAAGTAACACTTTTTAATACATACAATTTTGTAAGGGAAAAGGCCAAACGTCTGTTCGATCCAGGAAAGCAAATATATGATTGTTGTTAGATGTTAGTGTTTTTTGTATAAATGTAATGAAATCATATTATATTACGTCGGAACCAAAAACCTCAAATTATTTCAATTTGAGGTTTTTGGTTAGTCTTTTATCTATATCTTCATTTTTAAATGAAAATTTTAGATCCTTTAAATGTTTATAACAAAAATGAATGCAGAAACAATAAGTGGGGTGGTTGTTTAATTGGTTTACGTATAAAATCCGGTCCCATTTGTATTTTATAAATATTTATCAAATACTACAAAACCACCACAAAATACTATAAAATCATTTACCTAACAACACCGTTAACGTAAAGAGCTGCTGTCTTATAAATATTAAAAGCTTTCAATTACAAAATACCTCAAGCAAAACAAAATATACGAAAAATATGTTCAGTAATAATTTATTTATTTCTTTATTGTACATACATATTGTTAGAAAAGAGAAAGAAAAAAACAGCACTTGTGGAAAGGTACACTTATAAAGAAAGAAGATTAATAATTAAAGCTGAGTTGGAAGATAATTCGGGCGGTACAAGAAAAAAATTCATACTACAAATACATAATTTATTATTTATCTTAGGACTCTTTCAGCTCATTATAAATGTCTTATTCGAGATTTACTTAGAGACCGAGAATAATAGAGAAAATAAAGGAACAAAATGTCGAGGACCTCTAATCCCATCCAAATCCTAGAATCGGTTCAATAAGATCGAATATCAAGAATAGGAAGAGGGACAAAGGACGTACTTTTATACGAGATTATTTATTTATTTATTTATTTATATACTTTATTGTACACCACAAAGTTATAGTATACACAATACAATCACTTAAAGTAAATATTTTAAAGTACAATAGGCGGTCTTATCGCTACATAGCGATTTCTTCCAGACAACCTTTGGATTAGGAAAGTTCTAATATAAATGTAGGTAGGTGGTGTATAATAACAAACATACATACAAATAAGTACACGCTAATACACAGATTTATTACATAAACTATAATATTCAAAATACATAATGATTCTACACAGACTAATAAATATTATAATATATGTAAATATACTAATACAAATTAAAATAAACTAGTTAAAATTAGACGTCACAAATTAAGATAGTAAGCTTTGAGACGATTTTTAAAAATGCCCAGTGAAGCGGAATTACGAATTTCTAGAGGGAGTGCATTCCATAATTTAATGGCACCAACTTCAAAAGACTGGCCGAAAAATTTGGTTTATCTGAATCTTAGAACTATTGATGAAAAATAATATTGGTCAAGATATTTACAGCAAAATAAAAGAAAAGGTTTTGTCTATAAAACTCTATTTTCGGCCCCCGACTTAATCTGCGTGAATGAATTTTACCAAGATCAAATGAAACTTTTGCAGATCTTATTACAATCTCTACTAACTATCAAAGCAATAATACCATCGATAGAAGGAAAACAAATAAAGACACTTTCACATTCATTATATATGCATAAAAGTCGTTTTTATTATAATGACAAAAATAATTGATATTAGTTAAAGTATTAGTAATAAGTAATTAGTAAGTATAAGTAATAAGTAAAATTTAAATATTATAAGTATAGTATATGGATTTCTAAATAATACATCACCGTGAAAATTTATTTTGAAGTTATTTTCGAAGAGTGTACCTGCAATATAAAAAAAATCATATAAGTAACATAAATAAGTAACATAAGTAATAGAAATAAGTAACATAAATGTACATTTTTATATAAAAATAAATAAGGTAAAAATCTATTCTCCAATTCTCAAATCTTAGGTCACGAACATTTTTATCTATATAGACAAACACATAGATGGGTGGATAGTGTATGAGTTTTTAGGAATTCTGCGTGTATCAGATATGAGAAAGGACACTTTACATTTAGTACATATATTTGCTCATGACTTTTTATTTTATAAAAAGTTTTACATAAAACACATTAAAATTAAACAAAACAAAAATAGTTAAATAAATAAAACATAAAAATAGTTGAAAAATAGTCACATAACCACCTAGTTAACTATAAAAAAACGCTGTGAAATTATAAAAATATTTTATGTAGGCAATATTTGTTAGCTAGCTTGCATTTGAAACTATGTAAATAAATTTGCCAGTAGGCGCGAACAAATTTTGATTACGCAGTCCGAAATTGTTACCATCAAAATGTAGTGCATAGTTAATATTTAAAACAATACAAATGATTTACAAATGTTATTCTAACTTCGATGTAGCTTCAGCTAAATTATTCAACTAAAATTACATAACAAAATCAGGTAACCCTTTTAACTAATTTTCTATTTTAGGCTACATGCATTGTCAGATATTAAAATTAATTGGGTGATTATTTTATGATTTAAAAGAAACACAAAATGAATTAAAATAAAATTTATTCGGAACTATAAAAAATGCACTTATACAACTGCAACGGCAAAATTAAAAACTGCGCTGCAGATGTTAAAGCCCGCCTCCTTAAAATGTAACAATAAACAGTGTTCCAATGATAACTAAACTAATATGGAGAGAGAAAGTCTATGTCTGAACATAGGTTTGTCATCTGGAAGTATAATAGTAACAGCCCATTAATTTACTATACTACTTTTCATTTAAAATTTTCAGTGACAAAATATCACCCGATGCTTTCAAATCCCTATTTCATGGTTATCGCGTTTTTACAACAAAGGGAAAGGAGAAACAATAAAAATTTCCCATTCGTTTTACATCACACTGGTTGAATTATAATCGAAATTGTACTTTGATAAGAGAGAAATACATATGTAGCAACTGCACGATAACCGCCAGTGGAAGCATACGCCCCGTATTTATGGGACACATATTAAAAGACTTATTAAGCAAACGGTTCAGGTTTATCAGGGAGCGGAAGCGTGTTTTAAATTAATATTTTAATGAAACAAAAAAAGAACAGATGCTTTACTATATTGTTACAATTATTTTGTTTTTTCGGACTTATTCTTGTATCTCTATCTTACTTACTTCCTATAGCACTACAACCCTTTATGAGTCTTGGCCTCTTCAGCGAGACTTTTACATTTTACTCTGTCTCTGGGCTCCCACCTCCGAGATGGTAGATGGTCAGGTATGGGAGGTCCGCCTTAAGTCAGTCTCTCCAGTCAGTCTGTGATTGCTTCTAGGTATCTTCTGTTGCCAAATCCACTTGGAAATGGGTTTTACCGCTCTAGTATCTTCCATGCGCTCCAGTGGCCTTACCATCTGAGTCTTTGTAACTATCAAAACCTGGCGATCGTTTCCATATGATTCAGCTGGTCCAGTTCGTGATGCATTTTTCTACGATACATGTCTGTTGTCTTCTGTTAAATTAAACATTAAATGTAACTAGCATTAAGAATTGTATTCTTTAAAAAGAGCAACCGCCGAGTTTCTTGCTGGCTCTTCTCGGTAGGAACAGCTTTCCGAACCAGCAGTAGAGTTGACGATTCAAAAGCACTTGTTTACAAGTTTATTTGAATAAAGAATATTTTGAATTTTGGATTTTGAATTTTCTCGCAATGGTACAAAGATTTCCGTAAGTCGTTCCTTTCGAAAAATGCCATTTTAAGTTCATATTTTTGTCCGTCAGCGTCCAGGTTTCGCAAGTGTTGGTAACGTCACTGATTGAGCGTAATCTTTCAACGAAGTCGAATCTACAGCTAGTCTATTAATAATGGAGGTTTGATCATCATGACGAGGAAGATAGGATGACTTCTCCCATGAGTTAAATACTGACACCGTTACTGATATGCTTTCAGACTCAAAAACATCACCTTTTAAGGTGTCAGTTCATTTTATTTATTTTAATTAAGAACCAAATCATTAAGCCGCTTAGATAAAATGATAATCGACATTCGATAGCGGCACCGGCAAAGACGTTTGACGGCACTAATTAGCGTTAAATAAATTTATATCAGTACAAAATATCTCACAACAAAGCATAACTTATAGCTGAAGTCGTGAATTAATTGTTTCAAAATAAAAGGAGAATAACGTTACAAATATTCACACACTGAGATCTTTGACCTCTCCCACGATCTTAAATTGGAGCGAAGTGTTTCGCATAGCTTGAGGCAAGATGATTTGTGCAGGTTACCCTTTGCTTTACAAACAAAATCTATTTATAGATATTATAGATACGAAAAGAACGGTTTTTTATTATTGGTTTGTGTTTTAAACCACCTAATACTATAAATGCGACTATAAATGCGACTATAAATGCGAAAGTCTGTCTTTATTGCTGTTACGCTTTCACGCCAAAATCACTGGACCAATATTTATGAAATTTAGTATACTTATACATCATCATCTTCCTGCCCTTATCCCACTCTAAATGGGGTCGTTACAACATGTTATAAACATGCTGTCACATGATTTGGTTGCATTTTTACGACCGGCCGCCTGCCTGACGTCAACTTACCTCTGTCGTATGTGACCTCGGTAAGAAAGAGGGTGGTCTATTCTACTAAACCGGATACCACATGGTGGGTCAACTTACCTTAGTCGTCTTTTACGACATCTCGGTAAGAAATAAGGTTGGTCTATTCTACTCAGCCGGATACCACACGGCGGGTCGACTTACCTTAGTCGCCTTTTACGACATCTCGGTAAGAAATAAGGTTGGTCTATTCTACTAAACCGGATACCACACGGTGGGTCAACTTACCTTAGTCGTCTTTTACGACATCTCGGTAAGAAATAAGGTTGGTCTATTCTACTCAGCCGGATACCACACGGTGGGTCGACTTACTTTAGTCGCATTTTACGACACCTCGGTAAGAAATGAGGGTGGTACTATTCTATTCAGCCGGATACCACACGGCGTTAGTACACTTATACATATGGGATAAAAATCCTGTTTTTTTTTGGGAAAACGAAAACAAAACATATAGTTTTAAAATTGTATTTTGTAAGTTGTTTGTTTGTAAGTTCGGTTTTGGCGGTAGGGTAGTTTTTGCCAAAGGCAGGGATATGCCACCAGATCAGAATAGAACCGATAACTTCGAGTATATAAATTACAACTTATACCTACTGAAAATTGAACTCTATAATAACAACACCGATATTGTTCTACGGAAGTACGTCAAATAGATCGTTGGTCAGTTTTCTCCAAATCTTATCTACTGTGATATTTCCTTGATATTTCAATACCGTGAAAAGTAAAAAAATATCCTATCTTCTCTACAATTTAGTGCTGATGTTAGATCATATTTTAAATACATATATAGAAACTGCATGTTGTTGGTGAAATGTACTCGATGCAACTAATCGCGGTTTTCGTTATTCATTACAAATTAATATAAATACTTAACACACATTTAAACACGCATTTAATACAGATATTTCGAGAATGTTACTAGACTACCGTCACAAATATAATCAAATCAGAAATGTATAGATAACACAGATAAGAAAATATTATCGCGTATTCATATTATATAGGTATAATTGAAATGTAATTTTAGAATAACTTTCGAACTGTCAAATCGCCCATAAACAAAATATTATTCTTCTTATATTAAATTCTTATATAATAAAATTATTATTATTCTTATCGAGAATAATCAGCCTTTCCCCCCATTTAGCTTCCGACTACCATAATAATTATTTTATATTAACACTTAAACTCTATAATCTATGCTAGTTTTAGCCGAGGCAAGCTCTAAACAAGTAGGTGTTTAATAATCTTATTGCGTTGTCAGTGCACCCGGTATTAAAAATAAAAGAGATGACATCTTTTGTTCGCGATAACAATAAAAAAAACATTACAATCCTACATATAAAACAAATAGATGCCAGCCTAGGTCTGTACCCGCAAATTCCAAATCTATACACTTTTCTACTAAACATTATTTTAGGTAGAGCTTGTTTTGATATACTTTTATAGAGAGATCAATTGCACTTAAATTTCAGTACAAAATAAACATTCGAATGCGGTGAAACCGCTCGCTGAGCGCACACAAGTACACTCTACCGATCAGTGACCTCTGATGACTCTATCAGGTTTACCCACTTAACATATGTTGCCTCTATCAGACTTTGTTGACATTGGACGATTCTCATGTTTGACAATTGTTTTGTCTTAGGTCATCTTAATGAAAGGTTCACGGCTTCAGAATACGCTTCGATTCCCGTGGCGTTGAAAAATTTTTACAGACTTCACATTTCAAAATTGAAAGTCAAAAGTTAAAAATCATTTCAGCTTAAGACATGGATTACGAGTAGATGCTAATAATTAATTTTAGAACATGTTTAGTTAAGTTTGACATGCAAATTTTTAAACAAAGTAAAATTAAGAGTTAATTTATTGTATAATTATTTATTTAGTAAATCATTTATCATAAACTATGCCAAGAATATATTCTTTTTTCCATAAATGTCCATGTTTTAAACCGAGTAAGTTCATTTATACTAACTTCTATAGTGTAAATGAATACTTACTCGGTTTATAATTTTTTAATAACCATTTAAATAGTTTTTCTTTAAAAATGTTAATTGACAGTTTATTTTAAAGTTCGATGGTAGTTTATTATATATTTTTATAGATATTGCATAACAATTCCTATGAAAAAAGCAGATTTTATTCGGACCGGTAAATCATTATTCATATGTGACAAATTGTACTTTTTCGGGTTTGCTATAAGCTTTGTTTGGTTTGCTTTGTGTTTATTGCTCGTTTATTATGTTGACAAATATATTTTATTTTAAATTACCTATTAATCTTTTTTAAATATTGGAAATATTTTTTTTGGTTTTGACGTTAAATATATGTATGTAACTTAGTGAAACGCCATTTTCATAATAAAACCACCAAGTAATTTAAGGTAAAATCTAATTACATTCCTCTTATATAAATGTATTTAATTAATAAAATAAAAAATATTTTAATGAATTTCTATTGTTAACCTTGCGTGAACTGATTTTTAAAATTGATATGTTTACCGCATTTGTACCGTTTATACTTTAATAATGATTGAGAATTATTATAGTTAACTTGTAAACAAGCGAATCGTCAACTGTACTATCTATTTTTGTTAAATAGTCAATATTTACTCAAACTTCTGAATTTTTTTTGCTAACTATTACATAAGTATGGAATAAGCTTTAGTTTTAAGTTATAAGTATTTTTCTGATATAATCATCATCTTCCTGCCCTTATCCAACTCTAACATGCTATAAACATGTTGTCATAAGATTTAACTACAAATTTTACGACCGGCCGTCTGCCTGACATCAACTTACCATAGTAGCATTTTACGATACTTCGGTAAGAAAGAGGGTGGTCTATTCTACCCAGCCGGTCAGCACACGGCGGGTCGATTTACCTTAGTCGCCTTTTACGACGCCTCGGTAAGAAATGAGGGTGGTACTATTCTATTCCGTCGGATACCACACAGCGTATTTTTCTAATGTAATAACCAAGCAAAAAGATAAAATCGAGTTGCTTTCCTTTAATATAAATGTCCCTATAGTTGATTGATCGGATGGTCGTCGAAGGTAGACAAAACCTGTTTTAAGTGCAAGGCTCGGTCGGCAATATATTTTTTTTACCCTTATATGAGCTTACACACACTATGCATTTCAAAACAGGTTTCAAAATGCTCACTTATACAAACGTGTAAGTAAACAAAATTAAATATGCTAATATAAGGCGCTTCTCATACGAGCTGTTACACATTTAAAATGGCCGCCGAAAAATTGGATTAAGTTTACGTAAAATGATATTTCTAGTGAAAATATTACACAAAGAAAAGTTTTGAGTGCGTCATACATTTGTCGATTTATTTCTCCTTTTGATTGATAACTTGCGTCAAAGTAAGAAATATCTGCGCTTATTTTAACAGAACTGACATATGCTATATTGCTCTTAACTAATCTGTATCATAATACATTTTATCAGTTTATATGCGATGTATAATATGTGCCGACTACGTATATTCGGAATTAATAATAAATCATTCATTGTACATCATGAGATAAAGTAAATAATATCGAAAATCGCGATTTAGACTTTAAAATAGTTGCTCCAACATCGATATAGCTGACGTAAAGATTGACTAACTAACTAACTAACTAATGGTAGTTCTAGAGATGAATATTGAATTGAGCGTTTAGTAGAGCAAGGTGGTGCAAATCAGGTGCAGTGAACTAATCTTAATTAAAAGTTTATAGATCCAGTCGAGACGAATTTCATAATTATTATTTTATAGTCATAATTATAATTGTATAGTCATTTCATAATTATAATTATATAGTCTCTTATAATTGTAACAACAAGTAAAAGTCAACCGAGAAGAATACTTTTATCGATGCTTGATAGCTATTTTCGATAGTGAGCCAAACAAAAACACAAAATTAACAGCTGATATTCTGTGTATTGAGTTACCACCAATGTTAGGTTGTCTTGGAAGTTGAGATTGTATGTGGAAATGAATACACTGCATGACACAATATCTTTCGTCAGGAGGTCATGATCATGAGACTTTAGGAAACAGACGCAGGATATCAGACGATATAAGACAAATGTTCTCATACAAATGATATGTCAATGTAACTAAAACTACTGGTGTAGTTGTAAGTTTACGTTAAGACTAAGATGCTTTATGGTACGACGAATTTTTCCTCATTGCATTCAACCAGCCAATACGTATAGAAACAGTGTAGGCATAAACTGATATCCTTCTCATCAAAGGAGACAGGATACGACTGCCAGCGAGCAGGATAGTTTACAAGTGACCTCTTTTCTGCCTGCCCTATTTATTATCGAACAAAAATGCGAATTAGTCCACACAACTCGTTTCATATTAAATAAACATTTATCTACGAAATAAAATATCTTATTTATCACACAGTAACAGTAATATAAGAATTTGATATTGTATTAGAAAACATCATGAATAAATAATTAATCGATTTCAGATAGATATCTCATGAATATAGAAGACTTACGTTAGATTTCACACAACTAGAGGTATTGCCAACCGCCCTAGTTTATTTTGTTTCCAAATAGATATCATCTTCTTTTACTTCATTGTACGAAAATATAAAGATGTCATAACAGCATTGAAATGTAACTTCTTAATTTTACGTAATCCAAGCTTTGTACACAATCTCAAATCGAGTGGGTAATATTTGAGTGTGTGTTAAAAAGTATTCAAAAAATCATCTCTTGAGACACTCTAGCCAGTGTTGGATAATATTAAAAGACGTTCACTATTATTTTAATATAGATGGACTTGATATTAGCGGCAACTTGAAACGATCTTTAGAATTACATAATTTACTAAAACAGGTACTAGTCTACTTACATGTACGTAGTACATACTTAGTCGCTTATAGTTTATTTGGATAAACTTTTTGTATGGATGTGGATATAGCTACTTTTCGACCTCGTATAAGACAGTAGTGACTAAATGTAACTCGTAATAAGAAGCATATATTGAAAAGAGCTACCGCCGAGTTTCTTGCTGGCTCTACTCGGTAGCCTCGAGAAACAGCTTTCCGAATCAGCAGTAGAGTTGACGATTCAAAACAGTGTATTTGTTTGATTCTCCGAAACAACTTGATTTTTGGTATGAAAATAATCGAAGATATAAGAATAGTAAGCTTAAATGAAACAAAATGATTGATAACGTTTCAATAGAGGAGTTTCCAGCTTTTGTGAAGTTTTGATTCGCCGGCGACCTTTTACTACTTAGGTACTTAGGCGGGATCTACCAACGTTGTGTTTTTCAGTACAAATAAGTATAAAATTCAGTATAAAATTAAATTTCTAAACCTTAAATACGCAACTTCTATATACTTTCATGTTATGTTCCCGCATTGATATTTCAGCTTCGAGACACGATGAGATTTATCGCATATTTCAGGTCTCCTACGTAGATCCTAGTCTCATAAAGTACTAATACTCCGACTGTGAATCCATTCTCCGCTGCAAGACATTACTTCCTGATGACAACTGTCTTGACAAATTAACTCTGAACTTCATCACATAATATAAATTCTGTTTTTTTACGTAGTATCTTGAATCTCGTTTAAGAACCATTCATCTTCACTTATACCACAAACAATGGGAAACGTTTTTGTTACCTTAATAGTCATTTTGAAGGTTCTCGGCTAAATTTGTTAACATTAATGAATTACTTTCGGCCGGAAGAGAGGAGTTAAAATTAAAATATACATTAGACCGCCAATTAAAAAGCTTGTGGGTAATAAAAGCACAGTGTATACCAGCACTTAGATACGATCCCGAGTAATGAGTGCTCATGCATCTTGGATGCAGTATAAATAAAGGTATTCAAGAGGCGCCGGTTGCTGAATGCATTATAGATTTTTGTTTGTTTTGTATTCTAGTCTGGCAGGAATAATGCCTGGATTCTTTTTATAAGGCAGCTGCGAGGGTTCACACTGCAAATACTGGTTTACGTATTTTTATGACCTTGTTTTTATCTCACCGCTCAGTTTTTACGAGCTTTATTACCGTATGAAATTATAGTTGAGCGAAATTGTAATCTACGTTTATTATTTTTTTAACTTGTTATCATACTTTATGTCAAAATATGTATTTACATATCGCACGCTTAGTATTAAAATGACCTAATTAAACAACCTAAGCGACCTAATTAAGAATAGATGTATCGTAACCCTTATTTCAATGCCATCTATGAGGTCACGCTACGAACTTTTAAAAAAATAGTGTTTTTTTTGCAAAAAAAACCAAGTAATTACGTTTTGTAGGTGCTGCGTTACATTTTATTGCAATTTGACGACACAATACGGCTTTTTTGAATTAGGTCAGTTTAATACTAAGCGATAGGTAATTCAATAAAATAAAATATACTATTCAAAAACACAACTGTAGTATTAAGTATTATATATAATAGAGTTAAATAACAATATCTGGTCAGGGCTCTCTGGTCGTCTTTTTTTAGATATCTACATGTAGCTCTTTCAAGTTATTCAAATTCTGAATATTCTTTATAATATTAGCTTTTTCAAGCACTTCCCAATTAACAAATTTTAACGAAGTTACCACTTTTTTTCTAAAATCGCCGTGTGGTATCCGGCTAAATAGAATAGTACCACCCTCATTTCTTACCGAGGTGTCGTAAAAGGCGACTAAGGTAAGTCGACCCGCCGTGTGGTATCCGGCTGAGTAGAATAGACCAACCTCATTTCTTACCGAGGTGTCGTAAAAGGCGACTAAGGTAAGTTGACCCACCGTGTGGTATCCGGTTTAGTAGAATAGACCACCCTCTTTCTTACCGAGGTGTCGTAAAATACGACAGAGGTAAGTTGACGTCAGGCAGGCGGCCGGTCGTAAAAACTCTGCCAAATCATGTGACAGCATGTTTATAACATGTTGAGCCGACCCCACTTAGAGTGGGATAAGGGCAGGAAGATGAAGATGACCACTTTTTTCTAAAACTACTCTTGCAAATAAGATCCAGCAAAAAACGCTGGTAACTAATAAATATATTTTTAAACGTCGAATAAGCTTATATTCTGTGTGTAACTGGTTGCAATGCACATCACAGCTTTCTTATCATTTAATTAATCATCATATCATATGCTATTTCGACCTTATGTACGAGTAAAGGCAAGTCCAAAACATTGCGGAATCTAATTTTAAAAACGTATGGCTAAGATCACAAGCTATGTTTTTGAATGAAATTATTCAATTTTCGTTTACACAGTTTCAACACCATCTACAAAACATGTCTCAATTAATACTAACATATATTTTATAGGAACAACAGTTCAAATAAGCTTCTAATCCCTATATTTTAACTATTGAAAAACTCTACAATACCAAAAATAATATTTGTCGTACTTAACGACATGAGACAAGACGGGTCGTCCATTATTCTATCCTACTCAAAACTCTTTATATATGATCCCCACAAGGAATACCCAAACTTTTATCAAAGTTTATATAGCAGTGGCTTAAGTGCTGCTCTTTGTATTTCTTTATCGAAAATTCTATTTGGATAACGCAAAGCTGTTCAAACATGCTTTGAACACTGAGTGTACATCTAATCTCGATTTATGACCTCTTAAATATGACTCATTCAAGATTTAAATTGTTTGATTTGAGAGGAACAGAATCATAATACATACTACTTCAATCATCAAATATACAATTATTTGACTGTTGGTGCAGTTGACCTTGCATTCAGGTCCGAGGGTTGCGGGTTCTATTCCCGCCGAGGGACAACATTTTCTATTAAAAACTTGCATGGGCGGTGCGACGAATTAAGATTTTGCCGTGGAGCCCATGATCCTGATGATGCTTCGGTTCCAGGGGGAAACGATCGTAGAGATTGTGTAGAGCTTATGTGGAGTGTTGGTGTAGGCGGCGTTTTGTGATACGTGTGGGGATTTGTCCAGTATGTATAAGGTATGTGAATGTTGCCTATTTCATACACTTAGCATTATCAGCAAAATAGATCTATCGTAACTTCAAAAAAAACATTCATTGGTTCATTAATTCTGAACGTATTTATGAATTTATTAAAATTATCATCATTCTCCTGCCCTTATCCCACTCTAAGTGGGGTCGGTACAACATATTACAAACGTGTTGTCACATGATTGGGTTACGTATTTTACGACCGGCCAGACGTCAACTTATCTTAGTCGTATTTTACGACATCAAGGTAAGAAAGAGGGTGGTCTATTATACCCAACCGGATACCACACGGCGTAACAAACGATGGAGTTGAGAAACAATAACAGATATATAGAGTTGCGTAACTTAGTTTAGGCACTGCATTTTCAGGTGAAATAACAGTTAATCACAAAAAAGGTTTAACAGTTAGAATATCTACCAAGGCATCTTATTGAAAGTCCAGACGTATGAATGGACTAAGTAAGATGCTAAATGCTGATATTGAGCTAATAAAAAAACTATCAAGCTAAAGTATCTATGGACGAAATTATTAGAAATACGTAAAAATAAAATCGATTATACAATAAGATAGATTTCAGAAAATGAGAAAGTACTGATTTGGAAAGGAAGAGAAATAATAGTTTTTTTTTTTCTTACTTAACTACTAGCTTTTACTCGCAACTTGTTTTACTCGCGTTGACTGTTGTCGCGCGATTTTTTTTTTTATGTCAGGAAAACTCATTATGGGTCATCACCGCCCGACGGGGACGAGCGGCGGGTATGTCGGACTCGCACCGACTAAAAATCTGACAGTGCTCCATCACGCTGCTGGTGGCGGGGACAGGGTACCTATGAAGACATTGCCCCCATCCCCACCAGCAGCAGCTCTGTACCCCGGAGAGCGCCACCTCCGGGTCGGGTTTATAGATAGATGGCGCTTTTCAATGATCCTTTTTCTGTAGAATTAACATGATATCTATGTCCTATATGTTATTCCGTTGGAATACATAAGTAGATAAATACAAAAGGAGGCTTGAAATACATAGGCATTAAATACATAAGTAGGCTTGAAGAACCAACACATTGTTTTTAGAACTCGGCGGGAATCGAACCCTCAATCCGTGGAGCTGAAGGCAGAGTCACTGCTATCCTTTCGAACGGACCAGCCACTTGTGTAAATATCATCACTTTCACGTACTTAGTACACGGGACCAACAAAAACGATAACATCCGCCCGCATGTTCTATATACATACAACCTAATACCTACTTGTGTAGAAACACGTGAAAACACAATTGTGTTCCTACCACGATAATCGTAGGACCCACATTTGTTTAGTGCATTGCAACACAATAATGTCGGCCAATTTCCCTTTCGGAACGCTGAACGTCAATTCGGTTTGGATGCTAACAGTTGATAATTACATCACAGTGACAAAGGTCTCACAGCGACACCTGTTTACAGTGCAGTACTGTTAACGTGGTAATTACTGATCGGAGAGTTCGACATACCCGACGCTCGACCCGTCGACCGGCGATGGCTCGTAAGGGGTTTTTCTTATAAAAAAATGTACATGGAGTTCTATACTGAGTGAGATGGAAGCTATGAAGAGCCCCCTCGTTGTTAATGAAGTCAGACTTATTCTGAATACAAACTTAAAACGACTTTATGACTCTCTTGGGTTTAGGTTGTTTTAAGTACCGATTAATTATAGTCAGTTATAAGTAGGAGCCATCTGATGTCGGATTAAAATAAGTATTATGATACTGGTAAATAAAATTCCACAATCAATTTTAGATTTGTCATTAGGTACTCAAGTTTATATCTAACAACACTTCTCACTTGTGCACAATGCAGTGACGAAATATAATATTGTAGCTATAATAAAGACAATCACCAAGTTTCTTGCTGGATCCTTTTGGATTGAGCAATTTTCCGTACCACCATAACAGTTAACGTAAAGAATTGTTATAAACATATTTCAGTAAATAAACTTTTACTCTGTCACTCTCTTCTCGGAAAGCGTATAAAAATTTTAATACAAAAAAGGTAATAATTTGTATCTTTTGAACGAAATTAAATGGTCATACCTATACAATTTTCCAACCGATTTACCCTTTTTGTTATTTAAACACGCATTGGAACAGAAGATATAATTTATTCGGGTGTGAATATTTATTTATATGTATAAAATACTTGTATAAATTCAGGTTGCAAAGTACATATTTTCAGAAAACCTTAGTATATTCATAATTATTAAGGTTTTCTGAATTCATTCCCTATTCATAATATTAAGCAAGATAGCCGAAGGATGAAAGCATGTGAGAACGGGTTCAAACACTTACCCAGTGGTAAGTATCTTTTCCTTGAAAGAAAAGTACAAAATTTCGAAGAATCCCCGGGAAACCGTTTGACATTAAAGAAGCGTGTTACCTATGAAAACCTCTATATGGTAACTGTCAATTAGACACAATTTTTAATGGAAAACTCCAAGGTACCTGCCCGAAGTTTGAACACATATTCCCCTAGTAAAAGTCACACGGTTTCACCATCCGGCTATCACAGCTCTTAAAAGTGTTATAAATAATCTTAAATTAAACAATATACTCGTGATGATCATTGATCATGATCGATGATCGTATCTTTGAGTTTGCAACAAAGCGTTCCTATGCTAAACTGAACTACGTTTAAGGTCTTTAGACTTTTTTATATACTAAACTGGTTTGCCACTGATACTCTTAATATAGTCATAATATGCACAAATTGGTCAAGTCTGTATATAAAATCGAGGGTGCAGCGCAATATGTAAAACAGTTTGCTTGTTTTTTTTTGCACATTTAGGACTAGTTTTATTCGTAACTTCGGCCGCGTCAACTGAAGCATTAAAATAACTTGAATTTACTCATTTTTTATTCATGTACATATCTTAACTAACTAAAGGGTAAGCAAAGATTAGACTAACCAAACTTTGGGCAAAAAAAAGAGAAAAAATCTTCAAAAAATTTTGGCACAAATCCCGGCTGGCGCGAAGAGCATTTGAAAAATAATGATAATAGAAGATTTGGTTGTTTGTTTGTTCGGCTAAAAATTGTAAGTGATGGCTAAGAGGGTCAATCGGGACTTTTCAATGATTTATTAAATTATAGAATTAGGCGTTACTTTGCGGAGGTCCATAATACAAAACTAATAATAAGAAATCTCTGGGTGATCGAGCTTCGCTCGGGAATTTTTTACAAAAAAAAAAACTATTAAAAAAAAAATAAAAGAAAAAACAATTATTTAGTTGGGGATCGATCCTTGGCATTCACATTTCTCGAGGCTGCCCGTTACCCGAAAAGGCTACGCCAACTTGACAGTTAATGGCGCAAATTCAATTCAATATAAATGTTAGTGTTTTTTAATGCCCAAAAACAAGGATAAAAAATTATTTTTTTAAAATAAAACATAGCTAGATCAATTTTTCTCCCCCAAAACCTCCTACATGCTGAATTTCAGGAAAATCGTTGCAGCCGTTTCTGAGATTCGAAAAATATATATATACAAGATTAACTTATTTAAATAAAAAGATATTATTTTGCTATAATCGCTAATTTGCTATAATATTACATGTCCATAATATTACAATGTTTCTGGTAAACGGAGCGACCTCCAGCGAGAACTCCGCGTCGGGGGTGAACCAGCGAGGCATGACCAACAGGTAAAGTCGCGTGCAAAAGCTTGTCATGAAATAAATATTTCACCAACACTCAAATCAGCAACAGAAAAGTGTATTATCGGTGGAAAAAATATTTTACAGTTACGCTTGCCACGATATGATTTATAATGTTATCAATATTTCACACTGATTACGCCCCGCTACGCGATAATGACGTCAACAATAATTTCACGGTTTATTGTGTAGAATAATTTAGATACTTCGACTAATGAAAAGAAACTGCATATTGTTAATAATTCTAGACTGTTTTAATAACTGCGTAGTTTTAGAATTTTCTCTAACGGCCTTTGCTTTCTACTGTCCTAGTGTAGAAGCCTTGACTCTCCTTTTTGAAAAAGAGTTGGAGCACACAAAGCTGCTCTAATACGAATTAGTATATTACATAGATTTGCTTTACTATAAATTGTCTCACTTCGTATGTTAGCTGGCAGAGATCTCTGTCGAAGGGATAAGTTAACCTTTGTACAAATTATTAATAATATTTATCTATCGTTTTTCATGGTACATAAATAAATTAAAAAATAATAATAATAATCCAAGAACTTCTCTTAAGATATGTGTTTCCTTGCGGTGTTTCCCTTCACTGAAATCACTCAATTTCATTTACATCGCCCCAGCGATTTAGCCGCGAAAGCGCTACAGACATACAGCCAGACTTACACATTTATAATATTAGTATGGATGGCATTACAAATTACAATAAAGCTTGTAATAAAGTGAAGCACAATTTAACTTAATTTGGTAATTGAATAGACAGCGTAAATAGTATCAAATGAAATTAATAAATTACCAATCATTAAATTAATAGTTTTTCTCGTATTGCCTTTTTTTAACGATATAAGGAAAACAATGTAAATGAACACATCCAAATATTACTTTAAATAACTACGCAAACTTTCAATTCTAGAGACTTGATCCATTGATCCTTTAAGGTGTTATCTAATTTTTTGTCGTGTAAGATTTTTGTGCAATAAAGTGTGTTTGTTGTTGTTATTGTATGCATTATATGAATTTAAAGATTGTTTAATATATTTCGCCCGACCTAATAATAGTTAAATAATATTTTATATACATATTAATACTCATTTGCTTATTTGGTAATCCAAATTTAACATACGTTGAAGGTAAACATCATGATAAAATTTGCGTATACATAGATATTTCTTGGAATATGTCACATTATAGCAGTATTAGATATACCGCTCCATATTTTACTCTACATAAAGCATATTCAGAAGTGGGATGGTAACAGGTTAATTACTAATAAAAAAAATAAAAATATGAAATCCATAAAATAATTTACAACGCTATTATTAAAGTCATAAGGAGAAATTAATTATAAACGGAACACATTAACAGCCAGTGATAAGATAACGACTCGTTACCACATGGCCTGCACACTGAGTAAATATTACACAGGCACGTAATATAAGAACGATCAATAGGTATTTTATGAGACTAGTTACTTTGGTACATAATTAACGATACCTAGGTATTGGTAGTTACGCCGCGTGACATGAGCGACTAGTATGGTGTTTTCGGCTAGATTAATCTTACCTGATTAGCTTTGCCATTACAGCAGTTAAAACACTACTGAAAAAAGGTTAACGTGTAAGCCTACTATGATTAGCCTACTATTGATAATTACATAAATGAAAAGAATGCGTGAATATATTTATTCTATATATGACAATAAGTACCTGGGTGACAGAGCTATGCTATTATATTTTTAGAAGATATAAAAAAGATTAAACATGAAAAAAAAAGAAGAAAAAAATGAATAGGTGGGGCTCAATCCGGGGTATTTTCATTCCTCTAGACTGGCCGATTTCCCCACTGAGCTATTACAACTTTACAAATGACAATCTAATTCAATTAGCCTAGTTTTCAAATAATATTATAGCAGTTTTTCAGTTTTGATTCAGTAACTACCCTGTTTTATATATAGCACATTACAGAAATTGAGTAAGCCTCCATCAAGATATAAATATGCATACAGACGGACAAGAGTAGTGAATTAAAGATAATATCATAAAACTGTGTCCTTATCAGATAAAACATATGTATACATTTATGATAAACTAAATGTGTCAAATCGGAATTTATTTACGATAAATGTGCTTTAAACGAGAAATTATAAATGATTTCCAAGATAAATACAGATAAGAACAAAAGATAAGATATTTGATATATAAAAAAAATCGATTTTACAGATTTCATAGCTGTACATTTTGGGACAAAGATTCATAATATTATTTGGTCAGTAATTTGAATTTAACATCCTTCACTGTCTTCCACATTATAGTGATCTTTTATGCAGAGAAGTAAGTCACTGAACAAACAAGTCAACTACTCAAAGTAAACGAATCCATTCTACATCAACGCGTCGGTTAAAAAAAACTTAATAAGTTTATTACACAAAAGTTCCCACGTACTTCGTTCCGGGCTGAAAGGAAATGTTTGAAATAATTACCCACTTATGTAGTCTCAGAGATAACCGTATGATTATCCGTGGGATGAAAACTAAAACTATCTGCAAGAACAAAATGATTCATTTTTATCTATTTTTTAAATAAGAACTGACAATCAACTGATATAAGCTAAGATGGATTACCGCTGTTAAGACTAATATAAATACACAATTTACATATAAAGGAAGATGATAAAAATTTCGCTTTTATCGCAACGAAATGTAATTTGGACCTATTTAACAACAAAAAAACATGTGACATCCGGGATGTTACAGACATACAATGATAACGTTCTTAGTAATTCCTGAGAGAAACATTTCAGTATATCTGTTAATGTATAAGTATACATGATAACTGTCGACTATAATTCAATGAAAATATATTCTATTGTTTATTTTAATTACTCGCTTATCAGTACATCTTGTTATACTACCTAGTGTTATTAATTGTTCACATGTCAATCTATTATAAGCAGTGCCACAATAAATAGAATAAACTGAGTCATGGTCATGCCTAAGATACAGTTGGCGTTGGGGTTTTTTGCTTACGCGTCAAAGAAATGAACACTACTTATTGTTACGTAGACACAATATTGCCGCACAACTACAAACAGTGTGAAAGCCTTTATGATAATGATAATATTAATGTTCTATATTGCTGTTATTTTAGCCAAATCATGTGACAAAGTGTTTATAACATGGTGTGCAGACTCCACTTAGAGTGGGATAAGGGCAGGAAGATGATGATTGCTGTTTTTTAATATAACCATCATACATGCTTTTTTTTACTTAGTTTTGTAGTGTGTGTGTTCGCGTACTTCCTCTTGCAATTCTCACTATCAAATACTCAATATGAAAATTCGTTAAAGAAAAACATATTTTCCGATATTCACTGTAAAATGTGAAATATAATATGTAAAGGTGAATAAACTGTGTCTTGTAAACAGATAATAATATAAAAAGTAATAAAATAATTAATCGCGGATTATAGCAAAATAATTTTACTATTACTTTTGTATTATGAACCTCCGCAAAGTATCACCTAATTCTATAAATTATTTATAGAAATTTATATAAAATTATTTCGTTTCTATAATTCTTAGATATATCAGACGTTACTTTAAGGAGATGCATAATACACATCTAACCAACATCCAAAAGTAATTATAATACTTTTTTGCTATAATCCACGATAAATTACGTTATATGGTTTCTCCTTTACTAGAATGAATAAAAAATCGCCTTTAAACTATGTAAGATGCGATGACAAACAATTTTGTTGATACAATGAATACAAGATTTGTATTCATTGTATCAACGTATAAGACTTCTTGCAACTGCCTCATAGACAATATACACGACATAACGCATTATGTCATATTTCTATTTGTGTAATTAGGCAGTTTTGCGTTTTTCTACGTCGCTGATTAGAGTTTCGTGCATACGATTGTTGGGTCATAAATAAATCATCATCGTTGTTTTGGTATTAGTTTTAAGTGACAGCAATTTTATGATTGTTTGATGTTTAATTTCATTATTGTACAAAAAAAAACATACATGGCACAATAATATATATAAAATAAAAATTGTACAAAGGCAGACTAATCCCAATGTCTATTCCAGCCAACCTTTGAGCTCTAAAAAAACAGAATAAGAATTTTGTAAAATTTTATTATAATATTATGTAAAAAATAAAGTAGATACTTAAATAACATAAAAATTCTGTTTACAGATAGTGGCAAGAAATAAAAAAATCTAGGATAGAGTCCCACCTACTTATTTATTTTTATTTATTTATTTTTACTAGGTCCGCCAACAGAATTAAGTGTAATTTAAATATTAAAGTAGACACAGCTTAGGGTTTATAAGTTTACACCTAATGCCAATTATAGGCAGACACAGCATGCAACTTAAACATGTACGATGACATTATATTTTAAAAATTAGAAATTAAGTATGAGAAAACTATATAAATAAAAACTGATTAAAATGGATTTGTAAATAGATATTAGTAAGAAACTGACATTACAAATATGATAATTAAAGTATTTTAGTTAATTTATTTCTAAAAACGTTGAGGCTGTCGTAGAACACATCGATAGTCTTATCCTTCGATACCAATGCCTTGTACGTTCGGCTCAACCTTGGTATCAAAGAGTGGTGTCCTAGATTCGATTTGTACCCTTTTTGAGTGAACAGTGCAATGGGAAACCGTGGCATACGAGAAGGTATATTAAAAGATATTCGACCCAATAATGCAGAGTTGTCGATGGCTCCGTTCACTAGTTTGTGTAGGAAAAGCATGTCGTGTAATTTGCGCCTATCTGAGAGTGAAATTAGGTTCAATTTTTTTAATCGACTATTGTAAGGTAATCTTTTATGCGGTCCTATAGAATAAAAACGTGTGAAACGTCGCTGTATGCTTTCTAAGCGATCTTTGTGGATTTGGTAGTTCGGGTTCCATATAACTGTCCCATACTCTAATTTACTTCTGACTAACGTGTTATATAAGAGCCAATTACTTTTTACCCTACCCTATTAGTTTCTTTTTTAATTTGTTACAAATTTACCGAGCATGGCTCGGTCAAGCAGGTACTAATGAATTAAATGGTCTAAAATATTTTAAAACGAGCCGTAAACTGCATCGGTATTGGGTATCATATATTTTGGTAATCACTAGTTTAAATATAAATCATAAGTGAATAAAAAAAATATCTCTATCAGAACAGGACCCATTGAGAGTGCTCCAGATAAGCGTGATCCTTTTTGAGACAGCATCACCATTATAGCCACTTTTCAATCTAATCTTTTGCTTAATTAAGCAAGTTAAATGGAGCAATAATAATCAGTTAGAGATATAATGATATTTGATTATACCGGTTTTTAACGACATCAGCTATAAAAGATAATGCGATGCGAAATTGATTCGTCAGTACATTTGTAATTAAATCTACTTCACTCTGGATTTATGATAATAGTTTGATTTTTAACGCACGATCTTTTATTTGTATAGTAAATAATCGCAAGACTGTATCCAAACTAGTAAGATCACGGTAGTGTAAATTCTTATTCATTTTTTGGAATTCTCGATTATAGTCCTGACCCTAACGGAGTTTATAGTGTGAGTAAAGTGCAAAAGGCCTAGAAAAGTAAAGTAAAGTAACGGCGTGTTACAATCCCACTGCTGGGCATAGGCCTCCTCACTCCGATCCTGGAGAGAAGGTTTGGAGCTGAGACCTACCACGCGGCTCCAATTCGAGTTGGTAGGTTACACATATCCCCAGATTTCTCTAGAGATATGCAGGTTTCCTCACGATTTTTCATTTCACCGAACAGCGTGTAATAAATTGCATTTATCAATCAGACATAAGTTTAAATAGAAAAACTCATTGGTGCCTCCCGAAAGAATCGCACGGTCACACCACTATCACAGCTCATCACAGAAGGTCTAGAAGTGTCAGGGAAATAGGATCTTAGAGCGTCGTCTCAGAGGCCAGTCCATGGCTTAAGGCTTTAGTCGTAGGCTGAATATGACACACTGTCAACAGACAGCAGAAAACCGGGACTTGTTTGTTTTTCTTTGTTGGCTACGACACTTTTTTATGGTATAGGATGGCAAAAGAGCATGCGGTTTACCTTAAGCAATTACCGCCGCCCACGACAGAGGCAGGGCGAGTGCGTTGCTGTTCTTTAAAAGGGCGGACAATACGTTCGAAGGTACTTATGTAGTACCTATCCGAAAACACTGCCAAAGGGAGATCGTTCTATAAAATGGTGGTGCGTGGAATGAAATTATTTTAAAATCGCACTTTAGTTGATCGCCAAGCATCCAGAAGGTGAGGATAATATTTTAACCTGTGACACTTTTTATTTGTCGTGATTAGATCGTTAGAGTCAAATAAGACGATTTTGAACATCTTCACTTTTAGTGAGTTTAGTGTCGCCGTACGAATTTGTCTATGAACTGTTTGAGCTTAATACGACTTTGCTAGCGAAGACTCTGTGTATAAACTAATAGCTTTCATGCACCTATATTTTCGACGGCCCAACTTAAAGGAGTTTTCAGATATGCAGTACTTTAAATATACTGTGTAACACAAAGAGACGATAAAGTAACATATGCGTGAAATAAAATTAAAATAAAGACCTATAAATAGCAACTAATTCCCGCGGTGACACTCGACAACTTGTCACGGGGCATTAAACTTGCGCTCGTTTGTACGTACTGCAATGCAGATTTGTGACATGTGTGGTCCAATGGGTGGGCAATTACGCATATATAACTGCTGTAACACAGTAGTAGCAGGGTCTTCTCGCTTACTCCCCGGGCGGGGGTAAACGGGGTGCGGGCCTCGAGGAAATCCTCTCTACCCGGGCATCTCCTCGCGGGCACTTAAGCCCGGTATGTATTCCGGCCGTGGGCCGAGGTCACCTAGGTGACCTAACGGTGTCGGTATTTGGGCCCTAAGCCTAGGTCACCTAGGTGACCTAATGGATTTTTTGTTCGGTGGGGAGGTCTAGGAATGGTAGCTCCCAGACCTCAAAGTCGTCTTCTGGTAGTCCTCGTTCGGGTGGTGTCGTGTCCGGTGTTTTCGCCCTTTCGCCCGTCGCGTCGTCCTCGTCGTCGCCGTCGTCATCCGCATCGGGCCGCGGAGACGGTGATCGCAGGAGCTCGCGAGGCAGGGAACGTCCATCGGGTGGTCGCGCATGGAGTGGCGCGATGCCATGGAGGTGTACGTGCGCGCTATTGTCCGCACGCGCGAACATCCGGCGCGCAAGGCGACGGACATACTCCTCCACGGTCGGCGTTCTGGTATCCCGATGCACGACGTCGTTCCGCACATACCTCGGGGCTCCTACGATCAGTCGCAGGCAGCGGTTCTGCTGGACTTGAAGTCTTCGCCTCTGGTACGCCGAACATAGCGCGTACCAGGCGGGTGCCGCATACGTCAAGCGCGAGCGGACGTAGGCACCGTAGACTCGCAGTTTGGTGTTGACAGGTAAATGGGATGTGAACAGCGTGTGGAGCTGGGACCTGGCAGCAGCAGCTTGGCCCACGGCACGATTGACCATGGGGACCATGCGCAGGCTGCGGTCCAACTCACACCCCAAAAACCTCACTGTGGTCTTCCACTCTACGTCCTGGCCTCGAAGAGTCAGCTGACGTAGCGGCTTGGAGCGGCTGGTGAGCAGAGCGGCCGTCTTCCCGACGTTGACGGCCATCCTCCACTTGTCCAGCCATTCCGGCAACAAGTCCAGCATACGCTGCATGCGGTTGGTGGCGACGATCTGGTGGTAGGACGACACGAAATACGCGCTGTCGTCAGCGAAGAGCGACAACAGCACGTCCTCCTCCCCTTCCCGCAGATGGTGGCGCAGGGTGGGGATGTCATCCGTATACGCCGCGTATAAGCGCGGCGATATACAACTGCCCTGGGGTACTCCGGCTTGGATGGTGCGTGACTGGGATTCGTCACCATCCACTGCCACGTAAAAGCTACGGCCGTGTAGAAACGATGCCAGCACTCGCACATAAGCAGGCGGCATGGTGGTGTCCAGTATTTTGACCAGGAGCCCGGCGTGCCACACACGGTCGAAGGCCTTCTCGATGTCGAGAAAGACCCCCACGGTGTAGCGCCCGTTGTTCCGCTCACTGGTCAGGTGGTTTATGACCCTCGCCAGCTGGAGCGTCGTCGAGTGGCCGCTGCGGAATCCAAACTGCTCCTCGCGCAGGGGCAGATGGGGCGTGACTCGACGCAGCAGCAGACGCTCAAACAGCTTGGCTATGTGCGAGAGCAGGGTGATCGGCCGATAGCTTCCAGGCAGGCGGCGGTCCTTCCCCGGCTTGGGAAGAACGATGATCTTCCCGGTCTTCCACGCCTCTGGGAAGTGGCCGGTGCGGAGTACTCCGTTGAACAGTCTCGTGAGCGCTACGAGACCTGTTCGGGGCAGCAGCATCAACGCGGCGTTGGCGATTCCGTCGGGGCCTGGCGCTTTTCGCTTATCAAGGCGAGCAGCGACCGACCGCAGCTCTGACAGGGAGATGAAGTCCTCTCCCCGGAGCGGCGGTGTAGGGGCCGACAAGAACCTCTCCAGCTTGTCCTGGACAGCCGCGTGATGACGGATGATATGGATGTTGGAGGTGTTGGGGGCGTTGGGCGTGAATGTCTTCTCCAGGTGGGCCGCCAAAATCTCAGCACGATCCTTGGCGGCATAGGTGCGTTTACCCGCAGCATCGAGCAGCGGGTAAACGGGGGTGTCATGTCCGGTAAGCTTCTTGCAGAGAGAGTACAGCGCTGTGTCGTGTTCGGTCGCTCGATCGACGGTATCCTCCCATCGCGCCTCGTCGAGAGCGACTACGGCACGCGCGATTTTCTCTGCAAGCCGGTTCAGATCAGCCTTCACCCTAGGGCAGCGAGTGCGGGCCCATAGGCGGCGTAGGGTGCGCTTCCGCTTGAGCATATTGCGGAGCGAGCTCGGCAGGTCCTTCCTTCGATTAGTGTCCGGTGAAGTCGACGTGGTGGTGGTGGCTGCTGCTTTGGCGGCGATGATCGCCTCCGCGACGAGTGCAGCAGCATCGTCGACTCCCGAAGGTGTAGTGATCGGGCCTGCTAGCTCAAGCCCGGCAAGCTCTGCGGTGTAGCGCTCCCAGTTCGTCCGCGTCCGCGGCGGGCGGGGCACTAAAAAGCCTCCCTGGGTGGCTAGGGTGACCAGAACCGGTAGATGTTGCGTGTCGAGGTCGTAGAGGACCTCGACATCGAATGGGTTGTCAAGTCCGTGATGCAGCACTATGTCGATGACGTCTGGCTGGGAGCAGCAGTCGGTGGGTATGTGGGTCGGCGCTCCCGGCCCCACCACACCGTACCCGCTCCTCACGCTATCTTCGTGCAGTTGCCTCCCGACCCCAGTGATGATTCGCGATCCCCACGCATGATGTTTCGCGTTGAGATCACCCACGATCACTGCGGGTCCCTGCTGTCCGAAGATGGTCCCGACATCGGTGCTGCAGAAAGTCAATCCGGGTGGTTTGTAGGCGGCATAAATGCGGAGCTCCTGGTTGCCCACGTTGACACGCACCCCCTGTGTACGGGTGCTGGTGAACGGGGTGTGCTCCAACTCTTCATGTATAATATCCCTCCGCACCAGAGCAGCCGTACCTCGGTACGGATAGCCCCGGGGAGAGATTTCATCACGCCGATACACGAAGAAGTTGGGCACGCGGAGCTCGACGCTGTCCGTGAGTTTGGTTTCGCCCAGGAGGATAACATGGATGTCCTGCGACTGGGCGAGTAGTGTTAGCTCACGGACGTGTCCTCTTATGCCGCCCGGATTCCAGTATAGTACTCTTAGGGCGGTCACTGGTACGACCGCCCGAACTGGGTAATGGCAGCCGTTATAGCGCCGACTACATCCGTCGTGCTCACATAGTGCGTGAGCGCCGCCATGAGCGCCTCGATCAGGACCCGGACAATGTTGTTCATGCCCGAGTCCTGCGCGGGGGGTGGCGGGGGGAAAGTAGGGTATAGCGGCGCTCGAAGCTCCGCCTCTTCTGTGGCCTGTCGGTGGCCGCGGCTTCTCGGCGCCTCGGCGATTACTGGTATTGCCGCCAACGATGTTGATGTTGGCGGCCTGGGGTGCGGTGTGGACGCGGCGGCGGGCTCAGCATCTGCTGGCCTCGGCTGCCTGCGCCTGCGCCGGTTTCGTTTTTTTCGCAGGGGCTCCCCCCTGCCTATCGGGTCATTTGCCGGCGGTTGCAGAGTCGCCGGCTCCCGGTCTATGATAACCCCACCCGCTTCCCCCCGTCGAGTAGCTGGGGCGGTCGGGATGTAGGCCGGCGGTTGTTTAGTCGCCGGCTCCTGGTTTACGTTAGCCCCTCCCGCTTCCCCCCGTCGAGTAGCGTGAATGGACACGCCGGGCGACGGCGGGGCGCTACTCAGTGCGGGTCGGGCGGGGGCGGCAGGCACGGCCACTGCGGGACGTGCCGCGGGGGCAGGGGCGGCGCGTACGGCTACCGCGGGACGTACTGCGGGGATGGCGGGGGCCGCTGCGGCGACTTGTACGGCGGCGGCGGGTGTTGCGGTTGGGGGGGGAACTTGCCTACACCCCCCTGCCCTCTTCTTCGGACACATTTGGGTGGCCGGTGGCAGTTGGCCGATGAGTGACCGAACTGCTGGCACCTGTGGCATTGTGGCGGACCTCGTCCGCCCTTCCATGCCTCGATGATGAGGCCCGGCATCGACAGGAGCTCGGTCTCTCTGTACAGGTGACCGAGCTCTTCGAAGGTCAGATGCTCCAGCTGCACGAAGTATGTGCAGCCGTGCCGCCCTCTGACCGGTGGTATGGCCCTCGCCTGGGTCGCCGGATACCCTAGGCTGCGCAGCGCCGCGATGACCTCAGCTGGCGGAGTGTCTTGCGGTAGCCCCCTAATGGCTACCTTGCTGGGTAGGCTCGACGCTGGGCTGTAGCAGAACCACGCGATGTTCGGATCCTGCTTGGCAGCGTCGAGAAGGTACCGTTGGAGCACCCGGAATTCCTCCGCCGACTTAGGGAGGAATCTGACGCCCTTCCCCATCGGGCGGGCGTTAGGGGCGTGTCCGAGCTTCTCTCGGATCGCGGTGAAGTGCCTCGTCCAGTTGGGGAGGCACTCCACGGTGATGGGAGGGTATTCGGAGCGCGCTGTCTTCGCTCCGGTAGTGGCCTGCGGTTTTTGCTGCAGCTCTTCCTGGCGCTGCTGGAGCGCGCGGGGTGACGGCGGCGCGGCGGCGGCGGCGGCGTAGCCGGATGGCCCGGCCTGAGGGGTAGGGGGGCGGGACGTCGCCATTGGAGACGGCGACGAAGCAAATCCGGCGTAGCTCGTCGAGTCCCGAGGCCACGAGACGGATCCCTGCGACGCGCTCTCTGCAAGCGGTCGCACGCCACCTTCATCCCGAGGCGAGGAGGCCGGCGGTGGAGTGGGCCGAGTCCTTTGCTCGGCTGTTAGCTGTACGTCGAATGACGACGACGTTGTCAGTGAGGTGGCCGGTGACTGGTCCGTCTTCGGACGCTTGTCGTCTCCCTCGAGGGATTCCGGCGAAGAATCGGCAGCCCGCGGACGCTTCGGTGCTTCGCCGCCCGATGTAAGCCCAGCTACATCGGCGGAGAACAAAGGCGCGGAGTCTGGCGACTTTCGCTCGCCGGATGAAATCCGGAAGCGTGGTAGTGGTTCAGGCGCTGGTGGTGATGGTGGCGCTGCTGCAGGTGCGATTGGCGTAAACGGGACGCTAGTGTTGTCCCGCATGTCGCGCCGCACTACAGCGCGAGGGAACGCGGGGCGCTCCCTCCTAATACGAGGGTCCCTCGGGGGGGGCTCCCCCCGGCCGGACATGGTCGCGCAGTCTTGCGCGTGCAAATTGTGCTACTTTTGAGAGTAGCGGCAGAGGTGTTCAGTGAGCCGCTCCTGTGCGAGTGCAGCTCCGCGCACCCTCGGCGCGTGCAACCCAGCCGGGTGAGACCCCTGGGGGAGGCCCAGCTAGGCGCCCGCGAGCGGGGGCGGAGACTACAAGCGCGTAGGTATGATGAGCGGTGGTATCACTGAGGGCACGTCTGCATACGTCTTTCCAATGAAAGGCGGTGCAGAACGCTGCGTCCGGGCAGCTTCGGCGGAGCAGGTGCACGCGATGCGCTGCCGACCGCTTCCTCGAGCCGCAACACGGGTTACGGCGAGTACAACTGTCGCCGGTGGCAGGGGTGCAGGGGCGTTAACCGAAACTGGCGAACTTTGCGTCTCACACGATACGCGCAGCGATAACGTTCACATAAACAATACGCGTCCGTTCACTGCGCGCGTACGCACGAGACTGTAGGCTGTAACACAACGTACTAGGAACACGTGATTCCGCACTCAAAACTAGATGGCGCCACTGATCGTTTGCTCCGCGCTATCGAAGTGCTTTCGTAGGAATATAAGAAGTCCCAATACATTACGTTATCAGATCGACATCGCTGATAGATCCTAGGGCTCTGAAGTACATCCGACTGGAACACTACGCCTTAGCGCGTCTGAGACAGTACATCACAATCTGGAATGCCGTAATGAACCCAGTGTTGCCATCTTAGTGGATTTTCCACTAAAACTGGTGGTTATAACTATCCACTTAGTGGCCAAATATTGCCTTCAGTGGCTAGTGGTTTTTTTTGGTGGTCTTAGTAAAATATATTAGCAGTTAAAGTTAAGTTAAGTTAGATTTACTTCCATTTTACGATGATTTTTATATATCTGTTCGTTTTCCTTTTTGAATATGCATATATACCAATGTATATATGTAAGCAAACAGATATATCCACTGTTTGCTCATGGTTGGTGTTAAATTTTAATGAACATATGAATCGGATATGACCATGCCATATTTTTATTTTTAGAGTACGACCGCGGTCAACAATATTGAGTCAACATTATTTTGTTATTTCATACAAAATCAAAAAATTCATGAGAATCCTAAAAAAAACCGTGGTTTCATCCCGGCCGACCTTCAACATCCACTCCAAGACGGAATCACTTCAGGCGGAGGACGATACTGCGCGTATGGTGCCATCAGCGGGGCATAATTATTTATTATAAAGTGCTGAAATCTGTTGAAACTATCGAAGTGCACCGTTACCACCGATAGATAATAAAATTGTGAGGTGCTATGAAGGAAAAAAGGCCAGAATATAAGCTAATTTTCCTCCATGGCAATGCTCCGTCACACACATCAAAAAAGGTTAAAAATTACTTAGAGACGCTCAACTGTTAGATGCTACTCCATACCGCTTATTCATCAGAACTGGCCCCATTCGACTATCATCTGTATTCGTCGGTGTGCCATTTGCTCGCTGAGCAGCAGTTTGATTCTTACGCGAGACGTTCAAAATTGGCTGGAAAATGGTTAGCATCGAAAAACGAACAATTTTTTTTGGTATGATATCCATATATTACCTGAGAGATGACAAAAATGTATATTTTGAATGAAGTTATATTTTTTCCTTCCTATGAATAAATGGTTTTTTTTTTTTTAAAAAGCGGATTTTAGCTTGTATAACTGGTAGATATTTACTTTGCTTGAGTATGCATAACTGATCGACAAGAATTAGTCATCTATGTTTCTCTACACGCGAGGATTTTCCACCTAATATTTTTCTAAACTTTATACGCGGTGATTTCTGACTTCATATTTTTTTCTGAATACTTATACTGAGAAGTTAGAAGGATTCATCGTTCAGTAACGCTCATGAGCTCATAATTATTAATTTTGGTTTGTATTAACTGAGTGAATTTATTAACGCGTAACTATGCAAAAATCACAATATACGCAACAGTATTCTTGGCTCGTAGGTATCTGAAATACTACCGGTCGAGTAGCGAAATGTAAAGTTTCTGATATTTAATTTGTTAATAAGTAATAATAAAAGAAACTAATTATTTGTATATTTATTTTCTTTGATAATACAAAAATAGTTTTAGTTGAAAATTTAGCGGCTAGCGGTCATTCAGAGTGTAAAATTTCTGTTTGTTAGTGGTTTTTTGGTGGTTTTGAAGTTTGAATCTAGTGGGAAGCTTATTGAACTGTTGGCAACACTGAATGAACCCGTCGGTCGCCCGCGATGCTCTACGTACTCATCAATAGCACGCATTCTCTACCCCGACAGTAAGTACATCCGGGTCATAGTATCACACTCCGTATACCAATTTTCCTGGAATCAAATTAAATGAATTAAATAAAATATGCACGGTATTGCATATATTTTGCTTTTGCATTTAATAAACAAGTACCTGGTGACAGAGTCTTGCTTGGTGATTTTTTACAAAATAAAAAAGGAAACAAAAAAAAAGAAAAATAATTATGTAGTTGGGGATCGATCCTAGGTATTGAATTTTTGCCAAAAAAGACAATTCAGCGTAGCTTATTCGGGAAACTGGCAGTCTCGAGAAATGTAAATAAATACCTAGGATCTATCCTAAGTACCTAACTATTTTTTTCTTTTTATTAAGTATTTTTTTTTATTAAAAAAAAATTGCAATTTAAACTTTACCTTTAAAAATTAATATTACTGGCGTTATCACTACATAAATGATGAACAGGTTTGGGGTAATAATTTGTTAAAACTTGAACCGTATCAATTGATTGAAATATAACGATAATAGATGAAAATATTGGAAAAAGTCTAGCCGTCTGGAAGATTATATCGAAAACGCAGCCTAATCTCTTCGAGTTATAACAAAGCGATGTCTGAGGGATAATTCTTTTTTATAAGCCTACAGAAGAGACCGGAATGATATTATAAGATAGCTTTTTACCCTTTTTAAGATAGCTTTGCCTATTCTATTCTCTAAAAAAACTGTTACAAAAAATGTCTTAAATCGGAAAGGAATTTAATAAACCAATCCTCATATCCTCAAATAGGGATAAGTTGACCTTTGTACACTTTTTTTACAAATAAGGTTTTTTCCAACATCTTTCATGGTACATAAATAAATAAATAAAGAAAATACTTTTTATATGATACTTGCTTTTATCCATAACTTCGTTCACGTGGACTGTTGTCGCGTGAGAGGTTGATAAAATATGGGCGCTTTTCTATAATTCCTATAGAATTAACAGGATTTCTATAGCCTTTATGTTACACCGTTGTATAAGGCATAATTGTGCCAAATTTCATCGATATTGGTTAAGCGGATTCGCCGTGAAAGATTAACAAACATTCATCCATACTCATAAAGTTTTAAATTTATAATATTAGTAGGATATAAGAAGTTATCGTAATGTGGTATCCGGATGAATAGAATAGTACCACCCTCTTTTCTTACCGAGGTGTCATAAAAGGCGACTACCTATATTTGTAATTAACTATGTCTTTAAAACATATATAAGTGTATATTTACCAGTTGTTACATGTTACATGTATTAAGTTTACCATAACACATGTATTAAGTTACTTACTATGGAGACAGACGATCGTGTTTAAAAAAAAAATACATGTGACAAAATTTTAATATTCTCTTTAGAAATATATCCATTTCCCAATCTGTGATAGTATCTCCACCATCTTTTAACGATTCAAAAATACTTGTTAAAGAATAATTGAATTTGAATCAACGAATGAAACACGAAATTCATAACGGTAAAATATTTTATTAGTATTACATAAAACATGCAATATCATTTTATACGAGAATAATTTAAGCGATTAACATATTTCATCACTTCCTGAACAACACTAAAAGTAAGGAATGTTATTTAATAACAAAAAATATTTAGTATTAAATGAAGAATTACAGTAAAATTATTATTTAAATTATGAATAAATTTTGTATAACGCTCGCTTAGTGACCCAACTCAAATTAGGCTTACATTAGTTAGACATTGTAATCCTTATTTCAATGCCATCAATGACGTCACACGACGAACTGTTAAGAAATTAGCGTTTTTTTATTCTTCACAGTTTTGAGTAGATATATTTAACACTCACGAGTTTTATAGGCTACGCTTTTTTGAAATTTGCACAAGCAACTTTTTTAATTAAGTCACTTTCATATTTAGCGTGCGATATATTCAAAGCAATTTTAATGAACAAGTTAAAGAAACCCAAAAATAAGTACATACACTGCATCAATCCTTCATCATCTTCCTGCCCTTATCCCACTCTAAGTGGTGTTGGCACAACATGTTACGAACATGTTGTCATATGATTTGGCTACGTATTTTACGACTGGCCGACTGACGTCAACTTACCTCAGTCGTATTTTACGACAACTCGGTAAGAAAGCGGGGGTCTATTCTACTTAACCGGATACCACACGGTGGGTCAACTTACCTTAGTCGCCTTTTACGACACCTCGGTAAGTTATGAGGGTGGTACTATTCTACTGCATCAATCCTTATGAGACACTAAATTGAAGGGGTTAAACTAATTAATCTTAAATTACTTACATAAAATAAAAACAATATTCAACTTTTACAATATCTGAGCATAAAATAGCTGAATGCTTAAGAAGATCTCTTAATACGCATCTAATTGTATAATTAAACACCTCTGTTTTGAGGCAAATTTATGGCAATTGCTTAGAACGGGCGGCAAATGGATCTTTCTACTGCTGTTTGGACTATCAGCCCCTACGTTATGTTGACAGTAGGAAATATGGACTACGTTACACGTTATTTTAATTGGCTCCAACTGAGTTGCAAATTAGGGTAAGCCTCATCAAAGAGCAGTTTAAGACTTCTAACATTTATTTACGCAATCTTAGTTAATGGAAATATGTTAACGCACACTCTATACAATAACACGATATAACAGGAATACCACAATTCCCGCTCCGAGATATACTTCTCTTGAATTACGAACACGGAATGAATGTTACTGAAACGTTTTATCAATAGGAAGACTCCACCGGAAACAACAACGCACAGTGTTGCCACCATTTTAATCAAAAAGGGCGCGATACCCTTATTTCATAACTGTGTTGCTATAAAATACAAAGCGGAAGTCAATTGCGACTGCAAATATATAAGTGATCTATAGAATTATGCGTTACTTTGCAAAGAACAAAAATACAAAATTAATAGTAAATGTTTTTTGCTTTTGTAGCAACGCCGCCTTGTCGCTATTGCAAGCAAGCAAGCAAGCAAGCCATGACGTCACATCTTGCCACAGCCTTTCGCGCCATTTTGACGTGGGAGATGCGACAGCCGCTGTCATTAGCGCCTAGCCCGCGAATAGCGAATGAGAGTTTGCTTTAATTATATTTTTGCATTTCTTATGAAAACAATAAAACTGATTTAGAATACTTCTTTTATTTATATAAATAGTTTAGTTACACTTTATTCCGCGATAAAGTAAATAGAAAATATATAATATATAATGCTTAATGTAGAGTAGACTATCCGTTTTTATACCCGACTAGTAATATTCCGCGGTTTCACCCGCGTACATATCGATCCCATGGCAGTGGAAAATCTACTAAGTCGGACTATAGGTTTATTTTTGTTAAATACATCATTAATAGTTTCCACAGGGCATGCGATGATAGATTTTTATGACTAATTTTTTACACTTTATTACATTTTTATTACGGATCCCTATTTTTTTAATATAATATAGCTTAAGTTGCTTAGTAAAGATGCAGCTTTCCAATGGTGAAAGAATTTTTGAAATCGGTCCATTAGTTTTTGTGTGAAAACATTACAAACATACATACAAATGTTTCCTCTTTATAATATTAGTATAGACTAATTACAGATATAGAAGGTGACATAGACCAACAAAGAGAATGATAGCCAAAAATTGGACAAGGCTAAGACCGAACAGATTAAAAATATACAGAATGTCGTAGTTTCAATACAATATGAATAAAAGATAAAAACGGCCAAATTGCTACACAATATTACGAAGTAGGCTATTATAAAAGCATAAATTTAATTAAAAATGAATAATTTGTTCCGTAAAGTATGCCACTAGACTACATACTTCGCAGCTACACGTAAAAAATACACGACTTTGAGATTGGTTTAGAAAAAGACTATTATTTTGTGCTCCGTTAAGTTAAATGACATTTTTTATATTATTTAGTTACTTTGCAACAGTTCAAGCTTTAGCCGTGTAGTATCCAGTTGAGTAGAATAGACCACCCTCATTTCTTACCGAGGTGTAGTAAAAGGCCACTAAGGTAAGTCAACCCGCCGTGTGGTATCGGGCTGAGTAGAATAGACCACCCTCATTTCTTACCGGGGTGTCGTAAAAGGCCACTAAGGTAAGTCAACCCGCCGTGTGGTATCCGGTTTAGTAGAATAGACCACCCTCTTTCTTGCCCAGATGTCGTAAACTAAGACTAAGGTAAGTTGACGTCAGGTAGGCGGCCGGTCGTAAAAACGCAGCCAAATCATGTGACAGCATGTTTATAGCATGTCGTGCCGAACCCACTTAGAGTAGGATAAGGGCAGGAGGATGATTATGATGATGCAACAGTTGAAGCTTACGCACGCGAACGAAGTTGCGGGTAAAAGTTAGTTAGTCTATATTGCCGCTCTGTCAATGTATTGCGGCAGCTTAGGGGATCACGCAGTATAACTAGCAAGTCATCACTTTTTTGTTTTATGCAAATTAGTCAACATTCCTTTAAATGTGTACGGGGTTAAAAAAGAAACTTGAGACGTTGTTAGGGTAAGAGTAATAAAACTTCCATGACTCTAGTTAATTCTAATGATAGAGCAATACAATGTTAATTAAGTTTTATCTTCGATCGAACATGCAGCTGGCATTGTATAGAACCTCTCAATGTTGTTGGAAATTTGGACACATCCGCTAGAAACTCATTGGGTATAAAACTGAAAGTCAACGATTGTTTTCCAGTTGGTCTAGATCTTTAATAATTAATTTTTACCTAATATATCATCATCCTCCTGCCCTTATCCCACTCAAGTGGGGTCGGCACAACATGTTAAAAACATGCTGTCACATGATTTGGCTGCGTGTTTACGACCGGTTGCCTGCCTGACGTCAACCTACCTAAGTCGTATTTTACGACACCTCGGTAAGAAGGAGGGTGATCTATTCTACTAAACCGGATACCGCACGGCGGGTCGACTTGCCTTAGTCGCCTTTTACGACACCTCAGTAAGAAATGAGGATGGTACTATTCTACTCAGCCCGATACCACACGGCGGGTTGACTTACTATTTAGTAAAAACCGTACAAAAATCCGTTCTGTATGTTTTGAGAAAATCTATCATATACAGACAGAGCTTTTGGGGATTTTGTTTTATAATATGTATAGATGCAAAACCATTTAATTCAATCAATTCAATCAATTCAATCAATTCAATCAATCAATTGTATAGACGGTGGGGTTATGGCGTCTCCTTCTGCAAGATTTTCAGTACAGAGATAAAAAGTAGTCTAACCTACAAATTCTAATTTGAGTGAACAAACATACTCACTTTTATCTTTGTGAAGTGAGTGAGTTACTTTTATCTTTATAATACGATCGTATAACTATGGATATAAAACCAATAATAATACCCTTACATACCAAATCACAGGGACGATCATACCTCAACCATCGCAATCAACTAATTTCATAATAACCAACAAATTATACGTGTTATTATGCTGTTATAACGATGTGATAAAATTTTTTAAACTTAAGTTCAACACGAGAAAAATTTATAAGATATCATAAATAACGGGACTTAACTCCAACTTTTTCTAATCGAATTCTAGATCCATCGAAATAAATTCACTTGATTCAATTAAATCAACTTGATTGGTTTGAAATATTGTTATATATTATATTTCCAAAATAAAAATATATTTTTATAATTTTGTATAAAAATATACATTTCAATTTTTTAGTTAACGTTTTAGTGATACTAACTTTTTTGATTGCATGAAAAGGGTAGTTGATAATATAATAGACATATTTGACAGTCATCATCCCCCTGCCCTTATCCCACTCTAAGTGGGGTCGGCACAACATGCCATAAACATGCTGTCACATGATTTTGGCTGCGTTTCTACGACCGGCCTGACGTCAACTTGATACAATTAATGATAGCTTTAACATACCAAATCACAGGAACGATCATACCTCAACCATCGCAATCAACTAATTGCATAATAACCAACAAATTATAAGTGTTATTATGTTGTTATAACGACGAACAAAAAATTTTTTAATTCAGGTTCAACAGAGAAAAATTTATGAGATATTATAAATAGCGGGACTTGATCCCAACTTGATCTAATCGAACTCTAGGTCCATCGAAAAAATACTCTTTATTCAATTAAATCAACTTGATTGGTTTATTCATTTAAAATATTGTTATATATATAAGGTACATATTATATTTCCAAAATATAAATCATCATCTTCCTGCCCTAATCCCACTCTAAGTAGGGTCGGCACAACATGTTATAACATGCTGTCACATGATTTGGCTGCGTTTTTACAACCGGCCGCCTGCCTGACGTCAACTTGCCTCTGTCGTATTTTACGACACCTCGGCAAGAAAGAGGGTGGTCTATTCTACTAAACCGGATACCACACGGTGGGTCAACTTACCTTAGTCGCCTTTTACGACACCTCAGTAAGAAATGAGGTTGGTCTATTCTACTCAGCCGGATATTACACGGCGGGTTGACTTGCCTTAGTCGCCGTTTACGACACCTCAGTAAGAAATGAGGGTGAGACTATTCTATTCAGCCGGATACCACACGACGTAATATACGACCATATTTGACAGTATAATAACTTAATTACGATGATCTTTCAAATAAATGATATGTGATATTAAACGCAATACGATATTAAAATCAATAGTAGCTGTTTTTTATACCATCTATTATTTATACTATCATAACTTTGTTTTTTTCTCACCTGGCAATGTTAATATTGGTAAAATTAGTAGAATTTCAAATGTTGATTACAATAATAATTGAAAAAATTAAATACCGGAAAAATACTCCATCGAAGTTATTAAAGTAGATTCATAGATACAAATATATTATATTTCATTTATCGATAACTTTTAAGTGTTAAGATTCTTGATCGTTATCTAAATAATGACGAATCATTAGATAAAAAAACATTACCAAACAGATTACACGCGAATCGATATCTCCAAGGGTAATCGATGTTAATCAATTAGAAATAAATCCAGAAACAAATTCCAATTTTAATTTTAGCTTATTCCGTATTCATACGCAGCGCTCAGGTAAATTAAAATATAGTTATAAAGCATGAAATTAAATTTGTCACTGATGAAATTCCATTAGCGATGACTTTTATCGTCAAAATTATCAAGATAGCATCAAGTTTAGTGTCTTTGTCAGTCAAAAATAGTATCAAAACAACGAAAAATATTTTGTGAGTAACACAATTTTGAAGGCCCGTTAGATTAATTGGTAATAATGTCGAAAGAGAAAATGTTAGTAATTACGGTTCGGTACGTATATTATTAGTATACTTTTAACGTAAAGTTGTTTAATATGGTTGAAAAAAGATACGGCATATGATTTACTATTACAGGATATTGAACTCTCATGTTTTAACCATTGAGGAGGACTTGATTGTTTAAGAAAGGAAACGCTGTATGAATTACAATTTATTTCTTTGAAACACCAGTCTTTGTAACTTATGAGGTGATTATACTTATGATTCACCTTTTGTTTCCATTTAAGGATTACTTGTACAAATAATCCCGACCGATGCCTTCGGAGAATTTACCGCGTACAAATAAGATTCCGAACTACGCTGATGTAAAAAAAAAACACTACACAGCGAAGTCAACGAACTCTCCGATACAAGAAATTTAAACATATTCGAAAATGGCCGAAATAATCATTTATTAACTCCAAACAGTCCATTATAAAGACTGGACAAGTGACATTCCGAATGCATCCAATAGCATTACTATTCGCAAAGCATAAACGCACCAACCTTGAATGAAGAAGGGGGTTTCCGCAGTAGCCAAGGCCAATCCAGATATGAACACCAATTGTTAATGTGTATATTTAATATTTGGAACACACGACACAAAAAAAATCCACAGGTTAAATTCGAAAGCTCGCGTACGTAATTGGCGGGAAACGAGCGCGCGTGTATCCGTGTCGGCGCGCTGAATTCAACTGAGGAGGATCGAGGTATGGACTGTGGAGGTCCGTTTGGTCGGAGGTCGCAAGCGATTGGCTGAGTACGGTGAAACGGGATGCGGTAGCGAGATGTGCGCATCCGTTTGTCGCGTTTTGATAATATTATTCGCACTGGAAAACTTGAGTATTTGCCACCGCTCTTATAACTTATCAAATCAAAATGATATTATATATTTTTAAGCACTCGATCTTCAAGGGTCAATAATCAATCACTGTTACGAATGTTGCTCTTAGCAACACCAGCAAGAAACTCGGCGGTCAATCTATTAATTATTTTTTATTTACATAATTAAACTGCAATCATAACACAAGTAAACGAAGCTGGAATTATTTCTAGTCCAAGCATTTTTATAATTCATCATCCTCCTGCCCTTATCCCACTCTAAGTGGGGTCGGCACAACATGCCATAAACATGCTGTAACATGATTTGTCTGCGTTTTTACGACCAGCCGCCTGCCTGACGTCAACTTACCTTAGTCGTATTTTACGACACCTCGGCAAGAAGGAGGGTGGTCTATTGTACTAAACCGGATACCACACGGTGGGTCAACTTACCTTAGTCACCTTTTACGACACCTCGGTAAGAAATGGGGGTGGTACTATTCTATTCAGCCGGATACCACACGGCGTATCAAATTAAAAGGATATTAAATATTTTCAATCTTGAAGAATAAATAAGGTAAATAAGCTATCACTGGTCTAAATGTTGCTTTTACCAAGAAGAACCAGAAAGTAACTCGGCGGTCAATCTATTAAACATTTTTAATTTACGTAACTGAACTGAAGTCTTGTACGAAGCTTGAGGTATTTCTAGTCCAAGCATTTTTATCATTTATATAATCTTTGTGTAATATACTTTACCTACAAGCATATTCTTTACACTTAATTAAAACCTCAGTGTACACAGATCTTATATTTGTTGCACGTGCATCTGATATGATCTAAGGCATAAATAAAAAATTTACGATTTTAGATAACTTCCAATTTCCGACATTATTGTACATTTGCAATTAAACAAATGAAATACGTCACTTTCTGCACATCATTTTGTTTCTTAGTTATAAGTAGGTATTACAGTAAACATAGTATGCCGAACCGCCGTGTGGTATCCGGGTGGGTAGAATACACCACCCTCATTTCTTACCGAGGTGTCGTAAAAGGTGACTAAGGTAAGTTAATCCACCGTGTGGTATCCGGTTAAGTAAAATAGACCCCCCTTATTTCTTACCGAGTTGTCGTACAAGATGACTAAGGTAAGTTGACCCGCCGTGTGGTATCCGGTTTAATAGAATAGACCACCTTCTATCTTACCAAGGTATCATTAAATACGACTAAGGTAAGTTGACGTCAGGCAGGTGGCTGGTCGTAAAAATGCAGTCAAATCATGTGATAGCATGTTTATAACATGTTCTTATAAGTACCCTATCCCCGCCACCAGCAGCTTGTTTTAGTCGGTGCGAGTCCGACAAAACCGTCGCCTGTCCCCGTCGGGCGGCGGTACCCATAAGGGGTAACAAAAATTATAACATGTTGTGCTGACCCCATTGAGAGTGGGATAAGGGCAGGAGGATGATGATTAAATATACAGAATGGTACGACATTAACCCTATTACGACATACGAAACGAAAAATAAGATGGACCCAAAAACTAATAGAACAGGTGCGAGGGAGAGAAAACAACAACGTCATTGTTTTTTCCGTTTTTTGAAACAGCGCGCCGCTTATTCTTTCGAAAATACATATTTTTTAACTATATTTAAGAAGATTAAATTATACCGAAGTTATCTATTACATACAAATGATTAGTACATTCATTTAATATCGTATCGCCAGTACCATCCTGTATACGAAAATACAGCCTGCAATGTCAGCGTTCCGAAATAGCCATACTTTACACTTTAGGGTCGATAGATTATAAATAACAAGTATATCGTAACCAATAAACCTGATTTAATGTTAATGGATGTATCGGCACGACGAGTAATAATTGCTGACGTCAAAATAAATTTAAGTCGAACAACGGCGTTTAAAACATTGATACGTATAATAACCATACGCATTATTACATATTCCGATTATAACGCTATTTATAATGAAACAGTAAGTCTTGATAGATAGAAAGTTCTATGCCGTGTCTATCTAATGAACGGATTTTGATATTTTACCATGGATGTTTATTTCAGATTAAAAGAAATAAAAAGCGCGCGTACGGAAAAATTAGGTATGTGTTTTTGTTCTTGTAAAATTATAAAGCTAATTGAAATTCGATTTTATTATAATATTTAATAAAATATTAATATTAAAAGATAAACTTAGACGTGAATCTTATTAAAATATGTAATAGGATAAGTAAATTTTGTAACAAATTTCAGCAATAAAGGCTTATTTTATTTATTTATTTATAATATTTCTACATTTAATAACAGTTGTAAAATAATATTAAATTCGAAAGACGTAAATTTTCCTGCCTCGAAAAAGAAAGTACATAAAAATATACTCACTATAATCAATTGTTTGACAGAATTCAATCTCTATTGTTAGCAATTTTAACATTTGCATAATAATTATTGTATTATGTTTAGTGTATTAGGAAGTAATAATATTAGCATTAGTCTAAATATTGCAATCTCAACTTAAGAGTAGATTTAAAAATGGAAGGGGAATTCATTTTGACGGCATTCTGTTCTGACCAAAAATAATTGTTATTAGAGTAGTTAACAGTAATAAAGTGTTAAGGAACTATTTTGATATATGCTGGAAATCTTTTCTAAGTATTTTAATACTATAAATTTATTTTTTTGATAATAAACTAGGGATAAGACATTTATTTGTTATTGCGTTATCTTGTGCAATAAATACTTAACATACAAAAATTTATTCCGTGTCTTAATTCACTTTCGTTTTTATTGTTTTTGATTTTTTTCGTACTACCTCGTAGTTGCAACCCACTAATTTTTGGTTGAAAGAATAAAATGCGTCCTATAATTTATGTAGTAGGTATAAATATGAAATAGATAATTACAAAATTTGTTAATAGACAAAGTAGTAGAAAAAGTAGTTTGATAAAAGTACAATTTATAGAATTAGGCGTTACTTTGCGGCGATCTATAATAATAATAAAATTACATTGCTATTAATTTTTAATTTGCGATTAGGCTTTGCGATTTTGTCGTGGACTATCTCCGGATGATGGTTGGGTTGCGGGGCAAAAACGATTGCTGAGTTTGTGATATTGAACGTGTATAGTGCTTGTGCATTGTGATGGAATTGTAGATCCTGCAAATATCGTCCACTCTACATTCAGAATAATATATATTTTCGATTTACTTTATCCCAGATTATAGCAAATAATTGCATTATTACTTTTGAAAGAATAGTATATTTATAACAGAATTCTCGTGCAAACCAATCATAGTTAGATTTGGCGAACGAGCGATAAGGGAAGTAAGCACTTGATAAACGGATATGCACGATATAGTTCTAACGATACGAATATTCAACTATTGATACAACTACTGGCAGTCCTGAGTTTGATTTTATTGTTGATTATCATTCTCCTGCCCTTTTCCCACTGTAAGTGTGACCGCCACAAATTGTTTTTCGCGTACATTCTCTCAGTTCCTATTCCGTTCGTCAAATCTGGCGCTACTCCTTTTGTATGCATGTCGTAGTTCACAGAATCCATCAGTCTTTTTTCCACTAGTCACATATCTATCCACATTCAGATTTAATACTCATTTGGTCACATGATTTTCATCCCTCGTCATTGCATATCTCGCCTCGTCTTTAACGACACCTCGGTAAGAAATAAGGGCGGTGTTATTCTACTCAGCCGGATACCACACGGGTTGATTTACCTTAGTCGCCTTTTACGACACCTCGGTAAGATTATTTCTAGGTTAATAGACCCGCATATTTAAGAAAATTATTTTTATTTGTGTAATTATTATCACAAAGCGTATTGGATCTAAACTCTGAGAAAAGGGAGAGTAAAGTAAAAGGACGAATGAAAAAAGAAAATATATCATATAACATAAGTTCTCATCTAATGTAACGTTATAAATATTTAATAAAGTTTACGAGAAATTGCAAGATCGTGATCTATTTTAGTCGCTAGAAGTAGTAATTAAAAATAGGTAATCTTAATGGGTATGGACATCGGTTAAATTTTTTTATAATCGCAATAAAACCGCACGTTTATTATCTATGAATAAACTTGTTCTGAATAACCGTTATTAAATTATTTGCTTATAATTATGTAATAATCACAATTCATTATGCGCTTTACCTTGAACGAGTTCATCTCTGAAACCTGTGTCTCTGGACCACTTCCAGATTGGTCCAGGGCACTAATCAGAGCAGTGAGATGTTCAAAAGCGTCCATCACTTCTACTAACAGATATGATAGATGTAGGTAGATGAACACTTCTTTACAGGACCGAGCCCTACCTTTTAAAGTGAGATACGAGAAATTCGTTGGCAAGTGAGATAAAAATAGTCTGTTAGAAACTAGTCTCATGGTTGACTGAATCACCGTCGTTCACACAGCTGAAATAAAAAAACCAAACCTATCGCAATGTGCTTCGAACTCTAATAAAACGTGTGTACAAACAAATCACAGCGATATGTGGCAACCAAACGATAAGGGAAATGAACACTTGATTAACGAATCTGTGTGCTAGCGAGTTGCTTTAACGGTCGGAATAACCAAGTTATGATTATATTTATCCTTTCTAATATTATCATGTATAAATAAGAGACTAAATAAATAAAGAATATGCATATGTTAATTGTAGTCAGCTCGATTTACATGATGCGAATAAACATTTTTTAGGCTACTTCATCCATTGTAATTTCTAGCTTTCTAGCTTTGTAAGTAATTAGAAATTAGAAAATTGGCCGTTCTATAGTCAATTTTAAATTAATTATTAGACATTCAGTAGCTCTCCATCATCGGGGAACACTAGGTCCTTGACTTAGGGCGTAAGCCTAACCTATCCCCGAAGATAAAAAATATTCGTCGGCGAAATAAAATGTCTGGTCTATATTTGATTGTGTCGACGATCTTGTTTTAATAGTTTATTTTGTATTGGACTTTTTTAAACCTCCAATATTTTCAGTCGGAGAACCTAGCAGAGTTTTATTTTCGGAGTCCCGAAATAAGAATTCCGGAAGCACTTAAAGCATGAATTACAATATGGGGATAAAGAAAGTCTTTGTAGAAAGCGTAGAGATCCGCCGTGTGGTATTCGGCTGAGTAGAATAGGCCACCTTCATTTCTTACCGAGGTGTCATAAAAGGCGACTAAGGAAAGTCGGCCCGCCGTGTGGTATATAGCTGAGTAGAATAGACCACCCTCATTTCTTAACGAGGTGTCGCAAAATACGACTAGGGTAACGTCAGGCAGGCGGCCGGTCGTTAAAACGCAGCCAAATCATGTAACAACATGTTTCTAACATGTTGTGATGACCCCACTTAGAGTGGGATAAAGCCCGAAGGGTAATGTAGAAAGCGTAATGATATTATTAGAAGCCGCTACTGCGATTTTGGAAATTAAAATCAAAATTTCTGGAATTTTATGGCGCTTACATATATGAGCTATACTAGTAGGATAGAAGTCTCCATTTATCGAGGTAATGACTGAATGCGAATCGATGATTGAATATACGAATACAGCTACTTAAAATCCATGATGGTCATCCTTTACCTTTGAGCTGCAAAATCCCAAGTTCCTTTAACCATGATCCACGATCATAAACATTTTAGCTACACGTTTTCAGCATTTATAATTCTTCCAAGGATCTCTACAAGACCATCATGTTTTAATTACGTTAAATTATATCAAATAAAAAAAAATATTTCCTAGTCTGATTTGGTTTGAGATAAACATAATTTAACGATACATATCTCATATCGGAATGGTTATGTGTAATTAAAATCGATTTATATCTCTGTATGTATTGCTTGGAATTCAGTATCACCCTAATAGGTTTCATACATCAATGTGCTTTATTTACATTAAGATTTTTTAATATTTTTCGCCTTGATAATTTTTTTATCTTTCACTAATAACATACTTAAAAATTCAAAGTACATTTTTAATGTTTCCATAAAGTTTAACATGAGTCTATGAAAAAAATATTTACCTTAATGGAGTACTATAATTGTGATGACGATTGCTTTCATGCATCATCCCTGAGTTTATAATAGCCCCGATTACTGAAGTCTGCTTATCACTACTACTACTACTTTTGACTGGCCCGTTGGCGTAGTGGGTAGTGATCCTACCTTCAACTCCGCGGGTCGCGGGTTCGATTCCCGCCGAGGGCCAACATGTTCTATAAATGAATTTGTTGGTCTTTGAGCCTGGGTGTATATTTGTATTTAAGTATGTATTAGAAATATATAAGTATATATTCACCAGTTGTCTGTCTAGCATAACACAAGTATTAAATTACTTACTTTGGGGACGGACGACCTTGTGTGTAAGTGTCCCATATATTTATTTATTATTTATTTATATTATTTACTACTGACCTGACGTCATCATTAGCTACGATCCAGCCAGCCTATAGACGCTACCCAGAGCCAACGCTTATAGGAAACAACCCTTAGATGACGTATGCGTCGCCAAAGCTTGGGTTTGACGACTTTTTTACCGCTCTTACGGTAGGACTATCAGCAATGAAAATTGATCGAAAAAGCACAGAAGTTAAATAAAATTATTTTACTGTAATCCGCGTTTGTTATTGTTATGTTTCTTATATATCAAACGCGGATTACAGCAAAATAATTTATTTGTTACTACAATGAAATTCTGCAAAGTAATGCCTGCTACAAATCATAAAAAGGCTAAGTTTAGTATGAGTTCAAATATTCAGTACCTGAGTATTTAAATTTAAATAATTATGTACTGAGTAATCAGGTACGAACCACAAATAGTCATTGTGATATAAAGAATATTATTAAAAGGTAACAAGTATATGGCAATAAGCGCAATAACTGCGGTTTTATGCGTTTCTGATGTTATGTTTTTCATCCTTGACATTTGTATCAAATAGCAGCCTTTATTTGTTCTTCTTGCATTGGTTTTATTTAAAAAAATATTTTTTGTTTATTCTTGTATCAGTAGGTTAAAGAAAATATGGATGATATGAAATTTAAAAAAATTTACATTGAATTGAATTTTTGCAATTAACTGTCAAGTCAGCGTAGGGAGACTTGGCGGGGAACAGGTGGTCGAGCCCCACCTACCCTATTATTTTTTGTTTGTTTTTGAAGTTTCTTTTTTTATTTTGAAAAAAAAAAATTCGAGCAATCCCGGTCACCCATATATTATAAATTAATACTCTATAATTAAGTTCTTCTTAGAATAGTTTTAAATTAACAGGTAATATTTTAACGAACATATTTTCCGTTAAAACATTACTTAATTTTATGTTAATAGTGTCTGAAGGCTGAAGTAGACAAGTCTGGAATTACAATAATGCGGAAGATAAAAACTAACAATCACCTCAGCGTCTTCTGCATTATACGTTATTGGTTATGTCAGGTATAATATAAGAATAATTTTTAAGTAACTATGAATAAAATAATCAAATGTTTAGGTACGGATTCGTTAAGTTTGTATTGACTTTTATTTTCAATTTATTCTCAAAAGTGTTATATATCACATGTTAATGCTAGCATTAAAAAACATCTAAGATACTGTATAAGTAACGGCCTGTTACTATCCCACTGCTGGGCATAGGCCTCCTCTCTCCATTTTTGGAGAGAAGGGTTGGAGCTAAGACCTACCACGCTGCTCCAATGCGGATTGGTAGGTTACACATATCCCTAGGATTCTCTAGAGATATGCAGGTTTCCTCACGATGTTTTCCTTCACCGAAAAGCGTGTGATAAATTGCAATTATCAATTAGACACCTAAGTTTTACTAGAAAACTTATTGGTGCCTGCCCGGGGTTCGAACCCTAGATCTCCTCGAAAGAGGCGCACGGTGTTACCGATGGGCTACCACAGCTTTATTATATTTTTATATTATTTTAAAGTTTGTATTGACTTTTATTTTTAATTTATTCTCAAAAGTGTTACATATCACACTTTAATACTAGCATTAAAAAACCTCTAAGATACTGAAAACTTCTTAATTATGTACTATATGGTTTTTTCCTATTCCCGAAATGTTAGATCGATATATAAGCTTCAATTGTGCCTTATTTCTCCGTCCAGATAGATCGTAAATGCGTAAGAGACAAACAGACTTTCTCATTTATAAAATTAGTCATTATACTCCTGCACAAATAATTTGGCTACATTTTTTACGACTGCTGCCTTATTGACGTCAATTTACTTTAGTCCAATTATACGAGACCTAGGTAAGAAAGAGGGTGGTCTATTCTACTCAGCCGGATAACACACGGTGGGTCAACCTACTTAGTCGCCTTTTACGACACCTTGGTAAGAAATGAGGGTGATCTATTCTATACGGCGACAGATTTATAATATTAGTATTAGGCATTATTTAAAAATAACTATATGTGCAATATTATTGAAAGCTGTAATACTGCATAACAATCGATTGTTGTATGCATAGCGATAAGTTATCAGCAGGTCAGTTGGGTTCATTATCACGTAGCACTTACTCTTCGCCAATCGACTTAGGTCGCCGACCGTTGTTTTTTTCTGCATTGTTTGTTTAGGAAAGGTGGCTGTTTGGATAAAGTATAAATCACACACGCACATAATATTACCACAAATTTGTAAAAACATTCTCTCTCCTTATATAGACGGATGGAAGATTCTAACCACATTGCTGCTACTATGTAAATTGGTAAAATAAACTCCACCTTTGCGATTTTGGTCGTGGAGTCTATCTCCTGATTTTACGACTCCTGCATGTATCAGGTATGATAACCGATTGTCCACTCTACATTTAGCATTATATATATTTTCTATTTTACTTCATCGCGGATTATAGCAAAATAATTTTATTATTACTTTTGTCTTAATCTTTAAACCAAAATCGCAAAAAATGAGAAGAGTCCATGAATTGACTTCTAGTTCGTAAATTGCTGTTGTAAAATTAGACTATAAATATCGATTGTTTGAACCAACAATAACTTGCTCCAGTTTTCGTGATATCTAACCTAGATATCGACATCATTCAAAAAGGCTGAATTCGAAAGGTATAAAAAATCAGTTTCTGGCTTCGATTGCGTGGATTATACTTGTGAGATAAAAGTTGAATCCACCGTGTGGTATCCCGCTAAGTAGAATAGACTAACCTCATTTCTTACCGCGGTGTCGTAAAAGGCGATTGAGGTAAGTTAACCCGCCGTGTGGTATCGGGCTAAGTAGAATAGACCAACCTCATTTCTTACCACGTGTCATAAAAGTCGACTAAGGCAAGTTGACCCACCGTATGGTATCCTGCTAAGTAGAATAGACCAACCTCATTTCTTAAAAGGCTGGTGTACTAAAAGGCGACTTTGATAAGTTGACCCGCCGTGTGGTATCCGGCTAAGCAGCTTAGACCACCCTTATTTGATATCGCGGTGTCGTAAAAGGTGACTAAGGTAAATTGACGTCAGGCAAGCGGCTGGTCGTAGAATAACTAGCGAAATCAATTAACATGTTTAAAACATGTCAACTTACTTTAGTCGTATTTTATGACACCTCGGTAAGAAAGAGGGTGGTCTATTCTACTAAACCGGATACCGGATACATGGTGGGTCAACTTACCTTAGTCGCCTTTTACGACACCTCGGTAAGAAATGAGGTTGGTCTTTTCTAATCAGCCAGATACCACACGGCGGGTCGACTTACCTTAGTCGCCTTTTACGGCACCTCGGGAAGAAATGAGGGTGGTACTATTCTATTCAGCCGGATACCACACGGCTTGATGATGAGATAAAAAGTACAATATTAAACTGTCTAGCTCATCAACTAACTGCGTACCAAAAATCACATCAACTTTCGTACGTGAAACAAGGACAAACAATTAAACACACTTTTCCCAATAACAATATTATTAGGGAGAAACCAATATATAGACAATACTTAAAGCACTTTCAAACTGAGTCAGGATAGATAAAATGTTATAAATCTTTATGAGTCAAACTACAAACATTATGAACTCTGGCACGTTGCAGTTATCATATTTTGCATAGGCCTTTCAATTGGCTGATATTATCGCTTTTATTTTCCTTAACAAAATAATGACTATCCGCTGTTATGAATGGTTTATTGAATTACTAACCAATTAGTAAGGAAACGATCGAGTTTCCTTAAAGATAAGATTATGGGATATCACTCGTGGGCTTTAATAGCGGTACAACTCAAAAAATACAATGGACTACCACATCTTAGTGCCCCTATCCCACTCTAAGTGGGGTCGGCACAACATGTTATAAACGCTGTCACATAATTTGGCTACGTATTTTACGACTGGCCGCCTGTCTGACGTCAACGTATCTTAGTCGTATTTTACGACACCTCGACAGAAAAGAGGGTGGTCTATTCTACTTGACTGGATACCACACGGTGAGTCAGCTTACCTTAGTCGCCTTTTACGACACCTCGGTAAGACATGAGGGTGGTCTATTCTACTCAGCCGGATACCACACGGCGGGTCGACTTAACTTAGTCGCCTTTTACGACACCTCGGTAAGAAAAGAGGGTGGTAGGTACTATTCTATTCAGTTGGATAACACACGGCGTATACAATGGACTAATAATACGTGTAAATGTTAAAATATACATTCTTTTCAGCACCAATACTTGTAGAACTAACAGTTAAATATAAGGTCGTTTGTTTAAGCAAATTAAGCATTTTTTATGCATTTCAACTATCGTGAGTGGTATTCATAATTAATGTATAGAAACCGGCTACACTCACGTGTTATTTTATCGGATGAGCCCGATTAGTTTCAAGCCCATACGGGGCCCTTATTCATGAGCTGTTGAGGAAGAAATTTGTGCATGCATTTTCTTCCGGGCATCCGATAACGAAGACATGTGACATAGGTCTCTTCATGGGATCTTCACACCACACGATCTTGTGCCGTTTGGACCCAACGGCTCCCCGCGACCTTTTTGAGGTGGTCAGTCCATTTCGTGGGGGTCTACTGACACTGCGTTTTCCGGTGCGGGATCGCCATTCTAACACCTTGAGACCCTAACGCCCATCGGTTCTCCGCACTATGTGCTCCGCCCATCGCCACATCAGCTTCGCGATTCGCTGAGCTATATCGGTGACTCTGGTTCTTCTACGAATCTCCTCATTTCTGATCACGAAGTGATACTCCAAGCATAGCTTGCTCCATCGTCCGCTTAGCGACTATGAGCCTTCTTATGAGGCAGTATAGTCAGCGACAATATATATATTCAACTATTACTTATAGTTTGTTATATAGCTCCGTAAATTAACTTGCAGTTAAATGTGACAATTCCTAAGGGGTTATTGGCTTAAATTTTAGTCTCTGCATCTGGCCGAATATTCAAAACGTGTCCCCGGCTTTAATTTTAATCAAGCGCCGGCTAGAGAGTGGTTATGCGAATCACCCTAATTGAACGAAATTACCCACAGTGGGAGAAGACTGCCATCGACGGAATGGGATCTAATTGCCGGATTTGAACTGTTATGTATACTGTTATGTAATTAGAGAAGATTGAATTATAAAACTGTATTATAACTTTCAATTAATGTTAAGAGGTTTTGACATTGTTTCGATTGTACCTTATTAGTAATTTTAGCAAGAAACAAAAACTAGAACTAAATAAAATTATAATGGGAGGAAAAGGAGGAGAGCGTAAGTTGTAGCATGTGGGTGGAGGTGCGGTGCGACGCGGAGAGGAGAGTTGTAGCGCTAAATGACGTAGTTGATTTGTGCTCGGAGTTGACGACCGGCCGTCTACCTGACGTCAACTTACCTTAGTCGCCTATAACCTCGGTAAGAAAAGGGGGTGGTCTTTTCTACTAAGCCGGATACCACACGGCGGGGACAAAAATATAAGTATAATACTGATATAAATTTATAAATTACAAAAGTGTTAAAAGATTTGTGAGATTAGCACTAAATGTAAATACAAATCAATACTAATATTATAAACTCGAAAGAATATCTGCCCATGTGTCTGTTACGCTTTCATGAATAACCCGCTGGACCGATATTGATAAAATTACGCACAATTAAAGGTCAATATCTCAGTATTGAGCTACACTAAAGACTGCGGCGCTTATTATCAGATATCCATATACCCATAAAATGATGGTATAACAAATAGTATCTTACTGCATCTTATGGCGAATAATACCATAAAATGAAATATAAGCATTCTCTTCATAAAGTAATACGAGTAATGATTATTAGAGATTTTAAAATACCTATTTGATAAGCGACTAATTTAATTATTGCGTCACATATGTCAGAAAGGTATTAAAAATGCATCGCTTACGACTTCTCGCGACCAGTTAATTGATTTAACGATTAAAAAACAAGTTAGTTGAGATGGCATAAGGCAATCTTAACCAGTATTTATTCATATATGATTGCCTAAATTCAACCGGAAAACAGTTAGTTAACGGTGCTATTAAACCAGTACCAAAAACCATATTTCGTATCAAAAATACATTTGTTGATTATAGATTCGTTTACTTACTAATAATAAAAGAAATTACATGAAACCAATGAAAACGACTTAAGCTCTTATAAAGGATTATCGCCAAAAAACAGCGTTACGTATTGCAATATTTGAATTAAGCTGAGCCTAGCTTCCTTTTCCTGTTTACATTACTTTTCTGTATTGCACTGATCGCATAATGCTTCATAACTTTAAAAGTAAAACCTTGTACGACCTTGCACGAGTTGCGATAACAAAATGTGATATGAGAATTATATTTTACTAGCGGCCTGCCCCTGCTTCGCACGGGTATAAAATATATATCCCATGTCAGTCAGTGTAAAAAAAAATTCACATAAACTACATGCTGTAAACGGCCATATTGATGTATATTAAATCAACAATTTATTTAAGGTACTTAATCGGATAAGGATTAATGCTGTATTCTATAAAAATTGCTTCAAAAATAAGGCACTATTTTTCGTAAAAGTAACTGACAAAAAATGCTATTGTGGGTTATCCATTAGAGATATACATATACCATCGCGGACTTTTCTGTAGACCTTTTCAAGGTGGACAAATACTTAGTACATCATTTTGATAAATCTCGTAGGGTTTAGCCTGCGTTTGCAATGTAAGCGGGAAAAATGTAATTATTTACAGAAACCTCAAAAATTACAGTATTTCTCTACTCCGTATTGAATGTTATTATACATACAAACCTTCCTCTAGAATCACTCTATCTATTAAAAAAAATCTGTTGCGTAAGTTTTAAAGTTTTATGCATACATAAGGATATATGGACAAACAAAGAATGCGACTTTGTTTTATAATACGTAGTGATAGTGAAGAAGCCAACCGACGAGTTTCTTGGTCGCTCTTCTCGTATGAAAAAATATAGACAATATTCTGAGTAGAAGTAGTTGACGATTCAAAAGAACTTATAAAAGTTCAATTGAGTTCATTGATACATAATACCAGAGAAACTCGTGCGCCCAATAGTGTCCTCATTAAACGAGTGAGAAATTCGAAATAATTTGCTATTTTTTTGTGATTTTTGTATGGAGCTGTATCTATGGGTATTATATCAATGTTTACTTAATATTATCATCATCATCCTGCCCTTATCCCACTCTAAGTGGGGTCGGCACAACATGTTTAAACATGTTGTCACATGATTTAACTACGTATTTTACGACCGGTGGTCTGCCTGACATCAACTTACCTTTGTCGTATTAAACGACACCTAAGAAAGAAGGTGGTATATTCTACTTAATCGGATACCACACGGTGGGTCAACTTACTTTAGTCGCCTTTTACGACACCTCGGTAAGAAATGAGTGTGTTACTATTCTACTCAGCCGGATACCACGCGGCGGGTCGTCTTACCTTAGTCGCCTTTTACGACACCTCGGTAAGAAATGAGGGTGGTACGATTCTACTCAGCCGGATACCACGCGGCGGGTCGTCTTACCTTAGTCGCCTTTTACGACACCTCGGCAAGAAATGAGGGTGGTACTATTTTATTCCGCCGGATACCACACGGCGTGTTTACTTAATATTATCATTTTTTAAATATTTTATCAAAAAATAGTTACTTTTGCATGTGGCTGTTAATGGACACTAGTTACTGATAGGGATAACGAGGTAACAGCGGATATATCTACTTTTTGTGGTTCGGTTATTCAAATCTCTTATATTTTTTTTAAAGATTTTTAAATATCGCTCCACAATATCAATCGCTAATCTTAAATCTTTATATAAAATTATTGAAAATTACCTTAGTCGTTAGTTAATCTTACTTAGTCGTAAGTTACCTTTTACGATACCAATGTAAGAAATGAGGATAGTCTATTCTACTCAGTTGGATACCACACGGCGGGCATAACATTATTCATTATCATCATCATCTTCCTGCCCTTATCCCACTCTAAGTAGGGTCGGCGCAACATGTTATAAACATGCTGTCACATGATTGAACTACGTATTTTACGACCGGCCGCCTTCCTGACGTCAACTTACCTCAGTCGTATTTTACGACACCTCGTTAAGAAAAAGGGTGGTCTATTCTACTAAACCGGATACCACACGGTGGGTCAACTTACGTTAGTCGCCTTTTACGACACCTCGGTAAGAAATGAGGTTGGTCTATTCTACTCAGCCGCATACGACACGGCGGGTCGACTAACCTTAGTCACCTTTTACGACACCTCGGTAAGAAAAGAGGGTGGTACTATTCTATTCAGCCGGATACCACACGGAACAACATTATTTAATTGTTATAGAAAAAAAAAATATTCATATTCAAATTCGTATTGTAAAAATACACTATTATACAACATCTGTTTTCATTGAATAATTATATGCACAGTTAAACATGCAATTTTATCTCCCATGTTGTTTGCTCAGTATCTATATAAACGAGGACGATATCAACCTGCCTTAATGTTTACTTTCACGATAAAATCATTTCACATACTTAAACAATCCTTTCTTTCCTGTCATACTGTTTTAACAAGTAGTTTGAGATTAAATAATCTTGATTTAATCATTGTATGTTTAAAAATTATGGCATATAAAATACTAATATCTGGGTGATAATTTTTTCAAAGAAAAAAACAATTATTTAGTTGGGGATCGATCCTTGGCATTCACATTTCTCGAGTCTGCCCGTTACCCGAATAAGCTACGTCGACTTGACAGTTAATGGCGAAAATTCAATTCAATATAAATGTTAGTATTTTTTAATGCCCAAAAACAGGGATAAAACAATGTTTTTTTTACATAAAACCTAGCTAGATCAATTTTTCTCCCCCAAAACCTCCTACATGTTGAATTTCAGGAAAACCGTTAAAGCCGTTTCCGAGATTCGGAAAATATATATATACATATATATACAAGATTAACTCATTTAATTATATAAAATACTATATAACATAGAGTTATTATACTAGAATAGGCCAGCCTCAAAAGAATACAAATGAGGCTACCTTACTCTCCTTTCCTTTACCTTACTTTTTTTGTATGTGATTAGACAAAGAAAAGTATGGACGTCCTATTTTTCCTCTCAGTTATTCTTCATACAATAACTCTATGTTATAATTGAGGGAAAAAGACTAGCAAAAGATAGTAAAAGGCTTATTCAAATTCGTTAAATATTTTGAATCTGTTTTTATAAATTAAATTCACGACCAAATTTTATTCGTCGTTATTCCTTTTAAAGTTTATTACGAGTACATTATGATACTTATAATTATTATAATTATACAGGAAAAATGGAACTCGCGCTAGATAAATTATTATCATGATAAATTATATTGACTAATGACATTAAAAAACGCACAAATATAGTTGCCGCTTTAAACAAACAGCGCAATCAAAATTATCAAATTCTGAAAATTACAATTCAATATTTTAAATAGAACAAATAATAATCTAATCAATTCAATAACATAAACACAGAAAACAACAATCAACCAGAAAAGAAGATAGAAGTAGAATCAATAAAACAGAAATGAAAAAATAGTCTAAGATACGGAACATCTAATATTTTTTTTTAGTTACGTAAACTTAAACGATATCGGTTGACTTACACCTTATCTAAATGTATTCCTGAGGACTTAATTCTTCGAACAATACGTGTTGATGCGTAGTGATGGCATATGGATTCGAAACTTATGTCGCTGACTTTGGCTCTCAAAAGAAAGTCCAGCTTATCTAGCTGGTACTGGAGAGAGCTAGCTCGGAGTGCTTCTACGTGATCAGCTCAGAAACAAAAAAGAAAAAATATCCTGACCTAAATAAAAAGAATATCACAGTAACACTTATGAGTGTATGGTTACATCATGCATGAAGGAGTAATATACAACTAAATAAGTTTGACATGCAAAACAATAATTTAATATGAGTTATGATAACTATATAAACCAAGTAGCATCCGTTTTAAGTAGCATGAAATTCACTACAGGAACCGATATGAAAGTTTAAGATTTTTACCACCAAAAACGTTTACGATTTTTATTCATTAAATTCAAGATCGTAAAAGTATCGTTGAATGGAACCATTATTTTCCTTTGAGTAGCAAGGATTAAGATCAACTTTCACATTTATCTCAGATCTTAGTTTAGATTTATTATTAAAAATTGTGAAGAAATTGATTTAAAATATTTTATAGAATTAGGCGTTACTTTGTGGAGATCCATAATACAAAAGTAATAGTCAAATTATTTTGCTATAATCCGCGATGATGTAAAATAGAAAATATATATAATGTTAAATGTAGACTGGGCAATCCGTTTTCATACCTGATACATGCAGGATTCGTAAAAACACGTGCATAAACCTCCACCACCGCTACCACAATACACAAGTACTACACACCTTCACTATCACAAACTCAACAATCGTTTCAGCCGCAACTGTTGCTTCGATTACTGCGGTTCGATTGCGGTTGCGGATGATGCTTCGATATTTTATTGTACGTCATTTTAGCCGTTATTTTATTGTTTAGTTCCCATACTTTTGTTAATATCACGAATATTATGTATTTTTAGGGTATATTTTTTAGTGTTGAATTCGCTATTCACATATGAGGGTAATCTCTTAGACTAAAATAATCAATTTGAGCAAAGTTAGCCATAGAACGTTGTAAACAATAAAAGTTTCTTAGGAACTTTTCGCTTCTATGGTAGGGTTTGGAGGTAATGAATAATATTGATAAATTATTCAGAACGCAATCGCATTATATTCGAGTCGGTTATGAAATTTTATAGCTCCGGCCGTAAAGTTTTCGCTCCAGCGATTTATGGATTTTGTTTTGTTCAAGAATTAATTAAAAATAACCGTTAGAGATAAGGTAAATCCAGAAAATTACAAAAGGTAATCCAAACAAAATTTATTACTAAAATTTTAGTTGAATTACTGTTTTATACTGCTTAATCTTATTTGCCTTATCAAATTAGAATGGGTTGATTTAGCAAAAACAATCGATTTAACGTAATTATGCGATATCCATACTCCTCTACTAATATTATAAACGCGAATAACAATATGAGTTTGTCTGTATGTTACGTTTACGCGGCTAAGATACTGAAGCAATATTTATATGAAATTTGATACGATTGAAAATTAAATACCGGATGACTTGTAGGATAAAAATATCCTTCTATTACTAGAATAGGAAAGTGTACAGAGGAAAATTGAGGGTTGTTTAAACTAAAGTTTGCCAAAATGTATTCGCAATTACAACTATTTACATTTAAAAATGATTGACCTTAGAAATTTAAAGTAAGAGAGTTCAGAGGTCAGAGATAACAACATAGGTCTCCTCTCTCGTTTGTTTGGAGAGAAGGGTTGGACCTAAGGCCCAACACGGTGCTCCAATGCGCTTTAGTAGGTTACATATATCTCCAAACTTCTCTAGATATATGTAGATTTCCTCACGATATTTTCCTTTACGGAAAAGCGTGTGATAAATTGCAATTATCAATTAGACCCATAAGTTTAAACGAAAAAACTATTCTAGTCCCTGTCCGGGGTTTTTTTTAATTTTTTAATTTCTCTGTTGTTAGTATTTTGACGCACCGTTAAGAAACGCCACCGTGGGCCAAACTCACCCGCCAGGTGAAGGTTGATGGCTTCCGCGATGGGATACGTCCACCACCACCGTACCAGTAAGAATCCTGCCCGGGGTTCAAACCGTCTTGAAGGATTCGCATAGTATCACCATTTAACTATCACAGCTCACATTAACCTCAGATTAAATAGTACTAAATTCATGAGGAGATATACACGATCGATGTAAATTTAAATTATAACAAATACTTATATACGTTGTGGCTTGCTTTATAATAGAGCCCTTATTGTTGCCTCAACGAGGACCCTCTAAATCAAGAGGCAATTGTTCCCATTGGCACCTAACGACATTTAGAATATAACCCTGTCGCTCCCACCGCAGCATCTTTACATCTCACCATGGGACAAAGGAAATTTAATTGTGGTAATTTTTAAATAAATACTAACTCTTCTTCTTTGCTTCTCTTAAATACATATAAAACACATGCACACATACCGTTAGAATACACATACAACATTTTTTTAAATCTAGCTAGATCAATTTTCCGCCATCAAACCCTCTTCATGATGAATTTTATGGAAATCGCTGGAGCCATTTCCAAAATTCCGAAAAATATACATACGAGACTTACTCACTTAATATTATATACTATAATATAGAGGATACTACAGTACTAGTATATAAGAAGGAAACCAATTATTATTAACAAAAAAATTCTTGCTTCTGTAATAACATTTTTGTTTAAAACATTGAAATGGTGAAAAGAAATCGGCTAAATAGTTGTCATACCAACCATAATTAAATTTAAATTATATTTTATACATTTTTTTATTTAAAACAAAAATGTACGTTTTATATCTATTTTAAATTACTTACACGCTATGACTATACAAATCATGGCCACGTGGAATGGTACCAAGAATGCTGGAAGCGTTTTCGCATTGAATCGCTAAATTATGTGAAGAAAATGAACTCAATTAAATATATAGTGATACGCAACACAAACTTAAAGATAGAAGATTACACGAAATCTTAAAGCTTGTTCAACTAAACGACATTAAACTTTAATTAAAATCTCGTCTGTCTTTAAACAGAAATCTCTGCACGGTGTGTAATATCACGTTTGCTAAGTAAACACTGTTGAGTTAAGACTATTATTTGATTGAATAATTTAATATGTTAGCGCAAAATCAGATATCCTACTAATATTATAAATGCGAAAGTATGTGAGTATGGATATATGTATGTTACTAATTTTTTTTTACCTAATACAACATAAACGAATTGAATTTTAAAAATTAGAGGACAGAAGAATTTATATAGATCAAGTAGTAACAAAATTAAGGTGGCGATGGGTAGCATACACAGTTCTAAAATATGATGAACCTTAGGGACCTAAGGTATTAGAATGGAAAATTAGCAACGCGAAAGAAGGTGTTAACAAAGTATCTAAAGTGATAGATGACCTCAAAAAGGTCACAAATACCCTATTAGGAACGGACAAACAAAACATTTTGGCAAAATAATATGGACCAATTGACCTCTTTACCCTTTCCCTCTCATCCAATTATGGACATCAGTTGGTTTCAAAAGAAAGTAAATAAATATATGGGACACTTACACACACGGTAAGTAACTTAATACTTGTGTTGTGGTAGACAGACAACTGGTGAATATATACTTATATATTTTGAAATAGATACTTAAATACAAATATATCTAGCCTTGGTTAGGTATATTTGTATTTAAGGAGACCAACAATTTCGTTTGACAAAGACCAACAAATTCATGTATAAAAATGTTGGCCCTCGAACCTGCGACCCGCGGAGCTGAAGGCAGGGTCTACTATCCACTCGATGCATCTGGTGCTCCCGATGCATCGATTAGCGGAGGAAGGGGCAACTTTTTGAGAGGCTCCGACCTGGAGGTGGCGCTCTCCGGGGTAAAGAGGGGCTGCTGGCGGGGATGGGGGCAATGTGTACAACGGTACCCTGTCCCCGCCACCAGCAGCGTGGTGGAGCACTGTCAGGTTTTTAGACGGTGCGAGTCCGACATACCCGCCGCTCGTCCCCGTCGGGCGGTGATGACCCATAATGGGTTTTGCTGACATAAAAAAGGGTCACTACCCACTGCGCCAACGGCCCAGTCAAAAAAAACGATTTCTCTTGTATATCTTTTAACAAGAATAACAGGAATTAGGGTTAGTTAACTACTAATGAAAGTGCAAAGATCTAAATTGAATTCGACCCGAAGTTATCCGAGTCTTTCAATTCTAATAATATCATAGAGAGCCGATATCCAATTGCTGTTTATCGCAGAAAAAGTGAAAGAATCAAGGGACCAAATTGAATTCCCGTCAGTGACGATTTTGTCGGAAACAACCTTCACAATAGATAATATGAAATCGAGTAATTAAATACGAGTTTGAGTTATGAAGTTGTATTTGAAATCTTTTAATTCAATTATTACATGACGGATTAAAAACAATTCTACCCCGTGAGGTATCCGGCTAAACAGAATAGTACCACGCTCATTTCTTACCAAGGTTTTTTTTTTTAAATAACGCTTAAATTAAAAATTGCTTAGACTAACTGATTAATCATCAATGAAGATATAGAGTTAAGGATAAAGCGCCTTATTGACCCAGCTAATCCTCTTTTCAAAGTCATCTGTTAAAGTAATCGATGGTTGGAAAGAAAAAGGATTTCGTTAATTTGCATCTCTACGTTCTCAACAAAAACTTATGCTTTTTTTTGTTGCCCTATACCTAAATGTTGATTTCCCAATTATGATGTAAGATATGAATAGAATATTCCAAAAAGATAACAAAGTCCTTAATTTTTTTAATAAAATTTAGCCATGCTACCAGCACTTTAGGAATACTTTGGAGATTAGTTTTTTTACTTCTACTAATGTTTGTTTACGTTAGATTTTAAATACACACTTTATGTCATCTGGTATCCAGCCGAGTAGAATAGACCACCCTCATTTCTTACCGAGGTGTCGTAAAACGCGACTAAGGTAAGTTGACCCAACGTGTGGTATCCGGCTGAGTAGAATAGACCACCCTCACTTCTTACCGAGGTATCGTAAAAGGAGGCTAAGATAAGTTGACCCAACGTGTGGTATCTGGTTGAGTAGAATAGACCACCCTCTTTCTTACCAAGGTGTCGTAAAATACGACTAAGGTAAGTTGACGTCAAACAGCCGTCCAGGCGTAAATACGAAGCCAAATCATGTATTAACATCTTGTCTCATGATTTGACCCCTTTTAGAGTGAGATAAGGGCAGGAGGAAGATGTTGAATACGTACTCCATAATAGCTTAATGCGTTTAAAAGGTATAACGTCTCAGATATAATACTACAGGGTTTGTAATAATCACTGGAAATAATATAGGAGCCGGTTCTACCCGACACTTTATTAAGGGAAGTTAGCGCCGGCGTGTCATGCAGCGGAATGGGGTCGGTCACAAATCATAATAGGGACAGTGAAAATGAACATTATCCGACCCACAACCCTATGGGGAATAAGTGGGTACAAGATACAACCTTATTATATGCTAATAGCCCCTCAGCTATACTCCAAGCCAATTTTATAGTAGATTTGTGAGCAGTAGAATAAAATATTTTGACGGATAGCGGCTTTTTAAATATTTAAAGATATATGTATAGATGAAGCCTACTGAGGTATCCAGCTGAGTAGAATAGACCAGCCTTATTTCTTACCGAGGTTTCGTCAAAGGGGACAAGGTAAGTCTACCCGCTGTGTGCTATCCGGCTGAATACAATATACCACCCTCATTTCTAACCAAGGTCTCGTAAAAGGTGTCTAAGCTAAATTATCCCACCGTGTGGTATCCGGTTTAATAGAATAGAGTAGAGTAAGTTAACGTCAGACAGGCGACCGGTCGAAGAATACGTAGCCAAATCATGTGAATATGTTTATAACATGTCCTCCCGACACAACTTAAATCAGATAGATATATAGATAGATAAACATCTTTATTGCACAAAATTACACTATTAAATAACATAAAAACAAATAACAGAAAACCTTAAATCTAATAATGAGCAGTGATCTCTTCCAGACAACCCTTTTGAGCGAAGGAATCACATAAAAATAAAACATAGTATAGTGGGTTAGTGTTCCATAATAGAGAAAGGAGAAAAAAAAAAATATATATATATATATATATATATATATACACACATAAAAATAATAATAATAATAATAGAGGGAAATTAAAGCTCACAGTATTAGCGTGACATTTCACTGCATCAAGTAAAATTCCTTGACACGGCGTTTAGAAATGGCAATTGATGAAGGTTGGCGCAGGTCAGGCGGAAGAGCATTCCATAAACTTACTACTGTAGCAGTAAATGAATTTTCGTAACAGCGTGAATTACGTTTCGGGACTTTTAATTTGTAACCATCTAGGGAGCGAAGATGAAGATGAGAAGAAAAATTTGAAAGGTAGCGAAAATGTTTTTTTAAGTAACTTGGAGCAAAGGGATAAAAGAGAATCATATACAGTAATGAAAGGACATGAAGGTTACGGCGCTGTCGTATAGGGAGCCATCTAAGTCGTGTGCGATATTGGGAAATTCAGGATAAGGGCAGAAGTCTACTTCTAAGAATAGGTTTTATATAAAGATATAAGGCGTAGAATAACAACAGATTCTAATGGTAAATTATATTTCAAGCAATCAAAGCAGAAGATCGTATATAAACATACTATCTGAATATCGAAAGGTTAGTCATAGAATAGCAGTTTTTTTTCATATGAAATTAAGTCAAATAATACGACTGCGTTCTCACATTGACTTTGGTTACTTTTTGACTAGCTCGAGAAAAATCACGTTGCTTTTTGGTCGTTGGGATGTTTTTTTTTTTCGAATATGACTAATGCTGTTAGCCCTAATGGCTTTGACAGCGTCACCGATAAGACGGGCGAGCGCGGAAGCATCGCCGAGAAGAGATGGTTAATACAAGCGGGTGCATTACAAGCACCCGCCCTACAGGGGGCGTCGCCTTAAGGGTGTCTCCTGCGAGACCGAACCTCGGCTTAAGGCGGCGCGTTTTTGGAGGGCTGCATCTAATAATTGACTTGGAAGAAGTCTGCGTCACGGCGGCCGCGGCAGAGGGCTGCAGCCGCTTGACACAAGCAAGCGGGGACCTCGTCTTCGCCGGCGAAGACGCTGTTTGTGTGCGTGTTGTGTGTATAACTTGTTGGATGCTGTTATAGCATCGTCGGGGTCGTTAAGGACGCTCTTCGGGCGCCTGTGAATCTTGTTGGGGTGCCTGAACGCCTTATAGTTGGACGCGGCCACTATAAGGGGGTTTGGGTGGATGGACGCTTTCTCGAAGTAAGTCGTCGAGAATCGTCTGAAAAGATCGGCTATCGTGGGTAGATCGAGATCTCTATGGAGGTTCACGTTGCGCACGAACCACGGACAGCCAGTGGCTGTACGCATGAATCGATTTTGAAGTGTCTGCAACGGACACAGTCGTGATTTCGGAACGTGCGCGAACGCGACGCTCGCATAGGTCATAATGGGTCTGATGCAAGTTTTGTAAAGTGTCACTTTGTTGCGAAGTGACAGTTTACTTGTCTTGCACAGTATCGGATAGAGGCGTCCCATGGCGAACGCTGCCCGGTTACGGACAACGCGGATGTGTCGGATAAAGGATAGGGTCGGTTGGAGGATGACACCTAAGTATTTGACTTCCTTTTGCCAATCTATGTATTTGTTGTAAATAGAGACTCTAGGAGGCGTCCGGATGAAGTCCATGGCTCTCCTAGATCTCGCAAAGAACATTGCTGCGCTTTTATCGGGATTAATTTCGATTCTCCACCGGCGGAACCAGCTTCCGAGCTGGTTGGTTGCTCTTTGGAGCCTATCATTTATGGTTATGTGATCTCTACAGGTGGTATAGATTGCGGTGTCGTCCGCGAACATAGCTAAGTGGGTGACTGCACTAGTTTTAGTGGAGAATCGTGGGATGTCACTCGTATAGAGCGAGTAGAGGAACGGTGCGAGTACCGAACCTTGGGGGACTCCGGCGCGTAAGGTGCGTCTTGAGGAGAGCGCACCATCAATACGATATCTGAATGAGCGATTAGTAAGATAATCGCGAATGATAAGAACGAGTCTATCGGGGATTCCTAGGTTCGCGAGTTTGTATATTAAACCCGCATGCCATACCTTATCGAAGGCTTTGGCGACATCGAAGAAGACAGTACCGGTGTACCGTTTTTTGCCGAAGCCATTGAGGACGGCTTCGGTAAGTCGGTGTACTTGTTGTACCGCGGTGTGTTTGGCGCGGAAGCCGAATTGCTCATCCGGTATGAGCTTCATCGACTCCATGAACGTTATGAGTCTAGCGAGGATTACTCGCTCGTAGACTTTCCCTAAGCTGTTGAGCAGACTGATGGGTCGATAGCTGCTCGGGAGATTACTGGGTTTTCCCGGTTTACGAATACCTATTACTATTGCTTCCTTCCATTCGTCGGGGAAGGAGCAACCTAACAGGAGGGCATTGAAAATCAATACTAATAGGTTTATGAGTTGGTCAGGGAGGCACTTGAGTGCTTTGTTGGATATGGAGTCGGGGCCTGGGGACTTGCGGGTCTTCAGGTTTTGGATAATGGAACGGACTTCCTCTCCGGTGGTGGGAGTGAGCGGCTCGCTTTCGGGAGCCTCTGCGGATATCCTAGCCGCCGCCATTTCCACTTCCGAGTGGAATTCGGCGTGTTCGGGATGACCGGGATTGTTTGTACATTGTCCCTCAAGACTGTCAGCCAAGCATTCGGCCTTATCGATGTCGTCAAAAGCGACCGGACGGTTTAAACGTATCAATGGAGGTGTAGCTGCACACTGGTCTCCTCTCAGGGATTTCGCCAGTTTCCAGAAAGCCAGGTGACTCGGCGAGATCTCTGAGAGTTTGTTGTCCCAGGCGGACTGACGGTTGAGGCTGAGTTTTGTTGGGATGTCTCTTTGTTTTAGTTATGTACGAATACGAAACCGACATTTAGTAACTATCTGAATAGGGAAGTATGCCTTTGATGAGATTGCACTTCTTTTCTGTACATCATTTTCATTATCTCCTTTAAGGTTTCTAATTAAAAGTGCTTCGCCCATCGTCACTTAAATTTCAATACAGAATGAGCTATTTTTGTTTTGCTGATCCAAAGTCTGAAGGTTGCACTTATTATAGAAAATAAGAGAATTGAAAGATTAAGACAGAATGAATATAATGAGACTGGGACTAGAGTGGGACACATGAATATATAAATAGTGTGAATTATAATATGCATATAATAGGATTAATGCCAGAGTTGACAAATGAGAGAAGAGAATGGAGGAGAAATACGTGTGAAACTTAGAGTGAGATAAGACAAGGAGAATGATGAATGGAATACAAGCTTGACTTTCTTCACGCCAACTTTTTTTAAGTAACCATCGCGTTTATGCGTTTAAGTACCCTCACTAATGCAATACGTGATTATCTCCCTGATCCCGAAAATAAGGATTGTTTTTTATATGTACAGCGAGGTATCGCTGTGTAAGCTAAAGAAATGCGATTTTTTTTATAATTTTGGTCACAGACAAACATATATGTGAGAACGCCGTGAGATATCCGTCTGCATAAAATAGACAACCCCCTTTTTAACTAGGCGTCGCAAAAGGCGAATAAGGTAAGTTGACCCACCGTGTGGTATCTGATATAGTAGAATAGACCATCCTCATTCTTACCGAGGTGTCGTAAAATACGATTAAGGTAAGTTGATGTCAAGCAGACAGCCAGTCATAAATTACGTAGCCAAATCAGGTAACAACATTATAGTAATATAAGGGATAAGAATAGGAAGATGATGACAGACAAACAGATAGAAGGACTTTTGCATTTGTAATGTTAGTATGAATGTTATTGCTTTAAGAAACATTACTAATGATCAGGGCGTTCGAGTTTGAACCACATTCGAGCCAGTATGTCGGTAGCGGTCACAAGCACGGACTTGATTTGACCGAGACCGGAAAGCGAACGCCATCTACGGCAAGGCATTTGCTCTGGTTTACCGGCAAGTGCAGCCGCTTGGGAACCGTCGCCCGTTTTGTTTGCGGACGGACGTCTGTCCGTGTACAGAGCGCTATATTGCGGTTGAATTTTAAACAGTGTCGTCCAGTTTGTCAGGGAGAATTCGTAACGTTACCTGCCGTGCATATATTTTTATACTAGCTAAGTCTGTGACTTCGTTTGCGTCAACTTAAAGTAATTACTAATTCAATGCATAATTTTAAATAATTATTTAAATCTAACCTTACCTACTATAACAAAACGCAATAGGCATTTTTGCATTTTTTAAAATTATTAATCAGACAGTCAGACTGCCAAATATCATCTGTCAGACTATCAAATGTCATCTGTCAGATGACAAATGACAACTGTAAGTATGTTTGTGCTTTTGTGTATTATTCTTTGTGTTGTCTACATAACTTTATAACTATAATGATGCTAATAAATTTAAGTATTTAAAAAGTATAATCAAGCTTATATTTTGGAATTTCAATTTTAATTAATTGGACATATCAGTGTGTTTGGAATATTCTCATACATTGCAACAACAAAACGAACTTCAGTAACGAAAGAAAAGCAGAATTAAATTTCAATACCTTTATGCTACAAACATTCTTAAATAAGACTAAAGCGACGCAGGAAAAAACATGGCTCTTAAACAAGATTCCCTAAGGATAACATAATAACGCTTGGACCGAATTGAATTTGGAGTAATTGAAAAGAAATTTATAGTACATGTGGGAGACTAAAATATTTATGCAGTATCGAGACTGTAAGAAAACATTTTTGTTTAAGTAACGTTTGCGCCTTTATGATATGCATATAATAACTATTATAAGCATATAATAAAGGCGCAATAAGAATAACTATCTTCGGAGATCTTTTATATATTAGTTCAAACAAGAACAAATTATAATTTCACAGCTGAAATTACTAAATTATAACGCTTAACTAAGATAAGCGACATGACAAAAAGTGACTGAAAACTTTAAAAAATTGTTAGCCTCTTTTATATATTTATCATACAATTTTTTTTTTATTGTACATAAATATTGTAAAAAGAGAAAACAAATATAGCACATGTACAAAAGCGGACTTATCCCTAAAAGGGTTTTCTTCGAGTCAACCTTTGAGTAACAGAAGGAAAAAGACAAAAAGTAAAATATGGGTCACATAGAAAAAAAGCAAAATAAAATTAACAACAAACTATGTACCTAGATTAATATTTGCACTCGAGATAAGGCAACAAGTAAAATAAAAGAAAATGCATTATAGATGTTAAATTATTATAATTCATAATGTCACACATCTTGTAAGTGCTAATATGACTGCTAATTAAAATTACTAATATCATTAACATAATTATAATTAACATCACTTGAAACTTAATACAAACTCGTGTTGCAATAAACAGAAGACAGAAAAGCAGTTAAGCTACAATATTGCGGCAAAGTTTCCAATCACGGCAAATACCGGGAGACACTTCACGAAATTCCACTAGACTAATAACGACAAACTTTAGTTAGATACACACCTGCTTAGTGCTCTATTCATTACAAGTTATACAGTTCGCCAGCAAAGACCACATAAATTTTCCGCTAGTAATACCGACTGGAACTTTCTGAACATGGTCACATCAAAGAAACTGGCGACACGTAGTAACGTCCATGGTTTTTCAAGGATATCAAATTTTGGAATCATCATCTTCCTGCCCTTATCCCACTCTAAGTGGGGTCAGCACAACATGTTATAAACATGCTGTCACATGATTTGGCTGAATTTTTACGACCGGCCGCCTGCCTGACGTCAACTTACCTCAGTCGTATTTCACGACACCTCGGTAAGAAAGAGGGTGGTCTATTCTACTAAACCGGATACCACACGGTAGGTCAACTTACCTTAGTCGCCTTTTACGACACCTCGGTAATAAATGAGGTTGGTCTATTCTACTTAGCCGGATACCACACGGCGGGATATCAAATTTTGGAATAACTTGGTAATTACTTGGCTTAGTTAGTAATGCCTACTACGCCGTGTGGTATCCGGCTGAATAAAATAGTGCCACCCTTATTTGTTAACGAGGTTTTGTAAAAGGCGACTAAGGTAAGTCGACCCACCGTGTGGTATCCAGCTGAGTAGAATGAACAAACCTCATTACTTACCGAAGTGTCATAAAAGGCGACAAAGGTAAGTATACCCACTGTGTAGTATCCGGTTGAGTAAAATAGAGTACCCTCATTCTTACCGAGGTATCGTAAAATATGACTTTCGTAAGTTGACGTCAGTTGACGTTGTTGAAATCATGTGACAACATGTTGTACCATGTTGTACCAACCCCACTTAAAGTGGGATAAGGATGATGAGTTAGTATGCCTACTAAATGAAAGTGGAGCTTTCTGGAAACTATAAAGTATAATGATAGATAAGTGAGATACGTTACGCATCTATTTAGAGTTAACGAAAAAGATTTGTAATACATGAACCACAGAATTTTCTATTTCTTTGCTTAATTTTATTTGATTAAAATATAACTTAACTTAAGCAATTATAAAAATGTCTATGTCTAGTCCAATGTCCAATTGTTACAGTGGAATAAAATAATGCATAGAGATAGGATAGTACTTTGTAGAATTCAATAGTACAAAAGTAAAAAAGTACTGGCACATACTGTGAAACAACCATCACCGATTGCACAAGCACGTGCACTTACACACACATTCGTTTAAACAATCTAGACGATAAGTTCACTACATAACCGAAGCATATATATGCTATACGACAAAATCGCAAAGCGACGCATCACCTGTGTAAGCAGTATTATATAGTAATAGTACAACCCCCACCATTAATTTTGTCTCCAAACACGTGTATTAGATAATATTAAAGTTAGTATACAATATATCAATACCACACTTGAATGTTTTACAGCTTATACCAATAGTACAAAGTTTAGACTTGCTTTGTTATCCACAGCGGGTACAATGTTAAGATACTGTTTCTATTCTACTACAGTACAGTTTTGTCTACTTCAGAAGTTTGATCTAACTTAGTTATATAATCCGACGTGTTACCGGTGGTGAATGTGTATTTCTTGCTTGGAAACGGTACAACTTATGAATAGAACTCTAAATTGTAGGTATATCCGTTTACAAAGTTCTTCCTTATTGGTCTGGAATTTCTTAAACTCAAATATAAAGTACTAGCTTTTACCCGCGCAACTTCGTTCGCGTGGACTGTCTTGAAATTAAGAGTAGCTTCTGTCACCATCCAAACCTTCAAATATCTCCATCACAAAAATCAGATCGATCCGGGAAGAATCAGAGTGATTAATCGTTAGATCAAGAGCTTAATATGATAATTTTAGTAAATAACCCGTACTTACATGAAATATATATATTAAAATAACGCAATAAAAGTTGTACAAATACATGAAAAATTCATAATGATTTCTGGAATTAAATATCTCTATAAAAATATAAGCTTTGGAAACGTGTTACAAAACTTATTTAATAATAACATTAGTACGTAACCAATCAACTGTCAAATTGTTTTTTTTTTAATTACCTATACGTACGGCGCTGGATTCCAACGTTTTTAGTATAAATACGAAAAATTAAATTTAAATTATGTTTTTGTTAACATAATATTTTAAAATAGGTATCGGAAAATATATTAAACTTGACTTTATTAACTGTAATGACTTTTCAAATAATAAAAATGTGTAAGGCGCTGGACTCGAACGCACGTACTGTCGGGGGCAGGAATGCGTGCTAATTCACGAGTACGGAAAGCATCGCGGACAGACGACGGGTTCCTCACGGCATTCAAGGTATGGATGTGCCGGACGGAGGATGCACCGTCTCAGACGCGCTAAGGCGTAGTGTTTCAGTAGGATGCACTTTAGAGCCCTAGGATCTGATAGCGATGTCGATCTGATAACATAATGTATGGGGACTATATTACTACGAAAGCACTTCGATAGCGCGGAGCAAACGACGAGTGGCGCCATCTAGTTTTGAGTGCGGAATCAGGTGTTCCTAGTACGTTGTGGTACAAATGGTGTTTAGAAATAAAATGTTTTCATTAGCAGTCTGGCTTAATTTCTATGGGATTAAATTAAATAAAACTTCCCAATACATGTCAATTAATAGTCATTTATTTCGAACTTGTTGCCATAGACTACTAACTAAAGACCGTTTAAGAATGCGTTTTCTTGAAACGTCTGTTTTTATGACAACAAAAATTATATATGATTAAATTTTACTTGAACTTAAATGATTATAGCTTATTGTTATATTTTCACCACAAATCCTATCTTTTTAATGTGTTATTATGGTATTTAGCTAGTAATTGTACATGTGCATAACCTCAAACTATAATAAATAAATATTAGATAAAATAATACATTAATTGATACTGAGATATCAAATATTTTTCAATTTAACAACACTAAAATTATTACTCTGGTCTGGGCCAAAAGATGTTACATACATCATTCTGGCGGTCTCTTTTTTATTAAATATTTTTCTCCGGTTTATGAAATAAACAAAAACCGAAGTATTTAAAAAAATAATAATAATAACTTTTTTTAAGATTTTTATACGTTACCCCGGTATATAAACATTAATTTTGCCAAATTTCATCTATATTGCTTCAGCGAATTGACCATGAAAACGTTACAAACAGACTTTCACATTTATAATATTATTAGTTTTTTTATTTTACTAAATAACCCGTATTACTTATATTAATAATCCATTGTTAAAAAAAAGGTAAGTTGACGTCAGGCAGACGGCCGGTCGTAAATACCTAGCCAGCTCATGCCCCTACATATTATAACATGTTGTGCCGACCCTACTTAGAATGAGATAAGGGCAGGAGAATGAAATTTAAAAATGTACTGAAATTTGCAATGAATGCACGAGAGAATAATAATTATCATTTATTCAGATATAGTGTTACAAACAGATACCTAAACTAATATGACATATCTGTCTGTAACAAATACGTATGTCCCTAAAACTGGGCGCTGATTTTCAGCTATACCCGTGATAACAAAGTACATACATCCTCTTGCCCTTATCCCACTCTAAGTGGGGTCGGCACAACATGCTATAAACATGCTGTAACATGATTTGGCTGCGTTTTTACGACCGGCCATCTGCCTGACGTCAACTTACCTAAGTCGTTTTTTACGACACCTCGGTAAGAAGGAGGGTGGTCTATTCTACTAAACTGGATACCACACGGCGGGTCAACTTACCTTAGTCGCCTTTACGACACTTCGGTAAGAAATGAGGGTGGTACTATTCTACTTAGCCGGACACAACACAGCTATAACAAAGTATAATATGTAAACAATTAACTTGTAAAAAAAATGGCGATTAGGTTGTTTGTTCGGCTACCATACGTTGTATGGACGTGTAGATAGTGTATGTTAAAAGATATTCTTTTTCCTTTTTCAAACAGGCCATATTAACCTCATTTATAAAATATACTATTAATACCCATATCAAAGTTTTAGACGACAGGAAGGTAATCCGTATATCGCTTTACCCGTCGTCTTAAGCTGATTACCTGACCGTGTGCTAGTAATGTACCTACTCGAGCACTCAAGCTTACTTTAGTAAACATTAATAATAATAGAGACATTAGGCATTTAATTTCCCCGTTTAGTCAATTTAATCCCCCTTAGACATTCAACCCATTATTAAACACGTGCTATATAACACAAATGGTTTAAGTGTGACAACCTTAAAAGCTAGACATATGCTGTCGCGGATTTTTATTTAGAACTTTTAGAGGGGTACAAATTTGTGATACATGATTTTTCAATAACTGTTACCGTTTACTCAGCGCACGCAAGGTAAGTTTTAAATTTTCCCGTTTTCGTACTATTTTTTTACGCTGCTCCTGTCTTATTCATCTTAGCGTGATGATATATATAGCCTATAGCTTTTCTAGATAAATGAACTATCTTACACTGAAAGAATTTTTCAAATCCGTCCGTTTCCTGAGATTAGCGCGTTCAAACAAACAAACAATCAATCAATCAAACAAACTCTTCAGCTTTATATATTAGTATATGTTCATAATCCATAGAAATATTATAGTCCTCTACGCGTATTATTTACAATATATATCTTATTATAAATATATGTATGTATAAATATATTTAAGTAATAGCCCACCTCTCTCCGTTTTCGGAGAGAAGGGTTGGAGCTAAGACCTAGCACTCTGCTACATTGCGGATTGGTAGGTTACACATATCCCCAGAATTCTCAAGAGATATTCACTTTCCTTACGAGCATATAATCCTTATCTCCTTATCTCACTCTAACTGGGATCGAACACAAGAAGTTATAAACATGTTGTCACGTAATTTGGGTAGGTATTTCAGGCTCGGCTTCGGATAGCTGCCTGTCTGACGTCAGCTTAGCTAAGTTGCCGTTTAAATAAAGGCGTAAGTAAGAGGGGGGTCTATGCAGCCGGATACCAAACAGCGGAATATCCTACTCCTAGTTATTCCTCATACACCGGAATAACATATAGGCTATAGAAGTCCTGTTAATTCCACACGTATAGGATGACATTGAAAAGCGCCATCTATTATCGACCTATCACTCGACAACAGTCCACGCGAACGAAGTCGCGGGTAAAAGCTAGTAATAATATAATCTATTAATAAGAAAAAACATTCTCAAGAGATATGCACGTATTTTAGCCACACTGTCGTGAATTAAATCTGTAACCAACTTCAGAATGGGAGATAACGCCTCTAATGCGACTTTCATAGGCTGTTATTCCTACTTACAAAAGTGCCGACCTAAAACAGAAACCTTGTAAAGCTAATAGTACCGCCTCATAGCCGTCTCCGGAGAATACAAAATGCAAGTGTTAAATCATTTTTACTCTTCCATCTCAGATTAAACAAAAGAAGACAGATGAAATGTATGGAATTAAAGAATAGAACATTGTTTTGTGTTGTTTGCATTTGATAAATAAAAAGGCACTTATTTGTATGCAGATACAAAAAAGTAAACCAGCCGTCGTCATGGGCAAATTTGCGTTTAGTTACATTTTACTCCACACACAACACCTCGGTGAGAAATAAGGGTGAACTATTCTAATCAGCCGGATGCCACACGTCACTATTATTAGGAATCATAAATATATTATTTTTAAGTTTAAGTTTAAGCTTTACTTGGAGACAGAAGGATAGAATATAGTAGATAATTTTTTTTCAGGAGATATTTGAATTATTCAGGTATCCGGCTGAGTACAATAGACTACCCTCCGTCTTACTGAGGTGTTGTAAAAGGCGACTAAGATAAGTTGAACCGCCGTGTTGTATCCGTTTGAGTAGAATAGACTACACTCTTTTTTACTGAAGTTTCGTAAGAGGCGACTAAGAGAAATTGACGTCAGGCGGTCGGTCGTAAAATATCTAGCCGAATCATGTGACAACATCTTTATAACATATGCCGACCTCACTTATAGTGGAATAAGGGCAGGAGGATGATGATTTCAATTTTAATCAACTTTGAATATTAATGATGAACAACAAAAAAAATAAGGGGAAATGATATTTATTAGATAGAAGGAAAAAGGATATACCCACTATACTGTTGAAATGCGTGTAGGTCTCGGTTGCTGTTTTAATTCTTTTTTACGTCGATATATTAGACTGGGAAGCTCGTGGAATAGTACCCTCAGTCCACGTATATGGTATTCATCTTTTATAAAATGCATCTCATTGTTAGCGGTACTAATGAATGCAAAAGCATACGTAATATACGTCTTCCGCTCTAAATATTTCTCTTTTCATTTTATATTCAGGTTGTATATGACAAATATGATTCAACTCTTTTTAGAATAATAAATTTTAAACAGACAACATTATTTAATTTAAACACAAAATAAAATCTTTATCCATTCTATATGCGGAATGCAATCATTATTATAATAAATTTATTAACTTTTACAGTATTGTCGTAGTTAAAAACGTGTTAATATTTATACTTTTCTCAAATCTTAACATCTTTTTCAACTTTAAACAAATATTAGAAGAAAAAAAGGAAATTTGCTGTAACATAAAATTGTCTTGAAACATAATGTTTGTAACATAATATTGTCTTCTTGTCCCTGAAGCCCAAACAATAGCGCCTAACAAAAAATTGAGGCAGAATCCGTTATTCACAGATTGCCTGGCCGACTTCGAAGTCAGCATACAAACTTTGTCCGAATTCTGGTATAAATGGACGGCGTAGCAGAATTCTAGAATCACCTTTGTAAGCGTTTATGTAACATGGAACAAAAACGATAGCACTGCAATATGATGTAGCTTAACTTTTAATTTATGACGCAAAGCTTTGTCGTGTACGATTTTCAATCTAGGTTTTTAAGTGAACCCGTATTGTATATGCCAATACTCTATCATTACAAAAATACTGTAGTACTACTGTAGTAATACTGTAAGTGCTGTGATGGCCTAGCGGTGCGACCGTGTGAATCTCTAGAGACGATCATGGGTTCAAACCCGGGTAGACACCAATGAGTTTTTCTATTAAAACTTATGTGTCTAATTGATGATTGCAATTTATCACACGCTTTTCGGTGAAGGAAAACATCGTGAGGAAACCTGCATTTCTCCAGAGAATTCTGGAGATATGTGTTACCTACCAATCCGCATTGGAGCAGCGTGGTAAGTCTTAGCTCCAATCCTTCTCTCCAATAACGGAGAGAAGAGGCCTATGCCCAGCAGTGGGATAGTAACAGGCCGCTACTTACTTACTACTTACAAAAATACATGAAAAGTTATACCGATCTCGTAATCTTAATAATCATACTAATATTTGGATCCAGCTTATGAAATTACCGCCATGTGAACTATTGATTTAACAATAATGTTCCAATTGTTATATCGGTAAACGGTCTACTAGCGAAGAGCGTGCCGTGTGGTATCCGGCTGAATAGAATAGTACCATCCTCTTTTCTTACCGAGGTGTCGTAAAAGGCGCTAAGGTAAGTCGACCCGCCGTGTGGTATCCGGCTGAATAGAACAGACCACCCTCATGTCTTACCGAGGTGTCGTAAAAGGCGTCTAAGGTAAGTTAACTCACCGTGTGGTTACCGTGGTGCGGTTAAGTAGAATAGACCATCCTCTCTCTTATCGAGGTGTCGTAAAATACGACTAAGATAAGTTGACGTCAGACAGGCGGCCGATCGTTAAATACGTAGCCAAATCATGTTACAACATGTTTATAACATGTTGTGCCAACCCCACTTAAAGTGGGATAAGGACAGGAAGATGATGGTCTACTAGCGAAGAGCCTCGACCAACATTTCAAAAGGCTCTTGCTTAGTTGTTGGATCAAGGGCAGTGTAATGTATTGAAAATAAAACGCATAAGTCCAAGCAACGGTTTATTCCGAACTGAACAATCCGTTAACAATTTTGCAATTACCTACTATTATGTTATATTTATATTACAACTGTATTTATAGTAAAAATACCCATAATATACTATAGGCAGGATACAGAAGGCGAAGTTGCTTGTGACAGTACGCATTGTAAGGAGGTTCCTCGCTCTGTATTCCTAATCGCCGTGAACTTGGATCCTTTCTGTGCTCACCGTGGATGTGAATTTTTATATATTATTAAATGTTTTTTTTCTTTTTGTTTTAGATAAATATTTATTAATGTGATTGAATTTGTAAATAAATGCATGGGTAATTCTAATAATGATAACCATAATTGTGATAAAGACAAGAGAAAAGATTCTGTATGTAATGAAAAATAAATAAATTATTATTATTATTATTATAAAGTTCCTCACTTTGGATCCCTAACTACTGGCAGCTCGGAACATTGCCCCGCTCCCGGCGGATGACAATTTTTTATATTTTTAAATGTTTTTTTTAAATAATTTCGTTTTTGCCGTTGGCGCAGTGGGTAGTGATCCTGCCTTCAGCTCCACGGGTCGCGGGTTTGATTCCCGCCGAGGGCCAACATTTTCTATAAATAAATTTGTTGGCCTTTGAGCCTGGGTGTATATTTGTATTTAAATATGTATTTATATAAGTATATATTCACCAGTTTTTTGTCTACCATAACACAAGTATTAGGTTACCTACTTTTGGGACGGACGACCGTGTGTGTAAATGTCCCATATATTTATATTTCTACTAAAAGGCTCTCGTTTAGTTGTTGGATCAAGCGTAGGATACAGAAGGCTGTATTACGACGGCACTTATTGTGACGAAGTTCGTCAATCTGTATTCCTAACTACTAAGAGCTTGGGTCCTTTGTCACTTAAAAGATCGAGGCATCAAAGGGGATAAATATAAATTATTTAACCTCGGGTTCATTATTCATTCATTTATTTTATTTGTCGATAATTCTTCGCAGTTATATCGATTGTTAACAAGAGTGTATACAGTCAAGCTGAGATGGTAACATCTAAGGCAGTAAATATACTTTCTATCGATAAAACAACGAGAAACAATTTGTAACTGAACACAAATAAAAAAATAAAGTTAGATGCATACCCTGACGTTGAACTGATAGATCCATGTGCCTAGCGCGATTTCTTTTAACCTGTACTCGATAGAGTTAGCGTAACGCCAATTTGTATGACGCTGAAACAGCGGTCACTAGATGTCGCTGGAAGTCTTGCTCTTAGAGCTCAAGGCAATTGAAATATAAAACCTTCAGTTACAATACTATAACAACTTCGGTTCGTTATGTAAGTATGGGCTTAAATACGCCCTTGATTAAATTTCTCCAAATAAATAAATCCCATTTGACCTAGTTAACCGTGACATTGACCGCACGGCATTTGGAATTGTAGAGAATGATTAATGAATAATAAAACTACTGGAACGATACAACTTTTTTTCATAAAAATGTAGAACGTTTTATAAATCTCTGATGTAATCTTTATTCGGTAGAATGTAATAATTAAAATGTAGGTAATAAATTACACCACAGTACGAATGGCTCGTTTTGAGTTCTTTAGAAATAAAAAGCCAAATGTCTTTGAAGAAATGGTCTGACTTAATCGTGCCCTAAGGAACGCTTTCGTATTGTGTTCTAAGGCATATAAAACGATAGATGTAACGCTGCTGAACGTTCTACATAATGAATCCTTTAAACTGTTCAGTAAAGTCTTTCGGTGGATAATGTTGTATAGATCTAACATGTACTATGCTACACTAATGTGGATAAGCAGATGAAAAGAAATCTCAGAGACTCTTAAAGGCATATTCCGGTTGACCTAATATTTTACGTCATGTTAAAACGTAAGCGAATATAGCGCTAAAGTAATAATAAAATTATTTTGCTATAATCGGCGAAGAAGTAGAATAGAAAATATAAATAATGCTAAATGTAAGTGGACAATCGGTTATCATACATTTAGCATTATATATATTTTCTATTTTACTTCTTCGCGGATTATAGCAAAATAATTTTATTATTACTTTTGTTTTATGGATCTCCGCAAAGTAACGCCCAATTCTATGAATATACCGCTATTAGCAAATATTAATAAAAGATACACTTAGTACAGCTGCTATGTGAGAAATAAATCGATCAACAATATCAGAGTAGGCAAGCCGACGTGTGGTATCCGGCTAAGTAGAATAGACCACCCTCATTTCTTACCGAGGTGTCGTAAAAGGCGACTAAGGTAAGTTGACGTCAGGCAGGCGACCGGTCGTAAAAACGTAGCCAAATCATGTGACAGCTTGTTTAAAACATCTCGTGCCGACCCCACTTAGAGTGGGATAAGGGCAAGAGGATGATGAATATCAGAGGTATAGGTAGTATATATAGGGCAGAGATAATAGGCAAGGTGATCGCTGCGATTAATATGACGTGCTCGCCTTTGCATCCCTTTTCAACCAACGCCTTTTAGAATTTATTTTTTTTAAGAGACGATATATTGTCTGCCCCAACTTGGATGAAGCGATTCGAAGTCGAAGAAAACTGTTTTTCAAAAATAACGTCGCTGTTTTTAAACACCTTAGGACTTAATCCAATATGCAATGGTTCTACTAACTAACTAATTAAAACTTTAAATATAAATCTTACGATAATTTAATAAACAACATATCAGTGCAAAAACCCTTATAATGTTTCTACTAACTAACTCACTAGGTAACGACACTTTAGATATAATAAATACTCTCCTTCTACTGTTTCGATAATATAGTAAACCACATATCTTTATATTTAAATGAGTTAATCTTGTATATATATATATTTTCTGAATCTCGGAAACGGCTCCAACGATTTTCCTGAAATTCAGCATGTAGGAGGTTTTGGGGGAGAAAAATTGATATAGCTAGGTTTTATGTAAAAAAAATATTGTTTTATCCCTATTTTTGCGCATTAAAAAACACTAACATTTATATTGAATTGAATTTTCGCCATTAACTGTCAAATCGACGTAGCTTATTCGGTTAGCGGGGGGCAGCTTCGAGAAATGTGAGTGCCAAGGATCGATCTCAACTAAATAATTGTTTTTTCTTTTTGTAATTTTTTTTTTTGTAAAAAATTACCGAGTGAAGCTCGGTCACCCAGATATTTATTTATTTATGTACCATAAAAATGTAGGAAGACATTATTGATAAAAAAGTGTACAAAGGTCGACTCAACACATCTTTCACCATCATCCTTCTGATCTTATCCTACTCTAAGTGGGAAAACACAACACGTATTAAAGACATTTTTACATGTTTCGGCAGTTATTTTACGGCTGGCCACCTGTCTGATGTCAACTACTGTGACGTGCCTTAGTCGCCGTTTACGACATTCGGAACAAAATAATGGTGGTTTATTCTACTCAGCTTGATACCACACGTCAGAAAATCAACACTTACTTATTATATATTTGGTATAATAATAATAGTATATGTAAATCACTCAGATAACATCCCAGTGAAACACAGAGAGCGTAGTTTCTATGAATAGTGGTGCCAATGTTAACAAACTTTACTCCGAGTTCAGATCGTATGCATGTAGCGAAATTCCCGTATTATCTTTTGTTAGAAAGCGTGCACCACAAATAACTTTGTAATACCACTTTCACGGTGGCTACGGATATAAAGTTTGAACAAAAATTTAGAAACATTATACTATATGAGTAGTATCCTGTCTAGGCGTCGAAAGCGAGGCTTTTTATAGATTTTATAAAATAGCAAAAACTTATTGGACATTTGGGTTTATCATTTAATGGAAAAAAATAAATAAAATGTTCGAAACTATGGACCTTTGTAGATCGCTTGCTATTCACATAATATGCTCAAGCCTTATCCTATATCGAATTTTGCCATCAGAATTCATGGCGTTAACATCCCACAAATGTGAACGAAGCAACGTGCTTTTCCGTTTTTTAAACACGTTTAACAGGCTTGTTAATTACATTTTGGCATTACACACCCAAATATCATATATATATATATATATATATATATATATATATATATATATATATATATATATATATATATATATATATATATATATATAATGTAGGCACTGACCTACTCAACTAATACATCACAACAACGATATCTAATAAAGATATCTAACACGTGACTGAAGAAAAACATCTTGTTGGGTCAAAGAGCATCCGAAAAGACAAATATCATTACTCACCGCGACTTAGATAATAGGACATCTTATAGTCACACGAGTCTGCGTTTAGAACGAGACTTAAATGTGGCAACCACGCTATTAAAAGAAACTTATGTTGTTACAGACATAAAAAATAACTCTATATTATAATTAATCTATGACAACTTCATGTTTGACAGCCCTTTTTCGCATACCGACTTTCAACTAGCAATACGTGCTCCCATATAATAAATATTTAATTTATCAAGTATTTCTTTAATTAATTCTTTTATTTCTTTAGTTTATAACATTAACGCTAAGCGCAGACTTAACGATGTAAAAACAAATTGCATTCGACGATTTCTCACCTATATCGCACGCTAAGTACCTATTAAAGTTTTTTTTTTTTTTTTTGTCGGACTCGCACCGACTAAAATAACCTGTGTGCTCCACTACGCTGCTGGTGGCGGGGATAGGGTACCCATGAAGACATTGCCCCCCATCCCCGCCAGCAGCAACTCTGTATCCCAGAGTGCGCCACCTCTGGGTCGGGGCCTCTCTGAAAGTGGCCCCTCCCTCCGTGGACGATGCATCGGGAGCACCAGATGCATCGAACGCCTCGGGGACCTAACTCCAGCGAGCGTCCGATAAACCCCGTTCGGAACGCTCGGAGGTCCCCGTTAGGGCGGCATGCGACGGACTTCGGCGAGTCGCCTGCGCCCGGCTCGCCTGCGGCGGATTGGATCCAAGGACTCGACTTCCCGGATCCGCCCCGCCGCCTCCTTCCGCGAGATAACGTCCTCGCAGAAGGAGGCCATCGCTGCCCACGATCGCTCCCTGTCCACCATGGCACGAACCACAGTGGGCAGGGAGAGATCGTGCCCCACCTGTGCCACGAGTTCCGACCGCTGAACCGCCCAAGCTGGGCAGTCCGCGAGCGTGTGCAGCGCCGTGTCGAATTCGGCACCGCACTCGTGGCACTCGCCGGTCGGTTCGCACCGGGCCACCCGCCACAGATACCTCCCGAAGCAACCATGTCCGGAAAGCAACTGTGTCAGGTGGAAGGTAAGGACCCATGCCTCCTGGCGACCCAGCCCTGGAGAATGGGCTGGATGGCCGAAATCGTCCAGGCTCCTGCACTGGGCGACTCCAGCCGCCGCCTCCATTGGCGGAGGAGCTCCTCCTGAGCTGCCCTCCGCCAGTCCACCTCTACCACCGCTGAGTCTCCCCCCGGTGAACGGGTTTCGACTCTACGGCGGTAAGCCTGAGCTAGCACCTTGGCCTCTAGGTCCCATGGAGGGGACCCAGCCAAGGCGCAGGCCGCCTCGCCGGAGATGGTCCGGTAGCCCCGCACAAGTCTGATCGCCATGATCCTCTGCGCCCTGCGCAGCAGGGGCAGGGATCTGGCGGTCAGCCGCCCCGCCCATACGGGAGCACCGTACAGGGCCATCGACCGAACCACCCCGGCGTATAGGCGCCGGCAGCCTGCATTAGGCCCTCCCAAATTTGGAAGGAGCCTGCTCAGGGCTCCGGCGGTCGCCGTTAGTTTAGGGGCGAGCCGCCGGAAGTGGGCCTCGAACGTCCATCGGCTGTCGAGGAGCAATCCCAGGTACTGTAATGTACCCGAGATTTCGATGGACGTCCCGCCCACCACCAACCGGGAACCCACTGGGGGCGCCATCCGAGGCCTGTGGAAGCAAATGGCCTCGGATTTCTCCAAGGCCACCCCCAGTCCTAGCCGGCGAATCCGGGCCACAACGTGAGCCGTGGCCGCGGTCGCCAGCGCTCGGGCTTCCCGGTTGGTGCTCGCGCGGGCAGTCACGAGGGTGTCGTCTGCATAGCAGAACAATCGCACCCCCGGAAGCATTTGCCCACGCAGCACCCAGTCGTAGCCGATGTTCCACAGGAGGGGGCCAAGAACCGACCCCTGTGGAACACCGCACGACATCCTCCGCTCCTTCCACACACCCCCAGCCGTCGGGTACCTGACAGCGCGGTCAGACAGATAATTACTGACCACACGCTGCAGGTACATGGGGATGCGGTGGAAACGTAGGGCCTCCTTAATCACTCCCCAGGGCAAGGTGTTGAATGCGTTAGCGATGTCCAGCGACACCGCTAACACTACCTCGCGCCGGGTTGTTGCCTCCTCCGCCAGAAGTCTCACACCCTCGATACAGTCGAGGGTAGACTTGCCCTGGCGGAAACCGCACTGGAGGCAACTGAGGTCAGGCCCTACCTCCCTGAGGTGCTGGACTATGCGGGAAGCTATAACGCGTTCGAGCAGCTTCCCCGCTTCGTCCAGCAAGACAATGGGCCGATACGCGGAGGGTGTATCGGCCGGTCTTCCCTCCTTCCTGAGCAAGACTAGTCTCCCCGTCTTCCACCTACGGGGAAAGAGGCCCCGCTCGAGGCAGGCACTGAACGTCGCCCTGAGTCCAGACTCCAATGGACCCAGGGCAAGAGACCAGGCGCGCCCAGGGATGCCGTCTGGGCCAGGGGCGGGGTTTTTCGCTTTCATGCGACTCACCGCCCCGGCCAACTCCCACTCCGACACCCCCGGCGCACCTGTCCCAGTGCCATCCTCCTCCTCGAGAGGTGCCATACAAGGCAGCTCCACCTCAGCTCCCTGCGGGAACAGGGCGTCCACAACGGATTCAAGGAAATCCGGCCGAAGGCTCTCGGTGAGAGGGGGGGCGCGGGCACGAAGTTTCTTCCGTGCTGCTATGTACGGCCTCCCCCACGGATTCCGACTGAGCTCTTCGGCCATCTCCCTGTGGGCCCTGTCCTTGGCCTCGGCGATCGCCGTCCGCAAGGAGGCGCGGACAGCCCGATAAGCCTCGTAACGGCGCCTCTCCTCCTCGACGTCGCGTCGTCTACGACGCCTGTACCGAGTGTACTGGCGGCGCACTGCTACGCACTGATATCGCAACCGCGCCAGCTCCTCCGACCACCAGTACACCCCGCACGCCGGCCCTGAGCTTCGCACCCTCGGCATGCTGGCATCGCAGACGAGCGACATCCGCCGTTGGAGGTCCTCGACCTCCGCGGCAACCCCCCCACCCGTGGGCCCAGCGGCCCACGCCTGGACGATTGCGGCCTCGACGAGGAACTCGGGATCCATTTTCCTGACGGACCACCGAGGGCCGTCGTCTCTTCCCGACCGAGGAGTAATGGGAGCATGGCGTGCGGCCACCTCGAACCATATATATCGATGGTCCGAAAGTGTTTCCACACCCACCATTACTTCCCAATTCCTGACACATGGTGACATGGCGGCGTCAACAAAGGTAACGTCGACTTTGGAGCCGCCATTCCATCGCACGCATGTGTCAGCTGTCCCTGGGTTCATGACGGCCATCCCAGTTGAGGCCAACCAACCGTCCAGAAACCTCCCTCTGACGTTCGTGACCGTAGAACCCCACGCGGCGGATTTGGCGTTGAGGTCACCGGCCAGGACCACCTTGCCGGGGCGTAACCTATTCACCAAGTCTCCGACTTCAGTCATAAAGAGCTCAAAGTCGGAGAACGGTCTGTTGGGTGAAAAGTACGCCCCGATGACGGATACGTCTCCAATCTTAGCGGAGACGTACACCCCCCCCTCACCACGCGCTCCAGAGCTGGAGAACCAACTGCAGCCCTGGACGCGATGGCTACGTCCTCCACACGGTCCCCGACCCACTCCTCGCCCGACGGAACGAAGAGGGGTTCGGAGACCACAGCCACGTGCACCATGCGCTCCGCCAGGGTCTGAAAGATTAGGTCCTGGGCCCTGCTGGAGCGCATGATGTTCGCCTGGAGGAATCTAATGGAGGCCATTAATTAGCGACCTCCATTGGATCCTCCATAACCCGGCTCGTTGTGGGCTGAGCTGGGTCGGCGGTAGGTGGCGAGGGGACCCTCGGGCCATCACCCCCCCTACTCCTTCTCTTTGGAGCGGACGGTGCTTTGCACTGCCCGCTACCCGCCCTATGATCGGCCTTCAATCCCGCCCGTTCGCAGCTCCCACAATGTGGAGCTGCCGAGCAGGATCGGGCTTTGTGGCCGTTTTGACCGCAGCGATAACATTCGCCGCTGCGGTCAATAGCCGACGAGCACTCAGCTCTTAGGTGCCCCTTCTCCAGGCACCTATAGCAGCGCTGCGGGCGGGCCTCGAGCAACTGGACCCGAGCCGAGACCCAGCCCACTAGCAGCCTCCCAGCCGCCACCATTTTCTTTGCCACCGTGACAGGGACCCTAAGCCACAATGAGCCCAAAGCCTTCCCTGTCCTACGCATCACCCCGACCTGTATGTCGTGAGTGGTGCACTCACCGACCCGGGCGATGGCGATGATTACGTCCTCTTCGGTGGCGGCATCGTCCAAGCCCACGATGCGTATTTCTGCAGTTTTCGTGGGCGTGGACACACGTACTGCCGGTTCGTCAGAGAAAAACTCTCTGAGCCGGCTGGCCAGGGCACTCGCCTTTTCTTCCTTCTGGGGCCCGGATATTTCATACATACGAGCCCCCGTCGCCGCTTTCTTCAGGCGCATGCCGACATCCAGCCCCAGGTCATCGATTTTCACACATCGACGGGCCCGGGTCAGTATGTCGGCATATGTAAGGCCTTTTTCGGCGGCCTCCTCACCCAAGGTCACCACGACTGCAGCCGAGCGTGGAGTCTGGAGTTTCCTCCCCCCTTGCTTCGGCTGCGCTTTGGTGACAGCAGGCACTGCCTGCATTGAGCGCGCCTTCTTCTTGTTGGTACCCCTCCTCGCTACCACATTCCACCCGTCACTCATGGAGGCGGGAGCTGGCGGCAACGGGCAGGGCTCAGGTCGCTTCTCCTTCTCAACAACCTGTCCCTTCTTCTTTTTCTTCTTCTTTTTTTCCGGCTGGTTGGCCCCTCCGCTGTTGGCAGCAACTGGGTCAACCACCCGAATTTGAGGTCTTCTCAGAGGTCCAGAACTCTTCTTTGCCTCATCCGACACTTTATTTTTACGGGCGACTTTGGCCTTATCCAATCCTTCCTTGTTTTTATCCGAGGCCAATGGAGGTCTCAGTCTAGCCTCAGGAGGCAGACGGCTCTCCATGGCGTCCATCCTAGCCGTAAACATGTTACGAAGCCTGACCACCTCCTCTTCCATGGTCAGACCTACAGCCAGCCTCTCAGGGCCACTGGTTTGAGCCGCTGCTTTAAAAGGGATTTCTCCCGGCGTCAATCCATGGGAGGAGATCTTAGGGATCATTTCCTTGAGGGTGGCCACCTCCCTAGACAGGTTACTGACCACCATGGCTAGCCGGGCATTTTCGGCCTTGAGGACTTTAACCTCGTCTGCCTCGCTACGCCCAGCCAGGACCCCCACAATCTCCTCCATTTTCTTGGCAACTTGATTTAGGTTGCCACGACATTTAAAATTAAGGTTACGTGACTTACCCACTGTCACCTTCATCTCCTCAACATTTTTCAATAGCTCATCATAAGCCTGTGAGGAGCTAAGAGTCTTCATTCCAGTTTGGCCTTCAGAAACCTTGCGGAATCCTTGAGCTACGATTGTCATGTCCGATGCGGCAGCCGACCTTCTCGTTGACCTACCACTAGGCGAGTTTTCATCCTCAATGTCTGTGTCTCCGATAAGCACTTGACGCCGATACTCGTCACGCGCTTCCCGGAGACCCACCTGCGACCCTCGTGTCTTAGTCCGAGATTTTCTGTTGGCCTTCTTAGACCCTGCCTCTTCATCCGAGTCAGAAAAGCTGCCAATCACACTTCGAGGACGCTTTTGGGGCTTAGTGCCCAAGCTTGTCCGCGTCAAATCCTCCATGCTGACACTGTTACCCAGATTTTCCGAGCCAGAGCTCGCACTGCGAGCGCCAGCCACCTTCTTCACACTACGCGCGGGATTGCGCCGTACCTTTTCGCACGTATCAGCGGAAACACCAGCCGAGCCGGTCTCGATTCCACCGATACCCCCTCCTATCTCCTCCGAAGCATTGGTTGCCCCCCCAGATACGATGGGGCGACCAAGGCCAGTGTTGCACGGCACCTGCAAAATATAATTCGCAGAATGCGGCGAAACACTGGTCTCGGTGAGGGATTCCCCGGATAAACCGGGACCCTCCTGGGTAGTCGTAACGATGAGTTTGTCCATTGCTTCATTAATTTCATTTTTTTTTTTTTGTGTTAGGACCCTATCGACTGGATTCCCCCCAGCCATTCATCCCCTCGGCGGACCCTGAACCTTGGGATTGGGGTAATTTTTTAGAGAGCTTTTCTTCCTCGCGGCCCCTTCCCTCGAACGAGAAGAGCGGCCCCCGGTTCCACATTAACTTGCGGATTACGGGTCGCCCGACGTGGCTCCCGAGTTGAGAGCCAAAAGCCTACCGACCATGGAAAAAAAACACAGCCGGAACAGCTCGCCGCGCATTGTGGGCGTTTCCGCCCCCACAAGTAATTTTTTATAGAGGTTGTATTCCTCGCAGCCCCCCCTCCAAAAAGGAGAAGCGGCCTCCGGTTTCGCATTAACTTGCGGATTACGGTCTACTCCTGCCCGACGTGGCTCCCGAGTTGAGAGCCAATAGCCTACCGGCCACGAATATCACAGCCGGAACGGCTCGCCGCGCATCATGGGCGTTTCCGCCCCCACGGGTAATTTTTTAGAGAGGTTTTCTTCCTCGCAACCCGAAGGTCCCCGTTCCCATTGCTGGGCATCCGGGCTTGACCGACGGTGGCCCATAAAACCATGTCCAGCCAGACTTAAAGTAAGCCCAACTGAACCCGTCGCTCATTAGAGACTCCACCATTAACCCACCCGGAGTCCCCGGCCCGTCCAGATTGCCCTCTGCTAATCAGAGGGACAACTGGATTGGCCACCCCATAGTGGTCCGTTCGCCAAGACAAAGCTTGCCCAGGGTGCGCCACGAGGAGGCCTACCACTTAAAGTAAATTAAAGTAACCGTATTAAAGTAACCGTAATTCAAAAAAGTTATTTTGTGGAAAATTGTTAAAATATAGAATAACGTTTTTAAAACTCCTGAGAGTTAAAGAGACCCTTAATATGGAACAGCAAGAAAACACTAGCTTCTTTAATAGATCCTAACGTAATATCATAGGCGGCTTTAATATAAGGATTACAATGTATCTATCTCAATTAAGATTATTCTGAATAAGGTCATTTAAATACTAAGCGTGCAAGTACAAATGTATATCTTTAATATTTAAATGAGTTAATTTTTTACGTATATATATATAGATGTATATATTTAGCTAGGTTTCATTTACAAAAAAAAACAAAAAATCAGGCAAAAAGTTATTAACATTAAAATTAATATAAAACACTATTTTTGACGTAAATTGTCAAATCAGCGTAGATTATTCGGTGAACGGATGGTCTCGACAAATAAAAATACCTAGGATAGAGCCCCATCTACCCAATATTTTTTTAAAGTAAGAGGTTATCTGAGTAAGGCTCGGTCAACAAGGTACTAGCAATTAAAGAAGATGTTGTATGAGAATCTTTATAGCCCAATTCATCACATCTTGACTCATAAAAAAGGAAGTTAATTTATAAAATCTCATGGTACATATAAAAAACAATTTTGCCAAAAGACAAGAATAATATCTACATTCATATTATTTCTTTGTTCTTAGTGTAAATTATTATGTTCAGCAAGATTACCGGCATAAAAGTAAACGGTGTTATTGTTGTAACACGTCTGAAACAACAAAGATTAATGCGACACCTGCTCCCTATATGTATTTCCCCAGACAGAACCTTGAAAGAGGCAAAAAGTATAAATACAATTTATACATCATAAAACTAGTCATATATGGAACTTTCTTTATGGATTGACTCGGTTTGCCGCGGCTTGTCTCGTTTGGACATTAGTGTCACACAGTTTTTTCGACTTTCATAATGACCCCGGAATAATTCTAGGTAAAAAAGTAAATTTTATGTTCTTCTAAAATCTCCTCTATCTTCCTGTAAAAGTCCTATTTAAATCGTCAAAATTTTAGCTGTTTCGGACAATGTACTATGAACGTGCACCTTCCTTATAAAATTGTAATAGATTTTATTAAAAAAACCACAAAAAACTGTTAAGATTTTGATAAAATATATCACATACACACACAGCTTTTGAGAACTTTATTTCATAATTATGGATTGTTTAAAAAATAAAAGTAATGATATTATTATTTTGTTATAATTCTCGATGAAAATTATCTGGTTAAATAAAAAATTATGCTATTAATTTTATAACATAATTTTGTATTCTATTGTGGATTTTAGCAAAATATATATTTCTTGTTTTATGTATGTCCTCAAAATAGAAATAGAAATAATATATAATGCTAAATGTAGAGTGGACTATAGAATGGAGTAAATATATAGTGGACTACGTTTTCATAGCTGATACGTGCAGGATTTGCAAAAACACATGCACAAACCTTCACCATGCCCACCTCTACACACAAACGCTACACACTTTCACTATCACAAACTCAACAATCGATTCGCGTCGCAACTGAAGCATCATTAGGAGATTGACTCCAAGAGAAAATCGCAAAGCAAAATTTTAAAACGTCTCACACAAGAATTACCAGGACAATGTATTAACTGTAAAATTAATTTTTCAATTTACTCACACCCAAAAAGAACCCAAGAGGAGACCAAACATAAAACTCAATATGCTATTACATAAAAGGAAACTGTTATTAGCTCTGGTGCAAGCACCGCTGGACCATAAAACGTGCTTTATGACTTGCAGCTGAAATTTTCAACAGAAACTATGTGACAGACGTTTGTATTAATTATTAAAGCAAACAAGCAGACTTCTGAAAGCTCAGGTTGCGAAACTCAGTGTTTTAGAAAGCCAATTAATTTTACGGCACCTGTTAGGAAACTTGTGTATTATGCTTATTTAGAACTAGCAATCACCAGCGGATTCGCCCGCTTGGAAAGATTAAAACCGTAATATAGTCTTTTGATAACCATAAAAGTGGTTAAAATGGGTTAACCTTAAAAGCTAGACATATGATGTCGTGAACTTTTATTAATAACTTTTAAAGGGGAACAATTTTTCAATGCATAATTTTTGAGTAACTTTCATCGTTTAGTCAGCGCACACAAGGAAACTTTCTAATTTTGCAGTTTTCTTAATATTTTTTGTTGCTGTTCCTCTCCTATTCTTTTTATCGTGATGTTAAAGTGAAATTCCTTAGATTAGCGTGTTCAAACAATCAAACAAACTAACAAACTCTTCAGCTTTATATATTAGTATAGATAAGGTCGTGCAAGAAATGATCATGTAAGGGGAAACTTGTTTTAATAAGCTTGAAAATAGCTTAACTAGAGATCTCTTATTAGTCCTCTGTAAAGAATGAGATATGCTAAAAGGTTCATATTGAAGGCAATACATGTATTGACAGGCCCGTTGGCGTAGTTGGCAGTAACCCTGCCTTCCGCTACGCGGGCCGTGGGTTCGATTACCGCCGCAGCCCAAAAAAATTGTTGGTTCTTTTAGTTTTGGCGTATATTTGTATTTTAGTACGTCTTTCAAAGTATACAAGAATATATTTACTGGTTGTCTATCACCCATAACACAAGCATTAAGTTAGATTATTTGGGGACGGACGACTGTGCGTAATTGTCCCATTATTTATTATTATACTACTCTACCCTGCAAAGTCTTGCATCCTAGTAAAAGTTACTAGCATATATACATAACTTAGTATATTTTATACTAAGTTTACTTTGAGTCTCGAAGAATCGTTCTTTTATGTATTCACTTATTAAAGTATCATCATTTGATTGAAAAAACGGTTTTGGCTGAAACTCTTCTTGTCTTATTCATATTATTATAATAAATGCAAACATTATAGATGTCTATACATCTGTCGGTTACGATTTCACTGATAATTCAATGAACAAATATTTATCAAATTTGGAACAATTGAAGCATTTCGTCTTACATACCGGAGTTAAATTTAGGACTCTCTTTCTTTTAAAAACTTTTTAATTTTTTTTTTTCTTATAATACGCCATATTACCTTATTTTCGAAATACCTATGAAATAAATAAGTATTTTAAAGATTAATCTGGCTTAAACAAAGTCGCGGACTTAACTGGTCATTTTCATGCGGTGAGGCTAACTTCAAATATAGTATTAAATACGATATTTTCATTATTTTTTTACGATAGAAATAAGAAGCGTTTTTTCATAAGTCAAAATCAATTCAATATCTTTTTTTTGACAACATTAAACCTCTGCGCTATTATACATTTTTTTTAAATGTAATAGCGCCTCTCCGCACCTCACCTCACCTCTCCGCACGTCACCTCACCTCGCCTCACCAATCTTATCCCCATTATTACTTTGGATACAATACTTTAAATAAATAAAGAAATAATAGAATTTAACTCAACGATTTACTAAAACGAAGCAAATTTTAAGGACATCTTAGAAATGTAGGCACAATATCGTCTTTGTGGTTTTTCATACAATACATTACTTGCGTAAACGAAATAAAAACGCCTCTAACATTTGCCATTGTTATTGTAACATGTCTGAAATAACTAAAATTAATGGCACACCTTCGCCAACCTACAAATTTCTTAGAAATATTTTAATATTTACATCAAACCACGAATATATTCCGAATACTAGAATTTCACCTTCATTTTTCCTTCCAATTGTTTCTTTTTTTCAGTAAAAGAAAGGTTGTTTTCTGAAATAGAGTTCAAATAAACATCCAAACCATCTTATTATTAAAGAAACTACGAACAAATTGCTTTAGCCACACGTTTAACGCATTCAACATTTGAGTTCTATTCGAAAAATTGACCTCACATCTATGATCTGACGTCTATTAATAATAAATCATCATCATCTTCCTGCCCTTAACCCACTCTAAGTGGGGTCGACAAAACATGTTATAAACATATCGTCACATGATTTGCCTACGAATTTTACGATCGGCCGCCTGCCTGACATCAACTTACCTTAGACGTATTTTACGAAATCTCGGTAAGAAAGAGGGTGGTTTATTTTACCTAACCGGATACCACACAGTGGATTAACTTACCTTAGTCGCCTTTCAATACACCTCGGTAAGAAATGAGGGTGGTCTATTCTACTCAGCCGGATACCACACAACGGGTTAACCTTAGTCGCCTTTTACGACACATTGGTAACAAAATACGTAGCCAAATCATGAGACAACGTGTTTATAACATGTTAAGCCGACTCTTAGTCTTAGTCGACATTTGAGTGGGATTAAGGCAGGAAGGCGATGGACACGTTTTTGGCTGGCTCCCCTACCCTCGTAAAATAACTCTACTATTTTAACACGCAGACGGAGTCGCAGGTATTGTTAGTTATAAATAAAAACAAGCGTATATTCTACTAAAGTAGATAATTAAAGTAATGAACGTGTCACCGCTGCGGTTTGCACAGCGCGGCCAACTTTTAAATGGGACAACATGAATTAACGCACAAACTGGCTACCACGTCATATTAATAAAGTTACCAGCCAGATATATGTGTCGGCTGACCGCAGCACGGCCGTAACATGAACATGTTGTGTTTTTTTAGATATAACAGTACACTTTACCACGATCTAAAATAACACCTATAAAGATTACCGCGAATTCAAATTTAAAATATTTTTTTTATTTCTAAATACTAGCTTTTACCCTCAACTTTTTTTACGTGGACTGTTATCGCGTGATAGGTTGATAATAGATAGCACTTTTCAATGTCATCTTATTCCTGTAGAATTGACAGGGTTTCTATAGCCGGATTAATTACCTTAGTCGCCTTTTACTAAGAGTGGTCTATTCTACTCAGCCGGATACCTGAAAAAATTTAATATTCCCAAAAAAATATATTTTATACTTCTCTCGCCAAGTAGAGATGAGAACATTGAAAAACTTTTGTAAAGTTACAGTTACTATATAACGAACAAAAACAAATAAATAAAGTAACGAAAATATGGCATAATAGCAAACTACTCATAACTTTAGTATTTTGACTAATTCTACAAATTATATTTACTAGCGTTTACTCGCAACTTCGTTCGCGTGAAAGGTTGATAATAGATGGCGCTTGTTAATGTCCTCCTATTCCTGTAGAATAAACAGGATTTTAATAGCCTATATGTTACCCCGGTCGATAAGGAATAATTATGCCAAATTTCTTCGATATTGCTTCAGAGGATTCGCCGTGAAAGAGTAGCAAACATACATCCATACTGACAAACTTTCGCATTTATAATATTAGTAGTATAGGATGGCACTAGGTAATGGAAACGCTTTGTAGTGCATATGTTGGGAATCCTGTATATATCAGGTATGATATATCGTGATATATCGATTTATATCGATCCAGTAGTTATTGTGTGAAAATATCACAAATATACAAATAAATTTTTCCTCCTTACACCCGTAATATTAGTATAGACAATAAAGGTACGGTTACTTACAATATGGCGCCCAGCATGGGACCGAGTGACCTCGAGTATATATATTGTTAAAATCAATAAAATGATGATGATTGTCCAAAATGATTTTTAACGACCAGATTGAACGCCTTTTGGAGACGATTCGCCAGATTAACTTCGCTGACGACTTACACAAAAAGAAATCGTAAAAAGCCTAATAGATGTTAAAAAGTTTCAACAATAAAATAGTTGCTTGATTATTTACGTGATTGTCCCACATGTTTATTATTATTTATTATTATATAATTTGCTTCTATTTTTAATTAAAAGTTACACATAAAGAGAGCCATGAAAGTTAAAAAAAAACGTTAAATTACAGATTAGTTAACACAATATAGCCGCCATTTATTTAGTTAGGCAGGCGCGTCAAAATGAATTACGGCACTTCATTACGCTAAAGTGCTGTCTTATAAAAGCTAAAAAGACCCTATTATGCGAGGGTAATAGCTTTTCTCCTTATTCATTAAATACAACAGTTCATTTTCAATTCTGCAAAACACAATAGAGCTTTACGAAACATATTTGGGTAGATTTCGTCGATCCCACTTAGGTATAACTTAATTAATATTTATAATTTCTAATTTAACTAATTGTTTATAAAATCAAGCTGTTGATAGCCCAGAGGTGAGAAGGTGGCTCTCTTTAGATACGATCATGGGTTCAAACACCGGCCAGGCACCAATGAGTTTTTCTTTTAAAACTTGTGTATCTTATTGATAATTGCAATTTATCGTGTGGAAACCTGTATATTTCTAGAGAATTCTAGTGATATGTGCTACCTACCAGTCTGCTTCAGTGCGGATTGGTAGGTAATACATATCACTAGAATTCTCTAGAGATCTGCAGGTTTCTTCACGATATTTTCCTTCACCGAAAAGCGTGTGATAAATTGCAATTATCAATTAGTAGTTTCAACAGAAAAACTCATTGGTGTCTCCCCGGGTTCGAACCCGTGATCTCATCGAAAGAGTCGCACGGTGTTACCGCTGGGCTATCACAACTTACAGCGCTGGGCTATCACAGCGAAATTTGTACTAATACATAATCTGTATTAAGTAGGTTAACAAGAGAATATAATGCAATTTGCGAATCTATCGATATGTTCAGCGATACATTTTTTAAGTTTAAAAAAAATATTCTTAAGCTCCAAACATTGGAGCCGTAGTGTTACATTGAGTTATTTTGCTTATTTTATTTTAGTTAAGTTACACAGTTATTTTAGTTAAGTTATTATGTTAAGTTGTCCTTACAAATAATGATGTGCATGCTGTGGCACCTAAAGGCAGTGCATTTAATGTTTTTGTGGCGTATTTAGTTTATTCTAATGTTTTAATGTAACTGCCACTGGTTGTTCCGAATAAATAAAATAAATAAATAAATAAATACCCATTTCGCATTTCATGGATATATGTTGGGGATAGAGGGAGGACGAAAAGAAGATGGTTGGCTTGAGGGAAGAATGACACGCTTTTAAAAGGAGTAGCGCCAGAATAGACGAATAATATAAACGAACGGAAAAGCATATTGTGCTCCACTTAAATAAGGGCAGGAAAATGATAATAATGATGGTGGATAGACAATACGCCCGGCTTGGATTTTTGACACTACGGGTTGATATGAAGACCGATTTGAACCCGACACCGTAAGCGTCGCATGCACAAACTTCATCCGTGCATCCGATGACGAAGATCACAGCGACAGGAAGCATGTTGAAGAGTCCGACCACCGCCGCTACTGTGACCCCTCTCCCCACCCCTGCCACTCACGAGTCGTGCCCAGCGAGCTGCTGTACGCAGTTCCCACCGCGATAACGTCCTCTAAAGAGCTCATGAATAAGTGCCCCGGATGGGTTCGAAACTAGTCGGGCTAACCCGATAGAATAAGACGTAAGTATAGTCGGTTCAATACATTATCTATGAATAATATTCACGATAGTTTAATTTTAAAAAAAGATACAAGATTTAAGCTTCTATTAAAACATTTTATACTGTACGTTAATGCCAGTTTTATAACTTTGCATATGCATTTTTCCGTTAATGATGTACCAATTGATAAATGTCAAGAGGTGCTCTGCGCTGAGAGCGTGCCAGCACTTACGAAAAATAAAGATCGTTATGTGAAAAGTACTTCGCCATCTTGTAATATGTTGTTTCATCGGCATTAAGAATTTTCATCTAATTCAAACGTTTAATTTTTTTAAGTGTTTTTATTCAATTATGTTTATATTTACCACTTGTCGGTCACCCATAACACAAGTCACAATAAGTACTTTGGGGCGGACGGTCGTGTGTGTAAGTGTCCTATATATTTATTTATTAAAATTCTGATCGTTTCTTTCTCTGCACATTCTTCTGTATCGAGGTCTCTTTTATACCAAAATTCACATTGCTTTTTGTTCCATTAGGGCGCGAAATACTCACACTAATTAAATACCCATTGCTTTACGACTTTCTTTACGAAGTTTCACAACTTAGGTGAAACTTGACTCATCTTAATTAAATATTAATGTCATTTTATCTTAAGCTTTTAGTTAAAAACATTATACAAACGTCATGTTGGAAAACTGCAATAATTTAAACATGGCGATTCAGTGAGGTACGCAGAAAGCTCGTTCAAATAACAAGTACCTAGGTGACCTTGGTTTTTTAAGACGATATAAAAAATGCAATATAAAAAAAGGGATATGAGATATCTAGACTTGAACTGGGGTATAATAATTTTACATCCCGCCCGATTACCCCGATAAGCTATTACAATTTTACAAATGACAGTTTAATTAGCCTATGTTTTCAAATAATAAAGAAGTTTTTCAGTGAATGAAAACAGGGGAAAATAACATTATTTTTTTTAAATTAAACCTAGCTAGATCGATTTATCGCCCCCAAAACCTCCTACATACTAAGTGTCATGAAAATTATTGGAGACGTTTTCGAAATTCAGATTCTATGTATATCTCATATATGTATATACAAGAATAACTCCTTTTCAATATTAAGGATAATGTAGATAGCGAATAAAAAACATACCACGTTTTTTATAGCATCATACTATTTATATGGTCTGGAAGTAACTTACTTTAATTAGATTCGGCATAAAAAGGTCTATATAAAAATCAACTCCATTAAAAGCTTTTAGCCCAAAATAGTGATAAATTAATTGAGCTCAATATACGGTAATCGGCTGAAGTAATTGACATTTTAATGCCGGATCGTTCATTTACCGCAAATAGATAAATTTACAAAATAAAGCCGTGTGGTATCCAGCTGATTAGAATAGAAGAAGCTCATTTCTTACCAAGGTGTCGTAAAAGGCGACTAAGGTAAGTTGACCCGTCGTGTGGTATCCAGCTGTGTAGAATAGACCACACTAATTGCTTACCGAGGTGTCGTAAAAGACGAGTAAGGTAAGTTGACCCGCCGTGTTGTATCCGGCTGATTAGAATAAAAGCTCATTTCTTACCAAGGTGTCGTAAAAGGCGACTAAGGTAAGTTGACCCGTCGTGTGGTATCCAGCTGTGTAGAATAGACCACACTAATTGCTTACCGAGGTGTCGTAAAAGGCGACTAAGGTAAGTTGACCCACCGTGTTGTATCCGGCTGAGTAGAATAGACCACCCTCATTTTTATCGAGGTGTCGTAAAAGGCGACTAAGGTAAGTCGACCCGTCATGCGGTATCTGGCTGAGTAGAATAGACCACCCTAATATCTTACCGAGGTGTCATAAGAGGCGATTAAGTTAATTTGACCCAACGTGTGGGATTCGGCTGAATAGAATAGACTATTCTCTTTCTTATCGAGGTGTCATAAAAGGCACCTAAGGTAAGTTGATCTCAGATAGGCGGCCGGTCGTAAAATACCTAGCGAAATCATGTGACAACATGTTAATAACAAGTTGTGCCGAAAACACTTGGAGTGGGATAACAGCAGGAGAATGATGATGACGTTTAGTTGTGAAAAAACGAACAATACGTTTTATATGTAATACCGAAGATTATTGCCGATGCGTAGAATTTCTTATATTCACACGAGACGAGTATAAATAAATTAGGAACATTATCATTGGAATAAGATCGACAACTACGTGCTGAACCGAAATTCGATAAAATCGAATGAGCTTCGTAGCACGTATTACGGCAAACGTTGGCGCAAATATTGTACATAGCATATAAAATACGATTATACTGCATATATAAAATTCGATTCTAATGTCGTATACAATATACGTAATATACTGTAAATAGTATTGTAAATGACAACAATCCGCCATATCAATTACATTACGTTTATATACAAAATTCTCATTATGTATCAACAATTCAATTCAATTTTTCTATTTACAAAAAATTAAATACAGTGAATACGCGAATGACATATGACTGATATGTCATTCGCGTTTCGGTGAAGGAAAACATTGTGACGAAACCTCTATATCCTTCGAAATATCCTGAGATATGTGTAACCTCCACCCTAAATTCAGCAGAGTGGTTCAGCATGCAGGAGGTTTTGGAGGCAAAACATTGATCTAGCTATGTTTAATTAAAAAAAAAAAACATTTTATCCATGTTTTTGGGCATTAAAAAAAACGAATTAAATATATAAAACACTATTTTTGCCGAAACTGTCAAGTCAGCGTAGCTTATTCGGGGAACGGGTGGTCTCTGGATATGAAAATACTTAGGATACAAACTATTTTTTCTTTTTTTTATTTTGTAAAAAATACCGAGCAAAGCTCGATCAATCAGGTACTACAATATAACACAAGCCGAACTTGTCTGATGGGACTCTCTTCTTAAAATTTTACCTTATTCGTCATTGGTCATAGAACGTAAAGGTGTATTTTTTAATACCATGTGATTCATTTGTCACGCAATGTATACTAGCTTTAAGCCATGTGCCAATATCGTATGCAATTAGTGGATAAATTGATGTAGCTTCAACGTGCGGGTGGGTACCACGAATATGTAATGAAGCAATTAAGTACACCCCTTAATACCAACCGCCTTTTGCACGTATGAGGGAAATTACGTACAATTGTTTGATCGTGTCTCATCATTTCTTATGAGCAGGAACACCATTTATATACTCGGTACCGCAAAAAGTTCAGTTGTTTAGTCGCGGAAGTATATTTTAATGTTTACTCATTTACCATTATTTAAATAATTTATAGATTTAGGCGTTACTTTGCGGAGGTCCATAACACAAAAGTAATGAGAATATTATTTTACTATAATCCGAGATAAAAGGAAATATATGTAATGCTAAATGTATTTTGCTGGAAGACATACACGAACTCTACAGGCACACACCACACACATTTCAACTTACCCAGTTCATCACAGGACATGCATACCACCGAGAGTACTTGAAGAGATTCAAAATCGTCGAGTCCGATGTCTGTCCGTGTGACGATTACACGAAACAGACCCTCGAGCACCTGATTGCCGAGTGCTCCGCATTCGGCAAACAGAGGCTCGAGCATGAAAATCTCTGCGAGTACTATCAGTTGGACCCATATAAACTCACCACATTAGTAGGGAAACACGTGGCTATTGAATCTTTCATAAGATTCACTAGCCACATCATAGATCACTTGAAACGATTCAATAACACTTAACACCCGTACACACAAAAACTATTCATCTCACACATACACAACATAACTCAATCACAACTTACAATTAACAACACTAACCCCTCTCGCCCCAGCACTCCACAATACAATGAGCATCGCTCTTGCCTCCCCCCCCCTACCTATAAAATACAAGAAATTTAAAAAAAAAAATTCTTTAAAAAGAAATTTTTTTTTTTTTAATTAAATTAAAATTAAGTGTTTGATTTTGCATGTTATTGTTATTTATGTTATACACCTTCTTTTATACAAAAAAAAAAAAAAATAATGTTTACGTCACCTGTTTGTTTTAAATGTTTAGTATGAGTCTCACTTATGTTTGTTCTTTTAGTGTTAACTGTTAAGTTTAAGATTTTTAGTTGTAAGTTGTAAATACTGTGTACCAATTAAAGCAAACAGGCAGGGTGGCGGTGGACGTATCCAATCGCGGAAGCCACCACCCTTGACCTGGATGAGTTTGGCCAAATGAGGCGTTTCTCAGCAGTGGGCCGAATAAAAATACAACAGCGACCCACTTAAAATCGGAAAAAAAAAAATGCTAAATGTAGAGTGTACTATTCGTTCTTATACCTAACCTCGCAAAGTTTTGCGATTTTGTCGTGGAGTCTATCTCCTGAAGATGCTACGGTTACGGGTTGAAACCATTGTTGAGATTGTGGCGGTGAATGTGTGCAGTGCTTGTGTATTGTTGTGTCATCGGTGTCGGGTAGTGCATGAGTTCTTACAAATTCTGCATGTATCAGGTATTTGAACAGGAAAATGTATGTAGCATTTTCTTTTATAGGATTATAGCAAAATAATATTCTCATTACTTTTGTGCCATTGTTTAATTAATTAATCATCATTTTGTCATCGTCATCATCATTTATCACCATTGTCCTTATCCCACTCTAGGTGGAGTCGCCACAAAATGTTTTAACCATCTTGTGATATGGTTTGGCTAGGTATTTTATGACCAGGCACCTTCCTAATTTAACTTAGTTGTCTCTACGACACCTCGAAGAGAAATGTGGGTGGTCTATTCTACTCAGCCGGATACCGCACGGGGATTTTCACTAATTTTGTTTCACAAAATTTCAATAGAATTATAAATATTTTCAAAAAAAAAAAACATTGCAAAATACAAAAATATTGGCGTCCACAAGGAGCGGAGAAAGAACCCCAGTTCCCGGCAGTTAGGACTCTAGACTGAGAAATCTCCTCATAATACATGTCGTCTTAAGCAATACTGCTTTATGTATCCTGCCATTGATCCAACAACTAAGCGAAAGCCTCTTGAGATGTTGGTTGAGGCTCTTGAATAGTAGATCGTTTATCAATACAATAGAACCAACTATTATTATTCCAGTTACAGGTTTATGGTTGCCTGTTACCTCTCTTTTCTAGATTGGTATTATCCTAATTGTGAAATTACTAATTAGGAAATCAGTTATTCACGTGTAGAAAGTATGTGGGATTGATGAATTTATTCTGAACAAAATCTCTGTAACGAAATCAATTTTGATTATTCGGAAATTTGAAATTGAAAATGCTGCGTTAATGCATTGGATTTATAAGCTTAAATTATCCTCAAATATACATATATTTGAGGATAATTTAAGCCCAAATGATGATGGAATCAATTCACATGATGAAGTTAAAACGATAATGACATGAATCTATGAACCTATGAACGAATGAATCTATGAATTATGTTGCTTTGATACTAAATTATTTTGGTCAGGAATAGTAGTTTCATGAGTATAAATTTAGTAAATGTAAAGGATCTGGCCTATCAACATTAAAACAACACATACACTTTTTAACACAACAATTTCGCTATTTAATGTACAATCGATAAACAACAATCATGATTTGATTTTGTATGATCTACTGTATATTTCCTTTGCAAATCGCATCAAATTTTTGGCTATTTAGCATCGTTATATCGCTCTATCCGAAGAATAGTCACAGCATTGTTTTTGAAAATAAATGAATTTGAATTTGAAAAAATGAATTTGAATTTGAAAGCATAGGAAATGTTACTTTATTCTTCGGACAGGGCGATCTGTATTGCTAGATTCAACCAATTTGTTGTTGTAAGAGTGGATTTCTTTTGAAGAATATATAGAAACTTATTCTTGTCAAATGCGCTATTAAATAAAATTTATTAGATTCCAAACCATTAATACCAGTAAGTTCACCTACAGTCAACATACAATCACTAGAGCTTCTGCGCTCTACTCTTCGCATTTCCCGCTCTCAAAAGTACTTATACGCTCGTCCATCCCACCCAGTGATGCTATAAGTTCCATTAAGTCTAATATAACATTGCCAGGTTCAAAAACATAAAAATGGTCGACGGTTTTGAGATGAATTGCAAATGCTGATTGTATTTCTTCAACAGCGTCTGCCTTTCCCCATTTTCTTTCTTTCTCTATCTCTTCTTCAATCGATGGACGTCCACTACTGGACATAGGTCTCCTCACGGGATACCCACCTTAATAAGTGATTAGAAATAGTTACTAATATTTGTATTTTCCTTTGACCACTTTTGCTTTGGTTAGTTACCACCCTATCGCCAAAGCCATACTTTATACATGACCTTATCATGTTCTAGGTATTCTCTATCTCTTGAACTTTGATCCCTATAGAATTCGTATAGTTTAATGTAACTAGTTATAAATAAAACGGCGTCTTATCGAAACAAATGAATACAGCCTATCCCCTAAATCACTATAAATTACGGTCTCCCTTCTGGGTCAAAGTATTTCCCTTTTATTTGCCGGATGAATTTCGATTTCGAAGAAATCACCAATGGTTGAGTGGATATCTTGCTAAACTAGTTTTTAATATATAAAGTGTGTCTGTCTGTTATACTCTCAAGGCTTATTTAATCATAATAATAAATATATGAGGCAAAAAATGATTTCGTGACCACAGTGGATGCAACTCTGCCGAAACGTCGAACCTTATTCAAGTGTAATTCGATATTAACGCAACGTGACCCATATGTTTATATAATAATGGGTTAAGAATTAGTTTCCACTTTTTAGTTTGATGTTTTCTACTTTTTAAACTATATTTATTTTTACTAGTTATAGCATTATTTACTCCCCTTTTATGCCCCCCCATAAAATTACGCGCATCATCACTAAAACTGCGCGTTTTATGTTTAATCCAAAACGATTTGGCCTTTACACGTTCCCACGTCTAGGTCGTATACAGTTTTTATTATGCGGCGTTGTTTGAGTATCCAATTTTCTAGTCTGCAATTTGAAACATCTCTTTTATTTTTATCACTTTCAAGATAGTTATTCGATTCCTTTTTATACTTGTACTAGTATAAAAGATGTTTAATAAAATATTCTGAATATCGTTATAGTTATTATAGTTTTATTTCTCGGCTATCAAATATTTAACAGAGTTAAAAAAAGTTACTAAAGTTTAGCGACGAGACCGTGCGACTCTCTTGGGAGGGTCAGATGTAGCCCGAAAACAGGGATAAAACGACATTTTTTAAATAAAACTTATCAAGATCGATTGTTCTCCCCCAAGCCCCTCCCTCTACATGCTGAATTTCAGGAAAATCGTTAGAACCGTTTCGGAGATTCCGAAAATATATAATATATACATACAATTACTATTAACTGATTTAAATATTAAAGATATTACGTGTTGCTATGTTACTAAATGAATTATAAACAGTAATAATAAGGAATGTTAAATATTATACAACCAAAAGCTGCTAATAGTGTTTTCATTTACTCAGGATTAATTACCATCACATTATAATGAGGGTAGGCGGGGCCGAGTGTTTACAAACACGAGGTATAAAAGGAAAGTGTTTTCACTTTACGTATTTCTTTTCCTCATGCTGTCAAATTAGATATTTTGATAATGACCCAAACTTGGGTAACCTATTTCATTACTCAATTCGGTCAAGGATCTAGATTATGATTACAAATATACCTAATGTTTTATTTTTTTATCCTTCTGGCTTTATCCCTCCATAAGTGGGGTCAGCACAATTGCTCCCGATGCATCGATTAGCGGAGGGAAGGGCTACTTTTACGAAGGCCCCGACTCAGAAATGGCGCTTTCCAGAGCCACTGCTGGCGGGGATGGGGGCAATGTGTACAACGGTACCCTGTCCCCGCAACCAGCAGCGTGGTGGAGCGCTGTCAGGTTTTTACTCGGTGAGAGTCCGACATACCCGCCACTCATCCCTTTCGGGCGGTGACTACCCATAATGGGTTTTGCTGACATAAAAAACATGCTATAAACATGTTGTCACATGATTGGGCTAATTATGTTACGACCAGCCGCCTGCGTAGCTTCAACTTAACTTAGTCGTCTTTTGCTGACACCTCGGTAAGAAAGAGGATGGTCTATTCTACTCATCCGGATACCCACACGGCATCATCAGTTAAATGAAACAAGCAATTATGAAGAATCGAAAGTACAATAATACTACATTATTAGCAAAATTTCATTTAGAATTCTACAATTAAAATACAGTCATAGCCCGATTAGTTTGCAAATTTACTTGTCGCTCTCTTGAAAACTCATTTAAACACACATCAGACCATATGCGACTTACGTCCAGATTTAGATTTAATATTTTATTTTAATATAATTAAATTCATAGGTTAAATTTATCCTATTATATCCTCAAAAGATGTAACCGCGATTTCAAATTAACCGTAAAACCAATACAAACAGAATGAAATACTTTCGCATTTTTTATTCGTTTTCAAATGTTAATTTTGATCAACTTGCTTTTATACTATTGTAGCAAATTATATCAATAAATGTTCTTTATCACCTTAATAATTCCTTCATATTATAAATAATAAAGTTTATGCAAGAAATTTGTTTCATTAATTTAGTTCTATAATTTGTTTATTCAAAATTTTTATTGTAATTTTTATAAAAATCATCTGTTCGAATTAATGTACGAATAAGAGAACATTTTCCCGAAATAATGGGGTCTCTTTAGCCACTATAAGACACCACTTTGGCGTAATGAAGTGCTATAATTCATTTTGACGCGCCTCCTAACTAAATGAATGGCTCCTCTAGTGTGCCAGACGCCGTAATTTGATCTGTGAGATTTTTAAATGGCTATCATTTTATTCTTAATGTACGTATATTACTTATATAGTCATCGTCTTAATCAGGCGTTACTTTGCGGAAATCCATAATTCAAAAGTAATAACGATATCTGGTTGGACTTATTTTTTAATACATGTCACTGCCATGAATTTAGTGGTGAGTGATAGTGGTGAAATCGCGCGACCAATCGAATGGTCGCGCCGCAGCCGCCATTGCGGTTTATCGCCGCGCCGCAACCGCGATTACGTTTTACACCGCCGACAAAACAAGTCCGCACCGCTTGAACGCATCACCGCTTTTTTGTACCGCAACGGTCATCCGCGCCGCGTCTTCTTCGGATTCCGAGAGATCTGAAGCAGGCTACCACCATACAGTCCACAACTGCTAAGGTAAGTGCTTTGACTTGTTGTTACGCCTTTATAATATAATTACAAGTTTTTTTAATTCTGTCAGTTTAATACTAAGAGTTTTTACAATTACATTTTTTTAATTACTAAGAGTTTTTACAATACAATTTACATTTAGCATTACATATTGTAATGCTAAATGTAAATTGTACTACATATACCTACACATGCAGGATTCGTAGAAACGCATGCACTATAAACCGCCACCATAATACACGAGCGTTAAACACGTTCACTATCACAAACTCAACAAACGTATCGACAAGCAACCGAAGCATCATCAGGAGACGACAACTCGTGTCGTAAAGCTTTGCGAATATTCTTTTTGCTAAATAAATTTAATTCTTTGACTTGTCTAGCAATCTCAATGTATATTAAATTTGCTTGTATTTTTAAGTTAGGTTCGCCCAAAACTACTATTATAAATGCGATTCTGTCATAAATTTGATTGTTTTAACAATTTCTTAATATAGGTCTACCTATTTATATTAATTAATGAAAAAACAAATAAAATTGTAAAAAAGTGCATTTGAATCGTCAACTCTACTGCTGGTTCGGAAAGCCTACCGAGAAGAGCCAGCAAGAAACTCGGCGAAAAAAAGCAACTCTTTTAAAAAATAATTCTCATTACTAGTTACGTTTAGTCATTACTGTCTTGTACTGGGTCGAAGAGTAGCTATATCCACATATTCCTATCTTCTAAGTAATAAATCTAAGTAATACAGGGTCCTTATTTATGAGATCTTTATAACGTAAGCGTAATAACGCTGAATAAAACTACATATAAATAGCACTCCTAAAGTCAAAATTCAATAAAGTATAAAGTGTTTCACACAATAAGCACTCCCAATAAAATAATATTGAAATATAAATCCCTGGGAAATGTTTTAATACCGAAAACCGCGAATAATTTCAGCTCTTAAATCGCAAGGATTTAAAATTTTTAATCGCTATTTCCGAGGAATTAAATTTCGATTTATATTCATATCGGCGGAGCCAATCGCATGCACTGACACAGTGTGCCTAAATGTTTTATTCGGCCGATTCAATTATTGGATATTCGATGATTACTTGCGGTTTATCGGTTTCGGTTTTTGTGTTGTTAATACACGACTGTTTCTTACCACAATTTGTTACAACAATTTGTTAAATAAATAAATACATATATTTTATATAACGTAGCATCACTACATATTATAAAACAAAGTCCCTATATCCCTATGTACGCATAAAACTTTAAAACTACGCAACAGATTTTGATGCGGTTTTTTTAATAGATAGAGTGATTCCAGAGGAAGGTTTGTATGTATAATAACATTCAATACGGAGTAGAGAAATACTGTAATTTTTGAGGTTTCTGTTCATAATTACATTTTTTTCCGCTTACATTGCAAACGCAGGCTAAACCCTACGAGATTTATCACAATAATGTACTAAGTATTTGTACATCTTGAAAAGGTCTACAGAAAAGTCCGCGATGGTATATGTCTATCTCTTATGGATAACCCACTATAGCATTTTTTGTCATTTACTTTTTACGAAAAATAATGCCATATTTTTGAAGCAATTTTTATACAATACAGCATTAATCCTTATCCAATAAAGTACGTTAAATAAATAGTTGATTTAATATAGATCAATATGGCCGTTTACAGCATGTAATTTAAGTGAACATTTTCGGAGATATTACAGATTTAAAATGCCGTGAGGAGCGCTTCGCCCCTATAACACTTCGACTTTAGCAGGTATGTACCTCTTTCAAGAGTCTGTTTAAAGACATTCTGTAATTAATTGTAAAAATAAAATACATAGGGAAAATGTAAAAGAAAATAAGTAAAAATGTACTACATGAATTTAGATATTCCAAAGATAGCAAGAAATCTTCTTGGTATAGGGAAAGGAAATTGTTATTCTCCAAATTTAACGCGTGCGGGCCACGGGCAGTAATGAATAAATCAAAACTACTCGATCGATTTTAATCATTTTTTTTACACTCATTGACATGGGATATATATTTTATACCCGTGCGAAGCAGGGGCAGACCGCTAGCTGATATAAATTATAAATATATAAATATATAAATAAATATAAATATAAATTATTCTCCTGCCCTTATCCCACTTAGCGTAATGTTTGTCATAAGAATTTTGATTTCAGTTTTATATTCTATGTATTATAGTATCAGAGTAGAATATCTGGTAATTTTTTACAAGAAAAAAAAAACTAAAAAAAAGAAAAAAACAATTATTGTGTTGGGGATCGATCCTTGGCATTCACATTTCTCGAAGCTGCCCTTTACCCGAATAAGCTAGATTGACTTGACAGTTGATGGCGAAAATTCCATTGAATATAAATAAAATGTTAGTGTTTTTAATGCCCAAATACAGGGATAAAACAATTTTTTTTTCACATAAAACCTGGCTAGATCAATTTTTCTCTCCCAAAACCTCCTACATACTGAATTTTAGGAAAATCGTTGGAGCCGTTTCCGAGATTCGGAAATATATATATATACAAGATTAACTCATTTAAATATTAAAGATAAAGAAATAAATAAAATTTCACATAATGAAATACAATGAGATAGCAAACAGTGTTCCTACTCGCCAGCATTTCGAGCCACAACTTGCCGAGCTGAAAGCTGCACTGTGATTGTATTAGCGTTCTCAGCAACTTTATCCATTCACTTTGTTTACACTCCCACGGAGTTTTAACTGGAATTTCATTTTCCCGACGTAATCCGATTTAACGTGAGTGTATTTTACGCTTAGCGGAACTTATGTTATGACAAATTATCTTTTATATTGAAAAAAAATGAGTTACGGCAGCTAAAATTTGTCGACTTGGGTATTTTATACGATAACAAACGATGTCCGAAAAACTTGTTATATCTGTTAATATTATTAATGCGAAAGTCTGGTATCCACAGTGTGGTATCCGGCAGAATAGAATAGTACCACCCTCTTTTTTATCGAGGTGTCGTAAAAGGCGACTAAGTTAAGTGACTCACCGTGTGGTATCCGGTTTAGTAGAATAGACCACCCACCTTCTTACCGAGAACTCGTAAAATACGACTAAGGTAAGTTGACGTCAGGCAGGCGGCCGGTTATAAAATACGTAGCCATTTCAGACGTAGTCATTAATTATTATAGTATTAAGGATGATTCACGCTACACCGTGTCGCGACCTGGCCGTGCCACGGCCGGGGCACGGTCAAACATTGTGGTATACTTTTTGTATAAAGTGATTCATGCCTGACCGTGCCCCGGCCGTGCGCCGCCGGGACTCGGCCGGGGTACGGCGTTGAAAATTGAAATGTCGGTGGGTATTGTTTCCCGGCTCCGGCACGGTTCGGCCCCGACACGTTGTAACATAAACATATGCGCCCGGGCGCCCGCAGAGCAGTCAACGTCAAATCTTAGTGAGTTTAGCAGCTTAACAGCAAAATGGACAATGCAAATTGTTTAGAATGTGTGTTATTTGCTCTGTGATTTACGACATGAGCCATCCTAACTATTTAGATAACAAATAAAATAATTTCCAATACTTCATCATCGATGGCAATTGCAATTGCTGCTAATTCAAATTGTCAAACTGCATATTTACTTAGGCGTCAAGTCTATCGATAGATGAAATCACTTGCTGACAAAAGCTACTTAACATAGATATAAGTCGTGCAGATAATAAACCCAAACAGCCCGGTGTAACATGAATGACTGGCACGGCCGGCGCACGGTGGACGTGTCCCGGCCGAGGCCCGGCCCGGTCGCGACACGGTGTAACGTGAATCATCCTTTAATTATTATAGTAGTCGTAGTTATTAATTGCCATAGATAGTGATATTCTATGTTCATAAAAGGTTATAACTTTTTTATACAATTAGACGTAACTTTGAGAAGATCCATAACATAAAAAAGTAATGAAAAGTAACCTAGTTGACTTGTACAAAGAGGCGTTCTTATCGCTTAACAGCGATTTCTACCACACAACCTCGATGTTTACAACATACTGTACCGACCCCACTTAGAGTGGGATAAGGGCAGTAGGATGATGATGAGAATTTGAATTAATTTTTTTTTTATGATTAGTTAAATTATTCAATTTAATAACCATCTACAATGCCAACAACTTTAAGATTACAAACTTACCACTACACGCGGTTAGCCTGTGAAATACAAGATTGCGTAGTACTTACAAGTAACTCACATACACAGCGGGAAGTTTGCGTGCCGTCAGAACTTTCGGGTTTCAAGAAGTTCATGACAGACGTGCAATTTTCACTGTAAATAGTTTTACCAGACAGCATGTCAGCGACTTTAAAACAAATAATTTAGCTTTATATACACTTACTTTTACATATTTATATATAGAAGCAAAAACTTTGGACCAATTTTTATGAAAATTGCGGACGCGGACGGAGATACTTTACACATTAATAGTTTATAAGATATATAAGATATATCCTCCTGCCCTTATCCCACTCTAAGTGGGGTCGGCACAACATGTTATAAACATGTTGTAACATGATTTGGCTGCATTTTTACGACCGGCCGCATGCCTGACGTCAACTTACCTTAGTCGCCTTTTACGACACCTCGGTAAGAAATGAGGGTGATCTATTCTACTCTACCGGATACCAAACGGTAGGTCAACTTACCTTAGCCGCCTTTTACGACACCTCGGTAAGAAATGAGGGTGGTCTATTCTACTATGCCAGATACCACACAGCGGGTCGACTTACCTTATTCGCCTTTCACGACACCTCGGTAAGAAATCAGGGTGGTACTATTCTATTCAGCTGGATATCACACGGCATAAGAAAAAACTAAACCAATATCGGAAAACCAAAAACAAAATGGAACGCAATTTACGCGCTTAATTTCATGCAATCAAAAATTCACGTGTTAAAACACGTCGTTCATAATTTTTTAACTGGTCCGTTGGCGTAGTGGGTAGTGACCCCGCCTTCAGCTCCGCGAGTCGCATATTCGATTTCCGCCGAGGGCCAACATTTGAGGGCCGAGAGAATTTATTAGTCTTCGAGTCCGGGTGTATATTTGTATTTAAGTATGTATTTAAAAAATATATAAGTATATATTCGCCAGTTGTCTGTCGACTATAATACAAGTATTAAGTTACTTACTTTTGGGGACGGACGACCGTGTGTGTAAGTGTCCCATATATTTATTTATTTATTATAATTATTTTAAAAATATAATAGAAAATTTGCATCACACACTAAGAGAACACGTGAATATTTAAGTCTTAAAATTTCGTTAATAGAACCTTTATGGGATGGTTCGGGCATATTCGCGAGTTTATTACGCGGCAGGTAACTTTTTCATCAGCTATGCAAATGAAAAGCAAATAAGAGTGAAATGACCATCCGACGTCCGGCGTACGGTATCTGGGAGGCGATCAAACATTACGATCCCATTTTATACGACGTTTTTATGTGTACCATAAATAATCCTGTTTTTCTGTACATTTAAATACCATGCACATATAAGCTATGTATCATTTATTTATTTTATTTTTTATTTATTTATAATTATTATACCAAAAAACAACATTCATTACATAAATACAAACAACAGAAAAATATTATTATCTATACAAATTTCTTTCCTTAATTTAGACCTCTGTAACCGAACTAGGTTTCCCTGTATCTCGGTATACAGCGCCCTTCCCGTGAATTGTGATATTTTATTTTTGCAAAAATGAATATTATTTGTTGTTTAATGTAAACAAAAGTTAAAAAAGAAAAAAAAGGGTAGTATGTATCATGAAAATATAATTAAAATAAAGTCACATAGGCCCTTTATCTTTAATACATATTTAAATGATTTATATATATATATATATATATATATATATATATATATATATATATATATATATATATATATATTTATAAATCTTGTATATATATATATATGTATGAATGTCGGAAACTGCTCCAACGATTCTCCTGAAATTCAGCATGTAGGTGGTTTTGGGGGAGAAAAAACGTTTTTTGTTAAAAAAAAACGTTTTATCCCTGTTTTTGGGCATAAAAAAATACTAAAATATACTTTGAATTTTAGAATATATAAAACACTATTTTTACCACAAATACAAATTATCACAGCTATATACGTATAGTGAAATGAAAATTTTAGGTAGGTAGGTAATTAAGATATTTAGAATATAAAAAATAATAATAGTCACATTTTGAAGGCGAAATTGGTAAAACCTACTAGGTTTCGTGTATCTCCTAATAATGCTCGAGACTAAACGACAGTTGATATTGTCTTAATGAACGTGAGCGGAGCTAGTAGAGTATGTTCGCATAAGGGAAGAAAAATGGTAAGGCCTTTTAAATGAGAAAATCGGATATTCCCACCGAATTCCAGAAACGAATACGCCATTCCGCATTGGAACATGTTGGTGGATCTAAGGTACAAACCTTATTTTCAAAAGACTAGGTTATGCTAAGCCTTTTTTTTATATTTTACGAATATTTAAATAAACAAAAATAGTGGACAGTCGAGTTACTTTCAACTTTGTGAACGAAATCATTAGGCTTGAAGCGAATTAAACCGGCTGGAAACGTTTTTTCAATTTTTTACGCCCGCCGACCGTACGAAAAGCTTTTATGGTATTTTATGATGGCTTTATAGTTGATTCGTGAGCGGAATTCGTAATTTGTAATTAAAACGGAACAAAACGGTCGCCCGTAGCGATCCCGTCCCGCATGCAAAAACCTCTGAAGGAGGACTCGTTCGTATTATTTATTGCTTGTTGCTAATGTTCCACAAAACTAGGCATTTACGACGTTGTCTTGTAGAAATTGTGATTCGCCGATCGCGATCGTTTTGTAATGTATAATTAAGGTTTTTCAGGACACAAAGTAATGACGCCTAGGTTGCGCCTCCAAAAGGTCCGAAAATCTTTTGTCGGTCTCGGTACACCTTTTTAAAATATAATTCTTCAACATTATCTTGACTTGCCTTTACACAAGTTTAAAATTATCTTATAATATTATAAAATTGTAATTTTTTTAAGATTATCCGCCGAGTTTCGTGCTGGTTTCTTCGCAATAGGAGCAGACTTCCGAATCAGTGGTTCTTTAAAAACATTTTAAGATTCAAAGTACTGAAAATAGTCCACTATTTTCATTCAAAATATTTTGAATTTGAATTGAAAATATTTTGAATTTATAATTTTTTTAAAGCAATTAATTCTTCTTTTTACGAGTAGGCACTTATTGGTGCCAGGAGTTGAATCAGTAAATCAAAATGACCATCTAAGTAAGAAAAAAAGTTTAGTAAAAAGCTTTAGTTTCCTTCACTTTCAATGCTATATTGAATGCTGTATTGTAAATATCAATTAAATGGATAAGTTTTTTATAAAAAAGTACCTATAGATTTTGAATCCGTGACCTCATGGTTAGATTCTTACGGGTGCACCGTTCGGGCATCACGTTATTCGTAAGATTTGTCTCAAAACAAACATAAAACCACAGCGATCCCGATTCTCAAACTAAAATTGCGGTTACATCGGTGCTACCAAATTTTCGGTCCATCATCGGCGGTTTCTTGTACGCAAAAATTATGTTTGCCCCTAATTAAAATTCCATTGAATCATTCTCTCCAAAGAATTTTCTGTTAAGGACGAGGTTAAATGGCTAACATAAAATAAAAGATAATTAGGTAACGTTGTTCTGTTAAGGGATAAGCTTTATTAAGAATATTATGCTTTTAATTTTCACGGAAAAAAATAATGATATTAACCCATTATAATATTTACTGAAATTCTGTCTGAGTGTTGTAATATTTTCACGATAACTTCGTTGGGGTAAAATAAATAAAATTTGGTGCAATTGAAGCTAACATGATAAGAAACCCGTTTTTAATCCTTTCAGTTCCACTTTTAACCGTTCGCTCACTGCTGAGCATCGTGATTTCCCGCTTCAATTTTTTTGAAAACAAGTTCTCGCATCGGTTCGGTCATCGGCACAGTGCAATGCGTGGCTGATATTTGTGTCTAGGTGATGGGACACCTGATCAAACCATCTATTTGGATTCCGCCCCCCGGGTCTCTCTCAGTTTCTCCATGTCATTTGCGGGCTTAAGTGCTATGTTTCGAAAGTAGAATAAGATTCGCTGGAGGCAGATGGTTGAAAGCCTTTTTGAGACCTGTACCTCGTTTAGAACAGAGATGTTGGTCCTAAGCGCTGTCTAGGGAATCTTTCAGTTGAAACCGTACAATTTTAACGAGCAAAGCGAACTGTCTGTATAGTGGCAGCTTTAACGACTTTTATTACCTCAATGGGTGTGATGGGAGGTCGCAAAATCATCGAGGCTGTGAAATACGAGGCTTGCGAATATTGCGTAGGAAGCTCTAGCGTCTCTAGCGTAGCACTAGCGTCGGGGAACATCACCCTAAAGATGCCTCCTGTGAGGTATGGCCATGGTGACGATGAGTATAGGAAGAGAGGCAGGTGGTATAACTATAATTTGTCATCACGCCGTCGAGATTGTGGCGAGCCTCAGCCAATCTACTTCACTGTGGTTAGTGTGAGTTTTTTAAGCTACTCAATCGCGTTATTGTAACGCTAAATTATATGGCGCTGTAACAGCCGTCACTAGATGTCGCTTTTGCAGCGTCATACAAATTGGCGTTACGCTAACGCGATCGAGTAGGTTGAAAAACTCGCTCTAAGCACAATGATAGACCGAAATTTTTCTCTATGCCAGCGAAGACGCAGTATGCAAAGTTGACTGAAAGCGTAGTGTTTTTAACTTTTTACTGCACGATCTTTGCAGGTGAAACCACAGTGCACAGCTGTTTGTTCAATTAACTTACGTTTATACTAAAAGGTACTAAGAGCGATATTTTCACAGTAATGTTGTATGTCGTAATCATTTAGACATTAACCTTTGCTAAGCTTCTAAGAGCAGATTAAGGTAAGAGTCTCGGTTATAATAATTAATATCTCATAATACTAATATAATAATCATAAGCCTAAGGTAAAATTTATTCTATCCCCGTACCAGTGATTCATACTTAATGTCTTGATTTTTTTGGTCTCCAAAAAAGAAACTCGCCCTACATACAAAAATAATGTTAAGTGTTAGAATAGGAACTCTTTTAAATACCTAGACTAAACTAGAATAAAAAATGTAAATGTCATTTATAAGTACTCGTCAAGTGGTACATAAGAAACAAGCCCTTACGTCATTCACGTCAACTTAAATGGTGAAATGCCCTGAATTATCTACTATATGTTTTTCCCTGTACCCAAAGGATATAAAAGTAGCGGTTTCGCATGTATAATAAGTACCGGTTTGAACGAGCTTTGCTCGGTAATTTTTTACAAAATAAAAAAAAATAATTAGGTAGTTGGGGATGGATCCTAGGTATTTACATTTCTCGAGAATGCCCGTTCCTCAAATAAGCTACGCTGACTTGATCGTTTATGACAAAAATAGTGTTTTACATTCAAATAAATTTTAGTTTTTTTTAATGCCCAAAAACAGAGATAAAACGATATTTTTTAAATAAAACCTATCTAGATCGATTTTTCTCTCCCAAAATCCCTACATGCTGAATTCAGGAAAATTGTTGGAGTCGTTTCCGAGATTCTTTTTTTAGATTACAAGGAAACTGATAGACTTCTGCATCTGGTATCATAAGGTAGATCATGTGCAAAAGAAAGAAACACGAGTATTACACTTAAACCAAAATATTACAAGTTAGACCCGCAAAAGCCGACTAAAAATGGAATAACGTTCAGGATAATTTATCATTACGTCTGTCTGGATACAATTCACGTAAAAATTTCCGAAAGGATTTCTATGGCGGTATCCCGTGAATAAATATGCGGTATACATTATAATGAGATGTTCGTGGGGCTATGTAATATTCAAGGCTTGTGACATCTAGCCCTAATAAATTTGTCGTTGAGTAATGTATATAACAAAAAATGAAATTGTGAAAAAGGGATTATATATTTTAAGCGACACTATTCTGCACTATTCTTCTGAATTTAGAAATTATTATTCTGTAATTTTTTTATCGTACAATTTTTTATAAACAAAAGAGTGCTCTACTGATTTTTGTAAAATTAATTAATTTTTAGTTTTTTAAGTATTAAGTACCTGGTTGACCGAGCCTTGCTCGGTTATTATTTACAAAATAAAAAAGTAACTTTAAAAAAAATTAAAACAATTATGTAGTTAGGGATCGATCCTAGGTATTTACATTTCTCGAGACTGCCCGTTCCCCGAATAAAGTACGCTGACTTGACAGTTTATACCAAAAATAGTGTTTTATATTCAATCTAAATTTAAGTATTTTTTCGGTATCGCGGTTTATAGAAAAATAATTTTATTATTACTTTTGTATTATGGATCTCTGCAAAGTAACGCCTACTTCTTTAAATTACTTATTCTTTCTCTTTTCTTATTCTTCTTAGCATTTTTATTTCGAATTTTTCCATTATATATAATTGTGTTATATAACCGTCCTGGAAAAATGGCAAAAATTCAATTCAATATAAATTTTAGTATTTTGTAATGCCCACAAACAGGGAAGAACGAATTCTTTACATAAAACCAAGGCAGATCGATTTTTCTCCCCCCAAAAGAATAATCGTGCTGATTTTTGAGGGAAATCGTTGTAGCCGTTTCTGAGTTTCCGAAGATATACATTCATTATTTGTATCATTATCAGATTATTAAGTATTAATAAGTATTATTTTACCTATTTCCATGACAAACGCCATCTAATGAAATCATCAATAATGTAACTGTAATGTTTGGGATATATATTAAATGTTACATATCCCAAACAACGCCGTCTATATCAATTTGACTATAATCTATATGTGAAATACAAAGTTAAAATAATACTTTGCCCTCTGGCGATTCTTTAAGCAGCGTCCATTCCAGTTACTGAAAAACATCAGTAAAATCTCTATAGTGTATATATTTCATACTGTTATAACATTAAAACATAATAACATAGCCAAACACATAAATAAATAAGAAATAAATAAAAGCGGATAAAATAGATCTCATGCAAAATTTATTTTAATCAATTTAAATTTAATTTGCATGCAAATAATTTTCATCATCTTCCTGTCCCCATCCCACTCTAAGTGGGGTCGACACAACATGTTATAAACATGCTGTCATATGATTTGGCTGCGTTTTTACGACCGGCCGCCTGCCTGACATCAACTTACCTCAGTCGAATTTTACGACGTCTCGGTAAGAAAGAGGTTGGTCTATTCTTCTAAACTGGATACCACTCGGTGGGTCAACTTACCTTAGTCGCCTTTTACGACACCTCGGTAAGAAATGAGGTTGGTCTATTCTACTCAGCCGGATACCACACGGCGGGTCGACTTACCTTAGTCGCCTTTTACGACACCTCGGTAAGAAATGAGGGTGGTACTATTCTATTCAGCCGGATACCACACGGCGTCATGCAAATAATTTTCATATGAGGTTTGAATTAATTGGGCCGTTACAGAGCTATAAGTAAATTAAATAATAATTACAGGGCCTTATCTGAAAGAGGATTAAGTAAGCTTTTTTTATAATTGTGATTATTTCATTTGGTCGCGTAGTTTCAATCAAACTTACGACAATACCTAAACGAATACCTACCTATAAAATACCTAAGAAAAAAAACTAAGTAAACGCCTGTTACTATCCCACTGCTGGGCATAGGCCTCCTTTCTCCGTTTTTGGAGAGAAGGATTGGAGCTAAGACCTACCACGCTGCTCCAGTGCGAATTGGTAGGTTTCACATATCCTTATCATTCTCTAGAGATATGCAGGTTTCCTCACGATGTATTCACCGAAAAGCGTGTGATAAATTGCAATTATCAATTAGACACATAAGTCTGGCAGAGATCTCTGTCATAGGGATAAGTTGACCTTTGTGCACTTTTTTTACTAATAATGTTTTTTTCAACATTTTTTATGGTACATAAATAAATAAATAAGTTTTAGTAGAAAAACTCATTGGTGTCTGCCCGGGTTTGAACCCATGATCGTGTCTAGAGATTCACACGGTCGCACCGCTGGGCTATCAAAGCTAAAACACCTTATACTTTTTAAAAAATAAATTCCCCTTAAGCTATCTGTGTATTTTTTGACGATTTCTCCAAAATTTATTGAACGGATTTTTGTACGGCTTTTACTAAAAGATAGTGTAATTCTTGAGGAACATTAGGTTAACAGACATGTTTACATAAATTAACAGGTTTATATAAGTTGACTAAAATACAATATATTTGTTGTTCACTTGAGGTATGTCCATGCGGGCGATGCCGATGGTTAGTATATACATATTTTATCCTCATTTTAAAAATATAGCATAACCGAAGAAGATTTTAAAGCTTTAGAAAGAACTTTGAAAACTTATGTAATTTCTTATTGAATCCTTACAAATAATTACTTCAATAAGAGTCATAATACGTTGGCATCTGCGGTATAGTGCCTCCATTCACGCGCTGCCGATTGTACGTAGCAACAAAATACAAACAATCCTTACCTTAATATCCTCTTAGAACATTAGTATTCCCACTCACTGTCACTAAATAATATCCATAACTTTAAATCCAAACAAATAATACACAAATGTAACCTATTCTAACGTAATAAGTCAGATAAAAACACAAAAATGTTGTGATGAAAATGTAAACACTGCAAACTAACCAAACAAAATATCGTCACATAAAATTTACAGTTTATTTTAATAACTACATGTTATATGAGTCTCAAATATTTTCATTTGATAAAATAACCTAAGTTTTAAACGAATAATAACTTTTATTTACTAAAAATAACAAAACGAACAACCTCATAGAAACTGCAGTCAAAACTGTCATTTGTTTGACGCCATTATTCCCGCGCATGCGTATTAGGCGCTTATAGATTGCGCATGTGTTTATTTCATAGATGGCCGTTTTGAACTTTGAGTTTTTGTTGCAAATAACTATTATTTTCTGAATGTAAACTAAATTTCTTACACAACAATTCTTGTTACATGTTTGTAAAGGACGTCCTTATAATGAAGAACTATACAAAAATCTTAAAGTAAATTACTCGTATCAATAGATTATTATGAAATAAGGTTTCCTAACAGTGGTTTTCTTCCCTGAAAATCTCGTGTCGTTCTAGTCTACTAATATTAATACTAATCTTATCTTACTAATATTATAAATGCGAAAGTTATGTATGTTTATTATGTATCAGCCCAAGAGCGATATTTTTTTAAAGAAAGTTTCCTATCTAAGCCCAAGATAGAGTAACATTCTTTAATTGTTTAGCTATCAAGCTATCTAAACGCCGTGTGGTATCCGACAGAATAGAATAATACCACCCTCATATCTTACCAAGGTGTCGTAAAAGGCGACTAAGGTAAGTCGACCCGCCGTGTGGTGTCCGGCTGAGTAGAATAGACCACCCTCATTTCTTACAGAGGTGTCGTAAAAGGCGACTAAGGTAAGTTGACCCACCGTGGCGTATCCGGTTAAGTAGAATAGACCACCCTCTTTCTTACCGAAGTGCCGTAAAATATGACTATGATAAGTTCATGTCAGGCAGGCGGCCGGTCGTAAAGTACGTAGCCAAATATGTGACAACATGTTTATAACATGTTGTGCCGACCCCACTTAGAGTGGGAGAAGGGCAGGAAGATGATGTTGCAGCCCAAGAGCGATATTTTGTTAAAGAAAGTTTCCCATCTAAACCCAAGATAGAGTCACATTCTTTAATTGTTTAGCTATCAAGATATCTAAAATTTTCTAAAAAAAAATCTAAATATAACAAAACCCAAGACTTAAATATTTTCTTTTAAACAATATTGTATAACTTGAAATACTTTATGCGCCATGTTCTTGTTATAAAACAAATATTTTAACCGCAGGTAAAATTTCAGGTTTTATGTTAAACTGTGAATCTAGTATCCCGGTACTTTTTAATGAAATCATAACGAAACTTTATCATCTCAGCGGTTATCATAGCGCATGACTTACGGGGTAACTTTAAGCGATGTACTACTAAAAGTTTAATTAAATTTTTAAGTAATAGCTTATTTCTGTAGACAGGGTATTAAAATTTTGTGGTTTATGCAGAGGTTATGGACGCCGCGTTTCAAAAGAAATTAAGAGATTCTATAGCAGCTGTATAGAGTACATAATTAAATAATTTATAGAATTAGGCGTTACTTTGCGGAGAATCTTAATACAAAAGTAGTAATGAAATTATTTTGCTATAATCCGCGATGAAGTATTTGCGATTTGGTCGTGGAGTTTATCTTCTGACGATGCTTCGGTTGCGGGTCGAAACGATTGTTGAGTTTGTGATAATGAACGTATGTAGTGCTTGTTTATTGTGGTGGCGGTGGTTTGTGCATGTTTTTACGAATCCTGCGTGTATCAGGTATGAAAACGGATTGTCCACTCTACATTTTGGCATTATATATATTTTCCATTTTACTTCAAAATCGTAATAGAGAATCTATACCAATATTATAAATGGGAAAGTGTCAAACCTATTTAAACTTATGACATGAAAAGGAAAGATATAAAGGTATCTAGATTAGGGCTTTCCATTCCATAAACCACGTCATTGTTTTGCATAACCCAGGTTAAAGTAAGGTTCAGGTTAAAGTAGCACTATATAAATATATGACGCAAACTTCTACGTCACCTTTGTGTCACACAAAAAACAAATAATATAAGAAAAATATAGGTTGTTTTGACCTTAACCAAATACGATAAAAGAGATTTAGGCTATTTCTAACTCAGATCATAAAAGATTGATTTTAAAAATAAAGCATTTTAATTTTCAAATACTAAGCCGATTCTCCGTTTACAAACACAAAAACGTACATACTGATACGGGAATTAAGTTGAATCCATTTTAAGTAAGTGAGCATCGGGTATATTTTTTGACTTTATTTATATACTAGTGGAACCTGTGACTGCGATCACATTTAAGTACACTAATTAAGTACAATAATGTAATACCTACGTATTTTTTTTATCTTATATATTGTTCTTGTGTCCACCGTGTGGTATCCAAAATAGGAATAGGAATGAATAGACCACCCTCATTTCTTACCGAGTTGTCGTAAAAGGTATTTAGGTAGGTATTGACGTCAGTCATTCAGCCGGTTGTAAAATACGAAGCCAAATCAAATATATACTACTGTACATAGGTCTTTTATTCAACAATGAAATGAAAGAGGATGGTTTACTCATCAGGCAAGAAGCCGGTAGTAAAATAACTAGCCAAATCATCTAACAAAATGTTTAAAACTTGTTGTGTCAACCCCATCTAGAGTTCGATAAGCGCAGGAGTATGATAATATTGTTTCAGTATATAACCTTTTATTGTGACAAATTTCATCAATATTGGTCTAGCAGATACCGTAAAAGCGGTACAAACAAACAGACAGACTTTTCTATTTAGAATATTAGGTATGGATTTGTTAAGTTTATTATCACTAGCACATTTAAAAATATTAACAAATACTTCACTTGATCGTTCGCAAAACTCAATTTTCCTTTTTTGTATCTGACGTTGCACACAAAACTCTAAAAGCAATAATCTTTAAGAGTCTTCAATCTCGTAAAACCGAGTCAAGTTGTATTACATGCTTATATCTTGATTAATCTGTAACGATTTAGAAGCCAAGTACATAACAAACAAGGTTTTCGATTTCCAGCTTGGATACACGCAAATTACATCGCTTTTGAGTACAACTCATGTGTATTGCTTCTCCTACAAATAAATGTACGTTAGTACGCAGCGTTATGTGATTTTAGAGCAGAAGTTATGATAGAATTTTGCTATGATCCGCCTTTGTTAAGACAATCTATTTTTGAATTTAAACTATCGTGATCTATTCATAATTAATGTATAGAAACCGGCTATACTCACGTGTTATTTTATCGGATGAGCCCGAATAGTTTCAAGCCCATACGGCGCTCTTATTCATGAGCTTTACGCGGCATTATCGCGGCGGGAAATGGGATCGGGAAATCGGGCTCATCCGAAAAAATAAGACGTGAGTACAGCCGGTTTCTATAGATCAATTAAGAGAATCTATGTAATGCTAAGTGTAGGAAACAGGCAATATTCACACACCTACGGTTACGCATCATCACGACAAAATTGATTACGATTCTGTACGAGTAAAAACTAAATATATTTACTAATATGTGATGATGTTTGCCGTGTGATATCCGGCTGACTAGAATAGACCACTCTCATTTCTAACCGTATCTTCTTCGTAAAAGGCGACTAAATAAGTCGCCGTGTAATAATAATAATAATAATAATCTTTTATTTGCAAGAATATGAGTTACAAAGAAAGATGTTGTCATTTTTGAATAATAATAATATCCGGTTGAATAGTTAGACCAACCTCTTTCTTACCAAGGTGTCGTTAAAGGCGACTTAGGTTTGTTAACCCACCGTATGATAACCAGTTAAATAGAATAGACCACCCTCATTTCTTACCGAGGTATCGTAAAAGGCGACTAAAGTAAGTCGACCCACCGTGGGGTATCCGGCTGAGTAGAATAGACCACCCTCATTTCTTACCGAGGTGTCGTAAAAGGCGACTAAATAAGTCGACCCGCCGTGTGGTATCCGGTTGAATAAAATAGACCACCCTCTTATTTACCGATTTGTAGTAATACTATAACGACTAAGGCAAGTTGGCATAAGGCAGGCAGCCGGCCGTAACATACGCAGCCAAATCATATGACATGTTAATAACATGTTGTACCGAGCTCACTTAGAGTGGGATAAGGGTAGGACTATGATGACTAATATGTTATGACGTATGTAAATATAAAATTATTGCAAATAAAATATAGTTTAACATTAACTAGGTATATGACAAATACCCATATGAATTAATTTAAAAGCTATCACTTAAACAGTTCATTCAAGTAAATTAGCGGTTTCCATTATATAATATCACCCAGAAGTGTCGGATTAATATTGCAGCCTCCTTTTAAACTTTTAAAGCGATTTCCCTGAAGATTTTCTGTCCCATAAAATGAAAATTATCATTTCACTCTAATACTTTCAATATTCCTTATAATTGAATTCCAAGGAAATTGAAAAATTCAAAACTCGAAAGCAATTCTGAACGCAAAGTAAGGAGGCATCTATATAGCAATGAAAATATGTTATAGGCCAGCGCAAACATGCGACAAAGCGTGTTTCATTAAAGCTGTCGTATTACCATAACATACTAATAATAATTGTGAAAATCAGTCTTTACGACCGAATTTAGCAACGCGGCAATGTGAAAATATATTAATAACTTTTTTTTTACATTTGTAAACGCAAATTGAATGTAGTAATTTACGAGATTAGGCTAATTCTATTAATCGTGGAATAAATAAAAAAAGATCATTATTTTTTTTCTCTACGTAACTATAACAAACATAATTTCAATTATTAAATGTAAATACAATAAATAAAATAAATATATGGGACACTTACACACACGGTCGTCCGTCCCCAAAGTAAGTAACTTAATACTTGTGTTATGGTAGACAGACAACTGGTGAATATATACATATATAATTTTTAAATACATACTTAAATACAAATATATATTGCATTGAAATTATGAAGTACCTTGGTACTGAACAGTTCCCACTTAAATGAAGAGCAAAGAAATAGAATTTCATACTAATAATATAACCAGCAATCGCCAGCGGCTCCACCCGCGTATTATACTAATATTAACAAGTATAATAAATTCGTGGAGCCCGTCGAAAAAATAAAGTCGAAAATAAAGTCTATAAGTGAAATAAGAAAATTATCTGTGACTCCTTTTTTATATAGTATGACTATCAATCGCCAGCCATTAAAACCGTAATATAGTAGTAGATAACCATAAAAATAGTTTAAACGGGGTAACCTTAAAAGCTAGATATATGCTGTCGCGGGCTTTTGTTTAGAACTTTTAGAGGGGAATAACTTTGTAATACATGATTTTTTAATAACTTTTACCGTTTACTCAGCGCACGCAAGGAAAGCTTTAAAAATTTTGCAGTTTTCGTAATATTTTTTAGTGCTGCTCCTATCCTATTCATGTTAGCGTGATGTTATATAGTCTATAGCCTTCCTTGATAAATGGACAATCTAACATTTAAAGAATTTTTAAAATCAGTCATGTAGTTGCTTAGATTAAGATTAGCGCGTTCAAACAATCACACAAACAAACTCTTCAGCTTTATATATTAGTATAGATTATGGAAGTGTTAGTTTATATAGTATTGTTGTTTGAAAAAGTATCCGCCGAGTTGCTTCATAGTTATTTTCAGTATGATCATATTTCGGACAGTCATAACTTCTTTATTAACATCTGACGATGCAAAAGTACTTGAATAAAGAATATTTTTAATTTGAATTCGAATATCATTAAATTACTTAATAATAAATAATAAATATATGGAACACTTACACACACGGTCGTCTGTCTCCAAAGTAAGTTAATACTTTTGTTTTGGTAGACAGACAACTGGTGAATATATTCTTATATAAATTTTAAATACTTAAATACAAATAAAGACCCAGGCTCGATGACCAACAAATTCATTTATAGAAAATATTGGCCCTCGGAATCGAACCCGCGACCCGCGGAGCTGACGGCAGGGTCACTACCCTCTACGCCAACGGGCCAGTCAAAATTATTGAAAAACTAAGTAATTGTCAGACAAAAGATATCAGATACGTGACTTAAGTACGCGCTTACCTCAAATGTAATTTCTTGATGTGTTCGCAGCGGGGAAACGAAGGAAATGGATCTAACGGCAGCGCAGAAAATTTTCATTTACATACATTTCCTTCATCGACGCCTACGTTCTACGTTTTCTATTTATTTTTATGAACGTATTGGTATATCGACAATTTTTTCTTACACACAACATCATTCATTTGAAAAGAATTCAAAACAATTTCGTATTTGTTTAGTCTTAAATAAAGGAATCACTTTACCACCGTTTAGCATCTGGCCACCACCCTCATTTCTTACCGAGGTGTAAGTCAACCCGCCGTGTGATATCCGGCTAGTAAAGAACATCCTCATTCCTTAACGAGGTGTCGTAAAAGACGAATATGGTAAGTTGATCCACCGTGTGGTATTCGGTTGAGTAAAAAAGATCACCCTCTTTCGTACCGAGGTGTGCTAAAATACGATTAAGATAAGTTGACGTCAGGCAGGCGACCGGTGATAAAATACGAAGCCGAATCATGTGTTCCTACCGAGAAGAGCCAGCGAGAAAATCGCCGGTTGCTCTTTTAAAATATAATTCTTATTACTAGTTACAGGCTAGTCTTGTACAAGGTCGAAGAGTAGCTTTGTCCACGCATTCTTATCATGCAAGCATTCCTCAATAGTATAGTAAGCTTTATGAATCAGCCTCTTTTTAACGGTGTTTTTTATCTTGCGGAATTTTATAACAGAATCTTATACCGAAACCCACAAACGACTTACGTACTTTTACAAGGCGCAAAGCAGAAGCCGCAATCTTATGTCGGTTTCTACTATTACATACATCGCCAATCTTTTTATGATTATATATATTTCACAAAAATGAAATTGCTAACAATATACTGTGAATGCCTGTTTCCTTAAAATTCACTCGAAGGGAACCTGTCTTTCTCAAATCTCGAAACTCTATCTTTTACAAAGCTCTTTCATATAAGCTGCACGTACAGAATAGAAATCAAACTCTACCTGATGACTGGACGTTTCTAGAAAGAATATTATATCATTAGTACCTAAGCCCGTTTGTGACGGAACAATATTTGCTAACCACCCTTCTCCCGTAATGTTTTCCCCTCGCAAACAGTCCTTTGTGATGGTCACAATGGAGCCATTATAAATGTGTTGTGTTCGTAGAAATGTTTACTTTATTACGTAAATTTGTTTTATTTAATTACAATTATGTATCTGCAAAATTGATAGTGTTATATCATAGTAACACAATGGTCACGGCCTGTTAATATCCCACGAGAGGGTTGAAGCTAAGATCCACCACGCTGATTCAACCTGGATTGGTAGGTGACACGTATTCCTAGAATTCTCTAGAGATATTCAAGTTTCCTTACGATGTTTTCTTTCATTGAAGCGAGTGATAAATTGCAGATATTTCGATGTAGTCATCTTCTTCGCTGACGATCGAACATTGTTAGAAAACTGTGACCTCTTCACCGATGAAGATGCTGTGTGTTTTACGACTTTCGGTGTTTGGAATCGTCAGGGTACATTTAGGACAACATTCAGGCTCCTATATTATCGGGTGCCGTATGTTCAATGAAATGAAATCTAGAAAAAAACGGTTTTAAATGTTATCTTTGTTTCTTATTTTAGGTCTAAATTTGTATTTAAGTATGTATTTCAAAATTATATAAGAATATATTCACCAGTTGTCTGTCTACCATAACACAAGTATTAAGTTACTTATTTTTTTTATTTATTTTGCAATCAACAGCGTTACACATAATTCTTATTTAGGAAATTTCAAACAGTACAATAAGGCCAAAACTAGATTACAATAATTATGAGTAGATTATTTACATTAACAGAGTAAGTATAATATGCCTGGTTACAGAACAAAATATAAAAGTAAAATATAAAAGTAAAATATAAAATATAAAAGTAAAATATAAAAGTTAAAACATGAAATAAAAATTGTGGATAATAATAAAAATAAGATATCCACAACACTCATATACGAACGTATGTATTGTGCGTGTGTGTGTGTGTGTGTGCGTGCGTGCGTGTGTGTGTGTGGGCGTGTGTGTGTGTGGGCGTGTGTGTGTGCGTTTATGTGCGTGTGTGTGTGCGTTTATGTGCGTGTGTGTGTGTGAGTGTGTGTGAGAGAGAGAGTGTATGTGCGCGCTTTTGTGTGTCAGTGCGTTATTTATCTCGATGAAATTTGATGATCTCTTTTTTTAGTTGTGCTTTGGACAAATGGAATAAGTCTAGGTTAGAATATAAATTGTTGTAAGTTTGTGACAGGCGTGTTATAATGGAGTTCTTGGCATAATTAGTTTTATATTTGGGCACACTTAGTAGACGCTTGTGCCGGAATCTAAAGGATCTGAAGGGTGGGGTACTTAGTGAAAAGGCGGACAGTAAGTTGGGACAGTCGATTTTACCAATTATAATTGCTTGTAATAACATTATATCACTCTGCTTTCTTCTTTGTTCTAGAGAGTCTATCGCGTAGTGACTGCAAGCTTCTTGATAGTTGCTGAAGTTTTTAAATTCTTTAAATGCTAAATATTTAAGAAACTGCCTTTGTATAGATTCTAGCCTTTGGATATGTGTAGTGTATTGAGGTGACCAGATGTTAGATGCGTATTCGAGTAAGCTGCGCACATATGCAAAGTATAGTATTTTGATGCATTCTACATCTTTGAAACCGCTAGACACTCGCTTGACAAAGCCCAGTTGCTTGTATGCTTTATCTGCCACAACGTCAATATGCTCATGCATGGAAAGCTTGGTATCGATTTTAATCCCTAAATCTCTAACCATCCTGGCTTTTGGTATTTGTACCCCATTAATTTTATAATCGTACACTATTGGGTTTAATTTACGGTTCAGAGAAATATGATGGCATTTACCAGCATTCACAGAAATTCAATTCGTAATATAATATTCCGTTAAAGCATTCAGGTCCTCTTGCAATTTATAACAGTCATCCAAAGTACGTACACTGAAGAATACTTTTTTGTCATCTGCAAACATTAAGTACTTTGCATGATTGAAGCAGTTCCCTATATCAAATAAATAAGCATTGTATAAAAGTGGGCCTAGAATAGAACCTTGAGGAACGCCTGAAGGTGCCGTTACGTAATCACTTTTGGCACTGCCAATCACAACAGCCTGCATACGATTTCTTATGTATGACGTGAACCATCGATGCAAGTCTCCGCTTATGCCTAATATGTCTAGTTTAAGAAGCAGAATTGTGTGATCTACTCGGTCGAATGCTTTTTCGAAATCCGTGTAGATCACTTCTACTTGGAGTCTGTTATCGATGTTTTTTAGCACGTAGTTTGTAAATACAGCCATATTAGTTACAGTTGACCGATTTTTAGTAAATCCATGCTGCTCATTTGGTATTGACATGGCAATGATTGGGTTTACGTGCCTATAAACAACAGCTTCGAACACTTTACTCATCACATTTAGGATTGATATGGGCCGGTAGTTCTCGATTCGTGTTTTTGTTCCGTTTTTGTGAATAGGCACTATGAGTGCCTCCTTCCATGTATCTGGGAAACTACAGAAAACATTAATCGAGAGGTTAAATATAATAGATAGTGGTTTAGCTAAAGTAACTGCACAGTTTTTAATAAATATTGGTGGAATATCATCACTACCGGCGCCCTTATTGGTCTTCAGTGTTTTTAGAAATTGAAAGACTTCGCTTTCGTCAACAATGATTTTACTAATGATTTCGTTATGTGTCGTGGTTGGAAGATTTAATGCAGAATACGAAACGGCCGGCTTAACGAAAACACTTTCGAAATATTTACTGAAACCTATGCATGCAGCAGCTTCGTCTGCGTAGGTATCTGACCCTAGAGTAAGCTTTTTGGGATATCCTTTTTTGTTATTCCTCAGCGATTTTGAATAAGAAAAAATAAGTTTAGGGTCTCTACGAATGAAACTTTGCATACGTTGGGAGTAAGACACATAACACTTGGCTTGAACAATTTTTTGTCTTGTTCTTAATAGCACAAATTCGTCGTAGTCACGGGGATTTTTGTATTCTTTCCATTTCTTATGCTTTTGTCGTTTTTCTTTTATTATATGGATTAAGGACTTGGAATACCATACAGGAAAGTTTAGATTAGAATGAGATTTTAACGGCACGTAATTACGTATCGATTCGTTTAAAATAGAGTAAAAATTTTCAGTTATATCGTTTATTGATTCACCTGACAGCACTTCATTCCAGTTGATGTCCGAAAGTTTTTCATTTATCTTTGAATAGTTTCCCTTGAAAAAGTTAGGTCGTTTTTTAGGTTTCTGGCAAGACCCGTGCTCAAGTAAATTGGTGAGATCAAATTCTAGGCAGGGATGGTATTTATCTTCGAAAACAAGAGGGCTGGGAACTCTTAGTACATCAAAGTCGATGTCACTGAACAGTAGATCAAGGGTGTTGTTTGCGCTGTTCCTAATTGTATTCTGTTGTCTCAGACCGGATAGGTTGCATCCATCAATAAACTTGGTACATGCATTTTGTAATTCTATTGACCCACGCTTTTGGATAATAGGACCGGAGTCGGACCAGGTAAGGTATGGCAGATTAAAGTCACCGGCTAGGATAATGTGGTCATTTGGGTGTTTGGAAACTAATTCAGCAAGACAGGCAGACACGGATTCAAGACGAGCAGGTTGTCTGGTGGTTGGTAGATTAACCCGATATGTATATTACGGCTTCTTTGGGTTTTTAAAGACTCTGCTGGTATAGTAATCCACAGAGATTCAACTCCCCGACAAATCATATTGTATTGTTTTGCATTTAATTTTTTTGAGGCACATAATAACACTCCACCACCCAACTTCTTTCTTGAAGTTTCAGAATTTCTATCGCACCTAAATATATCGTATCTATCGTCACATATTTCATTATCGTAAATACTGCTCGCTAGCCATGATTCTGTGATTAAAATTAAACTGTAGTCATGATTCAAAATGTTTTGCCGAAGTTCGGTCGTTTTAGTGCGAAGACCACGTACGTTTTGGTATATAATCTCTATTGAATTAGCACCGGCGAAGGAGTGATTAGTACCAAAATATGCTTGCCTCTGGAGATGTTGTTTATAAGAATATTATCAATGTGGAAATTTATGTTTAATATAATTCGGTTACAAGTAGATTGATATATGGCTAAATTGAATAATTTGCAATGCGCAACACAAAAGTTGTTCGACTTCATTTGTTGATTAGTTAATTTTAAGAGAGATATCTGCACTGAATGGAATGTTTGATTTGGTGAATTTGTGAGTGAAATGCGGCATGTGTATAGAACGCGGTGTGAATATATACAAAAAATGATAATAACGATCAGTAATATAAAAACAGTAATAAAATAAATTATAAAACTATTAATTAGTACTTCCAAGATTATTTTATCTTTGCGAGGTCCTTTACGACACGTATATTTATAGCAGGTGATTGTTCGTTGTTTCTTAAAAAAATACTGCAATTTTTAATCCAGACAAATTTAAAGGCTTTTTCTCGTGCTAAGTCCTTAGTCAGCTTTAATAGATACTTGTTTTCAGGGGTTAGGTGCGCGTTGACGAAAAATTTCTTGTCTGCGCCTTCAATGCCTATGTCTCTAGTACAAATTCCTCTTTTCTTTTTTAAACCTGAAAGGATGTTGTCCTTAGAAAGTCGGTCTTTTAATTTCACAACAATAGGTTTGGGTCTTCCTACAATAGTTTTTTGGGGTTGAACACGATGCGCAAATTCAATGTCATCGTGTTTAATTTCGACTCCAGAGTATCGAGCGACTTTTATTAATATATCAGTAGGTGATTCATTGCTAGTTTGTGGTAGCCCTACTATTTCCAAATTGTTGATTCTTGCCTGCTGCTGCTGTCTGCCGAACTGAGAACGCAATTCTGACACCTGATCCTCAGATGCCGTGACGCGTTCCTGCAGCTTATGTAAGTCTTGCTTGAGGAGGTCATTTTCGAGCAGCAGCTGACTGTAAGAGGTTTGCAATTGGGAAAACTCCGAAGACAGGGCTGCTATGTCATTTTTTAGTTCCATGAAGACAGTATTTTTTAGATCCTCAACAATTTCGCATTTAATGGTTTTTAATTTAGTATCTAAAATTTTTTCGAAACGACTAAATAGGGTTATATTTTTGGTAATGTCAGCAGGGTTGTCGCATTTAGATGTCGAGTCGTCGGGTACATCAGAAGCTGCTGTGCACTGGTTTTTGCTCGCTTTTTCCACTCGTACTGGTGTATTACTGTTGTCGCCACCTCTGCGCGCAGCCGCCACGCAAGTAGGGCATAGCCATTGCGTTCTTGCAGCCGATGAATCATTAGTAAATCCTACGCACTCAGAATGATATATGCAGTTGCAGTTATTGCACTTTATACGTTTAACTGTCACGGTGATGTGCCCTTTGCACGCCTCACAAGTTCCAACCATTTTAATATTTTGTTTCAAATTTTCAACTTGAAAATAAAATTTACTCAGATAATTCTCTTGCCGTGGGTTTCGAACTATGTGCCTAGAACGGCGATGCGACGCGTTGACCAATACACCAACGCTTCGGTTACCACTTAAATCGAATTTAAAGATAACTATGTTACTTTGAATGATGGTTGTAAGTAACGTGAATTAATTATTCTCTTACCCCTTTGTTAAAATATTGTTTTATCAGTTGTAATAAAAACATTAATTGGTTTATTATACAAGTTTTTCGACAAGTAAAATATGAAAAGAATTATTCACGACACTGCACCACGCTTTAACTTTATGCACTTGCACTTTTATAAATATTGTTGCGATAAATTAATTGTTCTGTAATTAAATTAACTGGAGCTTGTAATATGTGTCTACTCTGTTAAACGTCACAAACGTTACCTTACTTTCGAGACGGGCGACCGTGTGTGTAAGTGTCCCATATATTTATTTATTTTTATTTATTTGTCTGTCACTATACATTGCATGATGAATTGAAACAATTCCTTGTACTGCAAATGTTTGTGTATGCATCTTAAAACATCAGAAATAGCGTTTGCTATTGCCGACATGGCTACACTGCGCGTAAATTACATCGCATTCGAGTACAACTCACGTGTTATGTTGCTTCGTATAAATGCACACGTTGCAACCGACGTAACCCTTACCACAAGTGTCAATTTAGTTCTAGGATGTTATATCTTTAACCATCATTTTCCTGCCCTTATCCCACTCTAAGTGGGGTCGACACAACATGTTAAAAACATGCTGTCATATGATTTGGCTGTGTTTTTACGACCGACCGCCTGCCTGACGTCAACTTACTTCTGTCGTACTTTACGACACATCGGTAAGAAAAAGGGTGGTCTATTCTACTAAACCGGATACCACATGGTGGGTCAACTTACCTTAGTCGCCTTTTACGACACCTCGGTAAGAAATGAGGTTGGTGTATTCTACTCAGCCGGATACCACACGGCGGGTTGACTTACCTTAGTCGCCTTTTACGACACCTCGGTAAGAAATGAGGGTGGTACTATTCTATTCAGCCGGATACCACACGGCGGATGTTTTATCTTTAATATTTAAATGAATTAATCTTGTATGTATATATGTATACATATTTTCAGAATCTCAGAAACGGCTCCAACGATTTTCCTGAAATTCAGCATGTAGGGGTTTTGGGATAGAAAAATCAATCAAGCTAGGTTTTATTTAAGAAATAATCGTTTTATCCCTGTTTTTAGGCATAAAAAAAAGTTTACTTTTAATTTATTGAATATATACAAGTATACAACACAATTTTCGCCGTGTAATATTGAGTCAGCGTAGCTTATTCAGGAAACGGGTGGTCGAGTGAAATGAAAATACCAAAAATCGAACCCCATCTACCCTATTATTTTATTATTATTTATTTTTTGAAGTACCTTTTTTTATTTTGTAAAAAATTACCATAGAATTAAAAAAAATAAAAAAACCAAAAAAAATAATTCAATTTAAATTTTAAAGCTGTGTAAGCAAATTGGTGATAAGGTGTTAGCCCTCTAAGGGCTACGAACACCGGGCAGGTACTAATAACTTTGTCTTCTAAAACTAATATCTAATTTATATTTGAAATTATCACACACTTTTTGGTGAAGGAAAACATCGTAAGTAAACGTGAATATTTAAAAAAAATCCTGAGATGTGTTGGTGTTGGGAAGATCACAAATACATTACACAAATTAATCAAACATTTTATTGATTAAGTTCTCGTTGTGTTAATGCCTATAAACTTTTAAATAACTGTCTAAAGGTAACATTATATCAACCCAGATATAATATCAATAATACGTATGCATCCTCCTGCCCTTATCCCACACTAAGTGGGGTCGGCACAACATGTTATAAACATGCTGTCACATGATTTGGCTGCATTTTTACGACCGACCGCCTGCCTGACGTCAACTCACCATAGTCGTATTTTACGACACCTCGGTAAGAAAGAGGGTGGTCTATTCTACTAAACCGGATACCACACGGTGGGTCAACTTACCTTAGTCGCCTTTTACGACACCTCGATAAGGAATGAGGTTGGTCTATTCTACTCAGCCGGATACCACACGGCGGGTCGACTTACCTTAGTCGCCTTTTACGACACCTCGGTAAGAAAAGAGGGTGGTACTATTCTATTCAGCCGGATACCACACGGTGTAATCCAAAAAGCATTTCATTTAAAACACCATGGTAGGGGATAATAAATATATCAAGAATGAGATAGCAAGTATGTATGGGATTGCAGAATGACTTCTCACAGGTGGAATCAAACAAGACGCACTGAATTTTAATGTACAGCTATTATACTATATTACTATAAAATAATCAGTATGAATAATCAGTATGAATCGCGAAAGTTTAAAATTTACTATATTACTATAGCTGAAATGATAATGCAAATAAATAAAAAAGTCCATAAATAATTTATAGAATTAGGCGTTACTTTGCGGAGATCCATAATACAAAATCGCGACGCTATAATACAAAATCCACGACCTGAATCTATCTCCTGATGATGCTTCGGTTGCGGGGCGAAACGATTGTTGAGTTTGTGATAGTGAACGTATATAGTGCTTGTGTATTGTGGTGGCGGTGGTGGAGGTTTGTGCATGTGTTTTTGCGAATCCTGCATGTATCAGGTATGATAACCGATTGTCCACTTACATTTAGCATTATATATATTTTCTATTTTACTTCTTCGCGGATAATAGAAAAATAATTTTATTATTACTTTTGAAAAAAGTCCATATTAAATAATTTTATTTTTCACTTACTTACTTGTGGTATACGGCTGAGTAGAATAAACCACCCTTATTTAACTCTAAAAATCATCATCTTCCTGCCCTTATCCCACTCTAAGTGGGGTCGGCACAACATGTTATAAACATGTTGTCACATGATTTGGCTACGTATTTTACAACCAACCTGATGTCAACTTATCGTATTTTACACCTCGATAAGAAAGAGAGTGGTATATTCTACTTAACCGGATACCACACGGCGGACATGTAACTCTTAAAATCGTAGGAGCATTATATATATTTATAAATATATATATATATATATATATATATATATATATATATATATATATATATATTTCTTGCATTGTTCACTTATAATCACGCAGGGAGGACTCCTGCCTAACTACAACTAACTAACAACTAGGGGGTGTAGATGACAGTCGCCACGCCCAGGTATGTGAGCTGAGCTACAGGGCACTGTCATAAGTCGAATCATACACGTCCACGCCGTGCACCCTGGGCAATGTTGCAGTCACTAATGAGCTCACACTTTTCTATTCCTCAATTTATTACTTGCAATAGCAAGTATGATCTGGCGGTGCGGGATTATGGTTTCCCACGTAATATCGCACGTCCGCTATCACCTTCCTCCACCCCCTAATCCTTTCAATTCCACTCCTTCCCCCCCAAAAATATCCTTCTCACCTGCAACGCAACATGGACGCGAGAATAAATCAATACTTACCCCAGGAGGGTACCAGCCCGGCTGGAGAATCCCTCCCTGAGACTGATGCTCGGGCTACGGCCCTAGCATCAGTCTCAGGCTGCTGCTCGTATTCTTGGGGCAATTTTTCGCATTCAGTTATAGAGCATCCTGGAGGTTCAGCAGCGAATCTCCATGATGAACTTTCGAGAACCCTCAATCTGAGGGAAGAAGATGACCTATTGAAGTCGCCGACGCCTGGGCCTTCGGGTACGGGTGAGGGCGATTTCAAGTTGGCATGCTGGCAGAAGGGCTCTTCCTTGTGACACCAGCCACTGAGCAGTCGAGGGATTGGTTGCTGGAGTTCGACTTCGGCCTCTACAATGGCGTCTCGATCAAGGCCATGAGAAGGGATAGAGGGAAAGTGGCAATTTGGATCCCAGGCACGAGGAGAGCAGCTGATCCTCTCCTTCTGCTTAGGGGTCAAAATCGAAATTATCGAAAAGAATTAAGACTCCCCGAGTGGAGCCTCATCGTCAGAGAGCCCCTTCCTCTGGGGGAGCGTCTGATTGTGGGGGTCCCTCGGGAAATAAACGAACTTTTTAGGGAGGGTCTTGTGTGGCTCTTCTACCAAGCCACACAAGTGCAGGTTAGGTTTTTAAATTGGAAACCGAAACTCAAACCCACACAAGCACAGAGTCAAGTCGATACCGACTCAAACTCCGCACAGAACAGTGTTGCTCGCGTGCTGGAACCAGCGGACACGACGAAACCAGCAATCGGAGCGTCAGGCGGGGCCCCTAGTACCCCCCCGCCAAGACATCCGTGCAGGGAATAGTCGGAGATGCCGGTACCGCCACGGCACACTAACGATCAAAGGTACCGATACATAACTGATGCCTCGTACACTTCTTGAGCGCCTTGCCTCACAGCTGGTGATCGAAGTCGTGCGGGGCATCATTATGTATTGGGAATAGAACAAACACACACACACTACACACTTAATGGGAGGTACACCCAAAAGACACAAACACATACAAAAACACTCTACACACACACTAAAGATTCTTCAGATAAACTTGCACCACTGCAGAGAAGCCATGAGCGAACTCTGCGAATATGTGATCAGCAAGCAAATAGATGTGGCCCTGCTACAGGAACCATACGTTGTGAATGGACGTGTGGTCGGTATGGGTTGTTTAGGGGGAGACCTAACCTATCACAACAATGGTGAGTCGAACCCCAGAACATGTATCTATACCAGTAGCAGGATCAGAAACTTAGGTCTAATTGAAATAGAATGTTACAGAGATTTAGTTGTGGTGGAAGCCATGATTCCACTAGATGAAGAAAAGAAACTAAGGATGGCGTTTATGTCGGCCTACATTCCTAGTGAGACCGACTTCACGCCACCAACTAGAGAACTGGAAGAAACTGTCAACAAATACAGAGGTAAGAAAATTTCTTTTATAATAGGATGTGACGCTAACTCGCACAATGAGGTGTGGGGTAGTACAGACACAAATAGGAAAGGAGAAGCACTGTTAGAATTTATCATAAGTAACAATCTCGAGATAATGAACATTGGCAATGAACCAACGTTCGTTACAAGCACGAGAAAAGAAGTATTAGATATTACTCTAGCATCAGAAGACATGGCCAAATACATCAAAGATTGGAAGGTGGATCTAAACGACTCGTTATCAGATCATCGCAGAATCACCTTCCATATAAACAGCAAAATTGGCAAATTGTGCATTAGAAATGTTAAGAACTGGGACAACTTTGGGTCCTTAATGAGCGAATGGAGATCCAAAAACACTTCCTACAACACGATAAAGGAGTTAGAGGAAGGCGCATTGGAACTAAGCACAGCATTAAAAGATGCCTTTGTCAGTACGTGTCCACTACGTGAGGTTACACAAGGTACGGGCCAACCATGGTGGAACAACAAACTGAAAAAACTCAGGAAGAAAGTACGCAAATCTCAAAGAATTGCCCTTAAGAAAGGGGATGAATTGAGCTTGGCAGAATATAGGAAGTATAGGACGAAATTCCGAAAAAGGTGCAGGAAAGAGTCCAGAAATGGCTGGCAGGTGTATTGTAACGGGGTCACAGAATACCCTGAAGCAGCAAGCCTTATGCGTATACTGGCAAAAGACAGAACATGCAGACTGGGTAGTATTAAAGTGGAGGAAACAATAGTTACGGATCCCAAAATAATACTAACCAAAATGGCAGAAGCACATTTTCCAGAATGTAAAGAAATTAAAGAAGAAATGATATCACCAAGCACCGATTACCACTGGTCAGACCCGGGAAATATCATAACAGAAGAGCAGATTAAGTGAAGTATCATGTCATTTGCACCATACAAAGCAGCTGGTCCAGATGAAATACTCCCTAAAATGCTACAGGTAGCATATGAATATATTAAAGGAAACATGTTAGCACTTTTTAATGCGAGTTTGGCGTGGGGCTATGTCCCGACGAGCTGGAGAAAGTAAAAGCGGTGTTCATTCCAAAACCTGGAAAGAAAACCTATCAGGAACCGAAGTCATTTCAGTGTATAAGTTTGTCCTTGTTCATTCTAAAAACACTAGAAAAAGTGATAGAGGGACATATAAGAACTAACCTAGAACAAAGCAATCTTCCACTGCATGAAAACCAACATGCATATATGGGGGGCAAATCAACAGAAACAGCTCTCAGCGCTCAGCCATAACTTAGTGGTAAGAATAGAAAGAACCTTATGTAACAAAGAAATAGCATTAGGTTGCTTCTTTGATGTAGAAGGTGCTTTTGACAAAGCAAATCGCAATGCTATAAGAAACTCAATTTGTAGGGAAGGAATAACAAATGAAGTGGGACGCTGGATAATGAACATGCTAGAGCATCGTTCAATCGTGGCGGAGCTAAGTGGAGTTACACACACAATAAAATCAACGAGAGGATTTCCTCAGGGAGGGTGTCTCTCTCCTCTTTTATGGTGTCTCCTACTAGATCCATTAGTTAGGAAGATTAAGATAGGAAGACATACATGCAAGCATACTCAGACGACGGAGTCCTTTTAGTTACAGGAAAAGACCTGAGCACTATAAGAAACATAATGAGTAATAGCATTAAAGCAACACTAAGATGGTGTCAGGAAAGGGGATTAAACCTTAATCCTACGAAAACCAAACTAGTCCTTTTTACAAACAAAAGGAAAATAGCCAACTTTAATCCTCTCAGTATAAAGGGAGTAGAGATACAGTTGATAAAGGAAATAAAATATTTAGTTATAACGCTAGATAAAACCCTAAGGTTTAGAAGTCATATCAAAGATCAATGTAACAAAGCAAATATTGCACTCATGCAATGTAGAAGAGCGGTGGGCAGAACCTGGGGTATGAAGCCAAAAATTATCAAGTGGATATATACGGCTATCATATTACCCAGATTACTGTACGGCGCTTCGATTTGGTGGCACAGAGCCAACATCGGAGTCAATAGCAAGGACTTAACGAAGATACAGAGGATAGCAACACTAATGATCACAGGTGCAGTGAGAACAACGCCATCTGCTGCACTAGAAGTTCTGGTGGGACTTTATCCTCTGGACCTAGCAGCTAAAAGAAAAGCTATAGAACAATGGTATAAGATGAAAGTGTTCCAACAATGGAAAGGAAACTTTACAGATAAAGGTCATACAGATATAGAAAAGATTTACGTTGAAAATCTGTCTATGGTAGTCAGGAGAAGTGACCTGATCAAGAGACAGAAAATCTTCGACAAAAAATATAGGATACATATAGGAGTAAAAGAAGATTGGAAAGTGAAATATAGTGAGATGAGTCAGACCATTTGCTACAAGGACGGTTCAAGACGAGAATCCACGAAGCTGGCAGGAGCTGGCATTATCTACAGCACCTCGTCAGATTTACACCAGGTCCTAAATCTGGGTAAATATACAAGTGTCTTCCAGGCCGAAATGATGGCTATCATGGGGTGTGCCAGGAAACTTAAAGAAACTCAAATAGCATCAAAACATAATATAGTTATATATAGCGACAGTCAAGCAGCTTTAAAAGCACTTGACCGCATAGAAACAACCTCAGCTATCGTGAAGGAATGTAAACGTGTACTAAACGAATAAGCTAAGAAGGGGGAAGTAACGATTGCATGGATTCCGGGGCATCGTGGCCATGCAGGGAACGAACAAGCTGACGAATTGGCAATAAAGGGAGCTAGTCAAACATTCGTAGGACCAGAACCCTTTCTCCCAATTGCAACCTTTGCCTTGCCCTAACGTTACTTATTAAATCGGGAAAATAAATTTGGTTACACTTTTTAATATTATTCAAGCTTCGTTGGACGAGGTTGAAACCCGAGAAAATTTGATAAGAGTCACAGAAACTATTTGAGAACCATGACTATACTACGGCCATGAAGAAAATTAGCTTAATAGATTATCTATATGCTCTCATCACAAGGTTATTTTGACTTATATATTAATAACTACAAATTAAATGTGATGTCGATATAGCGTGACTGAAACACTTTGAATGATAACATATATAGTTCGGGCAACATATCATTTACATTCACTTTTATTGAATTAATACTTCAGCAATTACTTCAGTCGCATTTTACATCTGTTTTATGATATAAGACAAGTTTTTATGTAATGTAAGGACCATGTTCTAGTAGTTGACTGTTTTGTATCACAACATATTATAAAGCAAAGTCGCATTCTTTGTTTGTCCATATATCCCTATGTATGCATAAAACTTTAAAACTACGCAACAGATTTTGATGCTGTTTTTTTTAATAGATAGAATGATTCAAGAGGAAGTCTCGTATGTATAATAACATTCAATACGGAGTAGAGAAATACTGTAATTTTTGAGGTTTCTGTAAATAATTCCTTTTTTTCCCGCTTACATTGCAAACGCAGGCTAAACCCTACGAGATTTATCAAAATGATGTACTAAGTATTTGTACACCTTGAAAAGGCCTACAGAAAAGTCCGCGATGGTATATGTCTATCTCTTATTAATAACCCACAATAACATTTTTTGTCATTTACTTTTTACGAAAAATAATGCCTTATTTTTGAAGCAATTTTTATACAATACAGCATTAATCTTATTAACTTATCCGATTAAGTACCTTAAATAAATTGTTGATTTTATATAGATGAATATTGTCGTCTACAGCATGTAATTTAAGTGAACATTTTCGGAGATATTACAGATTTAAAATGCCGTGAGAGCGCCGCGCTTCGCCCTATAGCACTACGAATCTAGCAGCTATATGTCGCTCTTTTAAGAGTTTGTTTAACAACAAGGAAGCTGTGAATGTTGTATATAAAGACATTCTTTAAATAATTGTAAAAATAAAATACATAGGGAAAATGTAAATGTAAATAAGTAAAAATGTACTATATGAATTTAGCTATTCCAAAGATAGCAGGAAATCTTCTTGAATAGGGAAAGGAAATTGTTTTTCTCCAAATTTAACGCTTGCGGGCTACGGGCAGTAATGAATAAATCAAAACTACTGGATCGATTTTAATCATTTTTTACACTGACTGACATGGGATATTCATTTTATACCCGTGCGAAGCAGGGGTGGCCGCTAGTAATATTAAGTAATTAATATTTGAAATATTAATCGTTTTGTTTGCTAATATAGAATAATAATTAATAATATTAAATTTTAAATATTAAACAATGGGCTACAGTTCTGAGGTTTTGGGCAGTTGTTAATAGATGGCAACAGGTAATTACAAATTTATTTTTACCCACCGTTTAATACCCACCCGTATGCCCGGATACCCACCGTGTATCCGGTTTAATAGAAAAGATCACCCTCTTTCTTAATGAGGTGTCGTAAAATACGACTTAGGTAAGTTGATGTCAGGCAAGCGGTCGGTCGTAAAATACCTACCCAAATAAAATGTAAAAAAATGTTTCTAACTTGTTGTACCGACCACAATTAGAGTAGGATAAAGGCAGGAAGATGATGATGGTTTTAATAATAAAATAATCGAATTATATATGAATCGATTATTTTTCGACATCCCTATGTATCCTTTACAATTTCAGCATCTAAAGGAATAAAAGAGATCCCTTTTAGGCAAAGTCCGCCTTTATACATTTTTTTTTTTTTATTTTTCTTTCTCTTTTCTAAATATATGTATAAAAACAAAAAAACAAAATATAGGAAAGGCAGCTAGTAATAAAATAACTCAGTGCGAACGGTTTACTATAACTTTTATTGCTCCATCACAAAACGCGACTAGAGTTAACAAATATATGGCAGTATTTTAATGATATTTCTAAGTACTAAATTTAAATTCTGGAGATTGGTTCAGGTTTTGGGGGGTGGGAGGCGATGTAGGCGAGGGCCCTGACGATGTACTCAGGCACTGGGACAGGGGTGGGGAGGTGAGCACCCTGTAACAGAAAAGATTAAATTAGCAAACAGATTAATAGCAATTTTGGAGTTGGAAAATTCCGTGATTTTATCATTTCTGCAATAGATAATTGGTATATTTAATAAAGGTCTTTGAAATGTCAAAATTAGCATCTGTTGTATTAATTATGCTTATTAATAATATAAATAAAAAAATATATGGTACACATACACACGGTCGTCCGTCCCCAAAGTAAGTAACTTAATACTTGTGTTATGGGTGACAGATATTTGGTGAATATATGTATACTTATATAATTTTTAAATACACCTAGGCTGAAAGACCAACAAATTCATTTATAGAAAATGTTGGCCCTCGGCGGGAATCGAACCCGCGACCCGCGGAACCGAAGGCAGGGTCACTACCCACTGCGCCAACGGGTCAGTCTTAATTAATAATAAACTAAATACGCTATTTAAAAGATTTACTTATACCATAAATAATTTATATCACCCATAAAGGTTCATAATGTAAATGTAATGAAAATATTATTTAGCTATAACCGGCTATCAAAGAAAATATATTTTAAACTAAATGTAGAGTTATCCGTTCCCATACGTTATACATGCAGTATTAGTAAAAACTAATACAACAAACCAACAACACAACAATTCACTACCACCATCTCGACAATACTTTCACCCAGCAACTGAAATACCAGAGATAGACTCGGCAACAAAATCATAACGCTTCTAATAATCTCATAATAATCTCTGGCATCTATAAAAATACTATTCATTACAAAGATATCGACAAATCTAAAAATGTCAACCTTTATATAAATAGTTATATAAAGGTCAAAGAATGACACAATAGGCATTAAACTTTCATAAGATACATATAATAGCTTCCCGTCTCGTAAAAGGCATGTCACCTTTAAATCCTACGCTGTTCATTATTAATGAAATAAGCATAGTGCATCATTTGACCTAGACGGAATGTTGTATTAAGTAAGATAGCTTTATGTTTCTAAAGATCAAATCTATTTCTTTATCTTCAAATATTGCGTCAAACTATTGAGTTACCAATTTGAATCGATTTTAAATATCAATTATTATTTTATTAGTTCATTAATTTCAAAATTTTATGTTATTTTAATGACTATTTAAACTTTGATCTTTTAAGTAGCTGATTGTGTAGCCATAAGAATTAATTAATAATCAATTAGTATTATAGTATGATAACTTTAAATAAAAGAGTTGCTAATTAGTTTCTATGATATAATAGTATTATGTAAATATATGTGACAATTACACATACGTTCGTCCGTTCCCAAAGAAACTTAATACTTGTGTTATGGCTAAAAGACTGGTAAATATATACCTACATATTGTTAAGGAAGGTTTACAAGCGAGTATTATTGAAAACCTAAACTATAATTCAGTTTGTATTCCCGCACTTGTTATTAATACAATATCCCACAACAAACATCACACCACATAATCTTGTTTTCCATTGCCATCGAAACCGCCATGTTTTATTACGCATGACACCGAGCACGCTATCGGCTTTGTTCGTAGGATACTCAGTAACAGGGAACTCTATAATTGCTTTCTGGCGTCGCGGCGAGTTCTTTATCCATCAGCTGCACACGTAATACGAACGGTAGCAGCGAGCTCTTGTAATTGCCGCTTACAATATATAATTTTAAATAAATACATAAATAACCTAGATTTGAAAAACCAACAAATTGTATTTTAGCTATAAGTGGGAATCGAATCTATTTATCAAGCTGAAGGCAGAGTTACTGCCACAGGCAGCAATAGGGCAGTAGAATAGTGTAGAAACAAAATATTTTTTAAAAACAGTTAATTACCTGGGGTTGGTATCCACCTTCATTAGCGACGTAGGTCACGGAGTATTCTAGACCGTCGTTGCCGGTGTAGGAGTTTGAGCCCTGGACTTCAAGAGCCTCATCCTTCTAAAATAAAATTATATTCAGAATTCGTCAATCTCCCTATCGATAGAATCTCATCTTCCTGCCCTTATCCCACTCTAAGTGGGGTCGGCACAACATGTTATAAATATGTCGTCATATGATTTGGATTTTTACGACCGGCCGCTTGCCTGACGTCAACTTACCTCTGTCGTATTTTACGACACCTAGGTAAGAAATGAGATTTTTCTATTCTTTTCAGCCGGATACCACACAGCGGGTCGACTTACCTTAGTCGCCTTTTACGACACCTCGGTAAGAAATGAGGGTGGTACTATTCTATTCAGCCAGATACTTCACGGCGTTATCAATAGAACTGATTGATGAACATAAAGGAATGATTAATTTTACGTTTCATTAGAGAAATTCTCGAAATACTTAGTGAAACGTTTCAAGGAAATAGGGTAGGTTACTATTTATTTTACGACTGTTAATAATACTAATTTAATCCTATCCTTAAAAGAGCGATTGGGACTGGGATAAAAAATTCTATATATTAGCCCGTTATACAATCTTCTATTGTACTAACTTTTATACTGCTAAAGTAGATTAGCAGTGAAAGAACACACAAACAGACAAATATATAAACTGACAGACGGACTTTCTTATTTATAATTAATTTCTTATTACAGATAACTAAGGCCCATTTTGTTACTTATACAAAAAATAATTCAATCGAAAAATATTCGTATGGATAAGCTTATACTTTAAGGATATGTAAGTTTCAATATATTATCCTCAAATATTTTTTGTTAAATATTCGATGACACATTCTATAGATATCCTTATAATAAAATAAGGTCAAAGCATCATGTGGTCACATTCAAATGTATTTAATTTTAATTAGTTGACCTGACCTTGGGGAAAATATCAAGGTTCTTCAATAAATTTATGTACATATTTCGGCAACAAACTCATCTGCCACTTAAATGTCATTCGGACTAACCTCGACTCTACTGATTTTCAAATTGATGCTTGAACTTTTGCTCTTTAACAAACTGTCAAGTTAATTTCAAATCACAATCTAATAAATAGGAACAAATGTAACTTCATTGACGCGTGTTTCTAAGCTTGTTCTAAATGCATTTTTAAATCGGTATTATGACTAACTGTTCTAGAAACTTTAAACGACAATGCATTAATTTCATGCAATCTTTAACGTGTCAAAGTCTTTAGTTTTTTTTTCTTTAAATCCGTTGAAAATATTCACAAAACTAATAGAAAAATATTAGATCGCCTCTGTTATAAGGATGTATTATACTTTTTCTTCTTTAACCAATAATGTCCACTACTGGACATTTCTTTGGTGGAGATATCTTAAAAGGATTTCGAGCTTTAAAAACTTTTAGTTTTATTTAATACTCTGTTATTTAATTTGCTTAAAAAAACCACAATTTACGGTATTCTCTCTAAACAGCGACCTATTCTATGCAACTTTAGGGGTTGTCTTGACTTCTTTGAGCTTGTTTTTGCTCAAGAAACTTATTTAACAGTTTACTAAATAATTTGCAGAGAAAATTGAGTGACATTTGTCTTTATTGTGATGGGAATTGAGGCGTTGAAACAATTTGGAAAATAGGTACTTTTAGGATTTTTTTTTACTTAAAAGTATCCGAAAAGAAATAAATTAAATAATACTTTATTTAAGTACCCAATTTAAGATAATTTTTTAAATTTTATAATAATGATTAAATCAATGACTTAGTCATGACCTTCAAGTGCCTTTTTAGACGTTAGACATATATACGTGCACAGAATTGTTACAATCATTGAGAAGTTTAACTTCGATGTTGATAAAATAACTATTTACAATTCTTGCATATATCAGCTTGATTTTTTAACAAGTATCATTCTTTATAACATGATACTCTGATAAAATATTGGGTAGGTTATTCTTGTTTGATTAAAATCAATGTATATTATTTCTTAAATTGTCAAATAAACTGATAATAGCATAGAACCAAAACGCTTCTCCAATGCGTGGTAGGTTGCACATAATACCCAAAATTCTAGAGAAAAAAAAGAAATATGCAGCTTTCTTTACAATGTTTTCATTCTTCGAAAAGAGTGTGATAAGTTGCAAATATCAATTTGGCAAATAAGTTTAAATAAAATAAATTATTGTTTTTTTTGTTAACTCGGAGTTTGAACCCGTGATTCTTTCGAGATTTATAAGTTTCTCCGTTCGGCTATCATAGCTTTTTTTATCTGAATTTAGTTTTCGTTTAAGGTCTTACCAGTCCGACGTTCTTGACCACTCCGCTTTCTTGGCCCGAGATACCGTTGCTGGTCTTATAGCGATATTGGTATTGGTCTGGGAAGACATCAGCGTCCTGTTCGACTACAACTGCGTCGGCGTCGGGTGAGCGGAGGTGGGCTACGTCAGCGACAGCGACGGCCACGAGGGCGAGGATGGCGATGAAGGATTTCTACAGAAAAAAAAACAATTGTCTATGTCAAATGTTATTGGATATATAATCAAGAATAGAAATAGGCCTAACTTGAATATACTTAACTTGCCTATATTTTAAATTCTAATCGATATCAAAACAACTACCTATATAAGTTGATTTGTATAATTTCGTTTTATATTTTTCTATATCTCCTTTTATTTACTTGAAATTGTCGATTTTTATAAATTTATTTCCGGAAAAGCATATATATATAAAAGACAGTTAAAAAAGTTTTTGACTTTGAAACCTGTATAACCGCTAAAATAGCCCTGAATAATTTTTTAACTAGTTTTCGTATTATTAGGAAACAATTTTGTTTATACACTTTTTAGAAACAAAACTTTTTTTGTTATAAATGAATGTGAAATTCTGAATACTGAATTGAATTTCAATGGCAGTAAATTAATATAATTAAAACTGTATCATTGCGTTAAACCATAGACATCATATTGAACTTCCATATTAATAGTAAATAAGATTACTATTTAAAAATAAAATTAGTCATAGACAAAAGAAGTTAAGTAGTGTAACATGATTTACACGGAATGCAAATAATGGCTATTCAATATCAATTGAAGTTAACATGAGTATAAAACTATGGTATTATGTCTATTATAAATGAACTGGATTAAATAAAGAAAATGTAGATTTAAATAAAACCAAACATGAAGACTAAAATTTTAAAACCTTATTGAAAAGGTCCGAATTGTAGAATATATGTATTAATTAATCGATATATTAACCAAATTACGTATTTGTAGCTTATGCATAAATTTAATAAATTAAATATAAAAAAAAAATAACCAAAAATTCTAATATTAAAACGAACAACATTAATTGTATTTTAATAATTTGTATTTATTTGATTATATTTTAATTCAATCGCTATTCGGTTGTATAATTTGGATCAATTTTTTTCTTGAAAATTTAGAATTCATTAATGAATAAATTACTAAGAAATATTTTTTATGATAAAAAAATATTTTTTTTGGTCTCGCAAGCCACTCACCATGTTGTGTGTCAAAGTTAACAGACGATGTATAACTGTTATTATAAAATAATCCACCCGCGTTTTATACTCGAACGATTCGTTCGATTATAGTATCGGCATTTGCATTATTTTGCAACAAAGAAGATCTCATATTAAATATGGTTGATTTTTTTTTACAAGGTGAACGCGATTTGTTGATTTTTTTAGCATATCATGCGGTCCGGTAAAAATGTTAATCGATAAATAGGTATTATGAAACGGGTTTTCCTCAATAGTACTGTCACTACTTAGACAAAAAAAGAAGAGCATTAATGTTTTAAGCAGTAATGGCAGAGTGGTGCGTAGTTTCCCGGGTTTATTATATATAAGCTTTAAGCTTTGTACAAAATTAATACACTTTGATATTTCCTTGCTGTATGGTATCCGGATAAGTAGTATAGACCACCCTCATTACTGAGATGTCGTAAAAGGCGACTAAGATAAGTTGACCCGCCGTGTGGTATTCGGTTGATACCGGAGTATCGTAAAAGATGACCAAGGTAAGTAGACCTGCCGTATAGTATTTGGCTAAATGGAATAGACCACCCTCATTTCTTACCGAGGTGTCGTAAGAGGCGACTATTGTAAGTTGACCGGCCGTATGCTACCGGGATGAATAGTATAGATCAAACTCATTTCTTACCGGTGTATCGTAAAAAGCGACTAAGGTAAATTGACGTCAGGCAAATCACACCAACATGTTTAAAACATTTTGTGCCGATCTTACTTAAAGTGGTATAAAGTCAGGAGAATGATGATGAACTTTGATATTTCTGAACTTGATAAGACAAAGAAAATCACTTCAGATGTTATGTATTTCCATTTGATTCCAGTTATTTCATTTACGTTTATCTCATTCTAGAATCTATTCGAAATAGATGCTGCTCCTGGTTGTCTGGAAGAGATGGCTACGTACCGATAAGATCGCCAGATGGTATAACTCTCTAACCTCTTATTTTTTTCGAGCTGTGCTTACGGCTTTTGAACGTAAAAGTAGTTGTGAGTTAACCATAATAGATAGAGACATGCTGTTGTGCACTTTTTCATAGTAATTTTGGAGATCTACAATTCTCTTAGCTGTGGTAGCCCAGCGGTAACACCATGCGCCTCTTTCAAGACGGTCTAGGGTTCAAACCCCGGGCATGCACCAATGAGTTTTCTAGTAAAACTTATGTGTCTAATTGATAATTGCAATTTATCACACGCTTTTCGGTGAAGGAAAACATCGTGAGGAAACCTGCATATCTCCAGAGATTTCTCTGGGGATATGTGTAACCTACCAATCCGCATTGGAGCAGCGTGGCTTAGCTCCAATCCTTCACTCCAAAAAAAAACGGAGAGAAGAGGCCTATGCCCAGCAGTGGGATAGTAACAGGCCGTTATTTACTTACTTACAATTCTCTTGTAGATTACTTTAGTGTATCTCTGTTCGTTAAGCGGTTCACGTGACCAAAGCTCACAACAGGTGACTTTTACACCTGCTGGCGATATATATAATAGACAAAGTAGGAACCGACATAAGTTTGCGGCTCCTGTTTTGGGTCTTGCAAAACTACGTAAGTTGTTTGTGGGTTTGGGTATATGATTCTTTAATAAAATTCCGCAATCAATTTCAGCTTTGCCATTGCAGCAGCTTAAAAACAATATTAATAAAAGGCTAATACAGAAAGCGTACTATACTATTGACGAATACTTAGGTGATAAAATTGCCTGGACGTAGCTACTCTTCGACCCTGTCCTAGACAGTAATTCTTGTTGGCTCTTCTCGGTAGAACAGCTTTCCGAACCAGCACTTGTTCACAAGTTTATTTGAATAAAGAATAATTTGAATTTGATAAGTTATTCAACATATATAAGTAATATACTATGAACGTAAACCTTCCGGAATAATTGCACTATTATAATAAAGCGACGATATTTCTCCTTTATTCTTATTCAATAAATAAAAAACAGTTTTCCCAGAGTCAACCCATTTACTCTCTCGCTACAACTCAACGAATGACACATAAAAATATGACAGCCACAATGCTTTTTCATATTAATCGCCAACTCTATGAAGGAGGTTGTATTAAAAACATGTTGTAACACTATATTTGAGTAGAAAGCCTACTAAAATGTGTTTAGTAATTTTTGACCAATTTGATCACATACAGACAGACCGATTTTCGAGACTTTGTTTTATAATAAGTATAGATATTTTTCTTTCTTATTTGTTTTTAAATGTGATGTACAATAAAGGCTTAAATAAATAAATAAATTAAATAATCCGTTAAACCGGACACTAAAATCAGCCTAATCAGTAATAAATTGCTAATATCAGGCATATTAGTTTAAATAGAAATACTCATTGATGCCTACCTGGGGTTTGAACTCTGGAAAGGGTCACATGAGCTTACCGGTGAACTTATGTGACTTTATACTTGGACTTATGAATATAATTTCTAGTCGTACTCGATTTTGTAATAATTAAGTATCTAATATTCAAAAAAGAAGAGAATTGGCCTATTCCCAGCAGTGGGATGTAACAAATAGCTACTTTACTTTCTTTTATGGATCGGCAGCTTCCATTAAATGCACGAGGTACGATGCTATTATATGTACTGAGTGTGTTTGGCCACATAGAGGAATGCAGAAAATGCTATACATAAAAATATATACTTATGTTCAACTTCTGGGATTATAAGTGCGACATCGTGATTCTTTTAATGTATTTTGTTGCTTTTATAAATGACCATATCTTGTTTTATTATATTTAACGTAACCTAAGTAAGTATAGTTTTTAGAACTTAAGGTTATTTGCAGGGCGAAAATGTACAGATAATCAGATTTTTATTTTGTTTACTTAAATCCGTGATAATAAACATTAATGTAGTGTTATAACCGTGTGAACTTTTGTTCTGGATCCAATCTGCTGCTGGCGAGTCCAGGTGGTAGCGACTTGCCTAAGCCCATCGATTGCCGCCCTGACAGTGGACCTTCGTAAGTTCCGAACGGGGTATATCGGACGTCTGGCTCACAGGTCCCCGAGGCGGTCGGTGCATCTGGTGCTCCCGATCCACCGGTTAGTGGAGGGGGACTTCTCCTTTGAGGGGTCCCTACCCGGAGGGTGTTCTCTGGGATCAGAGCTGTCGGCGGGGATGGGGGCAATATGTACAATGATACCCTGTCCTTGCCATCGGCAGCGTGGAGAACCAATCAAGTCGTTTTAGTCGGTGCGAGTCCGACACAACCGCCGCCTGTATAAAACAAATGTGTTATAACCATGTAGTATACGGCTGAGTAAAATAGGTGGTCTATTCTACTCTGCCGTATACTACACGGTTACATTTCATTGCCAAAACATGTAAAAATAGGTTTAATACATGTTGTGCCGACCCCACTTAGAGTGGGATAAGGGCAATAGAATGATCATGATGTAGTGTTATGACCATACAATTTATACTACAGTAGGGTATATAAAGCTGAAAAGTGAGTGTCACAATAAAAAATGAGAGAGAAGTTAAAAACTCGTATACTTATTTTTGTCTAATCACACATAAAAGAGAGAGACAGATAGATACACTCTCATTTACTTATTTGTAAATGAGATATTTATTATTTTTATTTTTTTGAATTTAAACTATCGTGAGTGGTATTCATAATTAATGTATAGAAACCGGCTATACTGACGTCTTAACGCCACGTAAAGAGCTCATGAATAAGAGCCCCGTATGGACTTGAAACTAGTCAGGCTCATCCAATAAAATAAGACGTGAGTATAGCCGGTTTCTATACATTAATTACTTTCTACTTATTGTGATAGACACATTTCAGGCTGGCTTTTCTACTCTAATAATATAACTCTATGGTTATAACGCAAAAATATCCATTATAAATCAATATTGGCTTTCTTGTTTTGAGTTGTACTAGATTCCAGCTTACAGAGAAATGTCAATATAGCATAAATTGATATTTCTAGAAAATTAGCACTTAATTGAAAAACATTGACATATTGTTAATAATGAATTAAATTGACTATTACTCATAAAAGTGATATATTATTTCCTTTATTTTTAACATTTTATTGCTATTGAAATTTTGAATGTTAGATTGATATTGACATTTGAAGTTCTAAAATATGTGTAAGATATGATCTCATACCCCCTCTGGCATCATTGCCAAGGTTGTAACTTTAGGCTTCAAAAAATTTTCTAGAAGCAATATTTATATACTAGGTTTTGATTAGACTCTATTTTAATGATTCATATCTGAAAGCCTACTGTCACCTTTGAATAGGATTTGTGATTTTTGTTGCTCAAAAGAGCCAAATGGCCTATCTATTTATTTATTTTTATACAGGCAAAAACACCTTATGGGTACCGCCACCCAACGGTGACAGGCGGCGGTTATGTCGGACTCGCACCGACTAAAATGACCTGTGTGCTCCACCACGCTGCCGATGCCAAGGACAGGGTATCGTTGTACATATTGCCCCTATCCCCGCCGACAGCTCTGATCCCAGAGAACACCTGCTTTGGGTAAGGACCCCTCGAAAGAGAAGCCCCCTCCGCTAACCGCTGCATCGGGAGCACCAGATGCACTGACCGCCTCGGGGACCTGTAAGCCAGACGTCCGATATACCCCGTCCAGAACGTCCGAAGGTTCCCTGACAGGGCGGCAGACGATGGGCTTAGGCAAGTTTCTACCACCTAGATTCGCCAGCAGAATTTTGGATCTAGAACAAAAGTTCCCGGAAAAATATTCCGGTAAAATAATTATTTTTACGGAAAAATTTCATACGTATCAAACGAAATTCGACGTATATCATAGATATATGCGAGATCACAAAAAGCTTATTATAAAGCCTAGAGTTGGCAACTCATTCGTTGGTCTTGTTACTCGATTCTACTATAAAATTCCGCAATCCATATTAGACTTATCTACAGAAATTATTCAGTATTCATCTATAGTCACGTCACACGTAGTTGTTATTTGTGCGCGGAGTTGACAACTTATTGAAAAAGATTAAATAGACAAAAAATATTTTCCATTTACTTATGATCTTAGAAATAGTAGATCCTGCACGATGCTAAATTTGTATTCACACTCAAATCAGATGCTGTCTGCATTTGTAAGAATTATGCATACAAATTGATATCTTGAGACATTTATCCAGACGCCATTTAAATTCAGTAGCGTCCGCATAAATATCTACTTATACTTTTATGCCCGTGTATTATGTATAAGGCTTTAAGAATTATAATGATCTATTTAAGTTTAATTGTTTTGAATAACATTAAAGAACGAAGAAATTAATTTGAATACAAAAATAGTAGTATAAATTATTTAAATTATGAATGAAATTAATAATTTCAATACATTTTATTTAGTTTAAAAAGTCAATCAAGTTAAGTAAATTTAAACAGTTATACAAGTAACCCTTGTCACTGTGCAAAGAAAAAAAAATAAGTATTAGTTAAGCTTCTCAGTATATTTTCAGCAATATAAAATATATATATAATTATTGAAAAATTGCGATGTTATATAATGAACTGACATAAGCTTGCAGCTCCTGCAAAGTAAATTAATAGTTTGTGAATTTTGATATCAGATTCTATAATAAAACTCCACAATGGATTTAGCTTTGCCATTACAGCAATTATAAAAGTATTATAAAAAGGAGTTTGATGTCAAAATACTGTTGAGGATTACGTAGATGATAAGAATGCGTGACTCTTCGAGCTTATGCGAGATAGCAATGACAATATTTGCCTAGTTATAAGAATCATTTTTTTTAAAAGCTTCGCCGATTGTCTTGTTAGCTCTTCTCGGTAGGACAGCTTTCCGAAACAGCAACAGAGTTGACGATTCAAAATCACTTGTCTACAAGTTGACTGAAATAAATATTTTGTATTTTGAATTTTAAACTTATAGTAATTTTTCCGCTACAAATTTCGTTATTCGACTTTAATTTAAAAAAATGTGTATTGAACATTGAATTATGACTCGTTTAATTAATTTACATTTCAAACTCGATTCTAAAAAAAAGGCAAATGCATCTTAACTTAAATTCAACCAATTATACTGGTTTTTATGTCTCATAGGTGTCTTATGTCTCATAGAACATATATACAAAATATGTAGTTTATAATATACTTGTGTCAAAGCCGCGTGGTATTCGGCTGAGTAAAATAGACCACCCTCATTTCTTACCGAGATGTCGTAAAGGGCGACTGAGGTAAGTTGACTCGCCGTGTGTTATCCGGCTGAGTAGAATAAACCACCCTCTTTCTTACCGAAGTGTCGCAAAATGCGATTAAAGTAAGTTGACATCAGGCAGGAGGCCGGTCGTTAAATACATAGCCAAATCATGGGCCAACAGGTTTAGAAAATAAAATGCCGACCCCCCTTATAGAGGAATAAGGGCAGGAGGATAATGCATTCTATCGACTTGAAATTTTGTTTGGAAGAATATTTTTGGTATAATAAAGATATAATCATTAATAATGTTGCGATTTTGTCGTGAAGCTTATCTCCATATGATGATTGGTTACGGGGCGAAACGATCGTTGAGATTGTCGTAGTGTATGTGTGTTGTGTGTTGTTGCACGTGATGTTTTGTGATACGTGCTGTAACTAATCCTGCTTGTATAAAGTATGAGACGGCTTATTATAATTTTTGTTTAATTTAATAATTATTTGTGAGTATTAACATGTGTGTAACCATTATTTCCGACTCATTAATGAAAAAACATGTGATTCAACTGTAAGGTAAAGACAGGTTTCCTCTTTTCCTCATTCCAAACGCGATGGATATTTTTTATAAGATATTTATTAAATTGGCAGTTTCTAGTTATATACCCGTTATTAGAGCTATTTTTTCCTACTTGGAATCAGTAGCTGTTTTGTTTTTGTCTATTTGAAGGATTTAGGGTATTGAGTTGGTTGCTTGTTTTACTTCTAATCTGATAAAATATTTGTATTAATCTGTATATATTTATTTATAAACACACATACCCCTTTGTTTAGTACTTTCAAACGTTCAAATTTCTACCATTCGATCAGGGGAATAATAGGCAACACAAGCCTCATCCTAATGACAGTTGCACTCAACGTCATTCGGTTACTGTCACTACACTTAAACGGTAACGGTCGAATTCTTTCTACTCGCACGACTCCGAGCTCCCTTGTTAATAGACATTTTACGTGAAAGAGAAGTGAAGTTAAGTGAAACCAGCCAAATTATAGTAAATGCACCTGTGGACATCAGCAGACGGGGCCCCGCAACGCGTGACTGTTCTGGATGCTGGTAAGTGTTTGCTTAATTACTCCTCTGAGAGATCGAAGGAACTAAATATTCACAACATCTACTCTTCGAGCCGGATATACCGCATTATATTTGGTTATTTTGATTTAACTTCGCGTATTTTCATTAATTTTGCAATAACATTTTCAAAATTAATTAGTTTTCATCATATAAAGTTGTTGCTTAGCGCGGGTTCAACCGCCGGCCATCAAACTTTAGATTCAAATTACAAGCATTTAGCGTGTTATTTTACGATAATACCGATGTGTACAGTACCTACCAGTGTGATCTCGACGTTTACTTTCTAATTATATATAGATTTGTAGTTAAATACGCAAATTTGGTGAAATTACATTTCATCATTTTTTCGAATTGTAACGTAGGTAGGATATTTAATCTTGCGCTCGGGCTTCGGAGTCTCGGCATACGCCAGCGAATAAAATAAGGCTAGTCACATACTACGCTTTCACTATTTTTGTACAACGTACATAAAATATTTGTACTTAGTATTTTCGTACTAAGCTACTATCTTAGGTTTAGGTATTACGTACCAAACCTATTTTCGCGGTAATTGTATTTTCGTACTTTACCCATCTAGCTGTTCATGTATTTTCGTACTGGACACATAATACATCGTTGCATTTAACACAACGTGTTAAATATATTTTTCGTGTAACTTTCCTTGAATATTTTCTTTTAACATTAACTTCTTTACATTTTAATTTGTTCACATTTAAATTTAATTTTTTATAACGGTTGTTTAGTGACAATGGAACTAGAACAATTAATTTTCGAACGTGATCTTGCTTTAAACAGTATGCAACGCATAGTAGACTGTTCAAATAATCCAACGGAGTTTCGCGTTCGTTCCAAGGAATTAAATGCAATTAAGAAAACATTCTTTCAAGTCCAAGCAAAAATAGAAAAACTTTCCGTTAAATTTGAAAATTTCTCCAAAGAAGAGCATTTAGCCATACGTAATGAATTTGATTCTTTATACTTTCAAGTTCAAGTAACATTAGATACTATGAAGGAGACTCGTAAACAAAGTATCGCTAGTGTGTCGCCTGCCTGTGCCCTCGACGGCCACGCACACTGTAGCCGCTCGCAGCAACACATACGCCTACCACAGCTATCATTACAAACGTTTGACGGTAAACTAACCGAATGGAATGCTTTCTATGACTTGTATAAATCGCTCGTACACGATAATGAATCATTAACAAATGTCGAACGGTTTCGTTATTTGTTGTTATTTTTAAAGGACGAACCTTATAATCTAATTAAGTCGATACCGGTCACTGAATCCAACTATGAAAATGCTTTACAGGTTTTAATCAATCGTTACGAAAACAAAAGAATTATCTCGACAAAACATTTGGATAATATTTTTGATGTCGAACCGGTGAACGACAAAAATGTTGAACCTAGTTTGCGTCGTTTGCTTAATACCTATCATGAAAATATTACAGCGTTAAATTCTTTAGGCTTTCCAGTTTCTAGCTGGAGTTTTATACTTTTAAATATTTTGTTACGCAAAATAACGCCTAGTATACGAAGGCGTTTCGAACTATCTTTACGGTCGTCAAGTGAAGTTCCCGCCGTTAGCGAATTACTTGACTTTCTCGATAAAGAGTTATCGGCGTCCGAGGTCATGTCGGCGTCCGTGCGCCCCGCTAGCGCGGTCGCTGCGGCGGGCCGGGCGGCGGCGGCTGGCTCGACCGGCGGCTCAGCCGGCGCGCCTTCTGCGGTGATGTCATCCCGACACGCGCAGGCGGCGAGCCGCGCGTTATCGTTTACTCGTTCGCGCTCCGACGCACAATACACTGCGCCGCGCGCTTATAAACATTATACTTCGCCGCGTTCGACGCGATCTATGAGTGTTCACGCTACAACTGCGGCCGATTTACCTAATAAAATAAAATGCGCATACTGCAAGGATAATACCCATCCGTTATACAAATGTGACAACTTTCAGAGGCTTACTTTAAATGAGCGTAAACATTTTATTAACGAAAATAAAATTTGTCACAATTGTTTGTTCGTCGGTCACGAAACTAAAGACTGTAAATCGCGCCACAGTTGTCGCGTTTGCGCTCAGCGGCATCACTCTTCATTACATGAAGATGTGCCCATACAAAACGTCACGCTGACGTCGGAATATTTTCCTTCCCCTGAGTTACACTCGGCAGCGGAAATTTCAGCGCCCACTCCTTCATGCGGAGCTACGGGGCGCTCGAACAAACAAAACTGTACGGTTTTGCTTACTACCGCGTTAGTAAACGTCCGTCGCACGGATCACGGACCTTACTTTCCGCGATCGGTGCGCGCCCTCATCGACCAGGGCTCGCAGGCCACGCTCATTACTGAGTCGTGTGTCCAACGCCTCGGCCTACCGCGGTACCCCGCGCAGACGAGCACCACTGTTACGGGCATAGGTGATAGCAACGCGCAACCGCGTGGGTATGTATTGTGCGAGGTTACACCCCACAATAAACCGGAACCTAAGCTGATCATCGAAGCTCTTATACTTCCAAAAATAACTAGTTACCTTCCGAACATACCGAGATCATTCGAACAAATTCCGCATCTTAAAGGACTTACTTTAGCGGACCCAGAATTGCGTTCTGCGCGTCCCGTTGAACTTCTTTTAGGGTCGGACTACAGTGACAGCATACTGCTGCACGACAACATCAAGGGCCCGCAGGGAACCCCTGTGGCTATTAATAGCATTTTTGGCTACCTACTAAACGGTAGAATATCGCATAATATTCCTGGACAGATTTGCACTAATCTTAGTACTTGTCAATTAGACATCCAACTTCAAAGGTTCTGGGAACTGGAGTCAGTACCTGACTCGACACATCTTTCTAAGGATGAACTCCGCTGTGAGTCGATTTTCGTCGATACTCACAAACGAGATTTAAACGGGAAATATACGGTTTCCCTTCCTTTTAAAGAGAACGCACCTCCTCTCGGAGATTCACGTGCTGTTGCCCTCTCCCGATTAAACAAATTGGAGGTCAGGTTGTCACGTGACCCTGCTTTACGAGCAGATTACAATAGGTGTCTCCAAGAGTACCTAGACTTGGGACACATGGAGCCTGTCACTGCTTCTGCGAACAGCAACATGCTTCCGTACTACATTCCTCATCACTGCGTGATCAAGAAATGTGCTACTACCACTAAACTCAGGGTAGTTTTCGATGCCTCGTGCAAGACGACATCGGGTCGTTCGCTGAACGACAACTTACTGACGGGTCAGAAACTACATCAGGACATTACCGAGGTTCTTCTCAAATACAGACTACACAAGATTGTCTTCACGGCAGACATAAAAATGATGTATCGTTTCATTGATCTGTGTAAAGAGCATCGCGACTTTCAACGCATACTCTGGAGATTCTCTCCTCTCGATCCTGTGCGGGAATTTCGTTTGTGCACGGTGACCTTTGGTGTTGCATCAGCACCATTTTTAGCTCTGCGGACACTTCGTCAGTTAGCGATTGACGAGGCCACTTCTTTTCCACGTGCTGCACAAGTGCTTCTCAACGAAGTATTCGTTGACGACATTGTTACTGGTGCCGATACCCTCGAAGATGCTGTAGCTCTGCAACGGCAGCTTACAAACATTTGTAAGGCGGGTACATTCGAACTCCGTAAATGGACCAGTAACAGTGCCGAGTTCTTAACTTATCTGAACAAGTCAGATTCACATAGCGATGATGCACTTATACTTTCGGCGCTAGACACGGATACTTCCGTGAAGGTCTTAGGGCTCAAATGGCATCCTAAATCTGATACCTTTACCTATCAAACAGATACACCTCAACATAAATGTACGAAGCGTATAATGCTCGCGGAAATTGCAAGAATATACGATCCTTTGGGTTTTCTTAGCCCCATAACATTATTCGTAAAACATTTAATTCAGCTTTTGTGGGTATCAGGTACAGGTTGGGATGAGGCTCCACCTACAGGTATTTGTGAGTTGTGGTACAAATTTCTCAACGAGCTTCCACTTCTGCAAACAATAAATTTACCTCGCCACGTTCTTTCTTGCCATAAATATTATCAAGTGCAACTTCATGGCTTCTCAGACGCATCTGAAAAGGCATACGCTGCTTGCGTTTATATTCGTGTAGTCGACTCGACTGGTGCTATCAATGCACATCTTCTTTTGGGTAAAACAAAAGTTGCTCCCTTAAAACAGCTCACAATTCCACGTCTCGAACTTTGTGCCGCGCATCTTTTATCCAAGCTAGTTAGGAAAATCCTTACTACTTATAGCAACTTGTTAACGATTGAAGAAGTCTTTGCTTGGTCTGACTCATCGATAACCCTTGCATGGTTACGTTCGTCTCCTCATAAATGGCGAACATATGTGTCGAACCGCATCGCGGAAACGACAAGCAACGTGCCTGCTTCGCAGTGGCATCACGTTGCGTCTGCGGATAACCCCGCAGACCCAGACTCACGGGGTGTGCTACCATCCCAGCTGAATCACCAACAGTGGTTCAGTGGCCCTTACTGGCTTATGAAGCCGCAATCGGAGTGGCCAGTTTTGAACGTTCCGTGTCATACCGACGAAGAACGTCGACAACACACTCTCCTAACGCAACAGACCGAACCTAGCTCAGAGTTCCTGGAGCGATTTTCTTCGTTGCCAAAAATGTTACGCATAGTACCACTTGTTTTTCGGTTTTACCATAAGTGTCGAAAAACTAAAGCTTATCCGACAAGCTACATTACGGTTCCAGAGGTAAAACATGCTCTCAATCGAATAATTCTCCTTGTTCAAGCTGAACATTTTTCTGAGGACCTTTCGCGTCTTAAGGATGATGATAGGTGTACTAAGCGTCTACAAAGGCTTAAACCCTTTGTAGATGATACGGGTTTACTCAGGGTCGGCGGCAGAATAAACTGTGCTAACGTCCCTTATGATGCCAAGCATCAAATTCTTTTACCCAAGAAGCATCACTTCACCAATCTACTTATTGACTTTTACCATACTACAAATATGCATGTCGGTCCGCAAACTTTACAGTATACTCTCGCTCAGAGGTACTGGATACTAAGCGCCCGCGATGCAGTGCGTATGCGAACACATCGCTGTGTCCCCTGCGCTCGCGCGCGTCCTATCGCGCCGCAGCCGGTAATGGCTCCACTGCCAGCAGCAAGAGTCCGTTCTCTTCGTCCATTTCTACACGTAGGGGTAGATTTCGCTGGACACTTCTATCTCAAATCAAGTCGTCTACGGAATGCGAAAATATTCAAATCTTACGTGTGCGTTTTCGTGTGCATGTCAACGAAAGCAATCCATTTAGAGCTAGTACCCGACTTATCCACAGAATCGTTTGTCAACGTGTTGCGAATGTTCATATCCCGCCGCGGTTTATGTACCGAGATTTATTCCGATTGTGGTCGCAATTTTGTCGGATGCGATCGCTATCTATCCGAACTTTACGCGTTTCTACGGGACGAGTCAAATCAGTCCTTCATAACAAAGAAATTGAATGATATTTCTATTACGTGGCATTTCAATCCTCCTTATGCTTCTCACTTTGGAGGAATTTTCGAAGCAGCGGTAAAGAGCATGAAAACTCACCTTTATCGAGTCATAGGTAAGCTTACACTTACACATGACGAATTTCAGACATTACTTTGTCAAATTGAGGCGGTTCTCAATTCTAGACCGCTCTGCACACTCAGTAGTGATCCCGGGGATCCACTACCTCTTACTCCCGGTCATTTTCTCATCGGGGAACCATTAACCGCGCTACCGGAATTCGACTTATCGAATGATAACCCAAACCACCTTGTTCGATGGCAGGTTATCCAGCAAGCTGTTCAACATTTCTGGAAACGCTGGAGTGTTGAATATCTTCACCAACTCCAACCACGCGATAAATGGTTCCACGATAACAAAAATACAACCCTTAGCGAGGGTTCTGTAGTCGTGTTGGTCGACAACACGTTGCCACCGTTGCAATGGCGCTTAGCGCGCGTGCATCAGCTGCACCCCGGTGCCGACGGCGTTACTCGTGTCGTAACTGTACGCATCGGTAATACGTTCACCAAGCGACCTGTAGTTAAGGTTTGCCCTCTGCCTGTTCAGTAGGCAGTATTTTTTAGTTTATTTAGTTTTACTCGTAGCTTAAGTTTAGTTTTTTTTTTAATAAAATAAAAGATTATTTTATGGCCGGCGGCATGTTTAGTACTTTCAAACGTTCAAATTTCTACCATTCGATCAGGGGAATAATAGGCAACACAAGCCTCATCCTAATGACAGTTGCACTCAACGTCATTCGGTTACTGTCACTACACTTAAACGGTAACGGTCGAATTCTTTCTACTCGCACGACTCCGAGCTCCCTTGTTAATAGACATTTTACGTGAAAGAGAAGTGAAGTTAAGTGAAACCAGCCAAATTATAGTAAATGCACCTGTGGACATCAGCAGACGGGGCCCCGCAACGCGTGACTGTTCTGGATGCTGGTAAGTGTTTGCTTAATTACTCCTCTGAGAGATCGAAGGAACTAAATATTCACAACACCCTTCATATGCTTTCTCTTTATTTTAGTATGTACTGTTTAATATGTACTTTAAGTATAATTACTGTTAGTATTATATATATATATATGTGTGTGTGTGTGTGTGTGCGTGCGTGCGTGCGTGCGTGCGTGCGTGCGTGCGTGCGTGCGTGTGTGTGTGTGTGTATTTTCGGAATCTCAGAAACGCGTCCAACGATTTTCCTTTTATCCCTGTTATTGGGCATTAAAAATATACAAAAATTACATTGGATATTTGAAGCACTGTTGTACGCTTTCAAATCAGCGTAGCTTTTTCGGGATTCGGTGAACGGGTGGTCGCGAGAAATGAAAATACCTAGGATCGAGCCTCGCCTACCCTATTATCTTTTGTTTTTAAAGTTTTTTTTTTATTTGGTTAAAAATTACCAAGCAAGGCTCGATCAACCTGGTACTACCATATTATCCTCCAAAAGGACGTCTACTGCTGGACTTAGCTTTCTTCAGAACATAATTACTTAATGGATGTTTACGAATAGTGAAACTTTTTGCGATTTTGGTCCTGGAGTCTATCTCCTGATGATGCTTCGGTTGCGGGGCGAAACGATTGTTGAGTTTGTGATAGTGAACGTATATAGTGCTTGTGTGTTGCGGTGGCGGTGGTGGAGGTTTGTGTATGTGTTTTTACGAATCCTGCATGTATCAGGTATGATAACCGATTGTCCACTTACATTTATATATATTTTCTATTTTACTTCTTCGCGGATTATAGCAAAATAATTTTATTATTACTTTTGAATAGTGAAACCTCGGGAATAAGCTTGCAGATCTCAAGAGTATTCCTTGAGTCTGCCAACTTGCTCTGCAACAGAGTGCTTGGTCTAACTTCCATATTATCTTTGATGTCTGGGAACTATTGGTATTTACTTGTTTATATTACATGTTATCGTGCTATTAATGCATATCACCTTTCTATCTTTATGGGGTCGGTACAACATGTTATAAACATGTTGCCACATGATTTATTTCGCAAAGAGTTTTGCGACCGGTCTGACGTCAACTTACCTAAGACGCCTTTTAAGACATCTCGGTAAGAAATGAAGGCGGTTTATTCTATTCAGCCTTCTGTTCTAATGTGAACCAAATTACTCCTTACTGGAAAAATATGGAACAAATATAGAAAGTCATCATCAGCCATTTTATGTCTACTAGCCTACGAAAGAGCGAAGTAAATAAAAATAGATTTATTTTAATTACCCAATAGATACAAGTTTTTTTAAGTTTTGTTGTTACAAACGGCATAATAGCGTCGTCATTATTCAAAAAGTTTTGACTAAAAGTCTAAATCTTTAATTTAAAAACGGCTCCAACGATTTCCCTGAAATTCAGCATATATGGGGTTTTGAGGGAGAAAAAACGTTCTAGCCAGGTTTTATTTAAAAAAATCGTATTATCCCTGTTTTTGGTCATAAAAAAATGATTAAACGTAGAATTGAAAGCAAAGCGGATTGGTAACAAGCGGACCAAGAATGTTCAAAATCCGGGTTCGAATCTCACATGTCATCGGTGCCTTCTTTCTGTTTTTTTATATTTATTTACCTATATCTTTAAAAAAATTACCGAGCAAAGCTTTAACTTAAGACTTAAGTGATGTAGCCTATTAGATATTACTAAAAGTAAGATAACACTTTATAATAAGACCCTTTTTAAAAAAAAATTGTATTCGCTTTATTTTATTTATTAAATACTTAAGAATATACTTTAATTGTTTGGCAAGATTTTTTCTAAATCTGAAACTGCATTTAATAATTATTCTGTTTTCTATCTTTGAAATTATCCGCTGCGGTCTTTATCTACATTTATATATGCCAAGAGGTCAGTGTAAAAGGACATAAAAATCCTCCCATATAAATAAAACTTGTTCCGTCCCCACACAGGTGTATTCAGTGAAATATATTATGATAATGAATTGCTGACGACATTTGGTATATGGGTGATGTAATTTATAGCTATTTATAAGCGAAAATCATGACACATCGTAACCACATCTGGGGATACTTGCATCCTACAATCGGAATTTGGATAATCCATTAAGGATAAGGCCATCGCTAAGGTTTCGTGCCGAGCTATATGGCAAAATTTAGTTCCTTCACGGTTTCGCGCCAATCTATACAAACAGTATCTGAAACAGGACAGTTAAGTACAATAAAAATATACCTTTTCGTTACTATTAATTTAAGATTCCATAGGGGCTGCCTTGCGGCAAACATCCAATTAAACCACCTTAATTTTAGGACACTTTAATCTATTTTAGAAATACTTACTTTATAATACGTTATAATTAAGATTATTCTTATAATTTTTTGCTTTTTGTTATATTCTTAAGATGAACTCCTAACTTTTATTTTACTTTTCATACATTTCACACACTTCATACACTTCATACACTTCACACACTTCACACACTTCACACACTTCACACACTTCACACACTTCACACACTTCACACACTTCACACACTTCACACACTTCACACACTTCACACACTTCACACACTTCACACACTTCATACATTTCATACATTTCATTCATTCTTTTCATTCGTTCAAGTATTGTAATAACAATTAAAAATTAATAATTTTAGTCTTTTTATCTTTAAAATATGTCTCTTTGTCTTTTAAATAGGTAACTACTATTATATGTATATGTTACGGTTTAATGTTGTTCATTAATTTTGAAATGTTGTGAAGTCCTGTAAGTAGTGTGACATACCGTATTAGAAATAACACTAGTTTTATTTTGCTAACTATTATGTACATGCTGTTCGCTTTATCGTATAAAAAAAAATAAAAAAAATACCAGATTAATAGCAGAAAAAGTTAAATAAATTTTTATACTTACCAGATGATTCGCGCTTAACAAGTTTTCCGAAAATGTGGTTATATTGGTTAATAAATTTTAATCGTTATCTTTGACATTTACTTAAAAAAAGACATGAATGGAATATGAATAATTACTATAAAATTCAAGTTCTTAGAGCCATCGATATGATATTATTTATTTAAATGGTGAACTTGTCACGTGATAGATGCGTGGTGTAGGTCAGCTGTATGACGTGTTAATCTATTAACGAGGTACAGGCTGTTAACATAGTGTTATGAGACGTGGATGCAGGTATTGGGAATACGTTTCATCCGGAGACTTTATTAAGTAAAAGATAACTCAGTACGATATGGCACAAACTGGGCTGGCCATTAACGCGCGGATTAACTAAGCGATAAGGATTGTGCAACAGAGATACCCCGCCATACGCGATGTAATACACGGGGATTAAGGAGGAAATTGGTAATTTCATCTCACCAGCCCCAAGTCAACATCGGCTGCACGCGCTATATGGTGAGGGCAACCAAATGGTTTCCGTGTTTCTCCCTGCTAGATAACAGAAGAGGCTCTGGCGACCAATGGCAGGATAACCAAACACCCAACTGCTAAACCAGTTGAAGGAAACAACAGCGGCCTAAGGGTCTAAATAACCCTTGAAATGACTGGTGCTGAAGGCAACGGGAAACCACTGCACTATTTTCCCAAGAAAGTCGTCATGCAGGTACATAAAGCAATACATGGCCATGCAACCCGCTTACAAACCGGCGCTATCCTGCTTCCGGGGCAGATGGTGTGAAATTGGATACCGACCATGGTGATGTAAGTGACCAGGCATCGCATGGAAATTGGACTACTGGAATCATAGCGATCAAAATGCGTCATAATAGGAATATCACTAAAGCCACAAAAATAAATTACTTAGAATTCTAGTATTTCCCATATTTCTCTACGCTTGTGAGACGTGGACGCTACGGGAAAGTGAGAAGAAGCGAATAGACGCTCTCGAGATGTGGTGCTGGAGAAGGATGCTCGGAGTTTCATGGACTGAATTTAGAACTAACGAGTCCATCCTTCGAGAACTTGGCATCAAGCAGCGTTTATCCTCCATCGTTCAAGGTCGAATTCTCACTTTTTTCGGACACGAGTCTCGTCGAGGAGATGCCTCTATAGAACGCCTTGTAGTACAGGGGAATATCGAAGGCACAAGACCGCGCGGCAGATCACGGTCCATGTGGTATCAGCCGGATACGACACGGCGTAATATTGACTCATTTAAATATTAAAGATAATTATAACACATTTATGCATGTCACGATATACTTAATTTAGTTGCATAATTAGATGACCTATGCAAAGTGAACGAGACAGGCTGAGCCAATTACTGCTCACATTCCTGCGAATAAATAAATAACTATTTAATATTTAATATTAACAGCTTAAGGTGGCATCAATCGAGGTTTTATGTAGATTATTAAAATAATATTTATGTTATTAATGAAGACGTATGAATTGGTTGTGACTTAAAAAAATTAACGATTGCGTCAAATATATTATACTATGACTCATGCAGCTCGCAGGTAACCAGCTGAATTAACTGTTAGACTACTGAGCAAAGGTCTGTCTCTAGGAACTAGGATATAGAGCATATATCCGGCACACCACATTTCTATGAGGATTACAGGTCTACAATATGTGTACATATTGTAGAGGTTTTCTGTGAATATGCAGGTTTTAAGACGACGTTTTCCTGGTGAATTTAATAGTGAGTTTAATGGTGAAAATTAACAAGCCTGTGTATTCTTTTTGAGTGTCCCTCGTATCTATAATAGTACTATATAATATAGCAATATAATTTTATTAACATAATGGATTATAAAAACAATGGCAATTTACGTAATATACTAAGTAGAAATCTAGCGGCTCCTGCTTTGCAAATGTACGTAAATATTAGTACAATTGACGTCTAAAAAAGGCTTGATTATAAGTCTACTTGAAACTAAATTATTTTGAATTGGAATTTGATTTCATCTGTTTACTCATTTATATAGAGTCACGGTAAACATATTAAACCGTTGATGTTGATAAATTGATTTTGAATCAAGCCACAGGTCTGAGGTAAGGCATATTCTAGTTTTTTTTTTACTTACAGATGTATAAAAAGAAGTCACAAGCAGAAGCTTCTACGTTAAAATAAATAGGTGTATATGAAATATGTCATATTGGAATGGTAGTTACTTCCTTAATTAGTTTCCTGAATTATTGGCAAGGCAATTTGCAAATGTCAGTAGTTTACTAGAAATATCATGCATATTGGATGCAAATCGGCGCATCGTGTATCATTACAACTAAATTAACTCAGATAATAAAAGTTAGTAAAGTTCATGTCAAGATCGTTGAAAAATGCTTTTACGTAAAGGTTATACAAGAAACGTTACTCTGAGGGTCAGTATGTATTTGTAAATTTGTTTAGAAGGAACAGTTAAAATAACTGACAGTTGAAGGCCTCGTGTTTTAACATAAACTCATCATTAGCCATTAGATCCTTTTTTATGTGTCGGTTAAATATATCTTTAACATTTAAATGAGTTAATCTTGTATATATGTGTGTATATTTTCTGTATTTCGGAAACTACTCCAACGATTTTCATGAAACCTAGTATGTAAAGGGTTTCGGGGACGATAAATCAATCTAGCTAGGTTTTATTTGAAAAAAATATAGTTTTATCCTTGTTTTCGGGCACTTGAAGAATGTTTATATGTAGAATAGACTGCAAATGATATTTTAGCTGTCATTTGCAAAGCTATGATAGTAAATGGTAACGCGCGGACCATAAGAGTTCTTAACCTGGGATCGATTCCCACAAGTCACCGGGCGCTTTTATTCTTTTTTTATCTTATTGCTTATTTATATCTTTTTAAAAATTACCAAGAAGGCTTCGTTACCCAGGTACTATAAATAATGTAAGCTTTTGACACAAAATTAGCTCAGTTCGATGGGTTCAATATTCAGATTCTCTAAGCTGCTTAGTCTGTAGAATGATAATAATTAGTAACATCCTATGTTTAATTATTTTTTGTGTCTATTTTTATTATACGTAAGTTTTATATGTAGCAACTACTGGATGTCCTAATAAATAAATAAATCTTCTTTTTCTCGTTAAGTTTATAGAAGACCTGAGTAGATTAGCTAACAAAAAGCATTTTTAGATTTTGATTCTTAAATTTGATCTTACCAGCAAAGGGATAGTCGGCTTTTTTCATGATAGAGGAGGACTTTGATTTCTTTTCTCCCTGAGGTCTTATTTATCAAAATTTCATGTTTAGCGTTACAGCATGCGATTTGTAATTCCCCGGCAAGTCGGTTATATGTAACTTTAGCTTTGTTTAATAAAATAAACTAACGGCCCGTTACTATCGTACTGCTGGGAAAATTCTCCTCTTTCTATTTATGGAGTGAAGAGTTAAAGCTTAAACCCACCACACTGCTCCATTTCTGATTGGTATGATTATTTATTTAATTATTTGGACATCCAGTAGTTGCTACATATAAAACTTAAGTGTAATAAAAATAGACACAAAAAATAATTTAACATGTACAACTTATAAATACCAAAAAATTAGACGATTTTCATTAAAAAAATTATATAAAATAATAAGTAAATGACGTTTATAGGTAAAAAAAACCAATAATATTTAGTATAGACAAACCAAACTATTTACTAGAAACGAACGGTTACTTTAAGGTAATCAATAATAATATCATTTCTGCATTTATGAAGCTCAAATTAATATACACTACGAGTATAGACATGTTGTAAAATAGCGTGAAATAGTTCATAGAGGATTAGGTCAAATGATTATGGCATTTTGGCCTTTAGAATTCATTTACCTACATACATGTATTTCGTAAGTATTAGGTACAGTTAATGATGAAATGTATTACAACATACAAATAATGTTCAATATCACTATCAAAATAAATTACTTTGTAATAATCAATAGAAAAAAATATATATTCTCTATTATAATACAAATCGTTTATTCTCTTAAACAAATCTTCTTAAAATATACGCACTAGTAGTCTAGTAGTTCTGCGGTTTCACCCGCGTAATTTTTATTTCTTTTAGACCTTATTACATTTTTATAACAAATACCTATTTTTTTGAAAATGTAATTATAACCTATGTTCAGTAAAAATGCAGCTTTCCAATGGTGAAAGAATTTTTAAATCGATCCAGTAGTTTATGTGTGAAAACATTACAAACATACATACAAATTTATCCTCTTTATAATATTAGTATAGATATTACGTGGCACAATGAAATTTTTAATTCATGATTTTACAATTTTTTTTTCTTCTTAGGTAATTGCTTGTACAATAAAATATTTCCAAAAATACACACTACCCAAAACAACGCATAAAAAAACCAAGATTATCGTTAAATATTTAATATTACATAATAATATAGTAATTAATATTGATAGCAATAGAAAACAAAAATCTCGGTAAGTATTATAAGCCCACATATACTACTACATTTATTAGTATCACACACACACACACACACACACACACACTCACACCCACGCACGCACGCACGCACGCACGCACGCACGCACGCACGCACGCACGCACTCACTCACTCACTCACTCACTCACTCACTCACTCACTCACACACACACACACACACACACACACACACACACACACACAAACAAACAAACGCGCCCGCGTATACACATACGCACGCACATTCATCTTGTAAATAATTTTAAACTCGAGAGTAGAATTCAGGTTGTTTGGAGCAAAGGTCTTCTGGCACAGAAGTCTGGTTTAAACATGTTACAGTCATCATCTTCCTGCCCTTATCCCACTCTAAGTGGGGTCGGCACAACATGTTATAAACATGCTGTCACATGATTTGGCTGCGTTTTTACGGCTAGCCGCCACCCTGAAGTCAACTTACCTCAGTCGTATTTTACGACACCTCGGTAAGAAAGAGGGTGGTCTATTCTACTAAACCGGATACCACACGGTGGATCAACTTACCTTAGTCGCCTTTTACGACACCTCGGTAAGAAATGAGGTTGGTCCACTCTACTCAGCCGAATACCACGCGGCGGATGGACTTACCTTAGTCGCCTTTTACGACACCTCGGTAAGAAATGAGGGTGGTACTATTCTATTCAGCCGGACATTCACACGGCTTGTTTAGATATGTTACAGCAAAAAAAATAAATATATTTAATAAATTGTTATTATTTTATTATACTTTTAATATTCATCTTATCTAGTGTATACCCCACATAGAATCCAAATAGGATATATATTTATTCCAAATATAGCCATGTCATACTTTATTGTACCAATTAATTACAATACTAATAAAACTGAGATGTCAAACGCCATTTTTATGTGATCAATTTGTAAGAATTATTAACATTATTAATATAAACCTCTGACCTTAAAAAATTAAGAATATTAGGTACAAAGTTCAGCTTTAAACCTGGTATGTTTCAATCAAGAGAGACGAGACTATGATATGATTTTTGGTTAAGTATATTTTTTAAGACAAACTAGGCTTGCCGTTTCTGTGCACAGATTAGATGAGCACTAATAGGTAGGTAATAGTAGATAGAGAATCAGTTTTTTTTGGTGAGAGCAAACAGTATTAAAATAAAGTAATTCTTAAAATAGTATAAATTTTCGCATTTATATTATACAGTAAAATAGACCACCCTCATTTCTTATCGAGGTGTCATAAAATGCGATTAAGGTAAAGTTCGTAAAATAATGTATGTTTTTAACATGTTATGCCAACCCCCCTAAGAGTGGGATAATGGCAAGAGAATGATGAAAACTGTATTTGTTAACGCACACTATATACAATAACACGATACAATAGGAATACCACAATTCCCGTTCCGAGATGCACTTCTCTTGAATGACGAGCAAAGACTGACTGTCACTGAAACGTTATATCAATAGGAAGACTCAACCGGAAACAACACGTCACAGTGTTGGTACCATTTTAATCAAAAAGGGCGCGATACTCTTGTTTTATGACTGTGTTGCTATAAAATACAAAGCGGAAGTCAATGGCGACAACATATTTTAGAATTTTCAGCTTTAAGAAAAGTAGGACATAATGTATTACCAATTATTCATAGTGTCATATAGTACATAAAGCATATTTAAGTTACTACTAAACTATTCAAGTTCGAATGCTTTCAAAAAGCTTTTAAGAAAATTTCATGGCCCTACTGTTAACCGTTAAGCAGTTTCTCGTCTGGAGCCAATCATGTTTATCATTAACATGCATTGTCATTGGGACTGGACCAATATGTAACATTTCAGCTCAATCTGACCCCGGAAATTGCGTCAAATTTATCTTGCAAAAGCTGTGGTAGCCCAGCGGTAACACCGTGCGACTGTTTCGAGGAGGTCACGGGTTCAAACCCGGGCAGACACCAATGAGTTTTACTCTTAAAACTGATATGTTTACTTGATAATTGCAATTTATCACACGCTTTTCGGTGAAGGAAAACATTGTAAGGAAACCTGCATATCTCTAGAGAATTCTGGATATATGTGTAAGCTACCAATCCGCATTGGAGCAGCGTGGTAGATCTTAGCTCCAGTCCTTCTCTACAAAAACGGAGAGAAGAGGCCTGTTCTCAGCAGTGGGATAGTAACAGGCCGTTACTTAATTTTTACTTACTTATCTTGCAAGATTCAGTCTTCACATACATTACAAGTTGAATAAAAGCAATGGTATTTATTGAAACAACAAAATTGTATGTCACACTTTATTACAACTCGTTCTTACATTTCACGATGCTAAAAATATAAAACAAAACAAAACGTTTTAATCAGTAAGTCCAACAATTATTATACAGTAGCAGTTGTTTTAGTTGTCAAGGGTTTTCACTTAACGCTTGGATACGCGACCAGTAACGACTGGCCTGTGAGCCTCGATGTATGCGAGAGAACGGAGGATAGCTTCTGGTACTGGTGGGGCAACTGGGATGTGGCTACCCTGTGGAAGAAATTATTACGTCACTATATTATGTTACGTCACTATAGTATATCACTAGACGATAAACATATCCTCCTTGTTGCCTACGCCATGTTGTCTCAAAGATAAATATATGGGCCATTTACATACACGATCATCCGTCCCCAAAATAAGTACTTAATACTTGTGTTATGGGTGACAGATATAGTTTTAAATACAAACGTAAATACAAATACACACCCAGGCTCGAAGAATCAACAAATTTTTAATAGAAAATGTGGTATTTGGGTGGATGTTTGGACAAGGATTGGAGCTAAGATCTACCACGCTGCTCCAATGCGCATTAGTTTGTTACACATATCTCCAGAATTTTCTAGAGATATGCAGGTTTCCTCACGATATTTTCCTTCAACTGAAAGCGTGTGATAAATTTTTATCAATTAGGCACATAAGTTTTAACAGAAAAACTCAGAATTAGTGTCTGCCCAGGGTTTGAACCCGTGACCTTCTCGAAAGAGTAGCACGGTGTTACCGCGAGGCTATCAAGGCATGGATTATGGATAAATAGCATTAATGAGGTCGAATTTGTAAAGATAGGATCGATAATTTCATGTCTTTGAGGTTTTTTTTACCATAAACTTGTATATATTACATTCAATGTTCATATTCCATCGTGCTCGAATATTTTACATTTTTTACATAAAGGAATATCAACAATACGTCAATTGAATTTGATTGGGTTACGGTTAAGTTTCTAAACGTTAAAAATACTAGATAAACAACAGTAAAAAATTGGAATAATGCTATACCAATCAGTTACATCTAACATCGTTGCGGACATCCTAATTATATACCACCATCACATCAAAACCTTAAAGATCAAGGTTTTCTATAAATTAATATGTAATTTAATCATTCCGAATATTCTTTTTTATAACTAAATTTACTTTGTATGTAAAACACGGTTTATATATAAATAAAATTATATTCGTGACATACTATCAGAAAAGCAAAAGAACATCCTAATTTATTATTCATAAACATCGATATTGTTTTTTTTTAATAGAAATGAAATCCATTTGAATTATTCAAATTGTTATGTTGGCATCCCTGTGCGGTAAGGGCATAAAATATCTATGATTGTTTGTGAATTCGATTTATAAAAATAATATTTATAAACTTAAGATTCAAAACGCCGGGTTCTAGATTAAGTAAATGGCCGTTTAATTAGTTGATTTAACCAAAAAGGGATCAGTTACAAAATTTACTAGTTACTTTATGGTTTCATCATCTTCCTGTCCTTATCCCACTCTAAGTGGGGTCGGCACAACATGTTATAAACATGCTGTCACATGATTTGGCTGCGTTTTTACGACCGGCCGCCTACCTGACGTCAACTTGCCCCTGTCGTATTTTACGACACCTCGGTAAGAAAGAGGGTGGTCTATTCTACTAAACCGGATACCACACGGTGGGTCAACTTACCTTAGTCGCCTTTTACGACACCTCGGTAAGAAATGAGGTTGGTCTATTCTACTCAGCCGGATACCACACGGCGGGTCGACTTACCTTAGTCGCCTTTTACGACACCTCGGTAAGAGGAGAGGGTGGCACTATTCTATTCAGCCGGATACCACACGGCGTTACTTTATGGTTTGTATACTAAATCTATACTTACGGTAGGTTGGAATCCACCCTCGTTGGCGATGTAGTCGGTTTGGACAGGGGTGCCATCAGGTGCTACGTATTGGTATGTTCCCTTAACTTCAAGAGTGGGGTACTCCTAAAAACAAAAATCAATCATAAATGGTTAAACATTATTATAGAAATTATGTTACAATTAATCGAAAATGTTTATTGAATCTTTAATATTTAAATGAGTTAATCTTGTATGTATATATATATTTTCGTAATCTCGGAAACGGCTCCAACGCTTTTCCTGAAATTCAGGTTTTGGGGGGAAATTCGATATACATAAGTTATATTTAAAAAAATGTCTTTTTATCCTTGTTTTCGGGCTCTAAATTTTTTTTTAATTTACATTGAACAATCACAATTTTTCGCTGTCAAACGTAAAGTCATGGTAGTTCATTTGGGTTACGGGCGGTCTAGAGACGTGAAAACACCTAGGATCGAGCCCCACCTGCTCTATTATTTTTTCATTTTTCTTTTGAAATTTTTTTAATTTTAATTTTTTTACATCATTTCAAAAATTACCCAATACCCAGGTATTAAATAGTAAAATACGTAAACTATGTATTAAGTATAAGTACAAGTAAAGCAAATACATTAACCATATTGCCTTTGCCGCCATAAAACCTTTAATGACCATGTTAATGGAACAATTTAACGATAAATTTGTTCAAATATAGATACAATTAATTTGCCATTTCTTGTTAACTTGATTGTTTTGTTGAAATAACTCTTAGATCCTTAGAATTTAATTTAATCAATTATTAATTAATAGTTAAAACTCTCACTGAATAATATTATTACTTTCAAAGCTAGAAACATAATAAGAAAACTTTCTAATTTCTTCAGTAAAGAATATTGAGAGTAAAAAGATTAATATTTTCTCTCCAACTTTCATGTTATACCTGGTTAATTTGAATTTCCAAATTACTTTAACGAGAAAGCATCTTTGTGATATATAGTCTTACATATAGTATACATATAGTCTTTGTAACAAATTCCTTTCAATTTTTAAACAGAATACTCTTCTCTATGTATATATTAGAAAAAGTAGAAACTGACATAAGTTTGTCGCTCCTACTTTGCGCATTACGTAAGTACATAGGTCGTAGAAGACGAAGAAGATTGCGGTAGTTAAAAAAACTATAAAAGGAGGCTGATACAGAAAGTCTACTATACTGATGAAGATTACATAAATTATAAGAATTCCTGAATATAGCTACTCTTCAACGAATATGTACCTTGTTATAAGGATGATTTACGAATGATTGACGGCGTTTTGTGATTTTTGTGGTGACTTGTCCTACATGTACAAGGTATGTGAATGTTGCTGCTTCATACACTTAGCATTACATATTCTCTTAACAAATGCATATTGCAGCAAAATAATTCTATTGTATATTCTATACTATGAAATTCTGCAAAGTAACGCCTGCTTGTATAAATAATTTAGCGTGATATTTTAAAAGAGTTTCGCCAAGTTTCTAGCTAACTCTGTTCATAGGACAGCTTTCCAAACCAGCAGTAGAGTTCACGATTCAAAAGCACTTGTCAAGTTTATAAAGAATATGTTAAATTTGAATCTGACTTACTGATTGTGGATCCTTCACATGACCTTCGGCTTGGGATTGGATTCCGTTACCGGTTTCGTATGCAAACTGGAAGCTGTTACCCTCAGGGCTGATATCGTACGTTGACTTGACAATGGGCACCAAGAAGTCGTCAGATTTGACGACGTGCGAGACATCAGCGGCGACGCAGGCCACGGCGACGGCGAGTACGACTAGGAATTTCTGGAGAAATAAAAGATGGATGGATTGTGTGAAGATTGACATAGATATAAAAGTAGTATGGATACAAAACTCCAATGGAGCACACACGTAACAACTCTTGCAGGGAAACTGAGTTCAGCGGCCTACGCTGTTCGAAAGATAAGACAATTCACAGATGTTGAAACAGCAAAACTTGTTTATTTTGCCTACTTCCATAGCATTATGTCCTATGGAATATTGCTATGGGGTAAATGCGCGGATAGTGAAAAATCTTTGTTTTACAAAAGAGAGCTATACGTGGCATTTATAATTTAAGACCGCGTAATTCCCTGCGAGAGAAGTTTAAGGAAACAGGTATTCTTACATTTGCTTCACAGTATATTTTAAGCAATTTAATTTATGTACATAAAAATATAAAGAATTATAAAACGATAGGTGATGTGTACAATAGACAAATCAGGAACCGACATAAGCTTGCGGTTCCTGCTTTGCGCCTTGCAAAACTGCGTAACTCGTTTGTGGGTTTTGGTATAAGATTCTATAATAAAATTCCGCAATCAATTTCAGCACTGCCATTACAGCAGTTTAAAAACACTGTTAAAAAGAGGCTGATACAGAAAGCCTACTATACTCTTGAAGATTATTTAGAAGATAAGAATGTGTGGATATAGCTCTCTTTGAACCTGTACAAGACAGTAACGACTTAATGTAAATAATATTAAGAATTATATTTTTAAAAGAGCAACCGCCGAGTTTCTTGCTGGCTCTTCTCGGTAGGAACAGCTTTCCGAACCAGCAGTAGAGTTGACGATTCAAAAGCACTTGTTTACAAGTTTATTTGAATAAAGAATATTTTGAATTTGAATATTTTGAATTTGAATTTGATGGAGCTCTTGAACAATTGGGATAACCCGATAGAGTGAGACTTTCTATAGCCGATTTTTATACATTAACTTTTAAATACTACTCACGATAATTTAAATTTAAAAATAGAAGAGAATTGAAGAAAATATATTGCGTCAATCCCACTAACAATGGAGTATAACTCATTCAGTTTTACAAACGTGATGAATCGGTTTAATATTTCTTGTATGCTAATATTATAAATATAAAAGTCTGTTTGTCTGTCACGCTATTACGGCTTCGCTGGACTAATGTTGATGAAATTTGGCACAAATTAAGCTCATACTGGGTAAAATTATAAGATAAAGAAACCTTTTTTTGGTTTTGAAACGGATAAAAAACTTTTATGGAGCGTTAGTATTTACAACAATTAGATCGTAAAAACCTATCACTAATATGTATTAGACAACAACCGTTTTGTTGAATTCCCCGATTTTTTTATCTAGTATCAGATAAACAGTGATGTCATCGAATCACTAAAATAATAGGTTTTTTTAATGTTAATTTGTATTCTTTGCACAAACGTTACTAAGCTAGAATCGGTATTGTAGATTTCTAAAGTCACGTTTGAACACGTACAAAAAGAAAAGGAAAATTTTAAAACATTGTTTAAAAAGAATTATAAATATAAAAACAATTTTGAAAGCAGCGCTAAGAAAATTTATCAGAGACTTACTATCTGATATAGAAAGTTTTTGAAGATGATAAAGAAATGAAAATTTCTCGAAACTTATTCGAGAGTCTAACAGAAATAAAATTATTAAAGTTGAAATTTATTAAAGATGTTAAAAGTGAAATGTCTGAAGGAATTATTTTAAATAATAAAAGCTCTTACCATTTTGTAAGTGGGTTATCTGAGCTGATTCAGTGACAGTCTGGCTCAATGGTAACCACAATCAGTTTATATAGGTAACGTCCAGAATCGAGATTCGAATTCATTAACTTCTTGTTTTGTGTGAACTTGTCATGTCTATGAATAGAATAAAACAACAGACATGGCAAAATTACTTTAATACTTAAACACGTATAGTAAAAATTTTCGACGTCAGTACTGTTTCCGTAAGTATTTATAAATCATCATCATCCTCCTGCCCTTATCCCACTCTGAGTGGGGTCGGCACAACATGTTATAAACATGCTGACATGTTTTGGCTGCTTTTTTTTATCGAATTGACTATATGCTGTTAGCCCTAACAGCTTTTACAGCGTCACCGGGCGGTAGATTTGGCTGTGTTTTTACGACCGACTACCTGCCTAACATCATCTTACCTTTGTCCTATTTTATGACACCTTGGTAAGAAAGAGGATGGTCTATTCTACTCAGCCGGATACCACACGGGTCGACTTACCTTAGTCGCCTTTTACGATACTTCTGTAAGAAATGAGGGTAGATACCATACGGCGGCATATCCAATAATACTCGTATATTATACAAATAAATTTCTAAATATCCAAACAACAATTACACTCACACTTTTCCGTCCAACATAAGTAACTTAATACTAAATTCAAATTTAAAATGTACTTTATTCAAATAAACATGTAAACAAATGCTTTGAATCGTCAACTCTAGTGCTGGTTCGGAAAGCTGTTCAGAAGTTATTATATAATTATTTTACTATAAACTGCGTTTATTAAGAGAATCTATGTGATGCTACGTGAAGGAAGCAGTTAACGTTCACATACCTTATAACTGCATACATGCAGGACCAGGACTTACAAAGCTTAAATTATGAATGTTATTTACGCTCAGTTTAGCTTTTATAAATTCATAGGTGTGAATCCGCTGAACCGATATCGATGAAATTTGACACAATTATTTCTTATACACCGGGATAACATATATCCTATTCCTATAGAATTCATGTTAATTCTACAGGAATAGGATGATATTAAAAAGCGTCATCTATTATCAACCTATCACGCGACAACAATCCATACGAACGAAGTTGCGGGTAAAAACTATTATGTAATATTAAATAAAAAATTACTCTCAGAGGCTGACTCGTTATACAAAAACATATTGACGTTACAGTTTTGATTTAATAATCTTTGCCTGTAATAGTATTATTAGCAGAGTATTTGATATTTGCCTAAATATATGCAAGACGAGTCGATGAGCGTGATGCCCAGGTCTATTCGATGATTCAAGGTCAAATAATCCTGTATGTAAGTCACACAAATAAAAACGAAATATTTACCATTCTGACCTTTAGATTATTACCGATTTCTTTATTTGAAAAGCAGTTTTTGTGGCTGATTGACTAATGGATAACCCTAGGACTGTTCGGAATCGCTTTTCATATATTTTCCTACGAGAGATCCTTCCTATTTATCTGTTACGCTTTCAGATCTAGTCCGCTGAAACAATATTGATGAAATTTAGTACAACTAAAGCTTATACACCCGGTTATGAAGTCTTAAAAATAATTATTTTCCTTTAAGAACAGCAATAAAACACATATATAATTAAAGGTATTTTAACATTTACGTTGACGCGAACTAATTCACAAGGTTCAACTGTTACTTTTAATTTATCCGTTGGAATATCAATCATAAATTAGGTATAGTACAATTTAAAGCTTTTATACATTTACGAGGAGAAACGATTGAGATTGCCGTAGTGAATGGGTGTATTGTGGTGGTGGTGGTGGTTTGTAGTACTCGTTACTAATCCTACATGTATAGGGTATGAGTACGAATTGTGCTTCTTACACTTCGCATTATATAGATTTTCTCAACAAAAGTGGAATATATCAAAGTAATTCTATCATGATGTTTGTAAAGGAAAAGTAGCAAAGAAATTGAATGTTTCAAGAAATAAGGCGCCAAATTGCCGAGAGTTAAGTATAAAAGACCTCTAGCCTCTTTTTTGAAGGCCAATTTTTTATGAATATGAATGTTGATATATAACCAGATAAATGAGATGGTTGCTGTGGTAGCCCAGCGGTAACACCGTGCGACTTTTTCGAGGAGGTCACGGGTTCGAACCCGGGCAGAAACCAATGAGTTTTTCTGTTAAAACTTAGGTGTGTAATTGATAATTGCAATTTATCACACGCTTTTCGGTGAAGGAAAACATCGTGAGGAAACCTGCATATCTCTAGAGAATTCTGGAGATATGTGTAACCTACCAATCCGCATTGGAGCAGCGTGGTAAGTCTTAGCTCCAATCCTTCTCTCCAAAAACGAAGAGAAGAGGCCTATTTTCAGCGGTGGGAGAGTAACAGGCCGCTACTTACTTAAGAGATGGTTGGACTGTGCGAAGTATGACATGCAGAGTTGACGAATGATAGGAGAGAATGGAAGGGAAAAATGTTATACCGACCCCACTCAGAGTGGAATAAGGGCAGGAGAATGATCATTAGAAACTATTTAATATAATAATATGTTTGCATTTTAATATTCATCCTAACATGTTGTTATGCAGCATCTAATATTAGGTAATAATTTACCTGTTTAGCGGACATACTTGCGAATCGATATGCAAAAATTGCATAAATTTGCTCATCAATATTTTTAGAAAAACAAATAGTAAAAGTGCTCAATGCTAAATAGGTTTAGACTGTTATTTTGTTTGATTTGAATTAATTGTTGCTGTAAGTAATATGGATGAAATCATGTGACCAAAAGAGTTTTCAATATGAATGTGGATGGATGTATGACTAGGGGGAGGCCGAAAAAAAGATGGATGCATTATGTGAAAAATTATATGCATATTAAACGTGTGGCACCAGAGAGGAATGGAAGAAGACATATTGTGCCGACCCCACTTATAGTGGGATAAGGGTAAGAGAATGATGATGTTGTAAGTAATAATTTTGCTTAATATACAACATACAAAAGTAACTGTTACTACAACTTAAAAGGGATTCCTCCTTCCTTGAAATAGCAAAGGAGTTTATTATATATATTAGACCATTAGCGAGATATTAGACCTACTATGCTGTTTAAGTAACAGGTTATGCGTATTCCTGGAATTTTCCAAAGATATGCAGGTTTCCTTACCGGCGTGTCGTACAAAGCGACTAATGTAAGTTGACGTCAATCAGGCGGCGGTAATATACCTAGCCAAATCATGTTACAACATATTTATAATGTGTTGTTCCGATCACAGTTAGAGGGTGATAAGGGCAGGTTTTCGTAGAAACTATGATGAATATGAGATGCTTACCAGGTTCAAATCTACATCATCTAGATCATATTACGTCAAGTCATAAATATTTTATATATAAATCTGTAAGACTTGCCTCTTAATGATATATTGTATTGCACCTGAATGCTTTATTTGTAATATGATTTCAGGAAACCTAGACCTGTATTTAATTATCGACTATTTGACTGGGAATCGAACCTATGACTCTAGTTTGAATATAAACTACATAAAATAAACACTACTGCTACACCGCAGCCGTCAAAATCGTAAAGCAATTAAGATTAAAGACTATAAATCTCTTAGAAAACACAAGTAAAACTTGTTACCGCATAAACTTTATTTTATTTCTTGCTATTAATAATAGCTCAGGAAATCTTGAAAGGTCGGATACCGTTTACACGACGACATGCGAAATCCTGACAGAAATTTTAAACTTTACTTATTTATATTTATAATTTGTCTGAAGTTTAAATAATTTATTATTTACTAAAAATAAACTCAAACTTATAATAAAATCAACTAATATTTTTTTTTTAGACACGTCGTTCATCCCCAAAATAAGTAACTCACGGTGTTACGGTTGAGACAAGCGGTAAATATATAAACATATATAATTTTAAATACATACTTCAATACAAATATACACTCAGGCTCCAAGAACCAACAAATTGTTTATTGATATAGTAGGCTCTCGAGGGGAATCAAACCCACGACCCGCGGAGATGATAGCAGGATCACTACCCACTGCACCAACAGGCAAGTAAAATTTGAACTCAATCAAGATATTCGTATAATATTAAAAGTACTTACTCATTCAAAGGTAGTCTACTTAAATAAATGAATATCATGAATAAAATTTACAAACTAGATCCATATTGAAGTCTTTCAAATTCATATAGATGGTAATTTCGATCGTAAACTTATCAACTGATTATACAATGTGATATGATCGTGAACTTATCAGCTGATTATACATTTTCTTAGACGTTATTACTATCCAAAAATTCACTGCGCGTTCGTTCAGTGCTCATAAATATTGTTGGTATATCCATTTTCTGTGCTGATTTTTACGAGGCCCGTTTCTAAAATTGGGCGTATTTTCGATATAGCCAGTCACAGAAAGAACAGTCATGTCATAGTAATATTTAAATCTACATTTCCATTTACAACGTAAGTTATCGGTTAGATTTAGTTATAGAACTAGCAATATAAACAAAACGTCTTTACGGTTTTCACATGCAATAAATTGATACAAAATAGACATAAAAGCCTGCTTCTATCCCGCTCCTGGTAATAAGCCTCTTTACCCTTTGGAGATAAGGATTGGAGCTTAGATCCACCACGCTGCTTCAATGCCAATTGGTGGGTTACACATATCTTCAGAATTCTCTAGAGATATGCAGGTTCCCATGCGATGTTTTCCTAACCAAAAAGCGTGTGATAAATAGCAATTATCAATTAAACACATAGGTTTAAATAGAAAAACCCATTGATGCTTGCCCGGGTTTGAATTTTTCCCTGTCTAAATTTTTTTTTTCGAATTGACTATATGCTGTTAGCCCTAACGGCTTTAACAGCGTCATAGGGCGGGACGAGCGAGCGTAGAAGCAACCTCGTCTTCACCGGCGAAGACTCTGTTTGCGTGTATTATATGTGTGCATGTTTGCGATGGATGGACACTGTCGAAAGAGTCCACACAGGCCGTTGGCCTATTACAACTTCGAAAAATAGACATAGTCCTAACTTAGTTATACAGAAAATTTTAAGATATTTAAAACTTATAATAAAGAATTCCACAGTCGTAGTGTAAACGCTCTTTAGGCGATACAACTTAAGTACCTGTCAACAAAACACACTCTAAAATATAAAAGAAAAAACAAATTGTATACCTATTGTATAAATTAAATTGTGTTAAGAATGATCATCATTTATGGGGACGTATACATTTGACATTTGTTTATATCTAATAGTCTTTTGAATATATAATTTTTGTCACTTAATTTTTACAAGATTTTACATGCTTTAATATCTTACGCTAGTAGATTGACTTTCATTTTCGTCAGAATTCTGTCTGCTTATTTACCTTGTTTTTAAACTTTTATCTTGCATTATAAATTCAAATAAACTCTTTACCCTTATTCATGTAAAGGTTTTAGTATTACTAATCATTACCAAGAATATATAAGAAATATAAAAATGTAGAATATTTAATGACGAATAAGGATAAGTCGCTAGTTTTAAATGTCGGAAAACCTATAGTTTACTAACGAAAAGTCGCTAGGAAAGTTATTATATAAACGTTACCGAGGTGTCGTAAAAGGTAATCAAGGTAAAATGACTCGCCGTGTGGTCTCCAGCAGAGTAGAATAGACCACCCTCATTTCTTAACGAGGTGTAGTAAAAGGCACTAAACTTTTTACACTCTTTAATTAAAAGAGTGCGTTTAGAACAAAAAATAACAACCTACAGGTAGGTATATTATTAACATTTATTCAAGTATCATTTTTACTCCGGATGACGATAATTTTTTATAAAGCTCTTAATTTAAAATTTATGCTAATTGTATAAAAACTAAAACATTTTTTAATTTAAACACTGTTGATATTATATCTCTGAAATTAGTACAGAATATAAAATTTTATATGGCACGGCCTTTAGAAATGTCAAGGATATAAAATTTTAAAGTTTCATCAGGAAACTTTTAATTATAGGTGAAAATGTTTTTTTAAACCGCTTTATTGCATTATACTTTTGTAAAGTATTTAAAATATCTTATTGCATGTCTCTATCTCTTATGGTTAACTCAAAATAACTATACTCCATAGGTAAGTAGATAGTAAATGTAAAGAAAAACGACGACTCAGGTGTACCAAAAATTTATTAATAATATAAATAGATTGAAATAAAACTCCATATCTCAAAATAATAGTTTTAATGAAATATTTCTTTGACAAAATTTAACATTTATGCTTGTAGTATCAAAAGCATAAATATTTAATTTATAAAATATATTCATCAGATGCAGATTAGAATCAATTAAACCATTTTAATATGCAATTCTGGCAACAGTAATTACATTAGATTATCTGAAGTAACATAATATCAATCTTTTATAAAGTCACTCCGTGATAATGTAGTAAGTAAGTAAGTAACGGCCTGTTACTATCCCACTGCTGGGCATAGGCCTCTTCTCTCCGTTTTTTTTTTTTGGAGAGAAGGATTGGAGCTAAGACCTACCACGCTGCTCCAATGCGGATTGGTAGGTTACACATATCCCCAGAATTCTCTAGGGATATGCAGGTTTCCTCACGATGTTTTCCTTCACCGAAAAGCGTGTGATAAATTGCAATTATCAATAAGACATATAAGTTTTACTAGAAAACTCATTGGTGCCTGCCCGGGGTTTGAACCCTAGACCTTCTCGAAAGAGGCGCACGGTGATACCGCTGGGCTACCACAGCTTAATATAATGTAGTATTATTGTAGATTTAATATTTTCCATCGTTTTTAGAGAAGGCTTAAAATACCTGTGTGCTTGGTTTCTTAAAGTAGATAGATTACAAAACATATAAGATAATATTTATATTTGTTTTAAAGTTTTTAAACTTATTAATTGCCATCAATCGTGCCATTATAAAATGGCCCAAATATAATCGATACTTTTAAATGCATAAAAAAATAAGAATAATATTTAAGGTATGTAATGTGTTATAATCTGCCTACTAAAAAGAAACTTTTTTTGCGTATTTACCTTTAGTTAAGTACCTAAAGCTACGGAGTATAGAACAGTGGTCGCGAAACTCTGAAATACTTCTCACCATTAATATGACTGAGAAATAATTTTTACCGCCGTATGGTATCCGGTTAATAGAATATACCACCCTCATTTCTTACTGAGGCGGCCGGTTGTAAACGTAGCCAAATCATGTGACAACATGTTTATAACATGATTATGTAAGTAGGATAGTAACGGGCCGTCGTGTCACTTTATTAAATCGATTTTTAATAATTTATTATAAAAATAAATTGATTGATTGAAATAGTAATTTTATCACAAAAAATTATATAAATATATAAATAAATATACGGGACACTTACACCCACGGTCGTCCGTCCCCAAAGTAACTTAATACTTGTGTTATGGGTGACAGACAACTGGTGAATATATACTTATATATTTTTTAAATACATACTTAAATACAAATATACACCCAGGCTCAAAGACCAACAAATTCATTTTAGGAAATGTTGGCCCTCGGCGGGAATCGAACCCGCGACCCGCGGAGCCGAAGGCAGGGTCACTACCCACTGCGTCAACGGGCCAGTCAAGTCAAATTATAAAATATTGTGCATAAAAATTTTATACAAAAAAAAAATTTCAAAACGTATAGAACAATTTCAATTTAGTGTACATAATTTTTTTTTTAAAACGGGAGTGAGAAACAAAGGGAAACAATCGATTCCAAAAAGGGAGTAAATCGATTATATAACAAATATTTTTTCCACTCCAAGTGACATCCCTATATGTATTTTGGAACACGAATAATTCCCTTGACCTAAAGGTTAGGTATGTGGTTGTATTCTTTATGTGACATTTTATATAATAATAAAAAAAGAAACATTTATTGATTTGCATAATTTCATCTCGTTTAGTTTTATTGACCATAAATTTCCTTGTTATCTCACTTTGTTTTTGCACTCTTGTTTTTGTTTTAAAATGCAATATTCAATTTTAAATAATGTACAGTAATTAAGCTAAACTTTGGTTTTTTTTCAGGGAATGGATAAATTAACTGTTTAAGCCGTGTGGTATATGGCTGAGTAGTAAGGTATGTTGCGCCACTTGTGATATCTAGATGAGTAGAATAAACCACCCTCATATCTTATCGTGGTATTGTAACGGTAGATTTAAATATCGGAAACCTTTAGTTTAAGCATGCTTAATAATAAACCACAGAATGGTAGTGATAATTTTTTATTAGTGTTTAATTACTTTTAATGTAAACTAAGTTGTATTTTTGGTTTAATTTTTTGTTGGTGAAATTTTGTATTCATCATCATCATCATCCTGCCCTTATCCCACTCTAAGTGGGGTCGAAACAATATGTTATAAACATAAGTCATAAAAGGCTATTAAGGTAAGTTAACATCAGGCTGGCGGACGTCCGTAAAATAAGTAGCTAAATCGTCTAATAACATGTTTCAAACATGTTGTGCCGGTCCCACTTAGAGTGGGATAAAGGCAGGAGAATAATGATATGGTCTCACAAACCGCTGAGCTACAGAGGTCGTCTTATGTCAAGTGTTATATGAACAAAATATTTTATAGAGAAATATACTTATTTCTTGGAATCGTTCATAATATCGCACTTTTGCCGACCCCGGATTTGACACAATAATAGGTTTCATACATCGCTACGACCCGCGTGGTAATTCCTAGTTATATAGTGGGTTACCTTGAGAAAACACTTTGGTTAGTGCCAGGGTTGCCGCAATATCTTTATAATATTAATTTATTTTGATTCCAGACATAACATCCATTTTAATACTAATAATAATAACATCTCAAGATAATAACAGCTCTCGCTTAGTTGTAGGATCAAGGGCAGGATACAGAAGGCGGTGTTGCTTGAGACGGCACGCATTGTGACGAAGTTCCTCAGTCTGTATTCCTAACCGCCGGGAGCTTGGGTCCTTTCTCCGCTCTCCGTGGATATTATTTTTTTTATATTTTTAAATGTTTTTTTTTCTGTATGTTTAAGAAAATATTTAAAAATGTAAATTAATTTGTAAATAAATCATGAGAGAATAATAATAATAAAAATACTTTATTGCACAAACAAATAAAACTAATACAGAAAAATCTTAATGATACTTATAAATATCAACCAACAACCTTACTTAAGAGTCAAACTAAGACTAGGAGTATGAAGGACGGCGCACAAAGTATTTATTGATAAACATACGTACATTCAAATAATTACACAATAATACACTTTTAAATAATTATACACTAATACACACGTCAATATTTATAAATAAATATATATATATATATATATATATATATATATATATATATATATATATATATATATATACATACATCATAAATAGATACATACAGTATTTAAAATCGTAACCAATATTAACTTAAATATTTATAAGGATAAATAATGACTCTTGCGTCGATGCTTTAAAATGCCAACGGTTTTTTCGTGCCTGATATTCCGAGGAAGCAAATCCATTTTGATAGTATAAAAAAATCTTAGAGACTATGACTATAGTATAGTATAGTATAGACTATTACTAATTAAATTATAAAAAAATCTTCGATCTTAAGTTAAAAGTCCCAAGATGTAATTCGGGGGCCTACTATAACTCCTTTACAGCTAGAGCAGTAAGGCTATGGAATAAACTCCCACTTGATATTCGCAGGTCACAGTCACTTTTTGCTTTTAAGAGCCGAGTTAAGTCTCATTTCCTGTCCCGTTGATTAAATATTATTACATTTGTATTTTTTATTTGTATTTCATTTGTATTTTATTTGTATTGATTTAAATGTATTATTAAGTTATATATTATTATTATGGATATATTTAGTGTATAGTTTGTAAGAACTGATTGAACCAGTTGTCTCTGCCCGTGTATTTTTCTCTGCATCTCTCTGTGAGGGTTGCCTGGAAGAGATTACTTACAAGTAATAAGGCCGCCCTTTGTACTCACTATTACGCCTTGTACTACTACTATAAGCATGTTATTTTTTTTTAATGTGTAATCTTGTGCACAATAAAGTTTTTATCTATCTATCTATCAAAAAAATAATAATGTAATTTAATTTTTTAAGATTTCACACCATTACTCTTAAAGATGCAATTAATTATAAAAATAGATTTTTTCAGATAAGCCAAAAATTTACACTGTTTTTATTATATTTTTATGAACTTAACTTTTACGTGCTTTCAATTTTTCTTTGATAACATAAATTGTTAATTATAAAGGATTTTTCATTGTATTTCGATATATGTTATTATGCCGTGTGGTATCCGGCTGAATAGAATAGTACCACCCTCATTTCTTATCGAGGTGTCGTAAAAGGCGACTAAGGTAAGTCGACCCGCCGTGTGGTATCCGGCTGAGTAGAATAGTACCACCCTCATTTCTTACCGAGGTGTCGTAAAAGGCGACTAAGGTAAGTTGACCCACCGTGTGATATCCGGTTTAGTAGAATAGACCACCCTCCTTCTTACCGAGGTGTCGTAAAATACGACTGAGGTGAGTTGACGTCAGGCAGGCGGCCGGTCGTAAAAACGCAGCCAAATCATGTTACAGCATGTTTATAACATGTTGTGCCGACCCAACTTAGAGTGGGATAAGGGCAGGAGGATATAATATATTCGATATATGTTATTAATTTATTACGATTGTTTTTTTTTTTATGGTTGCCTTTTAGAACCTATTGACTATATTTCAAATGCTGCTGATATAAAATTATGTAATATTGGAATGAATGTTGGGGTTAAGATAATAAATAATGAAATATAAATAATAATAATAATAGATATAAATTTCATCTATATTGGTTCAGCGGATTCGCCGTGAAACAAACATACATTCACCTTCACAAACTTTCCCATTTATAATATTAATAAAATTAGTAGGATATATGTATATAATAAATTTGATGTATGATGTTATTTGTTATTTCATAAGAGTGAAAATACAAATAATATCCAAAATTTTTGAATTTAAACTATCGTGAGTGGAATTCATAATTAATGTATAGAAACCGGCTATACTCACGTGTTATTTTATCGGATGAGCCCGACTAGTTTCAAGCCCATACGGGGCTCTTATTCATGAGCTTTTTACGCGGCGTTATCGCGGCGGGAACTGAATAAGAGCCCCGTATGGGCTTGAAACTAGTCGGGCTCATCCGATAAAATAACACGTGAGTATAGCCGGTTTCTATACATTAATTATAATATCCAAAATCTTCAGAATATCATTTACGGAAATATCGACTCTGAAATTGGGTATTTATAATATATTTTAAGTCATATCAGGCAACGGACATACAACGATAAACATCTCAGGAGATATTAGGTGAATCGTTGTATAAAACAGGCGGAATTGTTTTAAACATTACGAATAATGACCTCGGTGATTCTGTTTTTCGGCAATGGATACAGATAATTTGGCTTTGTCAAAAATATCTTATTCACTGGCAACCCTGATGAACTCGTACTATCTTGGAGTCGAATTTCTTACACTCTTCTTACATTAATAAATATTAATCATTACATCACGCGATTACTGTATTGTATTGTTAACATCTTAAAAATGAAACAGTTAACATTTATTTTTCGTTACTTTAAATGACATTATAACTTTGGGCAAATTAAGCATTTAGTAGGTATCTTTAATAAAATGTGTATTCGTCACTGTTCTAGCAGAAAATGGGGTTTTTAAAATCTATAATATATTACTCCGATGTATTCAAATTCAAAATATTATTTATTAAAGTAAACTTGTAAACAACTGCGTTTGAATGGATTAGGCACTGTATGTTAAACAAATATCCGTCGATAGCGAGAATAGATGAAGATTTCGTATGCCCAGAATGTAGAGAAAAAGAAACGAGTCTTCACCTTAAAGCTGAGTGTACTCGCGATAAGACACTAGGTAAGGAACAAATTATGGTTGAGGGACCAACAAATATGCTCTTCAGGGATATTATCAGGTTTGTAAAAGCGATTGGTGGGTTAGAGGAAGTGACACTGTTCGGATAGCAGCGAAACCCATATCCCAACATGCGGATATGGGTAGGATAGTCCAATACAGGATCGGATCACCCGTCCTACACTGACAGGCTTCCCGTGCCTATATAGATAGAGGGATGTTTAACACTAAAGCTGATATGAATGCTGTCGCGGGAAAATTTCATTATTTCACAATTCCTGACTCAAATTCGTTCCTCGCCGTGTGGTGTCCAGCTGAATAAAAGACCACCCTCTTTCTTACCGAGGTGTCGTAAAAGGCGACTAAAGTAAGTTGACGCCAGGCGGCGACGGGTCGTAAAAAACGTAGTCGAATCATGTGACAACATGTTTATCACATGTTGTGCCGACTTCACATAGAGTGGGATAAGGGATGATTCAAATTCGTTCCATTATGTGTCTTCATCAAGGATGCGCAGATATTGACACAACGAAAAAAAGCGGTTCTTAATGAAAACAGAAACGTCTTTTTTGCATATTTATAACAAAAAAAACATATTACGATCCTCCCGAAACGACAATTTATGAACACACTTAGCAAAGAGAGCGGCTTATTTAGCGAATAATTCATGAACAGCTCCACATTAGTAGGAAATATTAAAACATATTTTATACTCGGCTCCATATTTTCGGGATATTAAAAAATGTTGTGCTTTAAATTTGGAGCATCTCTCTGAATACTTTAGCATATGAAATGTGAGAAATGGTTTTCTAAATACAGTATCGGCTTTGAGATTACAGCAGTTTAAAAACACTGTTAAAAAGAGGCTGATACAGAAAGCCTATTATACTCTTGAAGATTATTTGGAAGACAAGAATGTGTGGATATAGCTCTCTTTGAACCTGTACAAGACAGTAACGACTTAATGTAAATAGTATTAAGAATTATATTTTTAAAAGAGCAACCGCCGAGTTTCTTGCTGGCTCTTCTCGATAGGAACAGTTTTCCGAACCAGCAGTAGAGTTGACGATTCAAAAGCACTTGTTTACAAGTTTATTAAAATAAAGAATATTTTGAATTTGAATTTGAGACTAAATGTTTATTTATTTACAGGAAAAATGTACAAGTTATATCTATCTTAAATAACTTACACGCTAGAACTATACAAATCATGCCCACGTGGAATGGACTAGGTTTGGTTCTTGTTCAATAAAAACTAAGAATTTTTATTGAACAAGACAATGGTTCTATATAATATTCTAGATATCTTTAATATTTAAATGAGTTAATCTTGTATATATATATATATATATATATATATATATATATATATATATATATATATATATATATATATATATATATATATATATATTTTCTGAATCTCGGAAACGGCTCCAACGATTTTCCTGAAATTCAACATGTGGGAGGTTTTGGGGGAGAAAAATTGATCTAGCTAGGTTTTATGTAAAAAAAAATATTGTTTTATCCCTGTTTTTGGGCATTAGAAAACACTAACATTTATATTGAATTGAATTTTCGCCATTAACTGTCAAGTCGTAGCTTAGTCATGGTAACGGGCAGACTCAAGAAATGTTAATGCCAAGGATCGATCCCCAACTAAATAATTTATTTTTTTTAAGTTTTTTTTTTGTAAAAATTACCGAGTGAAGCTCGGTCACCCAGATATTAGATTCTTATACAAGATAGTCCATAGTTTGTCGAGGGCTTCTTCGATAAATGGACTATCTTACACTGAAATAATTTTTCAAATCGGTCCTATAGTTCCCGGGTAGTTCAAACAAACAAACTCTTCAGCTTTATATATTAGTAAAGAATATACGTTACATATACAACGCTTCGACATTTATACTTGATAACATGTATCATTTACGCACTCCGTGTGGTATCCGGCTGAATAGAATAGTATCACCCTCATATCTTACCGAGTTGTCGTAAAAGGCGACTAAGTTAAGTCGACCCACCGTGTGGTATCCCGCTGAGTAGAATAGACCACCCTCATTTCTTACCGAGGTGTCGTAAAAGGCGACTAAGGTAAGTTGACACTCCGTGTGTTTTTTTTTTCCGATTTTAAGTGGGTCGCTGTTGTATTTTTATTCGGCCCACTGCTGAGAAACGCCTCATTTGGCCAAACTCATCCAGGTCAAGGGTGGTAGCTTCCGCGATTGGATACGTCCACCGCCACCCTGCCTGTTCGCTTAAATTGGTACACAGTATTTACAACTTACAACTAAAAATCTTAAACTAACTTAACAGTTAACACTAAAAGAACAAACATAAGTGAGACTCATACTAAACATTTAAACAAACAGGTGACGTAAACATTAATTTTTTTTTTTTATATAAAAGAAGGTGTATAACATAAATAACAATAACATGCAAAATCAAACACTTAATTAAAAAGAATTTTATTTTATTTTTTTCAATTTCTTGTATTTTATAGGTAGGGGGGGGGAGGCAAGAGCAAGGCTGTTGAACAACAGCTTGTCGTCTATTACGACCCCCAGATATCTGAACTCTCGATCGAAGGTGAGTGGTTGTCCATCCATCTCGATCTGTGCTCCCCGTGACCTGCCAGTGAAGGCGACCATTTTGGTCTTAGAGGGTCCAAACGTAAGTTTGACTCCTCTCCCCCACTCGACAATGGTTCGCAGAGCACCCGAGGTCAGATTCTGGAGGTCGGAAAGACGGCGCGCATGAGTAATAAGGAGCACGGACACTCCGTGTGTTATCTGGTTAAGTAGAATAGACCATCCTCTTTCTTACCGAGGTGTCGTAAAATACGACTGCGGTAAGTTGATGTCGGGCAGGTGGCCGGTCCTTAAATACGTAGCTAAATCATGTGACAACATGTTTATAACATGCTGTGCCGACCCTACTTAGAGTGGGATGAGGGCAGGAAGATGATGATGTACCATGTATGTACGTTTATATCAATATGAACGTTATATTTAATTTAAGGTTTGGTTTTAAAACAACACAAGTTGTTACACGATTTAAATACGTGGATGTTTAATAATCGTACAAGTCAAGCTTTACAAGACTCCAAGCGATAGACACGATCTAGCCGCGTAAGCGTCTAATAACCATATGAGTCGACGTTTACACGATTCGTCATTAAGTGTTGTGTCGATTAAAGTTAATTTTTGACGTGTAATGACGTTGCTTCACCCAAAGTGTTAAATTACTTAAACGCTTAAGTTAGGCACTAACGTAATCATGGCTATATATATCTATACTAATATATAAAGCTGAAGAGTTTGTTTGTTTGATTGTTTGAAACTCAGGAACTACTGGACCGATTTAAAAAATCCTTCAAGTGTTCGGCTAATACCTATGACTTTACTTTGACACGTAACTTTCATTGCTTTATTATGACATAGGATTTTAGATTTAAGAATTCTAACATCAAGACGTGACTTAGTTAATCAACTACTTAAGATAAGTAATAACTTAATTATGAATACGGGGGTTAAAGAGCTCATTTATTGATGAAGGATATATATATAACATCATGCTAGAATAAATAAGGGAGGAGCAGCTATAAAAAATATTGCGAAAATTGCAAAATTTAAAGCTTTCCCTGCATACGCTAAGTAAACGGTGAAAGTTATTTAAAAATCTGTTATAATTAACTCACGATAACTATATCCATGCGGGCGAAGCTGCTGGTACAGCTAGTCAATAATATTAGTATAACCACCAACATAATGAAAATGCGTAAAGGACGTTGAATAAAGGAAATGGAATCGGGATAGATTTTCGAAAGTTGCTCTTTGAATAGGCACCCTCAAGCAATTTCATCCTAAAACAAATAAAAACTCGTGACGGGTGAAATACAAACAAACTGAACTTTATATTACTTGATACGGCGTGACTCTCAGTGGAAATAACGCCGAGATTAACTTCAGGTGTGTCAGTGATTGAATACTAAAAAGGTGAATGTGTATCGTAGGCTTAGTATTAAAGTGCCCGAACTCAAAATTAGGCTTGATTGAGTTAGATAGTTATCCTGATTTCAATGACATTTACAATATACGAACTATTTGAGTAGTTATCCTGCCTTCAGCTCTGCAGGTCGCGGGTTCGATTCCCGCGCGGGCCAACATTTTCTATAAAAGAGAATTTGTTGATTCTACGAGCCTTTGTGTATTTAAGTTTGTATTTAAAAATTATATATATATATATATATATATTGACCAGCTGTCTCTCACCCATAACACAAGTATGAAATAACTTACTTTGGGGACGGACGACCATGTGAGTGTCTCATATATTTATATTTATTTGTTTCGAAAATATTGGTCCTCGGCGGTTTGACCTGGGATTGAACCTGGGATTCGCGGAGCAGAAGGCATGCCGATAAGCTAATCAACTCTTTGATAAATGAATAAATAATAAATGAATAAATATCATCATCTTCCTGCCCTTATTTCACTCTAAGTGGGGTCGGCACAACATGTTATAAACATGCTGTAACATGATTTGGCTGCGTTTTAACGACCGGCCGCCTGCCTGACGTCAACTTACCTCTGTCGTATTTCACGACACCTCGGTAAGAAAGAGGGTGGTCTATTCTACTAAACCGGATACCACACGGTGGGTCATCTTACCTTAGTCGCCTTTTACGATACCTCGGTATGAAATGAGGTTGGTCTATTCTACTCAGCCGGATACCACACGGCGGGTCGACTTACCTTAGTCGCCTTTCACGACACCTCGGTAAGAAAAGAGGGTGGTACTATTCTACTCAGCCGGATACCACACGGCTAATAAATGAATAAATATGTGGGACACTATATAAACTGTAAATAAATATTGGCCCTCGGCGTGAATCGAACCCGCGACCCACGGAGTTGAAGGTAGGGTCACTACCCATTACGCCACCGGCCAGTCGCATTCTGGACCATTTTAAAATATCTTTTCATGTCTTTAATGCTATGTTAGCAAAACACATCAAACTTTCTTTTAAAACGACATCATCATTTCAATGCCTGAAATAAATTCAATAAAAGTAGAATCGAGAGTAATATCAGATCTCAAATCCCCTCATTAAGGGTACGTTCAAATTCAAATTGGGGGAAAAATCCCCCGTTTCAAAGACGCGATTGGCCATTCGAAACGATATCCGTTTGAACGTTGAATCGAACGTTGAAATACACTGTTGATTTTAATTTAAGGTAGTTTTTAAAAAGTATTTTAGGAACTTATATATGTATAATTTTTTTTCCAGTAACCTAGTATTTAATTTGTTTTCTTTTTTATAATTTTTTTTTTTAAATCTTTATTTTTTATTAAGTGCTTGTTTTGGTGAAATAGTTAAGTTTGATAAAAAGTTTATATAGTATTATATAATATTACGTTTACAGAAAATATATATTTTTAAAATATCGTCAAACCATTTTTAAAATGAACCATTAAACGTTAGTTGTCATTTCAATATTGAATGCAATTAATTTAGTATCGATTATGAAAGTAGTTTAAGTCAAAATTATAAAGAATTTAAATAAACATTAATACTCGTATATAGACGTAATATATTCAAATATATCTCAATATGTTTGAGCTAACGTTCCTTTCAAGTAAATATATAGATACCGTTCCTCTACAAATCACCCAAGAATTACGCCTTTCGTATTCAAATAACATGTCTCGGCTGCGATCTCGAACTTTCAATGTGATGTTAAAGGGAAAAAATCATTTTATTCCCAGACTCTGAGCCCTAAATATATTTTCATGGGACGCGTTACATCCGATTTATTTACCAGAATATACGAATATATACCTAACAGCTGTATAAATCTTAAGAAAGAAGTATGAAATAAGCTGTGATAGCCCAGCGGTAACACCATGCGACTCTTTCTAGTCACGGTTTCAAACCCGGGCAGAAACCAATGAGTTTTTCTGTTATAACTTATGTGTCTAATTGATAATTGCGATTTATCACATATTTAAATCAAATTAATAAATAAAGATAAATTGGCTTGTTTGCCGGTAAAGTAATGTGTGAACTGACTGATCCGTTGGAGCAGTGGGTAGTGACCCTACCTTCAGCTCCGCGGGTCGCGGGTTCGATTCCCGCCGAGGGCCAACATTTTCTATAAATGAATTTGTTGGTCTTTGAGCCTGGGTGTATATTTGTATTTAAGTATGTATTTAAAAAATATATAAGTATATATTCACCAGTAGTCTGTAACCCATAACACAAGTATTAAGTTACTTACTTTGGGGACGGACGACCGTGTGTGTAAGTGTCCCCTATATAAAAAAAAAAACTATAACTGTAAGATGTGTTAGTCCAGTGGTGAGATCGTGCGACTCTCGAGAGACGATTATGGGTTCAAACCCAATTTTAAAACCAATTAGTTTTTCTATCAAAACTTATTTATCTAATTAATAATTGCAATATAAGCCATTTCGGTGAGGGAAAACATCGTGAAGAAACCTGCATATCTCTAGAGAATTCTAGAGATATGTGTAACCTACCAATCTGCCCTGGAGCAGCGTGATAGGTCTTAGCTCCAAAACTTCTCTACAAAAAACGGAGAGAAGAGGCCTATTCTTAGCAGTGGGATAGTAACAGGCCGCTACTTTCTTACTTATGGAATATAAAAAATTTCAATTCAAAATAATCTTTATTCAAATAAACTTGTAAACAAGTGACCCAACGTGTGTTATCCGGCCGAGTAGAATATATCACCTTAATTTCTTACCAAGGTGTCGCAAATGGCGACTAAGGTAAGTCGACTCCTAGTGTGGCATCCGGCTGAGCAGAAAAGAGTACCCACATGTCTCACCGAGGTGTCATAAAATACGACTAAAGTAAATTGAAGTCAGGCAGGTCGTAAAATACGTAGTCTAATCAAATCACAACATGTTGTGACGACCCCGCTTATAGACGGATAAGGGATTTACAAGATTTAAGACAATTACAACATGTTTTAAACATGTTGTGCCGACCCCGAGTGATAAGGGCAAGACGATGATTGTCATTGATTAAAATATAGGTCGTTAGTAAAATGAATTAAATCCCGTTGAAACTGATTACGGCAATTATTTCGCTCAATAAGCAGTTTTATATACGCTTCAGGGTTGGGAACTTCCAAAACGATCCCCCGACGCATGGCTAATGAACTTGAATGGCTTTGTTACGAGATAGAGCCGCTTTTCACGAGCTACATTTACATTTTAAACCTTAAATCTTGGTAATAAAGTTCGTTATCTGACACAGGAGGTTTGCGTTCACGAAATAAGACTCCTATCAATTTATGACTTCAAAGGATTTATCTGTAATCGGTTAAAAATCTACGTTTAATTTTAGTCTTCCCCTTGGTTACGATTAAGGCCGTTATCTAATGGACGTTCGAGAACCATTATATTATTTTAGAAAATTCAAAAATATTTGCTTTGAAAGAAAATTTTTGTAATTCCTAATGTAGAATGTAGTATCAGTTACTATAAATGTATCATTAAAGAAAACCAGCTGAACTGTATTATATTAGTTTAATTCTCCAAAGAATATGCGTAAAAATCTGAAGCCAGAAACTTTTGTGGTGTGTGTGTTAAAATGTATAAAAAACTTCGCATGATTTTTGCGTATTTAGTTCATATCAAGCGCAAATTTTTTACCAAAGTTTATGGAGTTCAAACTATGGACAGATATCTATAGTTTCTATTAATACTTTTGTGTAAACTTAATTGTGATTTAAATCAAATGTCATGATCCTCCTAAGCTTATCCCACTCTAACAGGGGTCGGCGCAACATGTTATAAACATGTTTTCACATGATTTGGCTACGTATTTTACGACCGGCCTGATGTCACCTTACCTTACCTTAGTAGTATTTGACGACACCTCGGTAAGAAATAGGGTGGTCTATACAACTCAGCCGGATACCACACGGCGCGTCAACTTACCTTATTCGCTTTTTATGACAACTCGGTATAAAATGGAGGTGGTCTATGCTACGCAGCCGGATTCCACACGGCGTGTCAACTTACCTTAGTCGCATTTTACGACACTTCGGTAAGAAATGAGGGTGGTTTATTCTATTCAGCCGGATACCACACGGCGTTAAAATAAAATGTGATTTTTAGAATTGATCAAGTGCTTTACGCAGAATACTTTGAAAAAAACATTCACAGAAACTTGTACCTACATATTTCTAGAATATTTGTGATAAACCAATATCAAGTAGCATTGTGATCATATATTTCTCTAAAAGGAAATTTTGCAATGCTATAATAATTCTTAATAATCATCTTTTTTAATTATTGGAAAACCAAGTGAAAAAGAAGTTTACGTTTACTTTAGCAAACTTACAAATGTCATATATCCGATTCTTGGAAATAAAATCGAAAAATGATTCAAAATTTCCCTGCATTTTAATGCGCGGAATGCAGCGAAGCGCGAAATAGAAACCTTTTTGGTTTTCTCGCCGCCTAACCGAAATGCAATATCGAAACACATTTTTTTATCGTTGCTCGGCGATATTGCTTTCCTTGCAGCCAAGGTGCTTATGCGAACTTTTTATCAACAGATATCCTAATGTTAGGCATTACATTGATTTAAAATGATCATATGAAATTAAAATATTCAAAATACTAGCAATCGCCAAGGCTCCACCGGCTTGGAAAGATTAAAACCGTAATATGGTCTTTTGATAACCATAAAAATGGTTCAAGTAGATGAACCTTAAAAGCTAGATATATGCTGTTGCGGACTTGTATTTGGAACTATTAAAGGGGAACAATTTTGTAATACATAATTTTTCAATAACTATTACCCTTTACTCTGCGAACGCAAGGAAAGCTTTTAAATTTTGCCATTTTCGTACTATTTTTAATTGCTGCTCCTCTCCTATTCATCTTAGCGTGATGTTATATAGCCTTTAGCCTTCCTTAATAAATAGACTATCTGACACTGAAAGAATTTTTCAAAATCGGTTCAGTAGTTTCTGAGATTAGCGCGTTCAAACAATCAAACAAATAAACTCTTCAGCTTTATATATTAGTATAGATAATATTTCGAGGAGTCTTTCTCCTGATGATGCTTCGGTTGTGAGGCGAAATGATTGTTGAGTCTGTGATAGTGAACGTATGAAGTGCTTGTGTATTGTTGTAGCGGTGGTGGAGGATTGTGCATGTGTTTTTAACGAATCCGTGTATCAGGTATGAAAACGGATAGTCCACTCTACATTTAGCAGAATATTGTAGGAGACTATAGAATCTTTTTTTTTCTATTTTACTTTATCGCAGATTATAGAAAAATAATTTTATTACTAGTTTTGTATTATGGATCTTGGCAAAGTAACGCCTAATTCTATAAATTATATCAATGATTAAAGAAATTTTTTTAATTTGAATATGAAAACATTTTAAAATAAAAATTTCTACTTGTCATATCGTCTTGAAATTTAGTCTTAAAATTAAAGCAACCTTTTTCGCTATTAAGCACAATTTAGATTGTCGACTTTTCAACGATGACCGATTAGAGCAGTGCAATCCAAAAATGATGTTTCAGTTTCTCCATTTAAAATCTTAGGTCCACCTGCTCATATCGGTTGCACTCTGCTGAGATCATCCAGATTTAGAGAGAGAGAGAGATTTTCAGAAATTAATACAATGTTAAAAACTCTGCTGTCCGAGACGTGTATAACATTAAAGACTATTCAATTCAACAACTCTTTCATTGGAACTAAGCGCAGAAACGTCTGATGTAGAAAAATCTTTGAAGGGACGCACAGTAAAACAATTTCAAATTATGAGCGGAGAAAACATACGAAGATAATTCTGTAAAATATTTATTATTAATAACAATAAATATTTACCAAAAAATTTTACCAGAATAAATTTGAGGTAAGAGCAATTAAGCGTTTAAACGTAATAACAATATGTACCTATCGTGCAAACAGCACACGGTGTTTGCTAAAGTTAGGGTTGTCACTTGTTTATTGTTATATTATCTGATTTTTGTGAATCACGTTGTTTCCGTTGTTGCAAATAATCTTTTGACATGGTTATTTGCTTTTAATATCTGTGCATACATATAATAACGATACCCTAATTTAAAATTTAGTTACTTAACAAACAATGTGGGGAAACACATTCTTAGACTATCGAGCAAACAGTGTAAAGTGTCAATATAACAGATGAAGGCTTAAGAAAAGAGTAAATGTAGGAAAATATTCTGGGAAGTGGATAAGAAGTACAAACTCGTGAAGATTATGAATGGACACGGATGAAAAAATATACAGAGCTAAATTTACATAGAACGAATTACAGATACGGAAGCAGATTAGAGAAGTAACAAAAGGGATAGGTTAAATTACCATTTCATCCTCCGATAAGTTATAATGCAGTCAGCAATAGAAACTCGCTAATACTGCACTTGACTTAATTAAACCAGTCAAAAAATTGTCTTGTTTTACCGTCTGTTTCCTAAATAAATTAATTGGTTTTACAGTCGTGAAGATTAGAGGACTTAGATGACGTATTCCTTACCAAGTGTTTGCAAGTTACGTACACTGGACGTATCAATGAGATTTTATTTAAAAAACCATTAAATAAATATTTATAATGAATCCTACGTTTCAAGGTGGTAAAAGTCATATAGTGGTGCATATTTCAAGAGTTGTCAAATAATAATAACTATAAACTATTCGTACACAAAATTAAATCCAAACCTGGTCAGTCATGTACACTTGTATGAGTATCACAAATTCCTTATCCAAGCCTAAAAATAATATAATTTTTTGTTTGTTGTAGCCCTAGAGTTAGCTACATTTAAGAAGCGAAGCACGTGAATGCGTTCGCAACCAACAGCCAATGCATTAACAGAAATTGTATTTCAACGAACGTTTGAAATCTAAAGCACTTTAGCTTTAATTCCTAAATATAAGCCATATTTATATTAAAATATAAAAGTGTTTGTTTATTTATCCATTTGTTCTTGTTTTACATTCAGAAATAGTAGTGATTTTTGGTATGGAGATAGTAACAGAGCGTAGGGCAATTTGGAGCCTTTTTTTTATTGCAGAATGCGAGCCCTTGACTGCAATCATGCCTGATGGTAAGCGATGATGCAGTCTAAGATGGAGTGCTCTTGCCTAGAAGATGCCTATTTGCCTCTTGCTTTAAAGAGACCCATATCGAATAAACAGGGAAATACTTATGCCGGGAGGAAATTTCATTCCCTTGCTGTGCGCAATAAAAAAGAGAGGGCGAAGCGCTCAGTGAACCTTCGTGGGAGATCGATGACGTAAGGGTGGAAAATCTCCCAGTGTCCAGCAGTGCGATAAAAGAAAGGCAATGGAGAGCCTTAGCACACTCCCCGAGATATATCCTGTCTGACCGATAGACAGCCTCTTCAAATACAACCTCTGAAAACTGCGAAGAATCGGCGAGAAACTCAATAAATGCTACCAACTCAGCAGATACACACGTAAACAGACTTGCAAATGCTAACGCTCAAAGAACAATTATCACTTCTATGATAAACCTAGCTGACAATCGTTGCAGATGGCAAAAGTCTAAAAAAACAATCGTTACAACTGAAAAGAATCCAGAGAACAATCGTCATTCTGGATGACAGTTCTAACGAACAAAAGTCACAGGGCGTCTAAGGTCTTACATAGCCCATTCTCACGTTGACCTCCAGGGGTAATAAACCGAATATCTTTCCAATAATGGTTTAAATTTTTTCCATATCAATTGCACATCACAACCATCTCTCAAATTAAACAAAATTCGCACTTTCATTGCTGTCTTATGATATCGGTCTTCCCTTGTATTCTTTAACCTCTTAAAATTTCCAAATATTCCTTTCGTCTACTCTATTTGTGAGTTAAGTTTGCATCCTATTTTTCAAGGGATATTTTTCAACGATATTTTTCCTTAACACTTTTTCAATAAGTAGCAATTTTCATAAAAGTCAAAGTTGACCATTGTTGTAGGAAATTCATAATAGAAAGTTACAATTTTATTTTATTACATGAAAGAATCTGGCCTAATCACGGTTAAAGTTCACTCATGTTATATTATATATAGCATTATTTAAGTTAGCCGTGTGGTATCCGGCTGAGTAGAATAGACCACGATCATTTCTTACCGAGGTATCGTAAGGCGACTAAGGTAAGTCAACCCGCCGTATGGTATCCGGTTGAGTAGAATAGACCCACCCTCTTTCTTATAGAGGTGTCGTAAAATACGACGAAGGGAAGTTGACGTCAAGCAGGCGGCCGGTCGTAAAATACGAAGCCAAATCATGTGACGACATGTTCTTATAACATGTTGTGCCAACCCCACTTAGAGCGGTATAAGGACAGGATAATGTACTACCAGTATATATATACCAGTATTATTTAAGTCCAAATTAAATAAGTCCATAAGTAAAAATCCAATGTTAGAAAACACTCATAACAGATAAAATTAATTGAAACTTAACTGATATATCAATATCACTAGGATGTAGAGATAACAAAGCTCCTAAATAAAATTGATAAAACCCGAACAACCGAAAAGGAAATCTGATAACGTTAATGAAACATAATATTTGTTTGTAACAAAATGAGTACCGTCGCACAGATAGCAACAGTTCCATATCGATGAACATTTCATAAAATTTCTTCGTGTGCTCTACGTACAAATTTCCACTACAAGCAAGTCGACCCTTGCGCCCGGCTAACCGAACTCCGCACATGCGCAAACGGTAGTGCCCACCTTATACAAAACAAGGCCTGACGTGGCTGCCAGTTGTGTACAGTGGACTAAAAATACTCATAAATAACCCGCCAATAATAAAAAACTAGAACAAATCAATGTAAGCTTTTAGCTTTTTAAACAATCACATTACGTATCGCTGCAAACGCACGCGCGAGACCCTGTCAAAACAAACCACCGCTTCGGGATGTAAACATGAGCGATCGTAAGATATTACTCATTACACTCTCAGTTATATTTTATTGCCTTTACAGTGTTCATATGTGGTTTGCGACAAACAATGTGAACGTAGAAAAACCGCTAACTAATACGAAATACGTGCCGGAAAATAAACCAAACAAACCGCAAGCGAATGTTGCAAAGTTAAAAATGATTCCGCTATACTTCAAAAACGCATGTAGCATTTTGGAAGTATTTATACAAGAACCAAATCAATTTGTGCGGCGCAACTTTTCGGGTATGGATTTAGAAAATAATGCTCTAGCAGTTATAGGTATCACGGCATTTCTATTCATATTGGTGTTGAACGCATTATTTGACGTGTTAAAAGTAAAAGAAATGGAACGCGCAAAGAAATTATTCAATCCTGAAGGTGAAGTTAGGCATACTTTAGAAGAGTTTGCTCATAAGAAAATGCTGCGAAGAGCATCCAGCAAGCTTGGAGCTCAATTATTTCAGATATCAGAATCGGAAGAGACATCCAATGAGGAGACAATAAGCCCGAGGGAGAGCAGACCTTATATGAGATCTGAATCAATTAATTCATACCTGGGTGAAAAGATAAAAACCAAAAGTTCTGCCCCCGAATCGATAATCGAAACGCCTGTCGATCGTGATATTTTTAAGAGGCAGTCAATTTCAAATCTTTTTGGTACGTAATTTTTCTTAATATTTATATAATATAATAATAAATTTTTAAGTAAATTATTTTGATTTTTTACTTACCTAAATCAAGTTACACTTGAATTTACTAGAGGTCTTTAATTATTGAGTATAACGTGTTAAGCTTATTCAAATTTTAGTAATTACTCATGCTGTCTATACCGAAATATTTTTAGACCCTGATTCTCCCCTAAGTATGAATTTTATGACAAAATTGATTTCCATAGTCACGAAAAGATTAAATAATATATAATTCATTTTAAACCGGAAATATTAAAATTAAAAACTTTCAATCTGTATTGTTTAAAATTGTAAAAAGTCAAATCTCAAAAGCTGTAAATTTTACCCTTTTTTACTACAGAAAACAGTATAAATTCGAATTAAGGCAGGAACTATCTAGACTCCATTTAATTAGGTTTTTATGTCAAATAAGTCAAAATTAGGAATTCAAAGAATGCTTTAATTTAAAAATATATTGACCAAAAATCTTCCAGTAATCAAAATGTTGATTAAAAAACTATTAAAACTTTATATATAATGCTTAAATGTTCTTTATCAGTTTATATATTTACTAATAGATTCAAGTGTGAAATATAATTTTTTTTATGAACGTCATTGTTTGTTATCGATGTGATATTTTCTATCTCTGTCTGTCTATATTTCTTATACTTTCTTATTCTTACAAGGTCTGTCAGACGACTGAAAGAAAGACAGGTAAAAAAAATTTAACACTGCTTCCGCTTGCTTAGGACACTGCACTTAGATATTGGATTTCAAATTATAATGTGCTAATATATTTTATTTTTATATACAGGGGTACCAAACATACGATATTAATTTTAATTTTAAGTACCTACACACCTCAGCACACTACATAAAAAAATAGTTAATTTACTGAAGTATTTTAGCCATAAGAATTATTTTACGTTTAAAAATATAGACGAGATCAATGACTGTACACGTCATTCTAACCTTGGCCTAAAAATGAAATACAAAAAAATAATTGCAAGGGAGACAAAAACTATAATGTTATTATTTTCTTCTGTTCTTCAAAAAGCGCGTCGCGCCATATCAGTCAACCATTACTAACTAAGTTAGATCTCGATTGAATTATATTAATTTTATTCGAAAATACATTTTTACTAAACGATATTTAAGGAGATAGAATTGTGTCTTATAGGTTAAATGATCAATGGATTTTTTAAATGTCATATCGTCGGTACCACCTTGTATATAAGTAATTGAAAAAATTGGTTACACTAAAAATTTCATAATTTTCATATAGATGGCGCTTTAATCTGTCTTAGTACAACAGGAATATTGAATTGTGGAGACTGTAACCTCTGTTAAAAATTTGGTATTGATTGGGCAACAGTTTTGTCTTCTTATAATAGATTCTCATCCTATAATAATATATTATAGGATGATACGCTCTGTACGCATCTTGTATTTGCGAATGTGCATTCTTTATTTACAACATCGTTTAGTCTTTGATAATGTAGTAATACATTAAAAAAAGGAAGATAGAAGCTGAACAATCGAGTAAACCATTTTTGAGTACATAATAACTTTTTGAGTACTTATTTTTGAGTATTTGCATCGTTTTGTGTTTTATGTTTTAGTTCCATGCGCTCCATCTTCTTTTTTTGCGATCTTAAATATTTTAAACTTTGCATAAATATTTTATTTAAATTTTATCCATTAATTATAAGTATAACAATAGAAAATTTACTAATTTTAGATTTACAGAGAGGTTTAAAACTAAAAAACTACGTACTTTTTTGTAGCTTTAGCATTGTCGTAGCCCGCAAAATATTTTTAGCTAATTATTGATTTTAGCATATACTGATACATATTTTTTTTATTTATATTACTGTAACAGAGACAAAGTAAAAAAAATAAGAGTAACATCGAAACGACTTAAGAAGCCATACGTCTTAATACATTTTCCATAACTCGTAGAGAAAGGTTTCTTAAGTCTCATACTTAGAATACAATGGTATATACTCAAGAATACGATGTAACTACAAAAAATTATACCTCTATATATAAAGGTACATTTAATGGAACCTGACGTCGTAAACGGCCTGTTACTATCCCACTGCTGGGCATAAGCATCCTTCTTTTTTGGAGAGTAGGATTGGATTAGACTTATCACACTGCTCCAATGCGAATTGGTAGTTTACACATATCCCAGGAATTCTCCAGATATATGCAGGTTTTAATCGCTGATAAGCGCGTGGTAAATTGCAAATATAAATTAGGAACATAAGTTTTAATAAAAAAATATCTCATTGGTTGTGAACGCATGTCTTGGAGACAAACATGGTGTCATCATTCGTACATAATGGACCTAGAGAGTAACGACTAAATGTAACTAGTAATCAAATTATAAATTGAAAAAGTGAAACGACCGAGTTTCTTGTTGGCTCTTTTCGGTAGGGACAGCTTTCCGAACCAACAGTCGAGTTGACGATTCCAAAACACTTGTTTGAAAGTTTACTTGATTAAGGACTATTTTGAAATAAATAGTTTTAATTTAAATAGTTTGTGTGACTCTTATAAAATTTTCTCGGGTTCAAACCTCGTCCAACGTTTTTTATCTTTAATATTTAAATGGGTAAATCTTATATTCTTAAAATAGGAAGCCAACGGATATAGTATATATGTAAATTTTAGGAATCTCGGACGCGGCTCTAACGATTTTCCTGAAATTCAGCTAGCATGTAGGGGGTTTTGTGGGAGAAAAATGGATTTAGCTAGGTAAGCTAGCTTGCTTACCTAGCTAAATCCTAGATACCTAGCTAGGTATCTAGATTTGTCCCTGTTTTTGGACATTAAAAAATACTAAAATTTATATTTATTTCCATTTTTGCCTTTAACTGCCAAGTCAGCGTAGCTTATTCGGGGAACGGGCAGTCTTGAGGAATATAAATACCTAGGATCGATCCCCAACTATAAAATTTATTGTTTTTTTTTATTTTGTAAAAAGTTACCGAGCAAGGCTCGGTCAACCAGGTGCTCTGTATTTATATGACCATATTTTAGGCGCTAGACCTTCTCCGATGCTTCGGCGCTCGTCGTTCCCAGCTTTGCCGTTGAACCCCGACATGCAGGCTCTGATGAATGATAGCAGACAACCCTCGTTTGACAGCGACGATGAAAATGAGAAGAAACGTCGCCGAGTCAGGATTCTTCGCAGATTTTAATCACAGCTTGCTAAAGTAACATCAGCTATAAAATTTTCAACGAAATCATTGATAAGTTTCACTGTGTAGTAATTAGTCGTTAATTTTAAGTATTATGTTCTATATGTGGTATTGAATAATTAATTTTTAGAATAGTTATTATGATGTCTTTAAATTGTGCATTTGGTAAATATTGTTTAAATAATATCGGAACTTCATTTCGGTTATCTATGTGTAGTAATGAGTCGTTTATTTTAAGTACTATGTTCTAAATGTGGTATTAATTTATTAATTTTTAAAATCAGAAGTATTTAATGAAAATCAAAAATATTTAATCTAAATCAAAAATATTTATTTCTTAAAATAGTTATTATGATATCTTTAAAATGTGTATTTGGCCTGATGTAAGTATTGTTTAAAGAATTACGGAACTTCGGTTCGGCTATCTATTTCCGAACTCGAAAAATAACTGATTCATTTTCTTTATATTTATATTTATCCGGGATATCTGACCTGGATCTGAATTTTCACTAATTAAAAACAATTTCTTGAAGACTTAATCGACGGGATAAGTCTAGCAAGTTCTAAGTCTACAATACCTACACTTTTCATAACTATGTAGCATAACTCCTGCCCTTATTCCACTCTAAGTGGGGTCAGCACAACATTTTATAAACATGTTGTCAAAACATAATTTAGCTACCTTTTTTACGACCGACCGCCTGCCTAAGGTCAACTTGCCTTAGTCGTATTTTATGACACTTCGGTAAGAAATGAGGATGTTCCATTCTACTTAGCTGGATACCACACGGCGATATGTAGTATATTTTGTATGTTATCCAAATAATGATGTGTAATTAATATAAGTGATAGTTATGCGATATCTAACAAAAAATAATTACCTATGAACAGATTACAACGCCTTCGCAGTTCTTATAACAAGATGCTTTAAATCGTGATTAAATCAATAGTATAACTAATTGCATATCATAATCATAACTGACAAACAACATTCAGTCAACAACAATACAAACATTTAAATACACAACATTAAGATAACGTTCATGTTCACGAGAAATATACTTGAGTAAAAAACGTTTAGGATTACATTTGAAGTTGGGTTTGCATTTCAAATCGATATTGCGGCATTTATAAATTACTGATTTTTATGTTAAATACCGTAAATTATGTACAATATTATACTTATTTCTATCCCCAAACGAGTAATTCTATTCCCATAGGAGGAGAAAAACGGTATTTTTTCATCCTATATCTTAGCCCTGTTTACAAGTTTTAATTGTACCAAATTTCATCAATATTTTTCCATGGGATTTATTGTGATCTTTCGCAACTGACAGACAGATAAAAAGACAGACAAACAGATAAACAGAAGGCTATGTAACATCACGTTGAGATGAATAAGAGAGGAGCAGCAATTAAAAAATAGTACGAAATCGGCTAAATTTAAGCTTTCCTTGCGTGCGCTGAGTAAACGGTAATAGTTATTCAAAAATCATGTATTACAAAATTGTTCTCCTGTAAAAGTTCTCAATAAAAGTCCACGACAGCATATGTCTAACTTTTAAGGTTGCCCCACTTTAACCATTTTTATGGTTATAAAAAGACTATATTACGGTTTCAATCTTTCCGCGCGGGCGGAGCCGCTGGCGATTGCTGGTCACTACATATTATAAAACAAAGTCCCTATATCCCTATGTACGCATAAAACTTTAAAACTACGCAACAGATTTTGATGCGGTTTTTTTAATAGATAGAGTGATTCCAGAGGAAGGTTTGTACTTATAATAACATTCAATACGGAGAAGAGAAATACTGTAATTTTTGAGGTTTCTGTAAATAATTACATTTTTTTCCGCGTACATTGCAAACGCAGGCTAAACCCTACGAGATTTATCAAAATAATGTACTAAGTATTTGTACAGCATGAAAAGGTCTACAGAAAAGTGCGCGATGGTATATGTCTATCTCTTATGGATAACCCACTATAGCATTTTTTGTCATTTACTTTTTACGAAAAATAATGCCATATTTTTGAAGCAATTTTTATACAATACAGCATTAATCCTTATCCAATTAAGTACCTTAAATAAATAGTTGATTTAATATAGATCAATATGGCCGTTTACAGCATGTAATTTAAGTGAACATTTTCGGAGATATTACAGATTTAAAATGCCGTGAAATAGGGGTGAACCCCTATAACACTTTGACTTTAGCAGCTATGTCGCTCTTTCAAGAGGTTGTTTAAAGTCATTCTGTAATTAATTTTAAAAATAAAATACATAGGGAAAATGTATAAGTAAATAAGTAAAAATGTACTATATGAATTTAGATATTCCAAAGATAGCAGGAAATCTTCTTGGTATAGGGAAAGGAAATTGTTTTTCTCCAAATTTAACGCGTGCGGGCCACGGGCAGTAATGAATAAATCAAAACTACTCGATCAATTTTAGTATTTTTTTTTACACTGACTGACATGGGATATATATTTTATACCCGTGCAGGGGCAGGCCGCTAGTAATATATAAAAATCCAAGATCGTATTCTATAACTGATGATACAGTGAAAGGAGTTCAATTAATAAAGGACCTTATCCCTCACTTTACTCTGTACAATCGAGTACCGATCAAAATGGTTGACTTGGTGTCCTTGATTTCATTGCTTGAATCTGAAAAACTCTTACCCAATCTGAGCTTAAGATCGAGTTAAGAGTCAAACAAGTTAAGCTAAGTCAGCTAAGAACTCCTTAAAAGTAGTGGTTGCAAAACTAACCGTTGTATACACATTCTTCAATCAAAGGTTTATAGTATTTGTATTAAAATGAAATTTTTAAATCATTTATAGAATTAGGCGTTACTTTGCGGAGGTCCATAATACAAAAGTATTGAGAATATTATTTTGCTATAATCCGCGTTAAAAGAAAATATATGTCATGCTAAATGTAGAGTGTACTATTCGTTCTCATACCTAATACATGCAGAATTTGTAAGAACTCATGCACTACACTAAACCCATGACACAACAATACACAAGCACTGCACACATTCACTACCACAATCTCAACAATTGTTTCGTCCCGTAACCGAAGTATCGTCAGGAGATAGACTCCTCGACAAAATCGCAAAGCGAAGCATTACCCAAGCAAGCAGAGTTATATAGTAACGAGTTAAACCCCCCACCATTCAAGTCAACTAAATCCTCGAACCTTCTTCATGAACTATACTTGTTATAAAACAAAGTCAACCAAAGCTGTATGTATATTATAATCGATTTTCTCAAAATGTACAAAACGTTCATTTTTACTAAAAGATAAAAGATGTACTGTTTTTACTAAAAGATAGTGAAATTCTTCTGGAAGGTTAAGGTTAATAGTACATTACGGTTTTATGTAAATCGTGTTGAATAGCTGTTCGATCACGCAGTTGTAAAAAACACTCTTGCTGATATCTTTAGTTGCATGTGCTGCGTAAACCAGCAAATATACGCTAAAATAATGTACTAGAGAATTGTAGATCTACAGAAATACTACATAAAAATCCGCAATAGCATGTCTCTATCTCCTATGGTTAACTCGCAATAACTACTTTGTATTCAAAATTTCAATTCGAGAAAAATTTTGTGACATACTGATTTCTATGGCGAAGCCGATGTGCACAGCTGGTTTTACTATGATATGTAAATACATATATTTTTCTAAATAAATTACTAAGTACAATGTTATATATTTCCACTCATTGAATATCTAGTCAAATTATGTTCGGTGCATATTCGCACCTTACACATAACATTATAACATAGCATAAATACGGACGCGCGGCGCCGCCGCATTCAGTTTTGCATACGTCTACCAGCAGCGCGAACAACGCGCGCCCCCCGGCATTTATAGTTTTAAGAGCATTAGTTTATAGTAGCATAGTTTAAGCTATCATATATCATTAGTTTTAGTATATGTTTGGGTAGAAAACAATTCTTCCCCTTACATTTTGGTCCTTCGAGCAACTTAACCACACGTGCGGGTTGGTTAAAGTGCGGGATAGCAAACACGTGGCGCACTCGAATTAACGCGTGTGTGTGGTGTGGACAGTGACTTGGGACTATACGTGTCCACAAAGCATTCAGCATCAGCATTCAGCATTCAGCAACAAGCATTCAGCATCAGCATTCAGCATCAGCACTCAGCATCAAGCATACAGCATCAGCGTTCAGCATCAATCATTCAGCATCAGCATCAGCATAAAGGTAGACGGCAAACTCCGCAGCAGCAGCAACCAAGTAAGATCTTTCCATTTCATTATCATATAATTAAGCAAGCATCATGGAAACCTTGTACCATAATCAAAAAGTACTAAACGAGGCTATCGCTAAGTTTATCGTCAATTTAAAAAAGACCGGGGCGGAAAGAAAAACAAAAGAGCATATCATAAGGCGGTTGGAAACTTTAGAAAAGCATTGGGGTGATTATGAAAGAAATCACAAAAGCATATTGGGGTTCAAAGCAGAGAACCACCCATATTTTCGTTATGCAGATTACGACAGCACTCGTAAGCTGTATTTAGCAGCCAAAGCTCTTGTGGACAAGCAGCTACAAGAGATAGGCACAGCAGGGGGGAATCAAGGGGATAGCATAGGCCAGAGGCCAAACATAGAGCAAGAAACTGAAGTCCACCGCCCGAGCTCCCCAGGACTCAGCCAGCCTGGACCATCCAGGTGGCAGACATCTCCAGGTACACCAAGTAAGGGAGATCTGCTGCGTAAACAGAATATAAACTTTCTGGCATTCATGCGAACAGCAGAAAGAATAGATATAAATTCAGTTAGTGAGAAATGGGAGTTAGAAGACTTCCTTAAACAATTACAGTCACGGTGGGCAGCAATAGACGAGCTTCACTGGGAGATATACTTAGAATTAAATGGAGTAAATAATGATTACCAAGAGAAATTTGATAGCTACGAGAACACGTTCCTCTCATTAAAAAAGGCCATTTCTAGCAAAATATGGTCTACAAAACACAGAGCAAATATCACTCCACAAATGGAGATTCCTGAATTTAATGGATCCTACAATGAATGGACATCATTTAAAGACTTGTTTACTGAGGCCATTCACAGTAATACAAGTTTATCAAACGCCCAAAAGATGCAGTTTTTGAAGGGCAAAGTACGCGGCGAGGCCGAAAGGTTAATCCAGCACCTATCCATTAGTTCAGAAAACTATATCACCTTTTGGGATATTCTAAACCATCGGTACAACAACAAAAAGCTCATTTTCACGTCACATATAAACATTCTTTTAAATTTGCCTATCATGCAACAAATATCAATAAATCATATAAAACGTTTACACGACACCACATTGGAGTGTATAAACGCGGTGAAAAATCTTGGTATAGATGTGGGTACGTGGGACCCACTGCTCATACATATTCTATCTCAGAAACTGGACCAAAATTTCCCATAACCCTCCAGCACTAGGCCACGAAGGTGCGTTAAAATGCCATTCGATATTAAGCTCCATAATTGCCGCGAAGAAATCGTCGTTAAGATTAGCTTTGAAGTCATGATATTCTGCTTTTAATATCCTGCTTGCTCCTATGAAATTAGTGCCATTGTCACTGTACATGTGCCTTGGCGCTCCACGTCTAGCGGCCATCCGTCTCAAAGCGGCTAGAAAAGCGGAACTGCTGAGGTCCGACACCAATTCTAGGTGAACGGCCTTTGTAACCATACATATAAATAATGCTATATAACCTTTAGAAGTTTTGATTCCGCTTTTCTAGCCGCTTTGAGACGGATGGCCGCTAGACGTGGAGCGCCAAGGCACATGTACAGTGACAATGGCACTAATTTCATAGGAGCAAGCAGGATATTAAATGGATGGACAGATTCGATGGTCGTGCTAGGCTGGTTGCAAGGAGATCCAGGACGCTGGAAAACATTCGTTGCGAATAGAGTCCAGAGTATAACACAGGTTATAAAACCTGATAGATGGAAATACGTCAAATCAGCAGAAAATCCTGCTGATGCAGCAAGCAGAGGTATATTAGCATCACAATTAGCAAATTCCAAATTGTGGTGGCAGGGACCAGAGTGGTTAAAATCATTTGCAGAAGACAACAACGAGCACACTTGCTATAGAACAGAAATAGAACTTAAATCAAAACAAAAAGTTAACGTTGTTCAGAAAAGTCAGGAGCAGAGCATAGTATTATTATTATTAGAAAAAACAAGTTCATTCATAAAAATAACAAGAATTTTAGCATGGATTCTACGAGCTACAAAAACAATTACATTTAACAATACAGCAAATAAGCCGCCTTGCGGATATCTCACATTACCGGAGTTGAAAAACGCAAAATGGCTTATTATAAAACACGTTCAACGAACGGAGTTTAGTTTAGATATAGAGAGTTTAAGAAAAAACAATATATTAAGCAGTAATAGTAATTTAAGAAATTTGAATCCCTTTTTGGATCAAAACGGCATTTTACGTGTCGGCGGGAGAATAAAATATGCTAAGATTTGTGACGAAATGAAGCATCCAATTATCATACCATACAGTAGTCGTCTTACAAGTCTGTTAATCGAGCAAACACACAAGTTAACCTTTCATGGGGGTCCACGACTAACTTTATCAAATTTGAGACAAAGGTACTGGGTTGTATCGGGATATAGAGCAGTTAAGAAGGAAATCAGTCAATCAGTATAAATGTGTGACATGTCGGAAGCATGACCCTATTAAGCAATATCAGCTGATGGGTAACTTACCTCAGGAAAGGGTTGATACAGCCCCGCCTTTCTTTCATACAGGCGTGGATTACGCAGGATACCTAGAAGTAAGAGCAAACAAAGGACGCGGAAGCAACAAATTATTGGTCTTACCTATAGCATCAGAGAGCAAAGAAAAAGAAAGACAAAAAGAAGAAAAGATACAAAAGAGCAGTAAAGATGAAAAAAGCAAAAAACGCAAACAGTCTTCGCCTCGCTGGATATCTATTGCAATATCGTTTATGTTTTTTATGAAAGTAGTTAGTGGATCTCAAGTATCGTATAACCTCACAACGTTAAACCCAGACCAAGGTCTCTATTTTGACAAAATTGGAGATATAAAATTAGTGCGAGATACATGGAAACTTGTCGTCTATTATAACATGGATCCCTATTGGCAAGGAATAGCCACGTTAGAAAAGTATCAAACATATTTGAGCAACCAATGCTCTCTCATTTCTTCGGAATCGTACTGTGACGTAGTCCTTTTACAACTTCGTCATAGTACGTTAAACTTAGAGTTCAACAATCGCATACTTCTTGGTCAGCGAAACACAACACGCCGTCGTAACAAACGCGGGCTTATTAATGGAGTCGGATATCTCGCCAATGTATTGTTCGGAGTATTGGACGAACATTTCGCCGAACAATATCAACAAAATATATATATATATCTCCCAGAATATTGAAGCAAATACTACAGAAAGTACATAGCTGCCCTCATCATAGACATACACAATATGATCAGCATTATGTCTATTTCCGACTACATATCAATAAATACACAAAAGAATATGTACAAACAGCAAGTTTCCGGTGGATGATGTATCCCTTCATCACATCTAAATTGTAAGTTATGGTCAATATCAGTGGCCATAAATACATCAGCAAGGTTCCTGTAGCAACGGGGACGTCGTCGAGCACGCCGGGCCGGCTCGCGGTGGGCCGTGCCTACTGCCTAGCCGGAGTCGGCCACGCCGAAAAACAGTGATAGTGCGCGATATCATAGATCGGCTGACCGTCAGCCTAGTGGTCACAATAGTGAAAATGTGTGCGAGTTAAGAACAAGGACATAGCAAGCTCTCCTATGCCAAGGAGATTTATACATTAGAAGACATTTTTTGAACTGGTTAATTTGTTATTTTGGTGCCCGGGAGCATGTTCGGTGCATATTCGCACCTTACACATAACATTATAACATAGCATAAATACGGACGCGCGGCGCCGCCGCATTCAGTTTTGCATACGTCTACCAGCAGCGCGAACAACGCGCGCCCCCCGGCATTTATAGTTTTAAGAGCATTAGTTTATAGTAGCATAGTTTAAGCTATCATATATCATTAGTTTTAGTATATGTTTGGGTAGAAAACAATTCTTCCCCTTACAAATTATAGGCGTAATTTAATTCATTTATTGATATAATCTTGTAACTGTGCTCTGAAATTGCCTAATAAATAAAGTATTTAAACATATTATTACAGTTATTGGAATAATAATCGAAATAAACTTATACATATGATATAACAACTTTAGTTATAAATTTTTACTATACTAATGAATATATTCTAAGTCTAGTTTACTTCTAATTTAATATAATAAAGCTGACATAATAGAGGTGTTTCGATAGGATTTCCATAAATCCAAAATTTTGCATTATAGTCTACATTTATTTTCTATTATATACATAATAATGAAAATGTTATTATTAACCATAGTATCAATATTTTGTTACTTACCAATTATAATTATAGAAGTGTAAAAAACTGTCATTTTTATGTCAATAATTGTCATTTTTATGTCCTTAGGGGAAAAATTATAACGGTAATAAAAACTAACTATTTATATTTATAGACTATTAAATAAGTTATTTATTGTGCTAAATCTAGACGGAGTAAATATGAATATATAAGATTTCACTGGACGAATAGAATTGGGAATTGTGTTTTCTTTGAAAACGTGTTAAGTTTTAGTAACATATCATCATCGTCATCATGGCATATCCACATCTAGTTACATTTTTGAGATGTTACATTAACCACGACGCAGAAACCGAAAAAACAGACACAGCAGAAACAGAATAAGTTTTAATGGGGTCGTGTTTACATATCCTTATTTATTTTAAGGTAAATTAAATAAAGACATGTAAATAAAGACATGGCCTAATAACAAAATTATAAATTTTGATTTTTATTATTTAAATTTAGTCTGTGATCACTCGTTTGTCTATAAAAGCATGCTGTGTCAATTTTCAACACATTTATATAGAAAAGAATGGATTATAACTAGAATAGAAACCTAAATTGACTAAAATTATTTCAGCGGTATATTGTGAAAAAACGTAACAATCATTTTGGACTCTTTTGATATATCAACGTATTTTTGATGTCTCAATGTTTTAGATTTAATATTAAAGTAATTAAATTATATGTTAACCATAACCACAGTAATAATATTGAAAATGTATATCAATATTGTATTTTACATTAATAAATCTCGAATTTTATATATTTTTTTATTCATTATATAGAAAGAAATTTATTTAAAAAGAGTATTTTTGTCGCCACTGACTTCCGCTTTGTATTTTATAGCAACAAAGTCATGAAACAAGAGTATCGCGCCCTTTTTGATTAAAATGGTGGCAACACTGTGCCGTTATTGTTTCCGGTAGAGTCTTCCTATTGATAAAACGTTTCAGTTACATTCAGTCTTTGTTCGTCATTCAAGAGAAGTGTATCTCGGAACGGAATTGTGGTATTCCTATTATATCGTGTTATTGTATATAGTGTGCGTTAAAAGTATGTAGTTTAAATATTCGATAAAATAATAGCTATATCTATACTTATTAAAAACAAAATCCCCAAAAGCTGTATGTATGTGATTGAGTTTCTCAAAATCTACTGAACTGAAGTTAATGCGGTTTAAAGTATAAGGTAGTGCAATCATTCTGGAAGGTTTGTGTTAATAGTACATTATATTATTTTGTAAATTGTTTTGAAGAGGTCGCGCAGTTATAAAAACTCACCTGCTACTTTAGTCACGTTTGCTGCGTAAACCAACAGAAATATGCTAAAGTAATGTACTAGAGAGCTGTAGATCTTCAAGACTTCTACAAAAAGTCGGCGGCAGCATGTCTGTATCTCTTATGGTTAGGTCACAATATCTACTAAAATTATTGTAATATCTATATATATATATATATATATATATATATATATATATATATATATATATATATATATATATATATATATATATATATATATATATATATATATATATATATATATATATATATATATATATATATATATATATATATATATATATATGTGTGTGTGTGTGTGTGTGTGTGCGTGCGTGCGTGCGTGCGTGCGTGCGTGCGTGCGTGCGTGCGTGCGTGCGTGCGTGCGTGCGTGCGTGCGTGCGTGCGTGCGTGCGTGCGTGGGTGTGCCATGTAGGTTTTAGGTTAATTTAAATATTCAGCAAACTCGTTTGGTATATTTACGTTTAGTTCTTCATTTGCATAGAAAACAAAAATACGTAGAGCATTCTGGAAATTTTTGTTCCAGTAATGCAGCTAAAACATTGTTTGGCTAGGAACATATTAGAAAATAGAAGGAACATATTACAATACTTAATTAACGCTATACTTACTATATGTTTCCTTGTATTGAAATTGGGCTTATAAGACCAGATGAAACCGGAAAGGGTCATCATTGTTATCATCATTTCCTTATCCCACTCTAAGTGGGGTTGCGGCACAAGGTGTTTTTATCTTCCATACTCTCTCTTCCATTCTCCATCATTCGTCAACTCTGGTGTTCACCTTTTTCAATAAATACATTTTTTTCAGCCTCCCACTGGTTGATACTTTTTTAACCGAATTTGGTCCTTCGAGCCGGATTTTAAATTTCAACACTAATTTTCGTTGACGATTTTTATAATTTTCTTTTATGTAGGTAAATATATGCAACGATAGTCCTACAATGTGTAAGACTCACGTCGTTAAGTATAAATTTTTAGTATATATTTCGATTTAGATACACAAATAAGCTATGTAGTTCAGGAGACGACATCAAAAGTAACGCGGTCGTATTTTCATTGTTTATGTCTGTAAACGTGGGCGCGTCCCCGAAACCTCGCAATCCGCGATTCTTGGATGTGAGCCAAACACTTGTACTCAATATCGAATATATTTCGCACTTTATCGGTTATCGAATTTTGTTTAGGCTAGAAGTGTTGTATATAAATAAACAAATTTCTGTAATCTTCTTCACCCTCCTAACCTTATCCCACTCTAAGTGGGGTCGGCACAACATGTTACAAATGTTTTGGCTACGTATTTTACGACCGGCCGCCTGCGTGACGCCAACTTACCTTAGTCGTATTTTACGGTAAGAAAGAGGGCGGCGGGTCAACTTATCTTAGTCGCCTTTTACGACACCTCGGTAAGAAAGAGGGTGGTATATTCTACTCAGCCGAATACCACACGGCGGGTGGACACACCTTAGTCGCCTTTTACGATACCTCAGTAAGAAATGAGGGTGGTACTATTCTATTCAGCCGGATAGCACACGGCTTTTTGAAAAGAATATTATCAATCGTATTAAAAATAACTGAAATTGATAGTCTAATTTTGAAAGGCCTTGCTACAGATTTAAAAATAACCATCTCGCCAACCTCGATGTTTAGACGCAGTCTTACACAGGCGGGAATAAGGCAAACTTGCCTGAAAAGTAAAGATTTGCAAAATTATCACAATATATATGTAATAAAAAATCTTACATAACTTAAAAATCACTAGTGTCTCGTCATATTTTCAAAAACAGTGTTTAAGTACAACTAAATACAAAAGCAATTTAAAATTAACTGTTTATGTTTTATTAATTATCATATAAATTTCAGTTGTTAATAAAGATCGATAATACAAAATCGTGATATTATTTTGCCAAAATTAGAGATAAAGCAAATAGAATATATGTATAAAAAGAAAAAATCGCAAAACGATTTTGACATGGAGTCTATTTGCTAATGATGCTTCGGTTGCGGGGAAAAACAACTGTTGAGTCTGTGATAGTGAATTTGTGTAGTGTTTGTGTATTGTGGTGGTAGAGGTTTTTAGTGATGTATCTTTACAAATCCTGGATGTATTAGATATGAAAACGGTATAGTACCTACATAAATTTAGCTAGCTATATTTATAATAAAACAAAGTCCCTAAATCCTGTCTGACTGTATGTGATCGATTTTTTCAAAATCTACTGAAGCGATTTTTGAACGATTTCCATTAAACGGTAGTGCAACTCTTCCGGAAGGTTTAGTTAATATTACATTACGGTTTTATTTAAATTCTGTTAAGAAGGTCGCGCAGTTGTAAAAAAAAACTCGCCTGCAAAGTCGTGTGCGCCGCGTTAACCAATTGAGATATACTAAAGTAATGAACTAGAGAATTGAACAACAAAAATACTACAACAAAATCCGCGACAGCATGTCTCTATCTCTTATGGTTTAGTTACAATATCTACTTTTATGTTCAAAATTGCAATGAAATACACTGATTTTAACGCGGGTGAAGCTGCGACAACAGCTAGTTACATATATTTTCTGTTTGCTTTATTCCGCATTATAACATCACGCATAACAAAATATGTAATTTAATTATTACCTTTGTTTAATTTAAGTTAATTTACCTTGACTGAATCATGAAAATGCTTTTTTGAAAGACAACAAAAATGGAATACAAACAAAATTTAAGCAATGTTTTGCATTGGAACTACAAAGGTTTTACCGAGTTTCCTTTGCAATGTCTACAAGGCGAAGAAGATGATATAACAGATATTTATTTAAAGGAAAATTTAATATCCCGTATACCGAACGACATCGGTAAACTCAACAACCTAGAGAGTTTATATCTGAGCGGGAACGACATTACGGCGTTACCAACAGAGATATCAAAGTTGTATCGGCTCAAGTGCTTGGATCTTAGTGGCAATAGATTGCAATATATCCCAGATGAGATCGGGGAAATGAGGAGCCTAAAGTTCTTGATATTGGACGAGAATGAACTGCGTCAACTGCCGTTAAGGATCGCCGAATTACGAATGCTGCGATATCTTTCGGTTTGCGGTAGGTACGTAATTCATGACTTTTGTTTTGTGTTTCATATATGTGTGACACGCTGTTTTACACAATTAACAATAAAAAGAGAATCTGTAATTTAAAAATTTCGAAATTGAATTAAGCTTATTAAAGTGCTTATTAGTTTTTCCTTCTTTCCGATTTTTGATATAGAGACAGTTGAAGGCAAAAGAGTGATAAAGTATGTATTATCATCTCGGAACAAAAATCCTTGTATACGAAGTCATGGTCACGATAGATCAAATATAAAAATGGCCAAACATTTGTATCGATAATAACAGTTCCGGTCTTGTTCAGAAACTAGGTTCAAATTTAATATTAATTGATAGTAAAGATTTATTGGTAATTTAATATAGTAATTTTTAAATTGAAATATTATTCTAAAGCTTTGGCGAGCTCTAGGGCTAAATAAAGGCTACGAAAGACCGGTTCTTGTATTATTTTCCGGTCAGATCAACTTAACCAATTTTTTCAAAAAAAATATATTCTGGTTCTAAATGAAATCTTGTTCATATGAGCTTTTAATAATTGAAACCTTACACCTTAATATATATGGATTTTATATTCTCTCACTCAGGTGTTAGCGTGTTTTAAATTTGATTACGTCACTTAACTACCTATTAATAATACAAGGTTTGAAAAAAAAAACCTTTTTAATGTGTCACTATTTACTTAACGTCTCTTTCGATCGATCTAGCTAGGTTACTTTATAAAAAAATATCGTTTATTCCCGTATTCAGGTACTAAAAAACTGCTACCGTATCATTAGAAAACAAAGGTTAATTAAGCTGTCATTTGTTAGCTACAGCTTGTAGCTCAATTGGGGAAGGGTCGATCTAGAGAAGCGAAAATACCGATCAAATCGAGCGTTACTAGCCCAATAATTTTTTTTCTTTTCATGTTTCATCTTTTTCTCTATCTTGTAAAAAAACACCGAGCAAAGCTAGGTCACCTAGGTACGTTATTATAATACGACCTTTACAACGCATTTAATAGTACAAACATTATTCAATTTACCAAACAACGGATAAAAACTTTTTTATGAGAAAACTTAATCTCGCCAAACAGCTTTATACACACAAAGGCAATTGCTAACTTTTACAAGTCTCTCATCCTTTATAAGAAAATTGTTACAAGTACGATCCTTATTGGTATACCACAATAAATATTTATATATATACAATACAGTTATTAATATGATTGGATAATTCGTGTCAATATTGTGGTAATAATTACGAAAGTCGTTATGCACATTTGCCAGTAACGCTTTTATTAATCCGCTCAAGAATTGTTTATAAAATTTGGCTAATATATATCTAGTATTAAAAGTCTCATGTAGTCTTTGGGAACAGAAAAAAACTTTATAGTAATTAAACGCTTAAATTGGCGCCCACGAAGTCCCGGGGATGACTAGTTATCCTAAATGATATAGAAACTGATTTGAAAAACGCATTTTAACTTTATGATCACATATGTGATCATAAAGTTAAAATGCGTTTACCTCCATATCTTTTCCAAAACATTTTTGTTATTAAAGAGACAAAACATCAAAAGGCATAAAATAACCGTAATACTAAAGGGATATTAAGGTTATAACTAAATGATTTTCTAGATACTTTAATGCTATGTAATTTAGCAAAGAAATTCCTACATAGATATGTTACTAAGAAAATATCGATAGTTTCGTTAATTGAAGAACATACTGATACCAATAAATCTGCCAACCTACATTTGATGCTCCAAATACTCGTCGGATTTAGTGTCGCTCGTAAAGCAGAGGAAACAGTTATAGTTACGTTAGTAGATAACAAACTAGACGCCATAAATCAACTTTAGATCTTCCTCATAGATCTCTTTGACCTGTTTAACCGCAAGTTAAGGAAACCATCGAATTTAGACTAATTAGTAATCTGCTAAAAAGAAGTTAGCCCAGTTTTTTATTCTTCTTCTTTTTAAAGGAATGGATGCCCATAGGTCCATATAGGATGTTCTCCAACATCTAACGTTCACATCACGTAATCTTTGACCGCTCACATTCAGTGATTCCTCGAGACCTTTTGACCAATATCTACTTATGTTGCATTACCGGATGAAAGCTCTTCATTCTATCATTTTGGGAACCTAACACACATCGTCGACGCCCTCAATTTGTATGTATTAATCATGACCCAATGCCAACCATCTGATTTTCTGATGCAAGTATTTCATCAGCTAGACTTGAATTTAATCTAGTTTTAATAAACATTATGACTAAAAGAACTAAATAATTTCAGACAACAAATTACAATGGCTGCCACAGAGACCTGTATATAACTACCACCACTGTGAATTCAGATTCTGGCGGAATCATTCTCTGGGAGCAATTCCTTACTCCCTTTGGTACCATATGTTTAGAGGACAACAAACCAGAAGTCTTAATATAGGGTAAGTTGCATTAAACACGTGTGAAAATATGAAATAACAGTAATGTAAACTTAACGACCTGTTACTAACCTACGGCTGGGCATACCACTCCTTTCTCCGTTTTTAGAGAGAAGGATTGGAGCTAAGACATACCACGCTGCTTCAATGCAGACGGTAGGTTACCCATATCCCTAGAATTTTCTAGAGATCTTTCCTCACGATGTCTTTATTCACCAAAAAGCGTGTGAAATATTGCAATTATTAATTAGACAAATAAGTTTTAATAGAAAAACTAATTGGTTTCCATCCTTGGCCTGGGTTTCCATCCTTAAATCGCCATTTTTTTATAAATTAAATTTGTTGATGTTTTTTTCAGATGTTTAAGCCCCACGAAATGTGACTATAAACGTAGTAAAGGCAAATTTGTGCTTCGATTGTGCCAAGATTTAAAAAATAGAGAAATAAATTTCCCAAGAAAATATGAGCATGTTCTAGAAAGCAATACTATTTTTATACCTAGTCTTATGGAAATGAGCAAAAGAAAGTTCTACCAAATGCTAATTAATGCTTCAATGAGTTTTAGTGTACCTCCAAAAAGTATTTATTCTGATTTTAATTTTGAAGAAGAATTTGACAATAATAACTACATCAGCAATCTTCAAGAATGTTTTGAGGGATTTAATATAACAAAAACGTTATTAAATGAAAAAGATGTTAAAAAAAAGCTTAGTAAAGACACCAAAGAGGACATACTATTAACAAAAAGTAAAAAGAAAGGCTATTGCGTACCAGCAGATATTATCGAAGAATACTTTTATTATTTACCTAAATTTATCAAATGCGACTTATGTAACGGACCATCATCAAAATGTGAAAATTTGGATTGCAAGAAACCTATCTTCGATTACGTTTATTTCCAATTTTGCTTAGAGTACGTATATTATTTTTGAATTTAATAATGCGTCTAACTAATTCAAGTACATATTACTGTATCTCTCTTGAAAGCTTTCAATGTGGAAAGGCAATTCCAAAAAAGCTTAAAGAACATCCAGCTCTTAAAATCAGAAACATATACTTATCAGTTGTATAAGTCTATTTACTTATAATGCTGTATACATTATCTATGTTATTATTAATTTATCTTATTATCCTCCTGCCCTTATCCCACTCTAAATGGGATTCGGCACTTGTTGTAACATGGTATGACTACGTATTTTACGAACGGTCTAATGTCAACATACTTTAGTTGTATTTTACGACACCTCGGTAAGAAAGAGTGTGGTCTATTCTACTCAACTCACGCTTTATTATATTAGGCTTATATCTTTTATTATGTTATTATTTATTTATTTAATTAATACTTATTGCACAAAATAATGCATAAGGTAAATTTGAACTGTACAAATACTGTATCTCTTACAGGCCACCCTCTAGTGATCGGAGTTATTACATAATTTATTAAGTAATATAGTCTAATCAATTTCAGGAAAATAATACTCATCGAAAACACTGAAGATATTATATTAACGGCCGAGTTTTGTTCAAGGAGGTGTGCTGAGTCTTGGAAAGCTGGAAAAAATCTGTTGTCTTGGAAACTTTTATGATATAGTAGTTGTAAATATTTAATAAAAAGATGTTTCATTTTCGTGTTTTATTCCTTTTAATGTTGGTTTATACTTTATTTGTAGAAGAGCACTAATCATCGTCAGTCAGTCACAGCTTTCCGAACCAGCAGTAGAGTTGGCAATTAAAAAGCTGTTCACAAGTTTATTTGAATAAAGACTACTTTGAATTTAATTCATCTCCCCTATTAATAAGCAACTACTTAGGCTTTATGAAAATGTAAAAATAAAAACCAATTTGCCATCTACACGTAGAGAAGATAAACTTGACACAGGCGTACCTAGGTAAGATTATTAACACTTTATTAAAGTAAAAGAGCTGATAAATTGAATTAGGAACTTCAATTTGAAACTTCAATTAGATGATGTTAAGAAATTAAATAATTGTTTTTGATTCTTTAGTTTTGTTACCGACGTTGAATAAATAAATTTTATTGATCTATAATTTATTAATAACTGATCTAACTTTATTGATAAATCCAACATCGAAACGGCTAACCGCTTAGATGTCTGAACACTTCAACCAAATAAAGATAAAATATATTAAACGAATCACTTTTATTCTTTGTGGTATTTATTTATTTATTTATGTACCATAAAAGAAAACATACAAAAAAATACAGTTAAATAAAAAACAAGTACAAAGGATAACTTATCTCTATAAGAGATATCTGCCAGCGACCCTTGGTGGTTGGAAAACTAAAAGAAACGTACGTGGTATCCAATTACGAGTATCTAGTTCTTTCGCACTTAACGCTACCGCCACTAAGATTAGTTTGAAAAGGCTCTTCTATTCTTTGACTCTCGTCGTTCTGTACACTCGTTTCTAGATCAGTCCTGGCCGTTGAGTATACCAAAACTAAAAAAGTACATATAGGCGATAAAATTTTGACTTACAATAGTGTGTTCTTAATCCTTTCTAAATCTATGCTTGTATTCTATATAGTAAATTATCTATATGTGCTTGTCTATAGTGACAATGATGAAATGATAGGTATTTCAATTATTTGAAACAAAGACAGGCAGATCCTTTAAAGAAAATGTTGTCTCCGCGCATATCCAACATGATTGAAGAGACCAAAGATCAAGAGAAAGTTGACTCCATCACATCACATGGTTATTTTAAGGGACACAAGTGTCATTTGCCGAAAAACAAAATTTCAGGATTGGAGTTCAAATGTAGCCGGTTAAGGCAATTTATATTGGATTTAACTACAGTACAAATGGCAGATACTAGGGCTCGTAGGCTTTACAGGTAAAATAACAACTTTAAAGCCAACTTCACTTAGACTTTAGATACAAATTAAACGTGTCGGCAATGATCATTTCAGTGTAAGTTGACCAATTTACAAAACAACTGACGTTAAAGGCGGTTATTAATCTGTAACCTACGACTAGCATAAACTATGGTATTAAAAAAATATGTGTAATGTAATGTAATGTAATGGCCTGTTACTATTCCACTGCTGGGCATAGGCCTCTTTCCTCCGTTTTTTTTTGGAGTTAAGACCTACCACGCGCTCCAATGCGGATTGGTAGGTTACACATATCCCCAGAATTCTCTAGAGATATTATCAGGTTTCCTCACGATGTTTTCCTTCACCGAAAAGCGTGTGATAAATTGCAATTATCAATTAGACACATAAGTTTTACCAGAAAACTCATTGGTGCCTGCCCGGGGTTTCAACCCTAGACCTCCTCGAAAGAGGCGCACGGTGTTACCGCTAGGCTACCACAGCTTTTGTGGTAGCCTAGCGGTAACAAACAATATGTATGAATATATATTGGACCAACAAATGTTGCCTAATTCCTATGAATCTATGACTTGCCAGAACGTTAGCATGAATTGGCAGATTTAAAGACCACGTTGCCTGCAAAAGCAATTAGCAATTCATATTAAAATGAAACTGTCTCCTAATTTTTATTTTAATGTAAATAATATATAAAACTGAAAAGTTTCTTGGTTTGATTATGATATAATTATGCTGAATACTATCTAACGAAACGCGAATAAAAACAATTATTATAAGAAACAATTATTAGAAGAAGAAAGAAGAAAATTATTGTTAACTGTTAATTGCTATACAAATCTTCGAAATATTTTATATGGGAAAGTTTGTAGGGAATTTCACGTCATTTATTTTAACTGTTATTTCAATAATGCGTAAAATAATTTGCCGATCACTGGTAGGTGTTCAGGGATCTCAGGGTTGGAATGATGACCCCGCACCGGAAAACGCCGTCGATAGACCCCTTATGATATGGACAGCCGACCTCAAAAAGGTCGCAGGGAGCCGCTAGATTCAAGCAACACAAGTTCCTATGATGTGGAGATCCCGTGAAGAGACTTACGTCCGTCGGTTGACGAAGACGAAGCAGAAAATAATTTATCTTTTGACTAAATGCATAGTAGGTAGGATAACAAATATAAATTTCTTAGTTTTATGTTTTTCAATAGGTCCTATGCAGAAATTTATGCAGAAAAATACCGTCAATTCAAAAACTATCCTTACTCCTTACATCCTTATAGCAAATTAAGACTTTGGCTTGAAATCTTTTTTACAAGTGCCATAGTAACCACAAATATTCTAATGGCGGTTCACTACAGCGCTACTCATCCTGCAGAAAATGTTCGTATTACTTTAATATTAATCATCCTTCAAATTTGTCCAGTATAAGCTTACTTGATAATTGGTAAGTTAAAGATAAGAATGAGCAATTTTTTTAAAATTATGAAAAATAGATAGAGATAGCTGTAAATTAGTTATTAAATTTGAAAACGGCGTATAGGACTTTAAAGAATTAAGAGTTATTATGCTGGATAACACAAATAGCCAAGAAAAGTTTTATGATTCATATAATCAGAAGAGTTTGACTTTAGGAACAATTATTGTATTGCAAAAATTTCCGTTTAATACCTATAGATAACTCAATTGTTCGTATTAATTCCTTTAATCTGCTTCTATTTTATAAATCCAAATAAGCAGTCTTAAAAGAACTGTATATCTTGGAGTATTTTGAACTCAATACTAAACTTTTTCTGCTTTTTATTATTTTTATGAGGTTTACTGTAAGGTTCTATTTAAATAAAGGGATGTTACCAAACCTTTGCATTGGGCCCTATCTTGCAGACATCAAATAATAATATGGATAAAAGCAACCTTCAAAGATGTCCTTCTTCTAAAATATTAGGGACTATAGTCAAATTATCTCCACTTATTACTTTTACATTTTTTTTAATAATATTGCCTTTCTTTTAGGGTTTTCACGAATATTTTCTGCTGGCTTTAGACGTTGTTCACTTATTCAATATTTTTATTGACTTCTTCACTGGATATGTTAAAGGATATAGTGGTAAGACTGTCGTATTGGATTTGAAACTCATTTTAATCAAATACTCGGGCTCTTGGCTACTTACAGATATTTTGTCAACTGCTAGCATACTTCACAGTCTGATTAATTATGACAATATTATACTAGAGTTAATCTTGGCGTCTATGCGTATGTTACGTACCATAAAGCTTTATCTTTACATGAAAAATCTGCTGTCGCTGAAGCAAGCCAAGGTGAGTTTTTATTACTTAAAATTTATAGATCTGCATACAGATAAAAGCCTTAAATATTGAGTAATATCCTATTGCATCGAATTATCTAACAATGAGATGAAAGTGTATTTTTTAAAATTATTTCTAATAAGGCATACTGAGACATTATAAAATCGTATGAGTATAAATCTTACTTTTTGATCCTTTACCTATTAAATCTTTGTTCCTGTTCACGTTCTAAATGCGCATTATTGCTTGTCCATACTTAAAACAATTATATTATGAATCAAGTAAGTAATATTAAAAGTTCCTGGCCGTATTTAAAACGGTCATCGCAACATTCGAGCAGTCATTAAAAATTCTGGGAATTGCCGAATGATCGAACGTTTGTTGGGCGGAGTATATCTTACCAAGAACCGATGTACATTTTAATACTAATAAGTTGGAGAAGCAATTCCGCAGCCAAAAATTTAGTGTTTCTAGAACCTACATTCCATGATATGGCCAAACCTCAAAATAAACGCAAAGATCCGTAAAATAAAGCGTAACAGGGTCGATGTTCGTAAAAGATTAAACGCAAAAGTCAAGCGATCATATGGAAAATGATCTCGAAATGAGTTATGCCCACATTGGAAGTCCTTTGATTTAAGAGATGCGACTAAATTTTAACGCTACTTAACTGAGTATACCGACGATTCTGAAGGATCTCTAGGGCCTTACAGAGAATAGACAAAAACATTTTTAAAATAGCCTTTGATTTGTCAATTGGCCACTAATAAGTAACTATTTATTTTACAACAGATAGGACATGAAATGGTTGCTGAAATTTCTTTTTTTCTTATTTCCTACTTGACGTGGAACATGTACTTCCAATTTGCCATAGAGTACATAGTTGAGGAGACGTTTGATCCAGTACAGCCTAGGAACTGTTCATGGATAACAATTGGAAAGCTTTGGAACAGTACATCGACAATTCGATTTATTTATGCTTTTGATCGAGCAGGTATAGTTTATTTAAATATAACCATATATTCGCTTTGCTCTGGTATACGAGGTGTGTTCAAAAAGTATCGCGAATTTTGAATTTTCGCGAGTTACATATATTCCAATTTCGATTTTTTTGTGGCGTTATGTTGGTACATATGTCTCTCACTTATGCTGACAAGTTGGGCCATTTTGAATGTTCGGTTAATTGTTGACAGCTGCTTTGCTTGCACGTGTTTTGGTTCGTCTTCGATTTTTACCTATTCAAAAAATGGAACAAGGAACCTGTATCGATTTTTGTGTGAAAAACGAAATTAAGTGCGCGGATGCATTCCGAGTGTGGACTGTGGCATATGGAGAAGCTACTTTGGACAAAAGCAACGTTTATCGATGGTACAAAATGTTTTAAAAAGGCCGAGAAGATGTGAATGACTAAGAGCGTGCCGGACGCCCGAGCACTTCAACAACAGACGAAAAAATTGATGAATTGAAGAAAATGGTATTGACCAATTTTCGAATAATCGATAGAGAAATTGCCGAGGACCTAGGCATATTGATTGGCTCGTGCCATTCGATTTTAATCGATAATTTGTGGAAAAACAAAAATTGGCTTTTGCACCTCGACAACGCTGTGTTCACACATCGCTGCTTGTACGCGACTTCTTGGCCAAAAACAACAGACCAATGATACCGCAGCCACCGTATTCCCCAGATCTGGCCCCCTGTGACTTTTTCTTGTTCCCGAAACTGAAGAGGCCCATGAAAGGACGACACTACGCCACGATTGACGAGATAAAGACGGCATCGAAGGAGGAGCTGAACAAGATACAAAAAAATGATTTTTTGAAGTGCTTCGAAGATTTGTAAAAACGTTGGCACAAGTGTATAATATCCCAGAGGGATTACTTTGAAGGGGACAAAATAGATATTTACGAATAAATAAATAATTTTTGAAAATACACAAAATTCGCGATACTTTTTGAACACACCTCGTATATGTGGTATTTAGCATAATATTAAGAGTAGTGCGACAAATATAACTATGCAAGTTATGATTTTGGTCTATTTCCTGTCTTCACACCTGTGGGGTAGATTATGTTTTTAGTTCAGGTTAATAAGACGTTTGATAAATATCAATAGCTCTGATTAGATTGATGACATGATTCTGTCTCTTCGCTACTGATTAGTTTTCTGATTGTTTTCTATAATTTTTAAATGAATTCCTGGAAGCTTGGTCGCCCATACGTCCCAATCACTTTTTGAATGATTGAGCTGTAATGTATTAAAATGATTATATCAAAAATAAGTAGATCCGCCAATGTGAGTAGGTCCGTCCCGCTGGAAGCAGATTATTTGAAAAGATTTCGTCATAAAACTATTACTTGTTTTTGATATTTCTCTTACCAGGCGCCAGCCAGAAGTCGAAGTTTAAAATATCAATACATTTCCATATTCCTTCAATCCGTGTAGTATGCCTAATACGTAATAGTATATTCTAATATAGTAGACAATTTAAGATATTTTGTAAAGATTTATCTTTTTCATATTATAGAAGTCGCTTTTTTTAGTGGGCATGTTACGAGGAAATGCAAATCTGAATCTGCTTGAAGAAGACGGATGTTTCGAAATATTTTTTATGGTTTCATGTTTTATCGCCAAGGTATCTATGTATATTTTTAATGCACTCCGCTGTCGTTAAATAGAATAATATAATTTCTGTCGTTTTCTGATAAACAAAAGCCTTTAACTAAATCTCATCTCCCTATTGTTAACCGTTAAGTAGTTCCAGCAGCATCAGGTCATGCTTATCATGAACATGCATTGTCATCGGGACTGGACCAGTATATAAAATTTCAGCCCGGACCCCGGGAAGTGGGTTAAAAACAATTCAGTCATATTGATATAAAACAATATTGGTTAATTTAGTTTGTGTGGGAATATTAGATTGCTTAACTAACACTTATGTCTCAACAGATGCTTGTATTACACTGTACATTTAAATACGTGATTACAACACTGGGATCAGAATCAGCACGAGCAAAGTACTTCATAATGGCGAAACAAGTTGAGACCTATATGGACCAGAGAAAATTTCCGATGCGACTCAAGAAAAAAATATTGAAATTCTATGCTATACGTTTCCAATCAAACTTCTTTGTGGTACGTAGTCGGTATTTAAGTATCAAGTCTCATCATAAAATAAATAACTTACACGACACTAATAAATAACACGACCTATCTCAAAAAGGAAACTATTATAAAGGTAATTTAGGTAAAGAATGTCTACAATATAAAAACACTAGCTTTTACCCGAAACTTCGTTTACTATTGTTGTTGTTGCGTAAAAGCTTGATAATAGATGACGCTTGTCATCTTAATCCTGTAGAATTTACAGGATTTTTATAGCCTATATGTTAACCCGATATATAAAGAATAAGCGTGCCAATTTTCATCGATATTGATTCAGTGGAATTGACGTAAAGAGTAACAAGCATACATTTATACTCAAAAACTTTCGCATTTATAATGTTAGTAGAATAGGAAGTAGAAAGTAAAAACGGACTGTTACTGTCACAGAATAGGGCAAATTTCTTGATTGTCTTTTGAGACAAGGATTAAAACGTGGGGGTACGCTTCAATGCAAATAACAGGCTTACACATGCACCAGGAAATCTATGAGACAGGATCTTTTTTTCTCTCTTGCTGATAGTCTACAAATTTTACAGGAGACACGGATGATGTCTTGCGTATCTGGTCAGCTGAAAGAGGATATAATAATGCATACCGGTCGCCAGTTAGTAAGAGACGTGGCATTCCTGAAACAAATGCCCCGTGCTCTGCTGTTGCAGATTGGTATCAATTTGCGTATAGTGATATTCATCGCCGGTGATATTATCATGAAGATCAATACGATTGGTAGGTTTTAAAATTTAAAGCACTTTCCATGATACACGCGAAATACAACGGTAAAAATCGAAAGGAGTAGGAGCTAGGAAGCTAGTGAAATAAAAATACTTTCAGCCTGTTACTACGCAACTGCTAGGCATACCCCTCTTTCTATTTTTAGAAGAAGTATTCAAGCAAACCCCCACGGTATGGTAGGCTTTCAACATCAGCACATATCCTAAGATATCTCTAGAGATATGGAAATTTCCTTTAACGAAAAGCATGTGATAAATTGCTACCAATTAGATACATAGGTTTTAACAGAAATACATTGGTGCCTGTCAACGGTTTAAGCCAATGATCCCCTTGACGAAAGAGTCGCACGGTCTCTTCGCTGGACTATTTTATAAAGCCATCATTTTTAATTAATTTAAATCCCATTCCAGGCGACTGTCTTTACTTCATCCATAAAGGCACGGTGGCCATTTACTCTGAATCTGGTAAAGAAGTATGCCACTTAGAAGACGGGGATTTCTTTGGTGAAATTGCACTTGTGATGACGCACAGACTGCGAACCGCGTCTGCAGTAGCAGTAACAAACTGTGAACTATTTCAACTGGATAGAGAGGATTTCGAAAGTTCCGTAGCTTCGTATCCGACTGTATATGAAGATATTAAGAAAATAGCTACTAACAGGTTGGAGAGAACCATAATGCTTGATGAACATCGTACAACTGAGACGAAAATGAAAGCAGGAAAATCTATGGAGAACGTTTCGAATCTATACTAAGTTAATACAAGTTTTTAAACAGATAAAATTTAAGTTACAAATAAAAGTTTGACAATTAAACAGGAATAATTCCAACAACCTAATAGTTAATATAAGTGTAAAATAAATTTAATGAAGGTAATACCTTTATATAATAATCATTAGATAAGCTCAAAAATTACAGCTTATCATTAAATAAGCACAAACATTGGAATAAACGTGGTGATGTGAATAAAACACAAAATATTAAAATTTTATTTTTATTATATTAACCAGCCACCATAAAAATGATTTAAATAAATTATTATGCTGACAGCGCACAAGCCGGAATGATAAAAATACCGATTAAGTAAAATGGAAATTTTACAAGTATCACAACCAAGGCTTACAGACAGTAACCACATCCTAGAAAAAACAGATCCGCAGAAGTGAATAGTTTGAATTGTTTTAGTCTGTGACCAAAACTCAACAGTCATTTTTCTCATATCATAGGGTGGTAACGGCTATACGACATTAATTTTAATTTTAGGTTACACAGCTCAGCACCCTACATAAAAAATCAGTTGATTTACTGAAGTATTTTAGCCAGAGGAATTATTTTACGTTTTCAAAAAAAGAAGTACCAATAGAGATCAATGACCGTAACGCGATTCCAAAATAATGTAATACGAAACATAACCTTGATCCAAAAATTAAATATATAGGTGCGAGAGAGATAAAACAAGTTAACATCTTCTCTTGTTTTTTATATAATAGTTCGACTTACTCTAGGTCTGTGAACTATTATTAACAAAGCAGTTCCTAATTTTAATACATTAAAATTGATCGAAAATATTTTTTATTACTCATTTTAATTTTTTAGGATTCTTTTAAGATCGTATCCTCCGTACCACTCTATATAATGATCGGATATTTTAATTAATCGCTACAACCGATACTTTATTTATAATTATTCCTGACTGTTCTACATACTAGTAATTCAATTTTTATTTTTTGTTTCGTCAAATTCTTAAAAAACAGTTTATTCGGAATTTAACGCGTGAGATTCAGAAACATTTTGAAGGTGTTTGATTTTATTACGCTCAAATTGAACAGTACCAAAGTCGATACAGTCAAGTTGCAATGTCTAATAAATTAATTTACAGGTGTATTTTACTGCACAAAACATCGGCCATCACCTAATAATGATAATAGATTTGTATAAACTGTAGCTGTATTTAAAAAAAAAGATGATTTGATTTATAATTACAAATTATAATATAACGTGTATAGTAAAAAAAGTCAGATATAGAAATAAAACTACCAACTGTCAAGTTAAACCTAACCACGTTATCGCCCTGAATAAATATTTCATCATTTCAGTTAGAGAAATTTTGCTAACCCTAATAAATAAATATACTAAATTTACTATTCTGTTTGTAGAAGTCATTTTGGTTTCTTATATAATCAGTATTGCTAGATTAACTGTTTTTTCTACGCTGTAGTATACGTTTTTAAAAAATTTTCAAACATTTTGGAATATCTGTTCCGAACAGTATAAAATCGTTTAAGTACTCAAAATTTATTTTAAAAAAACGCGTGGCATATAATATATTCACGATTATCAACAAAAACTATGCAAAACTAGCTTTTCTATCTTCAATAATTTAATTTAAAAATATGTCTCCGCTTTTGTGCCTTATGTTAATGGAACCACGTCGAACGCTCTGAGGTAAAAAGCGTGTCGCACAAATTTTTGCAACAACGATATATTAAAAAAATAATTTATTTATAAAAAATAATTCTATATCTGCCGTTCGCCCGGTTCTTGATATAAAATAGCGTAAATAGCTCCGTATAAAATGTGATTGCTGTATATAAGGCTCATTATTTGTATAAAAATATTTTCCACACGAACCGGCAAGTCGCTTGAAAATAATTTGAGTAACGCGACTAAATACTTTAAAACATTTTTCCTCAGAGCTACGACCTTATCAAAGTGGAGTAGTTGAGAAAGTATGTGCGAATAAAACTAGTGCATTTTGAAGAATATACAATAAACCAGAAGAAGCAAGAAGTAATACGTGAATATCTACATCATAATCTGAATGAGAGAATGAGTCTTTAAATTAGCTGAAAAAATTTATCGTAAAATACTCTCTTGGCAAGATTTGAGCTAAAAATACAATTCCTTGTATAATTTAGTTGTTTTATGTAAAAAATATTGTTTCCATTCAGACCAAAAGTGAGTCAAATATAAAAAAATGTGGTCAAATTTTTAGGATTTTTATAAATGGATCACCTGTGCTTTGGACTTACCATATATCACATGTATAGCGTATTATATATTATGTATGAAGAATATTAGTTTTAACCAATTTCATTACTTGCTACTTCTTGTTTATTCTAGAATCTTCTTCATAAATATGTACCATTATTAAAAAATATTTAGGCCTTAAACGTTTCTCGAGATTTAATATAAAAAATATTTACCGACATAGGCGTCATGCGTCATTCTTAAAACAAGATGGCGTCGGTATAAATTGCAAATGGCTACCGCATCAATTACTCCACTTTGTTACAATATAATAAAGGACTTACTTAAAATTATTGCTGAAAATTCATAACATCATTCGTACTTTAGTTAACTCTCAGACTTTAAACTCATCGCAAGCTGTAGGTTTCATCGGCCGGTACGCCGTAGGCGGTACAGTTTGTCTCGTATGGGCCCTCATATCTAGTGACAAACATACTATATTATATCTTTATATTATTAGGTACGTGATAACGTGGCTGTGATAGCCCAGCGGTGCGACCGTGTGAATCGCTAAAGACTATCATGGGTTCAAACCCGGGTAGAAACTAATGAGTTTTCTATTAAAACTTATGTGTTTAATTCATAACTGCAATTTAGAGCGCATTTCGGTGAAGGAAAACATCGTGAGGAAACCTGTATATCTCTAGAGAATCCTAGGGGTATATGAAACCTACCAATCCGCATTGGAGCAGCGTGGTAGGTCCTAGCTCCAACCCTTCTCTCAAAAAACGAAGAGAGGAGGCCTATGCCCAGCAGTGGGATAAGAACAGGTTTTTACGTTACGTGATAACGGAAACAAAAATTACTATAATAAGGGTGCACTATTCGTGTTCGTACCTTATGTATACTGGATGGTAAAAACCCATGCATCACCACACTATACTTCACTGCACTGCTCACGTTCACTACCACAATCTCAACAATTGTTTTGATCCGTGACAGAAGCATCATCAGGAGATAGACTCCACGTTAAAATCATAAAGCTTATTTCTCGCAAAGTAACGCCTAATTCTATAAATAATAACGGACATGATGTCCGATGTAACAATAAAATGTCTGAATGAAATAAAGCCAAATTAAAATTTTTAGTTTAATTAAGTAGCGCAACTGAGGTAGTTGCTTCAAAAGTGCCGTACTGAAATCAGTTCTATTCTAACCTTAGACTTGATACCACTATTAGATGCTCCTTCATCGAGGTCGTCACTTTTATCTATATTTGTCTTGGCTAGACAAATATGTAGTATAATATTTAGATTTGTATGTTGTGTTAAAAGCTGTATTAAAGCATCGTGTTAATGTTGTCAGTACATGTTAGGGTTATCAAGTATTGAATGGCTTATATAGTAGACGTTACTTATGTGCCGTTTAAAGTCTATTAACCAACGTATCTTCTCTGTATGTATATATCCGTAACTAATTTCTATGTGAATCCGTTAAATGTGGGTTATAATAAAATGTCAATGGATAAAATTTGACGAAGGTTTAACAAGTACAAATTACTCACTGATCGTAAGGCCCATACGGGCACATCGGCTATGAGTTGTCGCTAGGGGAATACGACAACTTCGAGCTCGTATAGAAAAGGACGCACGGACTCTTCCACCAACAAGTGAACTCAACTACCTCGTCTGCATTTACTGGGACGATGCTATCAAAAGACAATTAAAGTGTATTTAAAAAAGTCAATTCACATTTAGGTGCTTTAGAATTACAAGGACTTTTGGGAAGGACTTTGGACTATTACATCTCATACATTAGAAGATAGACATTCACGGGACGAAGATCTCTACAAGGCACGCACACTATACGCACGCTAAACGATCTGCCGTCTGATCCCTACCGCTTTTCGATTACCCAGTATAGAGTCAAACAACACTGCTATTTGGTAACCCAATCTTGTTTCCAAATATCCATCAATCGAAAGAAAAAATTACGAATTTGAAGTCACATAATAATCACTTAAAAAAAAGTAAAAAAATGTTTAAGAGTTATATTTATGCAAGTCTGCTAAAGTACATCATTATACGATTTATTTACTATCGATATCCCACGAATGCGCACGAATGTTTTGGCTTCTGCAGTTCTTTTGCGCATAGTTTGTTCGTGGAATACACTCCCGACATTTATATTTCCGACGGCTAAATAACATGGATGTTTGAAACTAGAATGAACAAACATCTTCTATGGAAGCGCGCTCCTTCTTAGACTGTAAAGCGATGACACTATCGCTTTCCATTAGGTATGATTGCAGTCAAGTTCTTGCCTAGTACAAAAATAAATAAGTTTTATGTAGGTCACACATCTCAGATATTTAGCTTTTTATATCATCGCAATGCTGACAATTTTCATTTAAATATAAAACTCAAGGTGCCTTACTTCAAGTCGTTGAACATGTACCAGTGTACTTCATCATTCTTGTCGGGTATCCTCACATACGCGATAAGATTCTTGGGATTGTCCTCAACACAAACTACTGCCGAGGACAGAGAATATTCTTCTTCGTGTTCGACGTTTGTTTGCTTTTTCTTATGTTTATTGAACTCGATACGTGGTTCCGTGGCTGAATGGTTATTCTAAAATTGTTGGCCTAATTTTTAAATATCGCAGAATGATCTTATAAGTATTAAAGTATTTACAAACTATTTACTAAAGCCTAATCAAATGACATCGTGATCAGATTTGTGATGAGGACAAATAAATAAGTTCTCGCTCGTGTTCAAAGTAGTCATTCCAGGGAAAAAAATATGGTAATTTCATGTCCTTTTATTTTTTTTTACTGGAAACAAACTTTGTTTATCTTCCCTTCTTTCTAAGATCAGTCTTAAAACTATAATCAGATATGACGTCTGGAAACTAAATATAGATAGATGGAGACTAATAAAGATTATTTAGGCGTAGTTTTGAGCCCATATCACAAATCCTATTGATAAAAATAATCGCAAATGCTCTGAAGCCTTCAGTATGCCGTGTGCTATCCGGTTGTGTAAAATAGACCACCTTCTTTCTTACCGAGGTGTCGTAAAATACGACTAAGGTAAACTTTAAATCAGGCAGGTGGCTCGTCGTAAAATACGTATCCAAATCATGTGACATGTTAATAGCATGTTTTGCCGACCCGGCTTAGAGTGGGATAAGGGCAGAAGGATGATGCTCTTAAACCTTCAGTGAGTCGTGAGATTCTTTTAGATGGTACATACTTTTAATTACCATAAATTGTGTATTCTTTTCATGGTTGTAACGTACTAAATAATATGTTACAAACTTCTATACTTGATAAATACGCTGTTTAAAATTATTTCAATTAAATCACGTCAATAGCTCTTAGCTCCCAGCTATGCTAGATACTCAAAACAACTCATCCATAGCCATCTATGTATTAAATTCCAGTCATAACTTTTAAGTAGCTTTGTCCTATGTACGATCTCACATGCAAATTGAATGATATCCCTCTGCGCTCTACTTATGCATTATGAAATTCTAGGTCGGCACGGTCTATGTCAAAGATATTAGACCTAAAGAAATACTTTGAAATTGAACAAAATTGCTTAATTGTAAAAGGGATGTCAAATTTTGACCTAAAAAGCTACTTACACTAATTAAATTGTATATAAAACGCGTCGTTAAGATTTGGTTAAGGCATTTGATAAGTACTTAAGATCTTGATTGGAACTAACCTTGTCATTAATAATGACTTCGCCGTCACATTGTAACCGAATGTGTAATTGATGTGGTAAGATGCAGTTATGTTCTTGGGTCGCGTTCTTAACAGAATTGCATTGTAGAGCCGATACCGGCCTGCAAAATTAATATTTCTATTCAAATAATAATACAAATAAATCTTCGAATTGGGTTCAATGATTATTGAAGAAGTGAATGTATAATTTTGCTTTTCGTGTCTTATCGACTCTTGGAAATCAGAGATTTTCATTGCCACGACGATATCAATGAAACATGGCTTAATAAAACTTACAATGTTGTAAAGTTTGAACTATGGTCATGCAATTTTACAGCGCTATAAATGTGAACATTGCTTTGCGTATGAATTTCTTAAATATTCTAGAAAAAATACTAATAATGGGTTTGCAATATCTCGCTGCTCGCAACGTATTCCAAAAGATCCCTTTAAACAAAGATATATAATATCCATATTTTGTGTAAATGTGTGGCTTTTTATTAGACTCAAAATCCATACCGAGTTGTGTTAAATGTTGTGTATTTAACGAATAGGCCAAAAATTAAGTCATTTACCGTTCTGGATGTTTGAATCTACAGCCAGGTCTAGCACAGTGTAATCCGTAACGACAAGGTTTTCCACTACCACCTCTTTTTACAGCTTCAGGCTGAAAAACATCGTAAAGGAGTATTTTTGCATTTGTTTTTACCAAAAGTAGCAATGCAATACAAGCTACTATATTTGTAGCATACCTAAATTCTAATACTTTTTTAATACGATTAGGTCGTTAATACTTTAAATTTCAAACGCTTTTGAATTTAATATCTAATCAGATTATTTGATGTTTGTCAAACACTTTCAAGACAACACTTTGTATTAAAAATTTAGCAAACGTAGATTTGTACTCGATATTCCTGACATCTCAGATGCGATGTCAAGAATGCAATATGTAATCAATATGCAATTATTAGCAAATTATTAATTGTTAAATTATATATTAGCAAATGAATCCAAGTCAAAACGATGTTGTTCCTCCAATCAGTTGACTGATAAATTGTGTATTTGATAAATAATGAATGGCTAATCGAATTTTTAATATAGCTTTGCCAAATTAGTCGAAATGATAAGCCATGAAAAGCAACATAAAGCTGATGTTTTCAAGCAATTCAAAGCCTTTTATTTAAGTAGAAACTCTCTTTACCATTTCTTTTTGGACACCTTTAGTCCAATATGCCTTCTCGTGCGCAGTAACACCACCGCAATTTATTGCCAGAATAGGTGGCAATCTGTAAATTAGAATGGTATTCAGGGATTTGTTTCCGTTCCATATTCATTTTTGAGTTTATTCGAACTGCATTATGCAATTTTTTTGTGTGCTTTTGTGCGGTTTGATACTTCCATTATCACTAATGTAGAGTTTTAATACTATCAAATATTAGATGTGGAGCGTGCAATCCTAAATTGGTTCGTGTAATAATATGTCCCTAAATTTATATTCAACATGTGAATAAATTCAATCGTTCTCTTTTCATTTTTAAATTCATTGGCATCTTTAAACAAATTTTTAGAAATACTTTTGTATGTTGGGCGCTCAAATTAGGGTTTAGTTTTTTAGAAGGATGCTTTTACCGAGAAGAACCAGTATTAAAGGTAAACGGTCGGTGTAAAAGTCACATACATCTAATTTCTATGTTACTCAATAATTTATTATGTTCTTGCATTCTTATAAACAATTATACTAGTTTCACTTTTTGAATTCCTCGCCAAAATATTTCAGTAACTCGAAAGGTCATTCGATTTGAATCGACCAATATTTTCATTTGCTTCGTAATCTTCATCGCCATCATGAGACATCATGGATTGATATTTTACAGAAATTACGTGTTTGCTATGTCCAATTGTCAATTTTTTTTAATAACCATACGTAATAAGAATGTGCATATAACTACTATAAACTTATTGTTATTATTATTGTCATTATCCTTAGGCAGTTTTTAACTTATTACAAACTAAAATCTAGCCTTTAATCCCATAAGAGAGCCAATGTCATACAAAATTACCTGACAATCTTGCCCCTTTGAATGGTAGGTGTGAACCTCGTACAATGCTCACACCAGGCGGGCGTGGAGCGGCGCGACGCTAACGACGCTCGCACTAGCTCTAAGAACCCCCCCTTTTCGCCCTCTGAGTTCACTACGTACTGTAGCGCGCACGCCAAAACTACTGATTCGCGTTCTTCCTAGTAATTAATAATCTCAATATAACAAAGCCGTAGGATCTTGTCTATCATATGACTTTTTATATCTTTAGACTAGTGGCGTCGCTAGACACTATCAAATACATCCTAATATATAACCTATGGTGGTATACGGGCTCTCGCCTAGTACTGGAGGAGGCCTCGCAGGTTTTACATTCCTATTCTTTGAAAAGAAATAAAGTATTCTAATTAAATTTAATAGTACAGTTCCATTATCGTTCGATACCAACATAATATCAGTAAATATATTCATATACTTTGTTTTATTTCCTATTAACTGCGTACTACATTGTATTATAAATGCACGAGATGCAGTCCTAAAAAGAAACTTTTCGGGATCCTTTGTGCAAGAATCAATGAAAAGAAAAGAAGAGCTTCTGCAACCTCTTTCTCAGATTTAAATGTATTATAATCACATTGCTCAATTAAAAAACTAACAAACCTTATGGATCTCTACTACTTAAGGAATTATTTTGCAAATGGCTGCTAAATCTTTTATTTCTTTGTAAATTCAAAAAGTAATATCGTAAATTTTTAATTAGAATTCAAAATTTTTTAAGTTCTTCTGCGGATTAACTTTAATTTTATGATAATAATATTAATATGATTTGTATTTGTGACAAGACTTAAATTTGTTGTGAAACAAGGTTATCTATTCTTAAAAACGTTGTTTGCTTTTTTCATTCAATTAATTTACAAAATGCACACTAATTGCAACTGATAGATTAAGATAATAATCTTCATTTATTTCAATGATTATATTTATATGAATTAGAATTCATAATAGTGATTTACAGAATTCAGAAAAGCCTATATAATGTCAACTGTGTCATCTCCTAGTGACGCCACTGTCTCTTTCCGTTAAGTAACAGGTACAGATGCGAAAAAGAAATCCATCATATCTGTTTGTAAGTCAACCTATCAAAATTGACTTGACAATTGTTTTTTAAAATCTCTTTCATCATCGTACAACTGTTCATTACATGTACTAGTACTGACCGTACGACATTAATTTTAATTTTAGTTACACATCTCAGCATCCTATATAAAAACATCAGTTAATTCAGCGAAGTATTTAAGCCAGAGCAATTATTTTTGGTTTAAAAAAGAATGAATACTATTTATAAAGATCAACGACCTTTACGACACACGAAACGAAAATAACCTTGATCCCACCCAAAATCTAAAAAATCTGGTGATAGGGAAAGAAAACAATAATGTTATTATTTTCTCCAGTTTTTTTAAAAAGCGCGTCGCGCCATGTCTGTCAACCATTACTGGCAAAGCCATATCCCAATTAAATTATATTTATTTTTTTTGAAAATACATTTATTTTAAAACGACATTTAAGAAGATTGAATTATGCCAAAGTTAACTTTTACGTTTAAGTGTTTTGTGGATTCATTTAATGTCGTATGGTCGGTACCTTCCAGTATGTATAATAATTATGGTACCATAGTACCATAGAACCATAGTATCATAGAAAATAATATCGGTTTAATATACATCAAAATATCAAAACAAAAGAGAGGGTGAACGGCAACGAACAAAAAATAACGTAGTTTGAAAGAAAACGCTCGACATTTTCAGACGATTATATTCCACTACAAGTGATTACATTAGACATCAATAAATACTGTGGTTATCATGAAGTGCAGAAAGGTTTCAAGGGACGCTACGTATAAAGAATGCCGGTTCTCTTCACTACGTTCAGCTCATACGCCGATACTACTCAATCGCGTTGGTCCTGACAATGAAAAAGTACATTTAAATAAAACTCTCATTACGAAAACGTCCAAATCATTTAATTTAAAATTTCATATCCATTATTCTAACGAATAATTAAAATAAACGGCTTACTATCATTTTCTTTTGATAAGATGTCATAATGCTTTAGTTCGGTAACGTTTTGCAATAAAGAAGTTTAACTGGTTCGCTACACGTAAACTATTTTATTTGGCAATTGCAATTCACTTTTAATAGACATTGAAAAATACATAGAAAGATTAATATTATTATAAGTTATAAGTGATTTTATAAAGGCAATTCAGATTCTAGGAATAACTTTTTATTTTGTCGTTATAATATCGTTTAATAATTAATTAAAAGCTTATCGAACATACGCTACTCAATATAAATGTCCTTTCAAATAATTGAATTAAAAATTTTGAGGTCAGCAATCTATAAAGATTGCTGACCTCAAAATAAGAATAAAACCTTTTCATATAAATTCATTTAAAAAATTCTCCAACACTCACGATACCGTACATAAATATATTAGAAAAACTAGACTTGATACAGTATAATAGATCTTGCAAGCCACAAAGACTCAACATTCACCTAAGTAAAATGATAAAACAAGATTTCCAGAAAGACATCTTGTAAGTCTTTTTTAGGTCAGATATAGTCCTTTATTACATAAGATGAATCGAAATTGTCTGGTCCTAAATTTCGTAGACGTAATTAAAATGAGAGTAAAACCTTATCGTTTGAAATTCGAGTCTGGAAAGTTATTTCTAACATCTTAGTGTGTAGCTATCTCGGGGTTTGAGTAATCTATAAGAGAGTAGAAATAGAAATGTGACCTCATAGTTTGATGCCCAAGATAATTCCGAGACTCAAGAAGCAAATTCCCTTGCATAGCTGTCTGTGTAACGAAGAAATGAATAGAGTATCCACAAGATTGCCTAGTTTTGCACAAACGTACCCAAGTGCTTTTAAAATTCGATATTCGGTAATAGCATTTGATTAATGCAGCAAATTTTTATCAAAAAGTTATATAACAAAACTTTTGCCTTAACTTAGACAAACTAAAAAACATATTAAAACAAATTCTCAAAAGACGAGTCTCGTGGATTTCAAGAACTATACAAATAATTTGACATAACATATCTGTATCAAACATTAGGCAAACGTTAATAAAGAACGTATCAAAAGACCGTACGCTTTTTAAACATTTAAATATACCGTATTTTAAAATATTCTAACGACCCATTAATATCACATATTTCGCCTCTATACTTCTAGAATATAAATATATAATTGATATATATCTTACCTCCTTGTTGCATTTAGTGCAACGATTGACCTGCTGGCGACCAATGGCAAACAGTTGGGATATCTCGGATTCCTCCTCATCTGCCTGCTTAGAGTCACAAATGTGCTCATGATTATTGGCCTTCACATGGTTGGTGTCAACGGGACCTGTATATCAAAAAATACGTTGCTTATAACCATGATCTCTACAACACATGTTACGATAATATGGTTGTCGCATTATATAAATGAAAATAACAGATAAAATGACTTTACAACTTATGGTCGTCCGCTGCTGGAAACAGGTGTCTTTAGATTTACATTTTGTGCCGCTTGAATAAGAAGTGGCCATTCTAAACTTAAAAACTCAAATGTCCATAATACGATCTATATGGACCACCTGTTTTGAGTTATATAGTTGAGCGGTGAACTATATCATCGTCTAATACTTCTAATTATTTAATCACAAATACTCTAAACTCTCTTTGTACTTGGTGAGAGACGCCTTGACACGAAGCTCATCAAGTCAACGACTACATTTCTTATTTCAGACTTTGGTGTTCAAACTCAAGATTTAATAACTTCCTGAACTCTGCCTGACTAAGCAGTTGGTGACTGACCTCTTCGTCATGGCATTTGTTGGAAAAATATTCTACTAAATATTTAATTTCAAGTATGTTAGTAATACAAAATTTGTTTAGGGAGATCGTCAAAAAGAAAAACAATCCTATAAAAAATTATACTTTATTTGTAGCTATTGTCGATCTGCTAAACTTCGATACCAACCTTCATCAGGATTTTTGATCCATTCCTCGCCAACGCCATCCTGAGTATCATCTTCACACATTGGAGGTCCCATATACTTGAAGGGATATTTATAATGCCCATTCATTTGCTTATCAAGTCTATTTTGGGGCTTGGTAGGGCTTGTTTGAATGAGAAACTCTTTTTCCTTCTTACGCGTCTCAAGGATTTCGGAATGGATGTGTTGAAGCATGAATCGATTCCAGCTCTAAAATTAATATAATATAAATATAAGGAGTGTATATTTATATTTAAAACGATGCTTTACTGAATCATCAAGGATCAATTAGATTTTATGAAGCAACCACTGGTTCGGAACGTTGCTCTTACCGGAAAGAACCAGCGCGAAACTCAGCGGTCAATCTTTGAAACATTTTCATTTACATCATTTAGTGGCAAGCTTGTATGAAGCTTAAAGGATTTTTAAACCCAAGAATTTTTATAATTTACAAAAATCTTTACGTATAAGCTTCATCCTTACACTTAATTCAACCGTTTCTGTAGGCAATTCTAATGTGGTTGCTAATCTCACTGAGTTTTGGGACTTATTAGCAAATTAATCATAGGAATCACAAGCTTATTTTCATCTATGATGTGTACAAAGTTTTGTTAAGTTTTGTTTTATTTACAATACTTTTCCGTAAAAAAGAAGCTGTGATGGCCTAGCGGTGCGACCGTGTGAATCTCTAGAGACGATCACGGGTTCAAACCCGGGCAGACACCAATGAGTTTTCCTATTAAAACTTATGTCTAATTGATAATTGCAATTTATCACACGCTTTTCGGTGAAGGAAAACATCGTGAGGAAACCTGCATATCTCTAGAGAATCCTAGGGATATGTGAAACCTACCAATCCGCATTGGAGCAGCGTGGTAGGTCTTAGCTTCAACCCTTCTCTCCAAAAATGGAGAGAGGAGGCCTATGCCCAGCAGTGGGATAGCAACAGGCCGTTACTTACTTACTTTTACTTTTCCGTAAAATAATGACAACTGTTATGTAGTCGACGATTTGCCAATTTAATAATCAATTTTATTTATTTCTTTTCATACATAAGTTAGAAAAGAGAAAGAAAAAGTAAAAAAGCACATGTATAAAGGCGGACTTATCCCTAAAAGGTATCTCTTCCAGTCAACCTTTAGGTAACAGAAGGAAAAGGACAAGAGTTAAAGAAGAAAGAGAATACGGGTATAAAGAGAAAAAGAAAAAGTTTATATAAATTAACTATTCATAAATTTTATAAGAAATAAATGTCTAAGATATACATATAGGTAAGGAACGCTGAAATAAATATATAAAATAAAAGTTTAGGCGCCTGTAAGCGTTACCGCGTGTATAAAAGCGCCCACTTAGGACCGAGAAATTGATTTCACTCGCCAGTGCAATACCGCACAAACGTCTCTGCTACAATAATTCGCAAAGTTTCATTGAATACTCGCTGTGCAAATACACCTGATATAAATTCTATGTATCTTATCTCACCTGGATAAGAGTCCCCAGATCGGGATTAGTATCAGCCCCACGGTCGGGCAGGATCAATCCCAAAGCGGCTGCTTCGGGCACTGTGCGGAATGCACGCAAAAAGTTATTAGCCTGACACGGAGCTCCTCCTGAGGTGTCTAACATGCGGAACAGGAAACCTGAAATGCACAAACGCATACTAATTTATAATTTAATCTGTGCAAATAGTTGAAAAGGTTTTGCATAAATAGTTGCGTTGAATTGAACGACTAATAAATGAATTAAGCCTGAAATACCCTTTACTCTGTTGGGATTGTCAGAAATAATGTATATACGTTTCAGAAGTAAGGGCATTGAATTGAGTATAAAAGAAGACTGGAGTGACGCACAAAGGCATACGTAATTTTACTCTGTTCAAAAGTGTTGAGATACAATTAAGGACTAAGAATTTAAAAATAATTAGAATATGAAATAATAATAACGATAAAATAATAAATAATTCAATTGAATAACTAATTCTTAATCAAGTCTGAAATAACGCAGAAATACAGAGGAAATTTTAGTCTGAGATGGTTCTGCTAAGATGGTTAAAAGTATTTAGTATACATGTTTTTGAAATTATTGCGTTGAATTGAGTAACTAATTCTTAATAAACTGCAAATCATTCAATCAATGATCTTCCATTATTGGACATGAGAGTAGGTGAATGAATTCAAATAGTTTTGTATTCGAGTCTCTGCGAAACTTTTGATATCGTCTGGGTTTCTTGGAGGGTCTACTAACAACATATGCCCAACACCATTGGATCTTGAGGCAAGAATATGGCAAGACTTGTGCCCAACACCATTGGAAGAATTATTGAGGAAAGAATATGGCAAGGGCAAAGCGTTGACTCTCAATCATTCAAAATGTGTTTTTTCCCTTGTTCTCAAGTGAAAAACGGGATTTCTTATCCTATACTAGCTATGCCTGCGGCTTTGCCCGCGTTGAAATCAATGTTTCACAATGTTTTTCCCGCGTAAATCCATATTTCAGTTTATTGTAAGTAAAAATATAAAATAAACCAAAATGGAATAAAAGAGACAAAAATTCCTATCTAAGAATGCCCAAAAAGAATGCAAGAAGCAAGTCGATATGCGTGTTACGTCCACTAAAGTCCACTTCGCTGCCAAAATCACACTACGGCGGCATGTTATGAAAAAGCGCTGGCCCGCGAAGCTTTTACATATAATTTAATGTACTATTCACTTAAACCTTAAACGTTTTAGTCAAAACTGGACAAGAATCCGTTCCGAAACAGACAGCTTTTGGAGACTTTGTTTTATAATAAGTATAGAAGTTACTTTGGAGTATAATCTTGAATTTCGCCAAATTTCTTAAAATGGTAAGGGTTTTAACCGTATTAGATAGAAAAACTTAAAGGTTTAAAGATATTTATAATGCATGGATTGACTCAAAAATACTATAAACATACCAAGTTCGCAGCTCAGACAAAACTCCTTGGCACAAGTATGAGCCAACAAAGTGGCCTTCAATGGCGCGATGTAATAAAGTACCTGTAAAATTAAGAGTTCATGTTAATTTATATTAGTTCATCAAAGATTAAGCTACGATAGCCCAGCGGCGACGGCGCGTGACTCTTTCGAGATGGTCACAGGTTTAAAGTCTCGGCAGGCACGTATGAGGTTTTTCTGTTAAAAACTCGTATGTAATTGATAATTAATAATTTATCACACTCTTTTATACATATATCTATATCATTCAGACGATATCTGTAACCTACCAATCCGCATTGGAGCAGCGTGGTAGGTCTTAGCTCCAATCTTTCTCTCCAAAAAACGGAGAATGGTGGCCTATATCCAGCAGTGGGATATCAAAAGGTCGTTAATTTAGTTTTTATATAATCATACGATTTCATTTATCTATACCTATATTATAAAGAGGAACAATTTGTATGTATGTTTGTTATGTTTTCACACAAAAACTACTGGACCAATTTCAAAAATTCTTAGACCATTGGATAGCTGCATCTTTACTGAGCAGCATAGGCTATATACTTAAAAATAAGGGATCATTAATAAAAATGTAATAACGTGTAAAAAACTAGTCATAAAAATATGTCATCGCATGCGCTGAGGAAACTATTGATGATATATTTAACAAAAATAAATTAATAGACCTAGTAGACTTTGCACTGATATGAGATCGGTATGTACGTTGGTGAAACCGCGGGATATTACTAGTATATTCATATAAAAATTCACCTGTAACATAGCGTTACAGTAGGAGTTTGGTAAAGTAGACTCAATTCCAGGGAATCCAGTTTTGTTCAAAATATCCATTTCATCGTGAGACCTCGGGTTGTTGAAACGGATTTCGATCTGCAAGACAAGGTACACAAAATTATGCCAATTTTTCAATCATTATGATCTGTCATACTGAACGTAGTACACACCTTGAGATAATATCTCGGTATAGGTTCAATGATGAACCTTATACTATTAGCTGCCTGTGAATTTACTTCCTCCAAGTTCTCTTCAACGTACGGCATCTATGAAAGTGGTTAACACATATAAAAAAATCAAAACACTATTTGGGTACTATAATACCATTATACCACCATAGGTACAACGGTGGTGTATAAATAGTCCAAGATATCCATTCTAGGAAGGGGTTTTATGAATTATGTCGTGGGTAGTATTCATGGTTTGCGCATAGAAACTGGCTATGCTTTCGTCATATTCTAAAGGGTTAGTTCGCAAAATAAAGAGTAATGTGCGTGAAAATTAATCAATAGCAATCTGACTTAGGGTTTAATATATTTTAATACCTGTGTATTCAGGTTAGGTGGGCAAGTATATATATAAAATGATGAGATATGGCTTCTGTTTACCTGATTACGCCTGAAGGTCTTTGGATTGGGAGCATAGCCAATCGGTCCCTGCATTTTCATCGTCTTCAGAATTTCAGGATCGACAGGTTTCAACTTTCTATAAATTACAAAAATTCTATTTTAGGGAATTGTACGTCACGGTTTTGCCTGTTGAACGGGTGTTAGGCAAATTGGCAGGAGATTTCTTTGGTTATAATAAAGCCCGCACTTTTGTATAGGTTTTTATCTATATAGGTTTTAGAATATTTTGATTGATGTTCATATATTTACCTTAACAAATTCGCTTAAGTATATTAGAGTTCACAAAACTTGGATAAGTGGTTTCAATATAGGACTTAATTAACATAACAATGCATTTATTTTCCAGTGATGACATACAGATTTGAATCCTGGTCGCTTTTTATGGGTTTCATAAGAAGTCCATTAGCCAATACAGCTAAGATTGGAGTATTTTTACATCAGGAATGAGATCCGTAGAAGAACCAAGGTAGCCATAGCTCATCGTGTCATGAAGCTGGATTTGGGGTCTGGGTCTTGGAACGGCCAACAAATACTGGAAAACGCAGCGCCGATAGACAACCAAAAAAGGTGGACTGACGACGTAAAAAATTCGCGTTCACTGGATCTACGCGGCAAAACACCATGAGGTGTGATCATCCCGTAAAGATACCTATGTCCAGCAGTGGACGTCTATCGGTTGATAAAAAAAATGCATTTTTATATAAAGATGGAGGAGGAAGATTAGAGAAATTGGAATATTCAGTTACTCCGGTAAATTAATATTCGAATTGTCTTAACAGCGTCACAACGAAGCAGGTTTGAAACTATACTCACTTTATGAAGTAGGACTAATAAAGAGAGATGTTAAATGTAGATCAATAGTGGAGAGATAACCAACTCTAACGATACCCAACCTTTTTTATGGCTTGCTCAGACTTAATAATTATTTTACCTGCACTACGCAACATAAATTGTCTCACTTCGTATGTTAGCTGGCAGAGATCTCTGTCTTAGGGATAAGTTGTCCTTTGTACACTTTTATTTACCAATAATATTCCAAAATTTAAAAAAATCATTCAAGAAAATGATCAGTTTTTGATAAAAGTATTTGGTCTTGTCGTTTAATTTGGCACCGAAATCTAGCATTTTAATTAAATGGCCACGGAACGAAAAAGTTAAACACGTGTCCATTTTGAGTTGAATTTGACAATAAAATAGTTGTCCTGTTGGCCGAAGGCATGGACAGAATCACCAATCACTTAATGATCATGATATAAAAAACTTTCCATATAGCATCACCTGCTAATGAGTTTTAGAGTAACTGCTACTGCTATACAAAATTATGGATAGGTATTCTATGAAAAAGTAAAATAATAAATTAATACTGAGACTAACTCACTGATATTGAGCAAAATTATTGTTAATACAAACAAATGTAATTCTTATATCTCATATGATACGGTCGATAATTCGGGAAGATTTAAATTTATTTACGGAGAAGAAAGCACTTTTACGTTATTCCAACTGAAACTATATCCTAGAAATATCGACCGTATTGAATATTATTTACAAAATACATTTTTTTGTATTAGTAATCGCTTTATCAAGTAATATTATAGCGAATAGCTGAATAATATAATAGCGGATAGCGTTTTTGCTAATCAATATTACTGGGAAAAATTATTATTGGTTAGCAAAAACGCTATCCGCTAGAATACATTTGTTTGTAATCCAATAGCATTAGCAGTAGCAGGTATGATCACGTGATTAAAATCGATCATATCGTGGAACGAATATGATTCTTATATAGCAATCATACCCAAGCCAAGGCCCCAAGTTAGGAAACTCTGCGTTAGGTGGATTGGTGGAACATTAATTAAAATGGTACTTACCTATAAGCCTTCTTATAGAATTCAGCCGGCATTTCACTGAAACGCGCACGACCAGTGGTAAGAGGTGGTAGCGGCACCGATGTGTAACGGAAGTTTTTATCGTTGAAGCTCGCATATGGTAATTTAGGCAGAGGGTCAGCAAATTCAGTCGCCCTAAAAGTTATTAAAGCTAAATTTAGGGAAAGAGAAAAAAGAGACAACGCAAAGAACACAATAGTATCAAAACAACATATGGGAGCTTTAAATAATCATATTTCCATCTCTTTCTATCTTCTTTTGGGAGACGAAAGGACAGAAATGAAACGCCTATGTGGTAAAAGGCGGTAGCGGCACCGTTGTGTAACGGAAGATTTTATCGTTGAAGCTCGCATATGGTAATTTAGGCAGAGGATCAGTGAATTCAGTCGCCTTAAAAGTTATTAAAGCTTATTAACACAACGCCAAGAAAACGATAGTAACAAAACAAAATATGGGAGCTTTAAATAATCATATTTCCATCTCTTTCTCTCTCTATCTTCTCTTGAGAAAGGTTAGAAAAGATGAACTAGGGGTTACTTTACAATGATCCATAATAAAAAAATATTAGTAATAATATTTTTCTGTAATCCTACTTTACTCTTATTAATATTATATATGCGAAAGTTAGCGAAGAGTACGGATATATTTTGTTTCTCTTTTACGGCGAATCAATCGAAATTTGAAATTTGGCACAATTATTCCTTATACACCGGAATAACATATAGGCTATAGATATCGCGTTAATTCTACAGGAATAGGATGCCATTGAAATTTATCAACCTATAACATGAAAACAGATCACTCAAACGAAGTTGCGGGTAAAAGTTAGTATAATATAAAAGATATAAGATAATTCTTAGGAAAATAATATTATTATTAATTTTGTATCTTCTCTCATATTATCTTCCTTTTCTATCTTTCCTCCTGTCATTCATTTCGCTCCCTTCTTCTCTGTCTTTCTCGTTTCGTCTATCATTTGGGACTAGTGTAAACTGACCCAGATCTTAACTAATAAGCCTACCCGGAATAAAAAATAAATCAATAAAGAAGTAAAGATAGTTAGATGGGCATCCTACCCATGATTGAAATGAAAGAAATGGTATGTAAGAAAGAACTGGTATGAGACATGTAAGGAGTATAATCGCGAGAGCTTGTAGACAAGAAAGTTTAGCAAATAAGGGCTTCATTTACGATGAAGTAGATAGGAATAAAAAAAACTATTAAGCCTTTAGTAAATTAACTATACCTTGAAAAGCTGTTGAACACAGGTTCATTGTTGTCTTTGGCTGAGAACAGATGTACGTGCCCGCCAAGATCGCCGAAGGCAAGAGCCTGGCTCGTTGACGAAACATCCATCACACTGCACTGAGAGCTGTGAGTCTCAACCTGGAATGTATTCTGAGTAGAATAGAGCTGAGTAGAATAGACCACCTATATTTCTATTAAAAGGCGACTAAGGTAAGTTAACCCACCGTGTGGTATCCGGCTGAGTAGAATAGACCAACCTCATTTCTTACCGAGGAGTCGTAAAATACGACTAAGCTAAGTTGACGTCAGACAGGCGGCCGGTCGTTAATTACGTAGCAAAATCATGTGACAACATGTTTGTAACATGTACCGACCCCACTTAGAGTGGGATAAGGGCAGGTGGATGATGATGATGATGATGATCATTATTTACTCACCTGGAATACAGACTGGGACTCCGGCTTGTGGGAGTCGTTTATATTCACCACAGTAACATGTCCATCGCTAGCCATAGCGACCGCCCGTCCCGATACAGCTGGGACGAAATGAAGCAATTGTGGTGGTGACACCGTTGGAATGGATAGAAGAGCCGAGTTTCTGATGCAACGGACGTCCCAAACCAATACATAGGGCTCTGCCACTTGTGTAGACGCACTGAAACAACAAAAAATTGAAAGCTTATTTAGGCAATAAGGAATATAGGCTAGGGTTGTAATAAGGAAAATATATTAGGGTAGGGTATAAATGTTATCTTGCAATTATAGCAAGATAACATTTATACATTATTATAATGACAAAAATGTTTAATGTAAAAATCATTTCATCATACTCCTGTCCTTTTCCTACTTTAAGTAAGGTCGGCACATCATGTTATGAACATGTTGTCACATGATTCGAGTACATATTTTACGATTGGCCGCCTGCCTGACGACAACTGACCTTAGTCGTATTTTACGATACATCATCATTCTCCTGATCTTAAGCCGCTCTAAGTCGGGTCGGCATAACATACTATAAACATATGGTATGTACGATGTGTGATTTGGCTTCGTTTGGCCTGACATCAACTTACTTTAGGCCACTTTTATGACACCTCGGTTAGAAAGAGGGTGGTCTATTCTACTCAACCGGATACCACACGGTGGATCAACTTACCTTACTCGCCTTTTACGACACCTCGATAAGGAATGAGGATGGTCTGTCTATTCTACTCAGCCGGATACCACACGGCGGGTCGACTTACTTAGTCGTCTTTTACGACACCTCGGTAAGAAATGAGGGTAGTCTATTCTACTCAACCGGATACCATGGGACGGCAGTGTGTAAAGTAAAAATGTTTCAAAATATGTAAAAAATAAAAAAAATTGTCTAATAACTAATAAACTGCAGGTATTACTAGTAAAAATAGTAATAAAAAACACACTCACTTTGAAAGTAAAAACATAATAACGAAACTAAAAAAAAGTGTCAGGGTGCTTGATGTATGAAATGATGGCCCAAAGCGCCCCACGCTTTCTAAACAATATTACTAACTTATTAATTAATTTTTCAGTTTTTTTAAATCTATTTTTCACCCTTTATCATCGATTATTAATTTAAACTCAGTTTAATTATAATCCGCTTAAAGCAGGTCAAAATTGAGTTCAAAAGCGTCGTTTACATACATATATAAGTATATACATACAGGAGAAACTAATATAAAGCATGTAAATATATACACGTACGATTGAGTGAATCCACAACTGATCAGCATATCGCCCTGCATGTCCAAATCGGACAGACAGGCCGAATGTGCCCGGAAAGACTGTTCAGCGACCCCGGGACTGCGGATATCCCGTAGAGTTATCATCCCATTGGCACTTCCGCAGGCTACCACAGAACCCCCACCACTTCGTAATACTGCGCAACCCTCTTCAGGTACTTTCTGCAAATAAAATTAATCTATACTAATATATAAAGCTGAAGAGTTTGTTTGATTGATTGATTACGCTGCTGGATTGTGACGTCATTGTACGATTATTAAACACCCACGTGTCCAAGTCATGTTACAACATGTCTGAGGGAGTTCTGTTCCTGAGGTTAAATGGAACTAGTGTTTAGTATTGGACCTCGCATTTACTTCTTCTTTTACATTTTGTATTAGAAACATTTGAGACTTACAATGACATTCTCCACCCACTTATTCAGATCTAATTCCAGAAGCATGTCCTGATGGCCTCCCATCAATACCTTATGGGAGTCAACTTGAAACAGGCATTGCATGTCGATCATGTTGTTCGACCTGGAAACAAAGAAGTATAAAACGAGTTGTTCATTTATTTTGGAAAGTTCCATTTTTGTTTGGGGAATTAATCTATGTTCTATATCAGGGCTTCTTAAACTTTTTTATATAGCGACCCTCTTCAAGCTTAGGAAATTTTAAACGACCCCCTCCTCCATATAATGAAATATATATTAACCGTAGATGTAGAATATCGCACTATTTTACAATGTAAATAACAGTTTTGCATTGCCACTTTTTTCAAAAAATAGTATAATAAAACTACAATAGTATTTTGTGTGATTTTATTTGTATTTATATTTGTACGTAGTGTGTATACTAATTTTAAAATATTATTTATAATTGTTGTAAACTAAGCAATCACAAATTTAATAAAATCTATTTAATTAAATTTAATGAAAAGGGGTAATGAAGGAACTTAGGAGGAGAAATATCAATAAATCTTTGTTAGAAAAGTTCTTTAAAGGACAGCTGCAGCCATGTAGTTGTATCAATAATGATTGAAAAGTATCAGATCTTTGCGACGCCTTTTCATCTCAGTAGTCTCGCGACCCCCCTGGGGGTCGCGACCCACAGTTTAAGAAGCCCTATTCTACATGGTTGTACCTAGGAAAGAGAATTACTAAACAAATAATAATACATATATAGGACACTTACACACACTGTTGTCCATCGCAAAACTAAGTAACCTAATATTTGTGTTATAAGTGACAGACCACTAGTAAATTCATACATATATAATTTTAAATACATACTGTATTTACGAGTAAGTATAAATTAACCCAGGCTGGAAGAACTAACAAATTCTTTATAGAAAATGTTGGCCCTTCGGAATCGAACCCGCGATCCGCGGAGATGAAGGGTCACTACCCACTGCACCAACTTACTTACTTATCTTTGACTTATCACACACACATAAAAAAGAAAGAGGGATAACAATAGTCTCATTTGGCTTTCTATTTATTGTCAATGGACATATTTTAGCCTACCCCCCCCCCTACTCTAGTACAATAAGTACGAATACTTTAAACGGAATCTCACTTATAGGTTTTCTTCGGTATTCCCCTGCGTATTTGGTTACGAAGAGAGGTTTTAGTCAGGCAATATATGCTTTCCTCCAATGTCAAAATATCTCTCACTTCCTCAGACGCATGAATTTGGAATGATGTGTATTTTTGCATGGTTGGGCCATAGTACGATGTTACATGACCCTAAAATGAAAATTACATAAAGAACAGAAAATTCAATATCACCCTCCTGCCCACTCCCACTCTAAGTGGGGTCGGCACATGTTATAAAGATGTTATCACACATTTTGACTAAGTATTTCACGACCGGCCGCCTGCGTGACGTCAACTTAACTTAGTAGTATTTTACGAAACCTCGCTAAGAATGGGGGTGGTCTATTCTACTCAGCCGTATACCACACGGCGGGTCGACTTACCTTAGTCGCCTCTTACGACACCTCGGTAAGAAAAGAGGGTGGTATTATTCTGTTCAGCCGGATACCACACGGCGTACAGAGAATAAATTCAAATAGTTTGCAATAATACGCGATTATATCTGCGAAGCTTGTGATTCATGTTTCAAGACTCAGCAGATTCAGCAAAACACTCTTGTGTAGGTATTGGCTTATACAATAACATTCCATCCATATTAGACTTGCCTACAGAAAGGTTTAAATTAAGTGTAAGCAATATGCTTATACGTAAAACATATAGTATAACTTTAATATTTAAATGTAATTAATATATAGGTAATAGGTATATAACTAGTTAATTTTTGCTGTAAATTAAAATTAAAAAAAAAAAAATTAATACATATATATATACTAATTTTTTTTTAAATTTTATTTCGGAATCTCGAACCACGGACGATTCCAACGATTTTCCTGAAATTCAGCATGCAGGAGGAGGAGGTTTTGGGGGAGAAAAATCAATCTAGCTAAGTTTTATTTAAAAAAAACGTTTTATCCCTAAAATATATAAAACACTATTTATGTTTGCCTTTAATTGTCAAGTCAGCGTAGCTTATTCGGGGAACGGGTGATCGCGAGAAATGAAAACACCTTGGATTTAGCTCCACCTACCCTAATATTTTTTTATTTTTTTTATTTTGTAAAAAATTACCGAGCAAGGCTCGTTCAACCAGGTTCTTAAAGAATATATGAAATACTAGCTGTGCCAGCGGCTTCGCTGGCTTAAAAATCAGTGTATTTAATTGCAATTTTGAACATAAAAGTAGTAATTGTGAGTTAATCAAAAGATGACCGTTGAGTTTCTTACTATCTCTCAGTAAGTGCAACATTCTGAACCAAATAATTGAACCTTGACAAATCGCAAGCGCTTTTAAAAGCTTACTTGAATACAAAATTATTATTATTTGATTTGATTAGAGATAATCTATGTAATTCATTTAAATACACTATAAATTACAAATGCAATAATACACTAACTGCACACATTGACTATCACAAAATTGCAATTTTGCAATTTTTTGCAATTGCAAGCCATTTGCAATTTTGTCCTGGATACTATCTCCTGATGACGCTTTGGTCACGGGGCAAAACTATTGTCAAAGTGTGGAGCTCAGCAAAATAACGCCTAATTCTATAAATTACGAAACAATATATTCAAATTCAAATTCCAAATATTCTTTTTTTAATATGGAATATAGATAAGTTTTTAGCTTTTAATCATCCAGGATAAAGAGCTAATAAGAAAATAGCAGGTACAAAGCTGCTATTTTAAAAATATAATTGTTATCTATTTATATTTTTTTAACTTAAAATCTCAACAAGTCAAGATGATTTTATATCATAATTGTTGCTTGATATAAGGTTCATTGAATTTCTGCGATTTTTAAATAATGAAACGAGGTGTCACTTGCTTAAGAGTTTAATAGCGACTGACTTAATGATATACAAGAACATTACTTTATACTAATACGAATGCAACATGCCGCCCACCAAAGGACCCTATTAGTGTCCTTTAACAAAATACATGAATTTAAAGATACATGACTTGAACTTTAACATAAAAAAGGCAAAATATAAACATCTGAATTATTCTTACAAATATCTTAAATCTTAATGGGCATATTACTCTTTTAAATTATACATTGCAAATAGACATAAGATAATAACACAAAATTGCTTAGTTTACATTAATCTATATCAATGGGTAATGGACACAGTTTTGAGACTGATCTTTGCACTACATTATCACCTCCCTTGACGCTGTAAACCCTGGTCACACCATCAGGACCGGGATGTTTGTTTACGATACGACCTAACATCCATTTCCCAGGAGGGAGATTATCATTTTTAATATGCACGATTTGTCCTATTTCCAACTCCTTGACTTTTTTGTGCCATTTGCGTCTTTGTTGCAATTGCGAAAGATATTCTCCTTGCCATCTGCGCCAGAAACTGCCCATCAACCTTTGGAGATGTTGCCATCTCGACAGATGACTCATTGGTGTATCTTGAAGATTTGGATTGGGCATATTGATTGGAGCTTCTCCGACTAAAAAGTGGCCAGGCGTCAAAGGCGTAATACTATCAGTATCAGAATCGTCAATAGGACTTAAAGGCCTCGAATTCAGGCATGCTTCGATTTGGCAAAGAAGAGTATAAAATTCTTCATATGTATGGTTAACTGTCAAAATCCTTTTGAGATGATATTTCATCGATTTGACACCAGCTTCCCACAACCCACCCATGTGCGGACTGTAGGCTGGTATGAAATGCCACTGCGTTCCATCTTGTGCGAGTGATTCGGCAATAGATCCTTGAAATTCCAACTTTGCTTCGGACCATGCTAAAGTGAGGTCTTTGTTGGCACCAACAAAATTTCTACCTTGGTCACTCCAAAGATGTGCGCATTTGCCACGTCTAGCAACAAATCTTCTCATAGCAGCAATGAAAGATTCCGATGTCATGTCTCCAACGAGTTCAAGGTGTATCGCCTTTGTTGACATACAAATGAACACAGCTATATACGCTTTAGTTGTTCTAACTCCTCTACCCCTCGACATCAGTATTTGATATGGACCAGCAAAATCAACACCACTGTGCAAAAATGGCCTGTTTGGAGTTACTCTTTCACGAGGTAAGTCTCCCATTAGCTGTGATTTCACGACAGCAGTTTGTTTTGCACAGACAAGACATTTTCTAAATTTTAATTTAACCAAGTTCTTTGCTTTCAGGATCCAGTACTTCGCGCGCAAGTATCCCAGCATAAGTTGCGGTCCACCGTGCAACGTTTTTATATGAGCATCGGCAACAAGCAGCGCGGACAGGTAAGTATCGTGGTCAAGTATTATAGGATGTTTACTTTCTTCATTTATTTCAGCGTGACGTAACCTGCCGCCCACCCTGACGATATCTTCTTCATCAAGGTAAGGATTTAAGAACTTTAGTTTGCTATTTTCCTTTACTCTTTTATTATTTCTTAAGTATTTTATATCTTCATCAAAGCTTTCTTTCTGTACTAACTTAATGCATGTTTTTAATGCTTCATCTAACTCTGTAGTAGTGATAGCTGTTTCTTTATCCTTTAATTTATTACCCTTTAAAAATCTTTTGCAGTAAATTATAACATTAAGTAGTTCTTTCAAATTGTCAAAATTTTCAAACTTTCTTACTAAACTTTCTATATTAACTTTTATTTTCAGGTTCGCATGTATGACTTCCTTTCTTTCCAGGTTTGTTGTTATATTATTTGGTCTATTGAATTTAATTTCTCCCTTCTGTAGCCATTCTGGGCCCTTCCACCACATTTTCTTATGTTTCAGGTCTTGCAGAGGTATTCCTCGGGATGCTATGTCGGCGGGGTTTTCTTGTGATTGCACATGGTACCAATTATGATTTCCAATTTCTTCCAGTATTTCGACAACTCTATTTCTTACATATACATTCCATCTTGCAGGGTCTCCGAATAACCAGGACAGGACTATAGTGGAATCCGTCCAGGCATATATCTGACAAGAGGGTATTCTCATTGCTTCCTTTATTTGTTTCAGAAGACCAGCGAGTAGAACGGCTCCACAAAGCTCGAGACGAGGTAAGGATTTTGATTTTATTGAAGCCACCCGTGTTTTAGCTCCAATTATTGTGGTTTTTACTTTTCCTTCTGTAGTTTGCACTCTCAAAAAAGCAACAGCACCGTATGCTTGGGTTGATGCATCGCAGAATCCGTGGACAGAAACACAGCTCATTAGATTTTCAGTTGTCTGAAGCCATCGATCAACTTCAATTTCAGGTAAGTATTGGAAGCTGTTTCTTATATCTAGCCATTCTTCTGCAGTGGTTTGATCTATTTCTTCATCCCACGAAATGCCTTGTACCCACAGTTTCTGTATTAGTAATTTTGCAGGTAAAATTGACGGTGCCAACCACCCAAGTGGATCGAACAAACGTTGTACTTCAGCTAATATCGTTCTCTTCGTGATTTTATCTAATTTCAAAGGTAAGTTGAAGCTATATTTAAATTTGTCTGCACCCATATTCCAGTACAAGCCGAGTGCTCGGGTACTACCATCTAGTGTTATATCGAGTTTTACGCTGGAACTTCTTTTAGATGGTTCGAACTGCTTAAGAAACTCAGCGTTGTTAGAGCACCACTTTTGCAGTATAAAACCTCCCTTTCTTAGTATGAAATCAATTTCTTTAGCGGTAGTTATTGCTTCTTGAAGAGTATCCTTTCCAGACATAAGATCGTCCATGTAAAAGTCTTGCTTGATTATTGTAGCAGCATCCGGATGATTATAGCCTTCGTCTTCTGCGAGTTGATGCAAAGTGCAGACTGCTAAGAAAGGTGCAGATGCTGTTCCAAAAGTTACTCTGAGGAGCCGATAATCTTTCACAGGTTCATCTTTGTCTTTTCGCCACAGAACTCTTTGCAAATCGCTGTCTTCTTTCGTCACATGAATCTGACGATACATTTTTTGTATGTCGGCTACGAAGCATATTCTTTTCATCCGCCATCTTAGGATAAGACTTCTCATGTCGTCTTGTAATTGAGGGCCTACTAATAATTCTTCATTAAGTGAAATGCCGTTATTACCCTTCTGTGAAGCATTAAATACGGTTCTCACCTTAGATGTTTCTTTTTCTTCTTTAATAATAGCATGATGAGGTAAGTATATCGCTGGTTTATTAATCTCCTCTTGTGGTACTTCTTCCATGTGAGACATCTCTTTGTATTCTTCCATAACCTTAACGTACTCTTTCTTTAAACTTGGATCTCTGTCGAATCTTTTTTCTAATTGATATAATCTTTTTAGTGCTATATCTCTCGTATTTCCTTCTATCGACAATAAATTGTCTGCTTTTGTTGGTAACTTCACAATATATCTTCCATCTTCTGATCTGGTTGTAGTGGTTTTGTATATTTCTTCGCATTTTCTTTCTTCAGTTGTAGGTAGCCTTTTTTCATCTATGTTTTGCTCCCACATTTGTTTTAGCATATTATCTAGATCCAGATTCAGGTGCATTGTTATCATTTCATCTCTTAATATTTTCTCTAGTACGTTTCCAAATAGAATCCAACCCAGGTTTGTATTTTGTGCGCATGGAGTTCCTGGGGGACCCTTGATTAATTCACCCTTCATTATTTGGGCACATACGTCAACACCGAGCAGCATGTCAACTCGTCCTGGTTGGTTGAAATTAGGATCTGCCAGAACGAGTCCTTCCAGGTGGGGCCAGGTGCTTGTTGAGATGAATCTTGCAGGTAGTTGTGAAGTGAGTCGCGTTGGCATGATATAAGTCTTGATCTTAAGTTTGAATGTTGTATCATGTTGTGATAATATATGTACTTCTGTTGCATGTTTCACTGTGGTTCTTATAGAACCGACACCAGTAATCGTTCCATTTATTCCTGTCCTCTTCAGGCGTAATATTTGTGCCGCTCTTTCACTTAAAAAAGATGCTTGCGATCCATTATCTACTAGCGCTCTAACTGTTGTAGTGTTTCCATAATCATCCATTATCTTTACCAATGCAGTTGCCAGTAACGATGTACTTTGATGTTCGTCGAAGTCTCGCGAATCGATTCCCGTGTGGACTTGCACTTCTTCTTCATTGCTTTGATTGGATACCGTCGGTTGCTTAGGTTCATGTTGACCCGACGCGCTTGTCGTGCTTGACTGATGAAGTAGAGAGTGGTGTCGTTTTCGGCATATACGGCAAGTATGTGGAGCTCGACATTGTTTCGCTGCATGTCCCGGTGTAAGGCAGTTAAAGCATAAATTCTTGTCAGTGACGAATAAACTCCTTTCATTATATAAAAGTTTTACGAAGTCTTTGCAGTGTGGTTACCATCACATTTCAAACATTGTTTAGAGTTGGTGGCTATATGAAAAACTTTATCCTTTGTCCTTTCTCTTGTTGTAACTGGTGTACTAGATAATTCTAAAGTGCGAAATTTTGTTTCGAGAAATTTCCTTAAGTCTTCCCAGGTAGGCAATTGCTCCGGTTTCTCTTTATAGGAAAACTCTTCCCATTGTTGTTGGGTTTCCTGATCCAATTTTTGAACTAACAGGAAAATGATGATCGGATCCCAAGAGGCGGTCGAAATTTCCATATTTTGTAAACTGTTTAAAATTTCAGTACTTGAGTCTAAGAGCATTTTTATATTTTGAGCGGACTGTATATTTATTTTACGTTGAGCGAAAAGTCTTTTTAATAAAGAGTTTATAATGAGTCTTTTATTTCCAAAACGGTTTTTTAAGGTATCCCATGCGAGCGAGTAGTTGCTTTCTGTAATCTGAATATGTTTTAATAACGCGGATGCCTCGCCAGTGATGCTGGTCTTTAAGTAGTGTAGCTTCTGCACGGAACTGAGCGACGAGTCTTGATGCACCAATGATATAAAAAGATCTTGGTAGGTCGGCCACTCTTCATACACACCGGAGAAGGTAGGTAGCTGTATCCGCGGTAGTTTAGCCATTAAATTAACGTGATAATCACTACTCGAACTCGAACTCTGACTTCCGGAATTATCTTTATTTTCACACTGTGTTTTTGAAGTCAACATATCTTTAAGTGTAGCCAATAAATTTAAATAAATATCTTCCTGAATAAAGAATTCTTCTTTCACAAAGTACGGTAAAACATTGCGTTGTTCCCGCGTCGTGCACTTAACAAGGTCTTGATGCGCTTGCTTATATGTTGTCCAATATTCGTCGATATTTTTTATTCTAGCCTCAATATAGCCTTTAGTTAGTCTCTCTTTCGGACATTTCTTTAAATTATTGTTAGCCTTTTGAAAAAACTTCGCTGTTTCTTCCAAAACACCGATAATTTGGTCTTGAGTATTCGCCATGTTTCAACAAATCATTTAAATATTACTTCGTAATAAGTAAAACGCTCGAGTATCGCGTAAACAACTTCTTATCTGATCGGACGCGACGATCCTTTTTGTTCTCGCGGCTGCCACTCTTTAGTTAACTATCGCAGGTAAAAAATATTATGCGGCTCGATTATCGACCATATGTTGCTTGATATAAGGTTCATTGAATTTCTGCGATTTTTAAATAATGAAACGAGGTGTCACTTGCTTAAGAGTTTAATAGCGACTGACTTAATGATATACAAGAACATTACTTTATACTAATACGAATGCAACAATAATTATAAATAATAGTAATTGAATTTCAATATAAAAATGTGGAAATATGAGATTCTTCATATCTGCAAAAAGAATTAAGTAATCAAGATTTTTATTTGCACTAAGACAATATGAGATAAAATAATAGCTAAATATTTTAATATTTATACATTGACCATCACAACAATAGCCATTTGGTATCCGGTTGAGTAGAATAGACCACCCTCATTTTTTACCGAGATATCGCAAAATACTAAGGTGAGTTGTCGTCTGGCAGGCGGCCAGTCGTAAAAACACAGCCAAATCATGTGACAGCATGCTTATAACATGTTGTGCTGACGTCACTTAAAGTAGGATAAAAGCAGGGGGACGATGATGATCATCCCAGCAATAATAGATGTTACATACATACTTATTGAAATGAATTCATAAATAAGTGTAGGCCTAAGTTTAATTTATTTATCTTTTATATCAAAAATATCTATAATTACTTTACTATAAGTACTTTACGTTAGTACTGAGTTTTTATAAATAGTGTCTAATAATTATTATGTTTATTTATACATAGCTAATGAAATTGATGATAAAAATGCAATTGCAACTTTGGGGAAATTGGTGGAATAGTCCAGAATAGGAGCTGACCACCCGTCCTGCAACTACCAGCTACCCCGCAATTAGATGGATAGATAGATAGTTGTAAACCGAACGTTACTCACTCCTTGATTCCCCATCCAAATCAATTCTTCATACTTATCAAAAATCACAGAGGAGACACCGTAATCGCCTCCTCCATCGACAAGCACACCCGTACGAAGTTCGTACTCTGCATCCTTTTTAACAAGGAATGGCTTTGGGAACTCTGAATAAAAATAATTAGAATTATAAAGAAAAGTAGTTATTGGAAGTAAACCATAATGGTAGGGGAGCCCAAGAGGGGAATTTCCGCGTTACTAAAGCGCGTCAGAAAATTATATGGGGAGAAACGTTGCACCCTATAGTGTACCCCTACTATGTGCAAATTTAGCATCCAGGGCTCCCCTACTATAAGACATAGGGACATGCTGTCATGGACTTTTTTGTAGTCGTTTTATATATCAACATTCTCTAATACATTACTTTAGTGCATCTCTGCTGGTTTACGTGTCACATTGTTTTTTTTCACAACCACTCAACCTCTTTTTTTTATTTAGTAGTTCAAATTAAATTTTTTTTTATTAGTAAGAGCCTAGAGACACTGTTTTATCCTATAAATAATGTCAATAACCTATAATTAGCAGTGCAATTGTAATAAGAAAATATTTTTCATATTGTACTTATATGATAAGGCTAATTTCTTGTGCCAAATGTGTACCATATTTTACTCGAATGTGTTTAGAACGAATCTCTGAGATGCAAACATTTTGTTACATTCCCATTGCTGAGGGAGACTGGCAGCTGTAACAGCGCATTGGCCATGCCTTTGCCAGTCGAGGCCAAAGCTTTGTTAGCCAATATAATTATAACATAATATTTAATTGTCGTCATACAGAACAACATAATCTTTAAGATAAAGCTCCTTAATAAAAGAGTAAAAAAAATGTGTTATTGATCTTTTTTTTAATTTTTTATGTTATCATTTTTTTATTAACATATTTAATTATCATTAATCATTGAATAACTTGAAACTGAAGACCTGAGTCTATTAAAATCAATAACTTGTACAAAAGTGAACAAGATTTCATGTATAATCCAAATAAATGTAATAATCCAAATGATGTATTATAAAAAAATAAAAAATGTAGTGAAAAAGGAACTAATATTAATTATTAAAAAGGTCAGTTCCACAAATAAAAAATATCTAGTTTATAGAAAAATTACTTATTATCTAAAAAAAAAATTTAAAATGCCAACTAAGCAAAAAATAATTCCCAATTCAAAATTTCTATATTAAGTATAAATGGATTGGGTTTTCTTTACTTAAGAGTGACAATAAAATCTACGCGAGACTGAAATATTTAGTTCTAGTATAAATATATTATTGAAAATATTGATTTTCTTCAAGTTTTTTAAAATAACTAATTTACTAAAAACCTGTTGGGATTTGTACTGTTCTAGTTGATAACAAGACATCGCATTATTTCACGTCTCTTTTACAAGTTTGTATTACATATTGAAACGGTAAATAATTTACTATTACAGCGTCGACATTTTCCTAATAATTCGCACAAAGCACTTACCAGGCATCAAGTGTTCTGAAGGCATACGGATTTCGGGATAGTGGAATTCCATATCAGTTAACAAGTCCCCTTAATTTCGGGGTTACTTGAATGTAGAAGCAATGGAGAATACCGTTTTTATTCTTAAAACTAATTGAAATATTTTAGAATCGGCAAGTCGATAAAATCGATATACTTGCCATTTTTTGACAAGTCTACAAAGTGTTGCCAATTCCAAGAAACAGTGTTGCCAACAGTTCAATAAGCTTCCCACTAGATTCAACTTTCAAAACCACCAGAAAACCACTAACAAACTGAAATTTTACACTCTAAATGACCGCTAACCGCTAAATTTTCCACTAAAACAATTTTCGTTTTATGAAAGAAAATAAATATACAAATAATTAGTTTCCTTTATTATTACTTATTAAAAAATTAGCAAATTAATATCACAAAATTTACATTTCGCTACTCGACCCGTAGTATTTCAGATACCTACGAGCCAAGAATCCCGCTGCGTATATTGTGATTTTTGCATAGTTACGCGTTAATAAATTCGCTCAGTTAATAATTATGAGCCAAACCAAAATGAATAATTATGAGCCCATGAGCGTTACTGAACGATAAACCCTTCTAACTTCTAAGTATAAGTATTCACTATTCAGAATAAAATATGAAGTGAGAAAACCCCGAGTATAAAATATAAGTTTAGAAAAATATTAGGTGGAAAATCCTCGCATGTAGAGAAACGTAGACGACTAATTCTTGCCGATCAGTTAAGCCTACGCAAGTAAAGTAAAGTAATATCTACCAGGTATACCAGCTATAATCAGCTTTTTTTTCTAAAACAAACCATTTTTTCATAGGAAGGAAAAAAGATATTTCATTCAAAATACACATTTTTGTCATCTCTCAGGTACTACATGGATAACATACCAAAAAATTTTTTCGTTTTTCGAGGCAAACCACTTTTCAAGCCAATTTTGGAGGTTGCGGCTCAGCGAGCAAATGGCACAGCGACGAAAACGATGATAGTCGGATGGGGCCAGTTCTGGTGAATAAGCGGTATGGAGTAGCATCTAATAGTTGAGCGTCTCTAAGTAATTTTGAACCCTCTTTTGATGTGTGTGACGGAGCAATATCATGGAGGAAAATTAGCTTATATTCTGGCCTTTTTTCCTTCATAGCATCTCAAAATTGTATTATCTATCGGTGGTAACGGTGCACTTCGATAGTTTCAACAGATTTCAGCACTTTATAATAGATAATTATGCCCCGCTGATGACACCATACGCGCAGCATCGTCCTCCGCCCGAAGTGATTCCGTCTTCGAGTGGATGTTGAAGGTCGGCCGGGATGAATCCACGGTTTTTTTGTTTAGGATTGTCATGAATTAAGATTTTGTATGAAATGACAAATAATGTTGACTCAATATTGTTGACCGAGGTCGTACTCTTAAAAATAAAAATATGGCATGGTCATATCCGATTCATATGTTCATTAACATTTAACACCGACCATAAGCAAACAGCGGATTTAAGCTTGTACACCAATGTATATATGCATATTCAAAAAGGAAAACGAACAGATATTTAATAATCATCGTAATATGGAAGTAAATCTAACTTTTTAACTGCTAATATATTTTACCAAGACCACCAAAAAAACCACTAGCCACTAAAAGCAATATTTGGCCACTAAGTGGGTAGTTAAAACCACCAGTTCTAGTGGAAAATCCACTAAGATGGCAACACTGCCAAGAAAATAAAAACACTAACAGTAGCTCACCAATAACAAAAACAGTAGGTAAAGTAAAAAAAACACATTTCATACTGCACTCAGATAGGTAATGTCTACTTTTATTATTAACTATGAGTTATAATATATTATTATATGGATCAAAATATATTTTATTCTAAAGATAATAACCCTTTAAAACAGAAATATTCTGTTGAAATATTCATTCATCTGCCTTTCTGTGGCTTTAATGAAACGAAACTTCTGACCAGATTTGACATCATACTACTTATCCTATATAGTGTATTATCTATGATACTACTGACTGATATTTCTTATAACGATAAATGTTTCGAAAGGGCTTTTCCGCTTTAGTCTGTAGCAGTCATTCTCACACATAGTGCAATAGGTGGCGCATGACATGACAGAACATGTTGAAAAACAGTAAAAATTAGGAATTAAACAGTAACAGGGGCCTTAACACAGTCGACTGTTAAACATTAGGATTTAGGGTTGGCAACACTGGCTCTGGAGCACAGATTATCAGGTCTTAAAAATACACTAAAAAGTAAAAACTATAAATATATAAGTATGTACTAAAATAAAATGCATAAACCCAATGTTATATTCATAATTATTTCATTACTATAATGTTTATTTTATTTACAGATTTGGTACATGGATAGAAGTAAAACAAAGCATTGGTCTTTACATATAGGTATAATATTTTTGGTCTAGTGCATAAAGTGCAACTTGAAATAATTTTTAAGATATTCTCATTGGTAGGATTCTAGTTTAGTTTATAACAGTGTTACTTTATGACAATCTTTAATACAGAAATTATTATTAGAAAGTCTCAAGTTCAGTAATACAACATCAATGATGTCAACGAAGCTTACAAGTACATATAGTCTATTTTTTAACTGTTTAATACATGCAACCTTAAATTTGTAGAATTAATAACTTTGCGAAGTTCCATAATGCAAAAATACGGATATTTTGTTATAATCTGAGAAAATATTACCGTTGCAATTTACTTCCTCAATAACATATTTTATGAACCTGGTCTGTATTGTAATACTGTGTCTGTATTGTAATACTTTAGCTGTATAAACTATTTAATAATTATGTAATGAAATAATATGGGGGCATATATTCATATATATTTTTTAAATTTATTTATTCTTTTTTCAGTTCACTGATGTTGGTAGGAAATGCTGGTAGTAGCTCTTCGTAAACTCTGTCATAAGGTCGGGCATAGCTTCTGGAAGTGTGGTAATGAGCCTGGCTGGGTTGCCAGAATATCTTGCAAACGATGGTACAACAGTTTCAGCTGGCAGCACTGAATTGTCTTCAATCATGCAACAATCTTTTAATACACACCTTCTACCCTAAAATTTAAAATATTAATTTTTATATCAATGTTTTTATTTAGTTAATTATAACAATTTTAGTAAAGTATGTCTATATGTGACTATGCAGGGATTCCTATAGACAGTTAAACATGAACAAGCTTTTAACATATTGATATTGAAAAAATATCTACTATTTTTTTACTTTATCTAATACATACAAACACTTATGCTTTAAATTTACATAAATAACTTTTTAAAAGATGTGACAATGACACATGGAATGTCTCTTTTTTAGTTTTTTTTCTGTGTAAATTAAAAAAAGTATATTTTTTATTATACATTGATTAATCTTTACTTACTATGACAACATTTTTTCCTATATACACATATGAGCCAACAACTGCAGCATTTACAACCGTATTTTCTCCTACAAATACATGGTCACCCATTTGTAAAGGGAAGAAGGCTACTCTGAAATTGATATAATCTGTGTTTATGTTCCAAATTAGATAGAAATATAAACAAAAATTTATATAAAAATTTAAGAATTGACAAACTGTCTTCTTTATTATCAGTATGAACATTGCAGACAAATCTACTGATCATACAAGTATAGCTGCACATAACATATGAGCAAAATGACTGATAATCTTCAAGAAACAAAAGTGAATAAAATGTTTTATTATAATCCATGATAAAAGAAAATATATGTTACGTAAAATGTAAAGTATAAAATCGCAAAGCAATTTCCTATGAAAAAATTTATTCAATGGTCATTTTGTTGAGGAGTCTATCTTTAAAAATGCTTCAGGTACAGGGCGAAACGTTTGTTCAGATTGTGGTACTGGTATGCAAAATGTATTTTGTATTGGGTAGTGCATGAGATTTATGAATTCTGTGATTATCAGGTATACAATCAGAAAATAAACTAAACATGATACAATATTTTTATAAATTTTGATAATCTTGTAATTTGATAATGTTTGTGGTGCAATTAACATTGAGATTATCAAACTAAATAGTCAGTATTTACAAATATAAAACATACAACAATCATGATTACAATGGCAAATATTTTAAAGAAAATTAATATTTTCAATTAGTAGCATCACAAGCTTTTCTTGTAAAAGAAAATATCACACTAGCAACAAAACTGCAACACTGGCATATCCCCAGAGAATTTAAAATAAGGTTAGTGATTGAAAAATGGATGCTATTGCCTGGTAGTGGTGATGTTACAGGCTGCTATTTTTTTTAATCATAAAATAATCTATGCATTCAAAATGGCTGAAATAATATTTAATGATATTTTTTTCTGGTACATAAAGTTTTTATCATCACATACTACATTATGTATATATGCTGTCTCGTATCTGGCTGAGTAGAATAGTCCGACCTCATTTCTTACTGAGGTGTCATAAAAGGCGACTAAGGGAAGTCGACTTGCTGTGTGGTATCCGGCAGAGTAGAATAGACCAACCTCATTTCTTACCAAGGTGTCGTAAAATACGACACAGGTAAGTTGACGTCAGGCAGGCGGCCGGTCGTATAACGCAGCCAAATCATGTGACAGCATATTTATAACATGTTGTGCCGACCCCACTTAGAGTGGGATAAGGGCAAGAAGATGATGATACTACATTATGTATATCTAAGAAAAAGTTATAGGTACCATACCCTTTGCTAAATTTCTTAAATGGTGGTCTGATAACAGAACCTTTGCTTATTATACAAAATCTGCCAGTTTTCACATTAGCTAAGTCTCCTCTAATGATAGCATCACTTTGTACTATGACTTTACCATGTAATACTATATTTTGAGATCCACAAAGAACTGTTTGCCTGCTTACTTTATTGCCAGAGGCCTGGGAATAATAAATACAATATAATTATTTAGAAATACAATTATGCATTTTTGAACAAAGTACAAGTAAATACTGTAAATATAATAAATTATACATACAGTAACATATAAACATTCTTCTTTTTGGGTGGAATAGTCCGAAATAGGAGCTGACCACCCGTCCTGCACCGACAGGCGTCGCCGAAATTAGATAGAACATATAAATATATATCAACAACTGAATTTTTACTCACAGTTTCTACATATTCTGACTTATTGTAATACGTGTCTTGAAGTTCCATTATTTAAGACTGCAGTATTATTATACGTAATTAATACTCTATGTTTAAATTCTTATTAGGGAATGTTTTAATATAATTTTTATACAGTTATGAGTAATTTAATGCAAATCATAATCTATGAGCACATATGTAAATCATAACAAAGTATAATGACTTATGACACTTGACAGTTTGTTTGTCTATCTGTGCATAGTTCTGCGGTCAGTAGTCTCTAGTCTTTGTGTCTTTGCTACAGACATTAGTAACCTATGTTAGTAGTACCGACTCAAATTTTCATGTATTTCTACATGAAAATTTGAGTTTAAAGCAAAAATGGTTTATATGGGTTATGGATGAAGAAGTAGAAAACACTTTATAGAATTTAGTGCCATCTATACCTCATGGTGATAACTAAATTATACGCACCCAAAGAGCACCCGTTGTGATTGTACGACTTTGATTGTAGGATCGTCGGCAAAAAGAAAACAGGAATGTTAAAAAATTAAATTTCTTGCCTACATGTATTAATAGATCTTTTCCTGCCCCAACAACTAAAATCTACTTTAAGACATTAAACTAGTTTAAGACTTAAGAAACAATTAAGTATATTATACAACAACAAACTAGCCAATATGCTATATAAGCATTTGCGACTTTTAATATGTAAAAATAGTTTTTAAATTTAACTGACTTGTCGTAAGAGTTAATAAAAAAATAATAATAACTTTTATTATTTATTTTATAATTACCATGATAATATGCCATAAATACTATAAAAGCATAGTTAAAAAAAATTACCATAAAGATACACGATAGGATTTTTTTTAATTCGTAGATTTACATTGGCATACCTTTGCCTGATTCAAAAAAAATCAACACAAAAGCCGGTATTTTTAATTGGAATTTCCCGGTAAAAATAAATCTGCAACAAAAGAGACTAACAAGTAATTGATTAAATTGAAATGGATCGATATGTTATAAGAGAGCAAAGGAATGCGGGAGGTAATGTTTTTGGTTTTAGTTTTTAATTAGTATAACAACATTTTTCATACAATCGTGAAATATGTTTTTATAATTTTCATACATTCGAAGACGTTCGATAGAGCAAATCGAACTCTTGCTTTTTCTGAATACGGATATTTCGGAAAACACAAAATATTTAATATTCGTTACTGATTAGTAAAATCATAAATGATTCGCAAATACTACCAGTTCATAATATTCTTTATTTAAATAAACTCCTAAGCATCTATTTTTGAATCGTCAACTTAACTATTATATTATTTTAGCCGCGACTTCGTTCGCGTAGACTTTTGTCGTACGATAGATTGATAATAGATGGCGCTTTTCAATGTCTTCCTATTCCTGTAGAATTAAAAGGATTTATATAGCGTATATGTTACCTCGGTGTATAAGGAATATACTGCGTCCATCATATTATCAGTCTTTTGACAGCTCACGCTCATTAAGTTTTGTATTGCTTACGTACAAATATCATACAAATAATATTTGTACTTTATGGATGGGTACCGCCCACTTAGTGATGTCACACATAATGGTTACTACGATTATGCCACAGATTAAAAATAATCGGTAGAAATCGATGTTACGAGTATTAAAAGACATTTAATAACATTATATAAAGTTTTACTTTCTTCTTAGTTAATACATGAATACAAATAAAACAATCAGGATATTTTAATTTATTTTATTAGCACGAGTCGTCGGAATGATAATCAACACTAGACTCCTCCGATGAGGAGTCTTCAGTAGCAGTTATTATTAGCTCTTGTGTAGAATATATTATCAAACGCAATATCACGTTCCCAATCAGAGAATATTACTCTTTTAGTTCTTTCCACCACACTTGCCCAGTTCTCGGCCGTTACGTGGGTGCAAGCATTTTTTTAGCAATTGCAACATTTTATTCGCTGTGAATGGGGGGCTTGTATTGCATCTCGCAGCATGCCCTTTTACTTGTGCCCATATAAGTTCTATTGCGTTGTACTGGCAGTGGTATGGAGGAATCCGAAGAACAGTATGGCCATATTCTGCTGCCATTTCATTGATTACATAGCGTTTTGCTCTCTTTTTGGTTTTTAATATTTTTATTAATTCAACTTTTAACATTGAGTCGTCCACATTTTCTCCATTGTCCCGAAGCCAATTAATTATTTCATGCTTTTTATTAGCCTTTGTTGGCATTTTGTCAATTTGACGGGAGTGGTAGGGCGCATTATCAATAAAAATTATTGATGGTTCTTCCAATGAAATGAGCATTTTTTTGAACCACTCTTCATACACATTTGCATTCATCTCTTCGTGGTAGTCATTTGATTTCTTCGATTTAAATGCCAACAGTGCGTCTTGTACAAATCCTTTTGCTGTACCTGCATGGCAAATGATTAGGCGCTCACCTTTTCCCATTGGTACTGAGGAAGTGGAATCAGCAGTATCATCAGTCCAGAAACGAGATAGTGTGTGGTTAGCGTTGAGCCATGTTTTATCCGTGAAAACAATATTTGCCCAATCTTGTATTTTCTTTGCCTCTCTTAAAAAATCACAACGTGCTATAGCTATATCTGTGCGTTCCATTAATAATTTTCTTTTATTTAACTTTTTATATGAAAAGCCAATTGTGTTCAAAACTTTGACCAAAGAAGATTTTTCACCATGAAATAGACCACTTCTTTTCAAAGAAACAATAAGTTTTCTCAAAGTTGGAATTTCTTTTCTCAAGTAGTAATCATATACATGACGACGAATAGCGTCAGCGTCAAAGTCATCAACAGCTGTCACCTTATGAGCCCGGCGCTTTCTTTTTGGTGTAGATGGTTTGTTTTGCTCCAAGCCGCTCCTGCCGTAGGCATCAGTAGTGATTTTAGTCACAGTTGATAGACTGATCCCCAACGCGGCTGCAACACGGTTTCGGACTTGCGTGATAGGTATAAGAGGTCCGCCATTTTGATTTTCTTGCTCAAAATACTCATGAAGTTTTAACACTAACTGTCTCGATTGTGCTTTTAACACACGTCCTTTCGGCATTTTCACGATCAATTAATATAAGTTTCACAAAAGTTTTTCCGAGGAATAAAGCTACTTAACTCAAGGTGTAACAGATGCGAGAGAACACTCAGCGAACGTAAATGCGTGTGACTATCACGGGCGTTTCGTTGAGAGTGACAGATCACGTCAAAATGGCGGCCGAGCGGAAGGTCTGTTGATGTTGCCAGTTGATGTATAATATATTTTTTATGATTATAATAAATACACACGGATTAACATTTATTTTCAAAAAACTAAGGCAATATTAAATCAAAATGTTGATTTCTATATCTGTTATTAGTTTACGTAGGTTATCATTAATCGAATTACTTAGGTACGTAATTTGATTAATGATAGTAGGTACTATAATCGGAATGGTATCGCATACGAGAATCTTTAGGACATCACTAAATATGTAAATCGTCAATCTGTCAAAAGATGGTTAATATAATGGACAGTGTATAATTGTGCCAAACTTCATCGATTATGGTTCATTGGATTCGCTGTGAAAGTGTAACAAACATGCATCCATACCCACAAACTTTCGCATTTATATTATAAGTAGGATTAGATTTATATCAATTTATGGGAATTTTACTTATTTATTTTACTTATCAAAAATCAAGTTCAAAAACTTACAAAATTAAAATTTAAACTTTTTAATTTATACTTATTCTCACAAACGACGGTCGACGGTATCTTTTCCAAGATTTCAAAATTTTTAAGACCATATAAGGTCCTACTATTATGTAATATTCAATAGTAATATTTAATTTGCCATGTTTAAAATTCGTCCCTGAAGCTGCCTGAGCTGAAGCGTAATTTTAAAGAAGAACATTGTCTAGTATATATTTGTAGTACACCTCCGCTGAGGAACTCGTTGCAGAAAATGGGACAAATCTTTGTCTAACCTTATTGATATAATCTTAGTGAAGGCGTAGATTTGTAGGCAACAAATTTTATGTATGCCGCTTTCCTGGCAATAGAAAGTAAAGTTCAGCTGCATTGATATTGGTTCACCAATATTGGTTGGATTCGCCGTGAAAGAGTAACGAACATAATCGATAATCACCAACTTTCGCATTTATAATATTAGTAGGAAGTATGGATTCATAAACACCTGTGGCATTTAACGTTTTTCAGATTATCCCGAGGGAAATCAAATGATAACACTCCCAGCGACTAGTTCGGGAAATAATGTTATTACGTAAGTAGCCAGTAGGTAGAATGACTCTAAGGATTTACGCTTTTTGCTATCCGTCCTGAGTAGGAAAGACCACCCTCATTTCTTACCTAGGTGTCGTAAAAAACGATTAAGGTAACTCAATCCACCGTGTGGTAAGAAATGAGGGTGGCCTCATTTCTTACCTAGGTGTCGTAAAAAACGATTAAGGTAACTCAATCCAACGTGTGGTATCCGGCTGAGTAGAATAGACCACCCTCTTTCTTACCCAGGTGTCGTAAAAGGCGACTAATGTAAGTTAACCTGCCGTGTGTTATCCGGTTGAGTAGATTAGACCAACCTGTTGTCTACCGAAGTGTCATAAAAGGCGACTGAGGTAACTCGATCCGCCGTGTGGTATTCAGCTGAGTAGAATATACCACTCTCATTTCTTACCGAGTTGTCGTAAAATACGTCTAAGGTAAGTTAACGTCAGGCAGACCGGCCGTAAAATACAAAGCTAATTACAACAACATGTTAACAACATGTTGTGCCGACCCCACTTAGAGTGGGATAAGGTCAGGATGATGATGACATTGTGTTATCTATAGCATTTGCTTATATAAATTTCATTATACAACTGTGAGTTTTATTTACAGCCATGAAAATATGTATTACGGTGGTTACGGTGGGAATATTCAAAAAACAAACATACAGCATTTAGGAACGCCTAGATTAGTTGCGCCTCAGGTAAAAGTATTAAGACTAACTCTTATTTTATTTTTATCCACAATTTGTTATTTTACGTTTTATCTTTTATATTTTGTTCTGTTACTAAGCATATTAATATTTTACTTACTCTGTTAATGTAAATAATCAAATTCAAATTCAAAATATTATTTATTCAAATAAACTTGTAAACAAGTGCTTTTGAATCGTCAACTCTACTGCTGGTTCGGAAAGCTGTTCCTACCGAGAAGAGCCAGCAAGAAACTCGGCGGTTGCTCTTTTAAAAATATAATTCTTAATACTATTTACATTCAGTCGTTACTGTCTTGTACAGGTCCAAAGAGAGCTATATCCACACATTCTTATCTTCTAAATAATCTTCAAGAGTATAGTAGGCTTTCTGTATCAACCTCTTTTTAACAGTGTTTTTAAACTGCTGCAATGGCAAAGCTGAAATTGATTGCGGAATTTTATTATAGAATCTTATACCAAAACCCACAAACGAGTTACGCACTTTTGCAAGGCGCAAAGCAGGAGCCGCAAGCTTATGTCGGTTCCTGCTTTGTCTATTGTACACATCACCTATCGTTTTATTAATCTATTCATAATTATTGTAATCTATTTATGGCCTTATTGTACTGTTTGGAATTTTCTAAAAGTATTATCTGTAACGCTGATGCAAAATAAATAAATAAAATAAAAGACATCTTAAAATAATACATGTTTGTAAATTTAAAGAATTTAATTTAATTAATTGTAGCCGTGTCGTATCCGGCTGAGTATAGACCACCCTTTTCCTTACCGAGGTGTCGTAAAATATCAGGTAAATTGACGTCAGACAAGTGTCCGGTCGTAAAACACGTAGCGCAATCATGTGACACATGTTGTAACATGTTGTGCCAAGTGCCAAGTGTGATAAGGGCAGGAGGATGATGTTAGAAATTTTCAGGCTATTCAAGGACAAGGTCAACTCGTCCCTGGCATGAATCCAAGTTATTTATCAGCACAATTTAACAGTGATACTGCATTTACACCAACAAGTAAGTTATGTGTAAATACTATCCTTTCCTACTAATATTATAAATGCGAAAGTTTGTGAGTATGAATGGATATTTGTTACACTTACACGGCGGACCAAAATTAATGAAAATTGGAACAATTATTCCTTATACACCGGAATAACATATAAGCTTTAGAAATCCTGTTAATTCTACATGAATAGGAAGACACTAAAAAGCGTCATCTATTAATTAAGATAAAATAATAAAAAAATAAAATTTAATTTGAAAATGCAGCGAATAACAGGACGACTAATATAACTACAATATTAACATACATATTATATCAAATTGTTTATGCATTTAATTAACTATTTAACTATCAACTCTATCAGGTCACAGAGAACAGTCATTATCTGCCTTCAATGCTTTCGGTAGCGATTATCAAAATCGCAATTTCATGGGACCTGAACTAAACAAAGGGAATTTCAAACATGCTGAAGCAGCTTATCGTAGTTTTAACGTATCTGAAACAAACCGTCCAAATGATAGCAATTTCATTCGAAATGAGCCTAATAAACGCAATTTTAATGCAACTGAAGTAAATATTCGTAATTTTAACAACGCTGAAGCAACTTATACAAAAAATGAAGGGATTCATAAATTTTATGCAGCACAAAGAACACCAGATAGTAAGTTTGGAAAAAAAAGTGTTTTAATCCGTATAATATTTGTATCCGGCTGAGTAGAATACACCACCCTAATTTCTTACCGAGATGACGTAAAAGACGACTAAGGTAACGTCAGGCAGGCTGGCGGTCCTAAAATAAGTAGCCAAAACATGTAACGACATGTTGTGCTAGTGGAGAGTGGATAGGAGAGTGATGATATGATAAAATTGAATATTCTTCTTCTTCTTTTTCTCACCTTATAGAAGTCCACTGCCATGGGAAGCCATGATTTTCATAAAACATGATAAAGTGCCGTTTGGATCCAGAATAACATTAATTATTATTAATTTAAAGTTTTTTTAATGGTTTTGCAACATAAAAAGTATTTCTTGTATTAATATATGTCACACAAATAGTTGCTTACAATAATCTTGAAAACATAACATAAAACATTACAATCTATTTTATTTTGGTATATAGAACGAAAATTTACTAAAAATTTAATTATTAGTTATATTATAATTAACTGTTATTAAAATACTTTTTTTTACTTTAGAAATAAGAGGCGTTTTTTCATAAGTCATAATCAATTTTCTTTGTTTGACTATATAAAACCTTGGTGCTTTGAACACATAAAAAAAAAAATAACGGCTCTCCGCGCCTCTCCGCCGATCACCTTACCTCTCCGCACCACATCCATCTGACCTCCGTCATTACTTCCGTTACACTATTAATTGTATTTTTTTCTTGTTTTAACAAAAACTGTGGTTGAACGCAAAGTTCCAAAGCCTGAACCAATGCTAGCTTGTAAGATGCCTACTCCAAAAAAATCTTTCGAAATTCAGCAGAAAGGCCTTCTTGTGGCTCCAGGTATGCATAGTCAATAGGTATTTTATATATTGTAATATATAACTCATGTGTTTTAATCATCATATACCATAATCATATATGTGTTTTATGCGGTAACCCAGCGGTAACACCGTGCGACTCTTTCGAGGAGGTCACGGCGACAAACCTGGGCAGACACCAATGAGTTTTTCTGTTAAAACTTATGTGTCTAATTGATAATTGCAATTTATCACACGCTTTTGGGTGAAGGAAAACATCGTGAGGAAACCTGTATATCTCTAGAGAATTCTGAGGTATATGTGAAACCTACCAATCCGCATTGGAGCAGCGTGGTAGGTCTTAGCTCCAACCCTTCTCTCCAAAAACGGAGAGAAGAGGCCTATTCTCAGCAGTGGGATAGCAACAGGACGCTACTTACTTTACTTATTATATGTGTTTTTATCATCAATAATCATGTATGTAATAAAAAAAGATCTAAATAAAGATTTAAAATAGATTCAATACAAAATTGAAAGAATGGTTGGCACAAAATAGTTTTATAAATATTTAAATGTAAATATATAAATAACGTATGGTATCCGGCTGAATAGTACCACCCCCATTTCTTACCGAGGTGTCGTAAAAGGCGACTAAGGTAAGTTGACGTCAGGTAGGCGGCCGGTCGTAAGATAAGTAGCCAAATCATGTGACAACATGTGACTTTTATACTGACCCCACTTAAAGTTGGATAAGGGCAGGAGGAAAAAAAAAAATAAAGTAATTTAATTATATTGTTTTTACTAACATCATCTTCCTGCCCTTATGCCACTCTAAGTGGGGTCGGCACAACATGTTATAAACATGCTGTCACATGATTTGGCTGCGCTTTCACGACCGGCCGCCTGCCTGACATCAACTTACCTCTGTCGTGTTTTACAACACCTCGGTAAGAAAGAGGGTGGTCTATTCTACTAAACCGGATACCACACGGTGGGTCAACTTACCTTAGTCGCCTTTTACGACACCTCGGTAAAAAAATGAGGTTGGTCTATTCTACTCAGCCGGATACCACTCGGCAGGTCGACTTACCTTAGTCGCCTTTTACGACACCTCGGTAAGAAATGAGGGTGGTACTATTCTATTCAGCCGGATACCACACGGCGTATTGTTTTTTACTAACAATAAACTCAATTCAATTCTAGCTTTAAAGAAACAAAAGGAAAATGATTCATCAAAGCCTGAAGAGCAGAGACAAATGAAAACAAGGGTGGATAAATTAAAAGTAAGCGTATAATAGAAGCAAGTTCTATAATTTAGTTTTGGAACTTTAGTCTATTCTTATACGAAACAAATATTTGAATTAATTTTCACATATTATTCACTTTTGCTATAAACACCGACTCAACTGCAAGATGTGGTTTATTTCAGATTGGATTTATTTGAATTTATGCAAATTTTTTTTAGATATGACAATGATAATTTATTTTTTTATTTATAGATCACCAACAAAATACACACTTTACATTACTCTAATACATTGAACAACTTAAAATAGGTAGTAGTTTAATTAAAGGTAATAAAAACTTTCAAACTAAGTTACGACAACTGAGGGATATAATTTAACTATAGTAATTTTATATAATCGTTAAGTTAAAAAAAGAAAGAATTAATAAAAAAGAAAATTAATACAACCTGTAAAAAAAAAACTGAGATTTGATTTCGGGTTATATAAAGTATAAATACCTAATAAGTATAAATATAAATATACTTACATTTATATTTATTCTCATATGGCCAATGACAAACGATTGCCAAGATTTCAAAATTTTGAAGACCATATAAGGCTGTTATGTAATATTCAGTAGTAAAATATAATTTTCCATGTTTTATATTTCTTAACTTCCCTGATTGAAAGCGTAATTTTAAGGAAGAACATTGTCCAGTATATATTTGTAGTAAAAATCCACTGAGGAACTCGTTGCAGAAATGGGACAAATCTTTGTTTAACCTCTTTGATATAATCTTAGTGAAGGCGTAGATTTGTAGGCAATAAAATTTACGTATGCTGCCATCCTGGCAATAGAAGGTAAAGCTCAGCTACACTTACCAAACTAAGACTCCATACGAGCATATTATTCTTCAAAGTATCAGGAGATGATTTAATTAAGTAAAAGTAAGAACACTCCATAACAAAGACAAGACAAGCGTTGATGTTAAAGTCAGATTGCACACAGTAACTACAAACACGCGATAACATGAAAAGGAGAAGCCAAAACTTCGAGAAATTTTAAACAGTATATTCACTGCCCATAAAGTGATTCCATTTTGCAGATATCTATCGTTTATTGCTTTAAAACGTTCTAAAGACATGTTATCAAGTAATAGACTTTACACTTTTGTCGTTTACTATATAGTTAAAAACATACTGGCAAAAGAGAAAAAATAGTGGGATGACACCAAAGAATACTAATGAAAATTTTTTCATATTCAGAAAGGGCAGATTATTATATTAGTTTTAAGACAAATGAGCCTTAAAGTTATAACGCACTAAGATTTAATTAATTTAATATGCCTGTCCCGTCTATCCAAACTAATTAGCTGTGTAAAGTATGAAAACTGCTTCAATTTAGTTTTATACGCGATAAATTAAATGAAAATCTGAGCCGCCTTTATACGGGGGTTAGATCTTAATTAAATCTTTTACCTTTCCGTGTGACGGTGGCACGAATAGGGATATCGCGGTGCTTTCTTGTCATAAAACGAAAACTTAAAGGAATTGCCCGTCATAAAAGTAAATGCATCACTTTTCTCCTTTGTCGTCCAAGTAATAACGAGTGATTTTGCCGCCAGTAAATAAAGATTGTTGGGGACATCGATGGCGGGGCGCAATATCCGTCCCGGCCGTCGTTTTGTCTTAAAAAACCTGGAGCTTCCGTGGAATGATCTGTACTACGAACGACTAAAAATTATCGAAGACTAGGATAGGATGAAATGTTTTTGAAATGTCATTTTTTACTGATCAGCAATATCTATCTTTCTTTTTTCCTGTAACGTTTACTTATATTTATTAGCCGTGTGGTAACCGGCTAAGTAGAATAGTACCACCCTCAATTCTTACCAAGGTGTCGTAAAAGGCGACTAAGGTAAGTCGACCCGCCGTGTGGTATCCGGCTGAGTAGAATAGACCACCCTCATTTCTTACCAAGGTGTCGTAAAAGGCGACTAAGGTAAGTTGACTAACCGTGTGGTATCCAGTTAAGTAGAATAGACCACCCTTTTTCTTATCGAGGTGTCGTAAAATACGACTAGTCATGACCACGCCAAATCATGTGACAACATGTTTATAACATGTTGTGCCGACCCCACTTGGAGTGGAATAAGGGCAGGAAGATGATGAGATGATGATGTTTACTTATATTTATGTTGATTACAATGTGGTAAATGGTCCTTCGAGCCGGATTATCATTCCTAATATTGTAAGAGTTATTTTTTATATTGTTCCGTCTATGATTTATTTATTGATAACGTTTTAAGAATCACAACGATTTACACTCTCACTTATTCACTCTCACTATTATTTATACACCATATTGACAATGAAAAAACAACTACCTGAAATATCTTTTCTCACAGGAATTGTATGCGATCGGTACAAAAGTATTTTCTGGTCCTGTTGAAAAAATTCTTCAATGGCATAAGTCTATCAAGGATATAGGTGCAACGGTATTATATGAAGTTGTAGGTAAGTGCGTATTTATGTATTTGGCCAGATTATTTACAAGTATTGTGAGGTACGTCTCTCTTTGTTGTATTTCATGTATGTTTATTCATTTTCACTTATATTAATAATTTCACATTTGAAACAAGTTTTAGGGCCTCTTTTTAGCCATGAATACGATCCCATATCTTTACAATTTTTTTGTAATAAATATAAAAACAATGTTATGACAATCTTAAGAGTCACTAATGACTTAGTTAAAAAAGATTGCATGGTGTCGAATTTTTATCATTTACGCCTGATGATTTGATCAGTTTATCATCAACAATTTGTATTAAAGTATGTATTTAAAAATATATAAGTATATATTCACCAGTTCTCTGTCTACCATAACACAACTATTAGGTTACTTACTTTGGGGACGGACGACCGTGTGTGTAAGTGTCCAATATATTCATTTAACAATTATACAACGTTAAAAGGACAGGGTTCAATATTTGTGGCCGCCCTCATGACGAAAACGTCAAATAAAAAAGTCCTTCGTAGCCAGATATATAAAATTCAGCTCGTGAAGAAATAGTGCTGTTAAGTTTCTTATTCCCTTACTTAGAATAACTTAATTGCTTAAATTTATTAAAATTTAAAGTTGATGAAAGAGCTCAAAAAGTGTAAATGTTTTGTAAATTATATAACAATATAAAGCTAATAATTAAATATTTTTTACAATGAGATTTTCGTATTAGTGCAACGGTAATGAAAATGTTATGGTTATAGGTAAGTGTGTAAATGTCAGAGAAGGTGAAGGTACTGCCAAAACCCTTGTGGTAAGAGATGACAATGGCCCCGCAATCCAAGTCGTTTACTACGAAATCGATTTCTTGCTGCCAGAAATAAAGATTCCTAGTATTATAAGGTAAAAGTATATAATAAAACGACTTTGAATCCATTCTGCCAAATGTACGGGCAATTTTAATTAAGTTACAATTTTTATTTACTACTTTTATACTTGTTATTTACTACTTTTACAGCTTTTACACTTTTTATTTACTAAAAAAAGTAAGTAAGTAAGTTACTATCCCAGTGCTGAGAATAGGCCTCTTCTCTCCGTTTTTGGAGAGAAAGTTTGGAGCTAAGATCTACCACACTGCTCCAATGCGGATTGGTAGGTTACACATATCTCCAGAATTCTCTAGGGATATGCAGGATTCTTCACGATGTTTTCCTTCACCGAAAAGCGTGTGATAAATTGCAAATATCAATAAGACACATAAGTTTTAACAGAAAAACTCATTAGTGTCTGCCCGGGTTGAACCTGTGACCTCTTCGTAAGAGTCGCACTGTGTTACGGCTGGGCTAACCACAGCTTTATTTACTACTTAAACATTTTTATTTACTACATTTACACTTTTATTTACTACATTTACACTTTTATTTACTACATTTACACTTTTATTTACTACATTTACACATTTTATTTACTACTTTTACACTTTTTATTTAACACATCTTTATCTTTAGGATTGTAGGCCGTATGATGCCGGGAACAAATCGCTTACAGGCATTTAGCGTTCGAGTCGCCACTGGCGATGATATTGCGACATTGCCGCGACGTGCTGCGGTCACAGCGCACCATATCACCAAACTGTGCAAAGAATATGGCGTCGAAGTTCTTTATTTCAAATAAATTCTTTTTTCTTCTTAATTGTTTAACTGCAGTAAAATTTATCTGTCTTCAATAAATTTTGATTATAATGCTTATGTAGTTCTAAAGACTTTAAAGTTGTATATCTCTAAGACTATAATGTACTTAAAAATTAAAAATTTTCACTTTAAAATTTTGTACTCGTGTTCTTATTTTTATGAAATTAAATGCTATTAAATATAAATGTGTTTTATTTAAGTTGTTAAAAGACTATGTATTTTACATTACTTATATATTTTTTACTTTTATTATGTAACTCTATGTTATTAAATAAATGTTCTCTCTCTATATATCAACAATCGCATTACCCCATACTCTTTGCTCCATTCAGACATAAAAAAGGTAAAATAAATGGATAGCCCTATGCGTTATAAAGTACATAAGCATAGGAAATTTAATATAAAAAAAAAGAAAAATGTAATATGTACGTATTCCTTTAGTTGAAATTATCATTGGTACGACTTATTTAATAAAAATATATAAAAAATTGATCCATGATATTTGACTACATAATTCAGTATTTTACTTAAATTACCAAATTCTTGTCGCTAATTTACTTTCGTAATAGCAAGAATTACATTTAATGAATTGATTATCTTTATATTTAAATGAGTTAATCTTGTATATATATATTTTTTCCGAATCTCGGAAACGGCTCCAACGATTTTCCTGAAATTCAGCATGTAGGAGGTTTTTGGGGAGAAAAATTGATCTAGCTAGGTTTTATGTAAAAAAAATATTGTTTTATCCCTATTTTTGGGCATTAAAAAACACTAACATTTATATTGAATTGAATTTTCGCCATTAACTGTCAAGTCGACGTAGCTTATTCGGTTAGCGGGCAGCCTCGAGTAATGTGAGAAACAAGGATCGATCCCAACTAAATAATTGTTTTTTACTTTTTTTAAAGATTTTTTTTGTAAAAAAATACCCAGATATTACTAATTAATGTACGTATTAATTGAAATTCTAATAGTTTTAAATCTATATATTATGATAAAGAATTTAATCAGAATTACATTTAGCCCATTGAAATCTAAAATAGATATATTTCAAATGTTTTATACTAACAGTTCGAATTATTTGAAGTTCTTAATGTGAGAAAATACGAAGCTGAATTTTAGTATATTATAAGGTTATTCAATTTTCTTCACGGAATATTTTATATGCAAGTCCAAGCTCATAGCTTCTAGAAAATAACTTCGATATTTCTCCGTGATTGGTTCTCGAACTTTCGATTGAATATTAATAGGTAATATTAAAATGTTGATGTTGGTATATTGCGAAGTGTAAAGTTCTTTATATTTTAATGGTGTTTTTCCCCTTTAAAGATGAAGTTTTAACATGTTATTTTACATACTTTATAGAATAAGGCGTTGCTGTGTGGTATCCGGCTGCATAGGATAGTACCACCCTCTTTTCGTACCGAGATGTCGTAAAAGGCGACTGAGGTAAGTCAACCCGCCGTGTGGTATCCGGCTGAATAGAATAGAACCACCCTCTTTTCCTACCGAGGTGTGGAAAAGGCGACTAAGGTAAGTTGACGTCAGGCAGGCGGCCGGTCGTAAAATACGTAGCCAAATCATGTGACAACATGTTTATAACATTTTATGCCGACCCCACTTAGAGTGGGATAAGGGACGGAAGATGATGATAGAATAAGGCGTTACTTTGCGTAGATACAACAATAATAATCATATGATTTTATAATAATTCGCTAAAAAAAAAAATGTTCTGCTAAATGTAAAGTGTTCTATCTGTTTTCATACCTGATATATGCAGGATTAGTAAAACGCATTCACTAATAATCTCCAGCACCACCACAATACATAAGCACTGCACACATTCCCTATTACAAAAACAACAGAAAAATCAAGGTGCAATCAAGGAAAAATCAAAAAAGGTTACAAAGAAAACATGGCAATATAATAAGGAAATCCATCCTTAATCGGCATCACTATCACTATATATTATAAAACAAAGTCCATATTTCCGTATGTACGCATAAAACTTTAAAACTACGCAACCGATTTAGATGCGGTTTTTTTTAATAGATAGAGTGATTCCAGACGAAGGTTTGTACGTATAATAACATTCAATACGAAGTAGAGAAATAATGTAATTTTTGAGGTTTCTGTAAATAATTACATTTTTTTCCGCTTTCATTGCAAACGCAGGCTAAACCCTACGAGATTTATCAAAATGATGTACTAAGTATTTGTACACCATGAAAAGGTCTACAGAAAAGTCCGGGATGGTATATGTCTATCTCTTATGGATAACCCACAATAGCAGTTTTTTTCATTTACTTTTTACGAAAATGATGCCTTATGTTCAAAGCAATTTTTATACAATACAGCATTAATCCTTATCCAATTGAGTACCTTAAATAAATAGTTGATTTAATATAGATCAATATTGCCGTTTACAGCATGTAATTTAAGTGAACATTTTCGGAGATATTACAGATTTAAAATCCCGCGAGGAGGCCGCGCTTAGACCTATAAGCACTTCGAATTTAGCAGCGACCGGAGGCGCAACTAAATGTCCTCCTTTCAAGTTTATATTGTCTAATGATAAGAAAGCTATGAATATTGTATGTAAAGACATTGTCCAATCAATTGTAAAAATAAATAATATCACAACATAGTATAAAACAAAGTCGCATTCTCTGTCTGTCCCTATGTCCGTATATCCCTATGTATGCTTCAATCTTTAAAACTATGCAACAGATTTTGATGCGGTTTTTTTTAATAGATAGAGTGATTTTAGAGAAAGGTTTACATGTCTAATAACATTCAATATGGAGTAGAGAAATATTGTAATTTTTGAGGTTTCTAATGTGATGTCGTAAATAATTACATTTTTTTCCGCTTACATTGCAAACGCAGGCTAAACCCTACGAGATTTATCAAAATGATGTGCTAAGTATTTGTACACCATGAAAAGGTGTACAGAAAAGTCCGAGATAGTATATGTCTATCTCTTATGGATAACCCACAATAGCAGTTTTTGTCAATTACTTTTTACGAAAAATGATGCCTTATGTTCAAAGCAATTTTTATATAATACAGCATTAATCCTTATCCAATTAAGAACCTTAAATATATTGTTTATTTAATATTGATCAATATGACCCTTTACAGCATGTAATTTAAATAAACAGTTTCGAAGATATTACAGATTTAAAATGCAGGGGCCGCGCCGCGAGCCTATAAATAGCGCGTCGGAGGTCGCGGTTCGCCTCTCGGCGATGCTTCCGCGCTCGCCCGTCTTATCGGTGACGCTGTCAAAGCCATTAGGGCTAACAGCATTAGTCAAATTCGAAAAAAAAACGCGGTTCGCCCTTTAACCATTTGAATTTAGCAGCGATCGGACGCATTTATGATCGGAGCTCTCTAGCGAGGAAAATAACAATCATCACTACATATTATAAAACAAAGTCCATATTTCCCTATGTATGCATAAAACTTTAAAACTACGCAACAGATTTTGATGCGGTTTTTTTTAATAGATAGAGTGATTCCAGAGGAAGGTTTGTAACATTCAATACAGAGTAAAGAAATACTGTAATTTTTGAGGTTTCTGTAAATAATTACATTTTTTCCGCTTACATTGCAAACGCAGGCTAAACCCTACGAGATTTATCAAAATAATGTACTAAGTATTTGTACACATTGAAAAGGTCTACAGAAAAGTCCGCGATGGTATATCTATCTATCGCTTATGGATAACCCACTAAAGCTTTTTCTGTCGTTTACTTTTTACGAAAAATAATGCCTTATTTTTGAAGCAATTCTTATACAATACAGCATTAATCCTTATCCAATTAAGTACCTTAAATAAATAGTTGATTTAATATAGATCAATATGGCCCTTTACAGCATGTAATTTAAGTGAACATTTTCGGAGATATTACAGATTTAAAATGCCGTGAGGACGCCGCGCTTCGCCCAATAACACTTCGACTTTAGCAGCGATGTCGCTCTTTCAAGAGTTTGTTTAAAGACATTCTGTAATTAACTGTAAAAATAAAATACATAGGGAAAATATAAAAGTAAATAAGTAATAATGTACTATAAGTAATTGGAATATCTAAATTCATATAGAATTTAGATATTCCAAAGATAGCAGGAAATCTTCTTGGTATAGGGATAGGAAATTGTTTTTCTCCAAATTTAACGCTACGGCCACGGGCAGTAATGAATAAATCAAAACAACTGGATCAATTTTAATCATTTTTTTTACACTGACTGACATGGGATATATATTTTATACCCGTGCGAAGCAGGGGCAGGCCGCTAGTATATAATATAGTAAATCATCATTCTCCTGAACTTACTTCTACTCTAAAGCATGTTTTAAACATGTTGTTAGGTAATTGGGCTAGGTATTTTACCACTGGTCGTCTGTCTGACGCTGACTGATTTTAGCGCATTTAACGACACCTCGACAAGAAGTGATGAAGGTGGTCTATTCTACTCCGCCAGATACCACACGTTGGATCAACTTACTTTAGTCGCATTTACGACACCTCGGTAAGAATTATGGGGTGTTCTATTCTACTTACCCGGATACCACACGGTATGTATTTATAGTAAATAATGAAATATAATAAATCTTAAAAGTATCATATCGTCTTAAGATTACGGATGTATATTCTTATTAATGGTGATAATAATTCAATACGCCACATGACCTCCACTGAAATTCATTATCCTTGTCCTAGATTATCGTACATTCAATAACGTCTTAGTAACTTTCAATAAAGAAGATAATATCAAGATCTAATCCTCCGGAGAGATTCTACGCTCGCAATCTTCCAGCCACTTATTTATAATATTTTCTGTAGTACGTTCTTAAATTGTAACCATTTGATTTCTCTCGGGGCAACTTCTACTATATATAATAAAGTATATAGTTATGTAGTTCTACTATATAACTATAGACTTTCCTTGAGAATATCTTACTATTCTTACTACAAATTACCTTATCTTTAATATTTAACTAGCGGCGTGCCCCTGCTTCGCACGGGTATAAAATATATATCTCATGTCAGTTAGTGTAAAAAAAATTATTAAAATCGATCCAGTAGTTTGATTTATTCATTACTGCCCGTGGCCCGCAAGCGTTGAATTTGGAGAAAAACAATTTCCTTTCCCTATACCAAGAAGATTTCCTGTTATCTTTGGAATATCTAAATTCATATAGTACATTTTTACTTATTTACTTTTACATTATCTCTATGTATTTTATTTTTACAATTAATTACAGAATGTCTTTAAACAAACTATTGAAAGAGCGACATCGCTGCTAAAGTAGAAGAGTTATAGGGCGAAGCGCGGCGTCCTCACGGCATTTTAAATCTGTAATATCTCCGGAAATGTTCACTTAATTTACATGCTGTAAACTTCCATATTGATCTATATTAAATCAACTATTTATTTAAGGTACTTAATTGGATAAGGATAAATGCTGTATTGTATAAAAATTGCTTCAAAAATATGGCATTATTTTTCGTCAAAAGTAAATGACAAAAAATGCTATAGTGGGTTAGTTAGTGGGTTAGAGATAGACATATACCATCGCGGACTTTTCTGCAGACCTTTTCAAGATGTACAAATACTTAGTACATTATCTTGATAAATCTCGTAGGGTTTAGCCTGCGTTTGCAATGTAAGCGGAAAAAAATGTAATTATTTACAGAAACCTCAAAAATTACAATATTTCTCTACTCCGTATTGAATGGATATTATACGTACAAACCTTCCTCTGGAATCACTCTATCTATTAAAAAAAACCGCATCAAAATCTGTTGCGTAGTTTTAAAGTTTTATGCGTATATAGGGATATAGGGACTTTGTTTTATAATATGTAGTGAAGCTTAATTTTGCTGTCATTTGTAATAGCTTGGGCAACAAGTGCACTATAAAACTGAAAATACCAGGGATCAAGTCCAACGTGTCACCGGCCCATTTTTCTTTTTTTAAATTGCATTTTTTAAATATTTTCATAAAATTATCGATCAAAGCTCGATCACCCAATTATTCTATTTTTACTGTTGATTACTGTCATTGTACTGTTTTCAGTTTAAGATTTAGATTTAAGTAACACAATGATTGACATTGAAAACCAGCTTCGTGGAACACCTCAACTTAAGCTTAGTTGTGTTCCAATTCGTAACATCACAGTTCTGTACTATTCTGTTATTTTTTTACTTTTACTGAGATGTTAAATAACAAAAGGACGCCGTGTGGTATCCGGCCGAAAAGAATAGTACCACCCAGATTTCTTACCGAGGTGTCGTAAAAGGCGACTAAGATAAGTCGACCCGCCGTGTGGTGTCCGGCTGAGTAGAATAGACCACCCTCATTTCTTACCGAGGTGTCGTAAAAGGCGACTAAGGTAAGTTGACCCACCGTTTGGTATCCGGTTACGTAGAATAGACCACCCTCTTTCTTACAGAGGTGTTGTAAAATACGACTATGGTAAGTTGATGTCAGGCAGGCGGCCAGTCGTAAAATACGTCTTATTCATGTGACAGCATGTTTATAACATGTTGTGCCGACCCCACTTAGAGTGGGATAAGGGCAGGAAGATGAAGTTAAATAACAAACGGATTTGATTTGATTTGAGAATTTAAAAATGTGTTAAATGTGTGGCCATGGCGCAATCATTTTGTCTCGGCAAGATGCACGCCTTCACCACATCACAGATTTAGCCTAGCAGACGACGCAGATATCAGCATCTAATAGTCACTCGAGTCTCAAAGTATCCCTCCTCCCTCTAACTACAAGCTAAATTCTATCTTTCTACCTTCAGTAAAGATAATAACATATGCCAATTCTGGATTAGACAATTTTTTATTTTTTTTACAACAAATAAAAAAAAGGGTACCAAAAATTTAAAGTTCAGTGTTTGATCGTTAATGTTGTATTTTTTTTATGTTTTCATTATTCTCTTTGTTTTTCTATTTATTTTTAGGCTTATAATTGTAAAATTGTAACTAAGATTGATGTGATTTCCTATAACTGGTACTACATAATTAATTTAAGACTATTTGGATATTTTTGGGTTAAAAATTATGTTATGCTGTTGGAAATCCGTATAAATTTAAAAAAACAATACTTTATAACCAAACAACGTTGGCCATTGTTTATAAGATATTGAATTGGCGACCCTGGACCAGAAAGCATAAAGAAGTAGAGTCGTATAGGTCTATTGCAGGATGAAATCCCTTATTTGGATGAGTCCGCTTTTGTACGATTATCTTTTAATTGTACATATATTTCTATGTTATGTTTGACACGTCACGACATGTCACGTTTCTTATTTTTTGTACAATAAAGAAATTAAACCATCAAAGAATGTATCACTAAAGACAAGAATAAAAAGTATAGTATAATTTTTGATGTGGGTACAAAATATAAGGTACGTTAAAGGGTACGAAACAAACATGTGTCGCTTAGAGGTATAGATATAAAAAGCGGTGCAGGTTGGCAGAGCTACAGATTCCTTGAGCGACTAGTAGATGCCTTGCCTTAAAAAGCTAGCCAAAGAGCCTACTTCACGTAGATTATTATGCATTAAAGATTTTCGTTGTGAAAACATATATATTCTTTCCAGTACAGGAAAAAGACTAAAACTAGAAAACATTTGGTAATATATGTATATAAGAATAAAGTTATCCATTTCCCAAAAACTCAATGCGTTAACATCCTAAGCTAATTACCTTTGCTGTATGTCAAAGATAAAGTTTCAGCTGTTACTCGCTTGGGTACTCCGAACAAAAGTTGAAAGGCTGTGGACACGATGTTTAATTAAAACGGAGGTACTTTTTGAACGAGGCTAATAAGGAAACTGTAAAAGATTTAATTAGATTGAAGATTAACTACTACTTTTAAAACATCGAAAATGTAAATTGATGCACACGGGTAATATCGTACAAGCAATTATGGTTAACAAAAAAATTCTTAGGCAAAATCTGTTTTTATTATGTTTTTTTACTTTATAATAATACTACATCATTATTCATCATTCTCCTGCCCTTATCCCACTCTAAGTAGGGACGGCACAATAAGTTTTAAACATATTGTAAAATGTTTTGGCTAGTTAATTTATGACCAGTCGCCTGTCTGACGTAAACTTATCTTAGCCGCCTTTTACGACATGTCGGATAGAAATGGTGGTGGTCTAATCTATTCAACCGAATACGACACAGCGGGTCAAGTTACCTTAGTCGCCTCTTACGACGCCTCGGTAAAAAATCATGGTGGGCTATTCTAGTCGAGTGGATACCACACGGTGGGACAACTTACCTTAGTCGTCTCTTACGACACTTCCGTAAGAAATGAGGATGGTCTATTCTACTCAGCCGGATACCACACGGCTTTAGTAAGTTAACTCAGAGAGTACATTTCACGAAAATCAACAGGAAGTTATCTAACTACTGAGCGTTAAATACATTTATAACAGAATAAGATATGCAAGTACTAATATAAATTACCCAAACTTACAACAGACTATAAATTTAATGAATTCTGATTTATACACCTGTTCTCCGCTGTTCAAGATAATTAGCCGCCTAAAGTTGAACACGAAAATGTTTTAATTTAGCTTTATATGCTATTAAACTAGAGCTGTGAATTTTGTGTCGTGCTTCAATCTTTATTAAATCTTATTAACTGTTGACCAAATGGTGAAATTGTGAGATCCTTACTGGGTGTTTGCGTATTCAAATCACTGGTGGGTATATATTAGTGTCCAATATTTGTATATAATTGCTATGGTGGTAAAACTAGTGGGGTGATTCTATGCTCCCTTATGCCCTTCCCTTAGGCGTGCTATAATAAGTCAATAAAAGCGGAATAATAATAGCCTGATCATTAGGGCAAATCCGAAGAAGGCGCTGTGCGGATAACTGTTGCGCTCCGGCCAAACGGGGCGTTTATCGCAAACGACTGTCAAAGCGCAACTACTCGATGCAGTGTACAATGGCGGCTGCGGTGCGACCGTTTGATTGGTCCCAAAATTTCACAGCTATAACAAATCACTAAGTTCGGGCACGTGACAAGGTCTTATAAAAAATACGATCAATCAGTATACGCAGCAATCAAGTACAGTTATTTGTTGGAATTCCTTTAAAAGATTCTGATAAAATCTGGCACTCAGTTGATAGCCTCAATTAAATAGGTTGTCTAACTTATCGGAATTATTAAACAGTTTTTGCACCTGATACAGGTATTACAAACAAAAGTTCGCAGGTGCCAATCCGATTGTGCTTGTTACGCTAACAATATCCTCAAAGTGATATTTACTTTAAATTGCATACAATTGTTCGTTTATCATAATCTGAATGTGGAAGATATTCAGCAATTCTTTCATGGTTATTTAGCATTATTGCTAGCTCGGCTTAATATATTTCACGTTATTCTATTCCCACTTCTATTTCTTTCTCAATCAATAGATCAGAGTCTGTTCTCTGCTGAATAGGTCTTTTCAATATTTTTCAGATTGTCCTTTGGGCTCTCCGCGACTTTTTTATCGGCTGTCCACCTCGTAAAGTGCCTACCAACGCTACGTTTTCAGTCTGGGTTTGCATTTCAGTACCTAAGGCGCCCAACGTCCTTTGTTTTGCATACTAAATGCCCTGGCTATTACTACTTCGGCTTCGCGACTTATATTGGTTATATTGGTATTGGTCGACGTTATATTGGTAATTTCGGTTCTTCTGGGTATTTCCTTATTAAACCAGAGCTCCTACATTGATCTTGCTTCTTGTATTTATATTCGGTACAAGTGGACGCTCAGCTTTATGCTATTGATCAAGTTTAATTAAAGACAATGGTTCCGCGAGATTAGGAACAATAAAGTTTTTGACCTTTGAACTTACTAACTTATATTGCCTTCTTTCAAGCTGATGAAACTTTTTGTTTAATCCAACAACTTCGCCGTTTCATAAAGAGACTTGATTTTGAAAGAGGCCTTTTTAAAACAAACAATAGCTTGAAATGCTTATAGTTAAATGTTTGTGTAAAAATATATTTCTCTATAATTCATGAAAAAATATTCTAATTTATTTAAAATTGCTTGTGTCTACATCGTTGTATATTGAAAAGAAAAATTAACGATAAATTAAAAGCTACCTGGGATATGTGATAACTTAGGCAAAAATAAAAATACAAATCGTAAATTTAACGCAAGCTTAGCTAATAAAAATATACCTACAAGTATTTTACCATCTTTACAAATTTACTAATCTCGACCACTGATTGTATTAACTCCAAACTAATAGAATCTTAATCTATTAAGAATAATAATATGAGGAATCAGTAATAAGGCGAAAAACCAACTTTAATAAGGTCGTTGTATCCATCCTATCCTACTAATATTATAAATGCGAAAGTTTGTGAATATGGATGTATGTTTGTTACTCTTTCACGGCGCATCCGCTGAACCAATATCGATGAAATTTGGAACAATTATTCCTTATACTCCAGAATAGCATATAGGCTATAGAAATCTTGTTAATTCTACAGGAATAGGATGACATTGAAAAGCGCCATCTATTATCGACCTATCACACGACAGCAGTCCACGCGAAGTCGCGGGTAAAGGCTAATAAGTTATAATCAACAAACAGAATAAACGAAACCCCAAAGCGAAAAGTATACATCTTGCCTCCCAACGAAATAGTAAATAAAAATTATTAACAGCCATAATTTAATTAAAAGTGTCTGCAACAATACGTTACAATAAAATAAAGTCTAGCCAACATAAGTGCAGGACTCTATTGTAAGGCGGCCATTGTTTATTTATAATTGCTAGGCAAGTCGACGTGCCATTTCTCTGGAGTCATTAACCCTTAGAGTTTAGGGTCGAATTTTTCGTCCATACTAATATCATAAGTGTGACAGGGTGTTTGTATGTATTTGACGTCCAAACGGATCGAGGAGTTATTTTTTTATGTAGTTGTTATCTACTTCAAAATTCTAAGAGTAATATTCTTAACAATCATCTATGAAATCTTTAACATCTGCTTTTTGTATCAGCTTCCTTTTATTAAGTTGCTGTATATTTTATTAAGATAAATTTGACACGAGAATTTTAGAAATTTACGCAGATAAAGTTAAGGACTCTACAAACATATATACTACATATGTAATTGTCGACTCCATTTGCGACAACTTGGTGTTGATACGGGCGGTCTATTTTACTAAGCCGGAATCGGTTGAGTAAAATAGACCACCCTTGTTTCTTAACGAAGTGTCGTATAAGACGACTAAGGTAAGTTTACCCGCCGTGTGATATCGGATTGAGTATAATAGATCGCCCTTATTTCTTACCGAGGTGTAAAAGACGACCAAGGTAAGTGGACGTCAGGTTGGCGGCCGGTCGTAAAACAAATAAGGATTAAAAACAGCCTACTCCATACACCAAAAAATACTTTATTTTCTAGGAACTAAGAGTAAATATGTTCATAAACATTAATTAATGTCCACAAACGTCTCTAAGAAATCTTGTTTATTGAATAGATGGGAATTTAAAGACCTCAAAACCACTTACTTGGAATTTCCATTAACCTAAATAACACGACCTCCGAATTAGTGACCCGTTGAGTTATAATGATGTTTATGAATGGGCTAGTGTGTTGCTTAGGAAATTATAACCCTACTAACAGTATTTTAACGCTTGTAGCTTTGACGTCTTATTACTTGCTCTACAAGTGAGATATTGGCAAACTTAGACCAAAAGTTCTTCAGATGGGATTCTAATTTTGGACTTTTTAGGTACTTCGCTGTCTCTAAACGTTTGGGAACCCATCATTGCTTTCCTACACAGCATAGTTTTTTTATTTGGTAAATGAAAGCTATCCTAGAGGCGCTAGGGCTATAGAGTTACATAATACCAATAACGTCGTATCTGCAATCTCGCCAGTGAAAGAACCAGTCTATATTTACGGAATACCTAGGAAACAACAGTTATTGCTCCTTTTGCCTTTATGAGATATGTTTTTTTGCAGAACTATACTCGAAGTGGCACTACAACCATGACATTCCAGGATCTTCTTTGAAGCATACTTACCAGATGATATATATTCGTATTGTTTATAATTATCTCCATTCTAATATAACAGGAGTTCTATCTACGCTGTTATTTTCTAAATCTTGCCAAGTTATCATCAAAAATTTAAATACTAAAAACATCATCGTCTAGCTGTAGCCTAGGCCTAAGCAAACTTAGTTCATGATTATATATGTATATAGGTAGTTTCGCATAAGATAATTTGATAGCTCTTCACCGGACTGGATTTTAGGAGGACTAATTACAAACCTCCTGTTAAAGTAATAGAATTAGGCGTTACTTAGCGGAGATCCACAATACTAAATTAATAATAAAATTATTTCGCTACAATATGCGCTAAAGTCTCCTGTTGAAGATTATCGATTTACGATGCTCTGTCAAACATTATTAACATAGTTCTTAAAAATAAATCTTCTTTATCTTTCACAACAAAGAAACAATTCATAGTGTGAGAATATGATTTATTTTTTAATTTCTCACATCTGCCCAATAGAATATCTATATAAATTTTACATCACTATTCTTTGTACCCAAGCGTAAGGTGTAATTTGAGATGCAGATGCTGAAAGAATCTGCCTAAGGGCGCACTCACAATCAGTGTCTGTTCAAGTGACAAAGTAAAGACGACCGAGAGCTTATAAAGCAAGAACTATTGAAATATTTGTAGGTTCCGTACATAATTGTTTTGGTGGTATTTGAAAATCAACGTTACATAAAGACGTATCAACTTCACCTACACCACTTTACGACTTGTTTCCCATTAAAAAAAATTACTATTGTTTGTGTACGTGTTGTGACGACCCACCATACTAAAATTGAGACGAGGACGAAATCGAGAATTATAACGTAAATTTGTTATATCAAACCTAAACATAATATATAAACCGTCACTTTCGGATCCCCAAATCAAGTCCAAATACAGAAGACAAACCAATATGTGCGACGATGTTTGGTTGTTTGTGTTGTCGGTCGTAATTTAATCGAAAGGTTTAATCAGACGCTTTTGAGATGCCTATATTTTCGGTACGTCACTCTAAGATGAGTTAGTGAAAGCAACTTCTCTAAATTGGTTCTGGAAGTATGACTTCAAGAACAGGTCATAGTAGTTGTGAGCGATGGGCAAACACTGACTTTTCATAAGAATGGGTTTGTAGGCATTCATATGCTTTTCGGGTTAACGAATATACGCTTGGTATATAGTTTAAAAGATTGCTAATTTAATCAGCAATATTTAAATAAAAATGAGTAAAAGTAAACGTTGTCTTGCACTATGGCAAAGTAGCCATATCATTCATTATTCTCCTTATTCTAAGTGAGGTCGGTACAACTTGTTTTTCTCTCCCATTCTCTCCCATAATTCGTTAACTCTGGCGTTATACCTTTTATATGCATATTTTCATATTGTCATATTTCAAACAATCCAACCATAGAAGATTTTAAACTTTCGCGATTCATACTAATTAAAATATAAACAACCGGGTCACATCGCGATAATCACTTTACCTTTGTATAAGGTTCGACGTTTCGGCAGAGTTGCATCCACCGTGGTCACGAACCGACCGTGACCACGTCAGTTATACAAAGGTAAAGTGATTATCGCGATGTGACCCGGTTGTTTATATTTTAATCCAACCATCCCTTTATAGGCCTCCGTCTTGTCACATATCCATCAACATTCATATTTAACACTTTTTTGGACAAATAATATTCATCCCACCTCATTATATGTCCATTCCATCTTAATCTTGCTTTGCTCGTCTATTCTATAATTAAAAACTTTCAGACTTCCCTTTATATATTAATTTCGTATTTTATCTATTCTTGCCACATGCACATGGTGAAATAGCCATTTTTGCTTTTAAAATTTAAAAAATAGCATCTTCAATGACTATTTTGAAGGATGATAAAACAAAACTATCACCAACTTTAATATCATATTAGAAATTCGTTGAATGCAACGTTGAACGTACTAAGAAAAGTTTACATCGCTCCCGGAAAACTTCATAGTTAACGTTTTATTCTAGATAACTTGTTTTTCATTTGACTACAGATAAGTTTCAAAATACGAATCATTTATAGGGCGATAGCAATTGTTGAACTTGAAAGATTGATGTGTCCAACAGTGGACAGGAGCAGATTGTTGATGATCACATAAATATTATGAATAAAGATTTATAATATTACAAATAAACAAATTACACGGTTTCCTTTACCATAGACTATAATAACAATGGCTGTTTTCGCGAAACCGTAAAAGTTTAAATTGAATTTCTGTGAATGGGCATATTTCCTTTTATGTTGAATATTATTATAATAAGTTTTTTTCATTAATTTTGAGTTACTTAGACCATTTTAAATTAACTGTTAACTGTTATGATAGTCGATGGATAGTCTATTTGTAATATCGAGTCCACGTGTAGAATGGTTACTTTAATATTGCAACGTTAACAAGTGATTTTTCCAACAAATTTCTTTCTTAACAAACAATAAGTGACCATAAATACCTTTTTCCGGTTACCAACGTCATTAAAAAATTTAATGTGCCTACTGTTAGCCGTTGAGCAGTTCCCTCGTTTGAAGTCTTATCTGGTCTCGTCTTATTATTAAACATGCATTGTCATCGGGACTGGACCAGTATATAAAATTTCATGTCAATCGGACGCCGGAAAGTGGGTAAAATGTAACTTGCAACATTCCAACTCCACATACTATATAGATATATAGAGTGTACTATCCGTTCTCATACTTAATACATGCAGAAATTGTAAATACTCATGCACCACCCACTACCTATAATACAACAATACACAAGCACTATACACATTTAGCACCACAATAGTTTCGCCCCGTAACCGAAGCATAGCCAGGAGATATACTCCACGACAAATACGCAAAGCGATTTGTCGCAGGAGAAGCTTTGTTATTTTGTCGTGGAGTCTATTTCATACCTCTAGTTCTGTATGTATCAGGTATGAAAACGGATAGTACATTACATTTAGCATTACATATATTTTTTTATCGCGGATTATAGCAAAATAATACTTTCATTACATTTGTGTTATAGACCGCCTAAGTAACGCCAAATTCTATTATTTATTCAAAAATAAGGTAACAAAATGCTTTGATATGTTATGAAACGTTTGTAGTTAGCGAGAGAAGCCATTTCCACAATAGATTTGAACAACAATGGCTTAGTTTGCTGAGTGTACTAAGTTTAAATTGAATCCCTCTGAGTGAAGCTTCATGGACGTATTGCCGCGTAACCAAACTTTTTTGGTAATAGAAGGATTGGATTGTAGGGAATAGAATATTTGTCTCAGTATTACTTGTAAGCTGTGGTAGCCCAGTGGTAACACCGTGCGACTGTCGAGGAGGTCACAGGTTCAAACCCGGGCAGACACCAATGAGTTTTTCTGTTACAACTTATGTGTTTAATTGATAATTGCAATTTATCACACGCTTTTCGGTGAAGGAAAACATCGTGAGGAAACCTGCATATCTCTAGAGAATTCTGGAGATATGTGTAATCTATCAATCCGCATTGGAGCAGCGTGGTAAGTCTTAGCTCCAAGCCTTCTCTCCAAAAACGGAGAGAAGAGGCCTATTCTCAGCAGTGGGATAGTAACAGGTCGCTACTTTACTATTACTTCGATAATAAAAATGTGTGGATGTAGCTACTGGTCGACCCTGTACATGATAGAAATGACTAAATGTAACTAATAATAAGAATGATTTTAAGAAGGGCAATCGCAATGTTTTTGTTGACTCTTCTCGGTAGGAACAGCTTTCCGAACCAGTTAGAGTTTAAGATTCAAAATTACGTTTTTACAAGTTTACTTGAATAATGAATATTTTGAATTTGTGTTATCGCCAATGACTTCCGCTTTGTATTTTATAGCAACACCATCATGAAACGAGTATCGCGCCGTTTCATCCAAAACAACTGCCCAAAAGCTCAGAACTGTAGCCCATTATTGAATATTTAAATAAATTTAATATTATTAAATTAAATATTATTAATTAAATTTTTTTAATAGCTACAACAAACAAAACGCTTATTTAAAATTTCATACAAAACGGTCAACTAGTCATGGTCAATTACAAGTGCACTTACCTTACTTTGTTGCGACACTGTCACTTATACTCCTGCCTATTGCTCATTTATACTTATTATAAAACAAAGTCCGCAAAAGCTATCTGCATGTGATCGATTTTCTCAATATGTACTGAACGGATTTTTGTATGGTTTTACTAAAAGGCAGCACGATTCTTCCGGATTATGGTTTTATGTAAATTGTATTAAAGAGGTCACGCAGCTGTTAAAAAACTCTGCTGGGCGACTTTCTTCGCGTGCGTCTCGTAAACCAGCAGAGATACACTAAAGTAATGTAGGAGATAATTGTAGATCTATAAAAAATCTACAATAAAGTCTACCACAGCATATCTCTATCTGTTATGGTTAACTCACAATAAATACTTTTATATTCAAAATTTCAATTAAAAATATTAACTTATACTACGACACAGATTTCACGTAGGCGAAGCTGCAGGCACAGCTAGTTCTTATATAATAACTCTTTGAAATTGTCCACCTGATTGATGGCTCAAGTTAACGCTACATAAATTGATCTTACAAAGTGTCATTATGTGAAGACATTCATATTAACGTCGAACGTGCAAGAGGAAATAACGTTATCTCTGCCGATTCCCTGAGAGTAGCGAATGCCCCATTATTTATACTGACAGAATCGAACATGCGACAAAATTAGACTACTTGAAATTGATACAATAAGAAAATTATAAAAAATCTTTCTAATAAAGAACATTAGGCAGTATTGTATAATTGCTATTCATGATTAGTAATTGCAGTCAATTTCTATGAAAAAATTGTAATGCAACTTGATATAATAACATCTTTATTTTCATCAACTCGTAAGTAATTTTTCACCTTTATTATCTGTATGTGACAAGGTAAATTTATGAGAAATGCGTAAAAACAATACTCACTAAAAAGCTAAAAATCAAGGGACTAGTTTTATCTGATATCTATTGGCTTTAAATTTTGCCTCTGCCTGAGATGTCTGCGGTTTGCACTAAAAGACCCAAAAAAAGTTACATTCAATGGCGATTCAATAGACAGGGCTCTGCACACAATTTTCTGGTCATAAAATCTCGCAGCGCTTGAATCCAACATCTGTTAGCGACTCAATTTATTCAAACAAATCATTAAAACTATTAGCCTAACAGTTGAAATAATTGAAAATGTAATTCCCTTTGGACGAATCTCCACATTTTGTTCTCGTCTTGATTCGATCACCCATAAATACTATAAACATAGATCTTTCCATAGATCTTTGCAGTGAGGGCTTTAATTCTACCATATCATCCTCCTGCCCTTATCCCACTCTAAGTGTAGACGATACAACATGTTGTCACATGATTTGGCTACGTATTTTACGACCGGTCGCCTGCCTAACGTCAATTCACCTTAGTCCTATTTTACGACACCTCGGTAAGAAAGACTGTGGTTTATTCTAGGCGGCCGGAAACCACACAGCGGGTCAACTTACCTTAATCGCTTTTTACGACACCTCAGTAAGAAATGTGCGTGGTCTCTTCTACTCGACCGGATAACACACGGCGGGTAGACATACCGTAGTCACCTTTTACGACACCTCGGTAAGAAATGACTCGGCTAGATACCACGGCGGGTCAACTTAACTTAGTCGTCTTTTACGACACCTCGGTAATAAAAGTGAGTGGTCTATTCTACTCAGCCGGATACCACACGCCATAATTCTATAAACCATAATGTCCCATTAATATCATTTCTATCCTTCAACAAGTCTAAATAATTGTTCCGGTCACAAAATTATGTGCTTCTTCGTGAAATGAATTGTACTGATGCGTCGCAATTTTTCGCTATAGAAAATCGCCCAATCACAAAGTGCCATTATATGAGGATGTAATAGCCGTATTACCTCTGAACATGTAGGAGGAAATAGCACGATCTCACGGTTGATTGCTTGTGAGTTATGGGGGCTTGCGATGTAAGCCGATGGTGAAATTGGCTAGGAGTCAACATTTCCTATATTAGTAAGAACACGTGAACCTTCTAAACCATTTCGCATCAATCTGGACTGGCTATTTTCATAAATTAATGTGTTGGATTTATTTCCAGGTTAAAAAACTCAGAAGTTATAATATAATTATTTTGCTATAATAAATAAATAATTATAGTTCTTTTTTCGAATTGACTGTATGCTGTTAGCACTAACGGCTTCTACAGCGTTAGTGCTACGGACGGGCTAGCACAGAAGCATCGTCAAGGTTGCAAAATGTGTGGAGTAGAGCGCTGAAGCTCTACGAGCGTCGGGAAACGTCATCCTAAGAGTGCCTCCTGTGAGGCCGGACCACGGCTTAGGGCTGCCTGTAGTGGACGGCTGATGGTATGACTTTGATTAGTTATGACGACGGAAGGGTGGCAGAAGCCACGAAGCCACAAGAAGCCCCGACCAACCAACGCCAGAAAACTGGCGTAATACAACATAGCGTCGTCTCCGGCGAAGACACTGTGTGTGTGTATGTGTTTGCGACCGTTATTTGATTGTCAAGGTCATATAGGACGCTTTTTGGACGCGTATATTTTTCGGTGGTCAGACCTAACTAGGATGGAGGTGGAAGCAACTGAAATGACAGGATTCGGGTGTACCTCAGATTTATCGAACGTTTAAAGAGCTGAGCAACGGTAGGGAGGTCGAGGTCTCTATGGAGGTCAACGATCTGCAAGAACCACAGACAACCAGTGGCTGACCGCATGAATCGGTTCTACAATCTTTGTAGCGTGAGCAATCTGACCCTTGAAACGTGCGTGAATGCAAAGCTCGCATAGAACATTATTGGTCTTATGCAAGTTTCGTTGAGAATTACTTTGTTGCAGAGCGACATCTTACTTTTCTTGCACATATCGGATCAAATCGTCCCATAACATACGCAGCCTTATTGCCGACTATGCGTACGTACTCGTGGAAGACCATGACAGGTTGGAAGGTGACACCTAGGTACTAGACTTTCTGTTCCAGTGAATCGGTGTACCGTAAATGACTATAGTAATTGTAGGTACTAGATTTTATTTAGCATTAAATAGATTTTCTTAACAAACGTGTATTATCATGATGTCTGTACTATGGAGTTCCTGAAAGGAACGTCTTCTTCTTGGTCGTATCTTCACTAATGAAGGTCGTGCCTAGTATTAGGATCTAAATGACGATTCCACCACGTTTTGCACAACTTTCTGCTACTTCAGCCTGTCTGTGGCTGTTCTAATAGCAACAGATAATGGTAAGTGGGTAAGAGATATTTGGTCTAGCGCATAGGGTAAAGTAACGCCTGCTTTTATATTATATTAATATCGTTACAGTTGTATGTTGTGTAGAGAGATGTATAATTAAAAGATAATTAAATGTTGAGTAGTCAATAGGTAAAATTATAGAAATAGCGTCTATAAGAATATAGACGTTATTTTACTACAAAAATACTTTTAAAAAATAGAAAACCATAGCTTGCATAAGTTTAACGGATCTTAATTTATCTCTTAAAACAATACAATAACGGTTCAAACTTTAATTAAGATAATGGCCGTCGTTTTACGGAACGACGCCGGTAAAGGTAAATTCGGTTTTTTAATCTTGCGCCATACCTTTTTATGATAATACAAAAAGTTGTGTAAAAAAAATTAAAATCCCATTTATAGTTAGAGATTTTAAAACTTATTTTCAACTAGCTGTATTCACGACATTTAAGCCACCCACTTATGATTTTTTTATGTTATCTACCGAAAGAAAAACTAGAATTTTTTCCTATATGTTAACTAAGTTTATAAATTGCAAATCGTGCCAAATTTCATCAATACTAGTCAAAACCAAAAATAGACACAGTGAAAGTCATTTCTACATTCATTATTTTAAGGATATGCATCAAGGAACGACAAAATAATTTAAAAGAATTGAAGCGGTCCAAAATGATTGCATAAGTTATGCCTATAAAAACCTAACACATATGTTCTAAATAACCAAAACTAACGACATGTCTAACGGCCTATCCCACTTCTGGTCATAAGCCTTCTCTCTCCATTTTTGGAGAGAACAATTGGAGCTAATAACTACCACGTTGCTCCAATGCCGATTGCTAGTTTACAAAGATCCCGAGAATTCTCTAGAGATATGCAGGATTTCTCACGATTTTACCTTCGCTGAAAAGCGTGTGATAATTGCTATTATTAATTACACACAAAAGTTTTAACAGAAAAATTCATTGATGGCTGACCGGGGTTTGATCCTGTGAAGGTCTAAATAATAATTTATTGAACAAACAAAGAAAATAATAAATTAAACAGTACTTAGTTCCAATTGCTCACTGTGACCTTTTTGCAATTGTTTTCCTGCCTATGTAGGAAAAAGTCCACCAAAAAGTCCGTTTACTTTTATAGAGACAAGATAATCCTGTCAAATCGTGTCGTCGAAATGAGAGGACAAAATACTGCTATCCAAGTTTATTCTAGACCCCATTATTTGGATCCGGTAACTACAATATCTCAATTGTCTCCAAGCATCGTGAAGTCGTTACCTCCTTAAAAGCAATCCCGTTTTGTGAATTTTTCATTGTATTATGGAAGTAATAAAAGTCTTAGATATTTCATCTCAACCGTTATAGGTCAAGAGACTAGTGTGAAAAGTGGTTAGAAAAAGAATACATAAGAAATATTAACCTATTGTTATAAAAACCTTTCTTTATTGTAATTTTAAATATACTGGCGATTACGAGTCCAAGCCAGTGTGGTCAACAAAAAATGTTACAAAAATGAACCAACATTTAAAACTTATAATACTACAGGCGTTTCTGTTCTTAGCCGTGTGTGTGAATATGCTTTATGTGAAATAAAAAGTAGATTAGCGTAGGAGTCTAAATGCTCATACGTAAATTGCTACAGCCGACATGTTAGTATAACTATTATTAATTTTATTTTATAAAGCTATAAAATATTAGTATTTTTTTTATTAGTATTTTTATTAGTATTTTTTATTAGTACTTTTCAATGAAATGTGTGTTTGTGCTTTGCTTCGACTCACCAAAAGGCAGGTCCAAATATAGAATCTGTGATCACATAATAAAAAGTAATGTAAGGGCCTGTTACAATCCCTCTGCTGGCCATAGGCCTCCTCTATCCTTTTCTGGAGACAAGGGTTGGAGCTAGGACCTACCACGCTGCTCCAATGCGGATTGGTAGGTTACACATATCTTCAGATTTCCCTACAGATATGCAGGTTTCCTCATGATGTTTTTGTTCACCGAAAAGCGTGTGATAAAATCCAATTATCAATTAGACACATAAGTTTTTAATAGAAAAACTTATTGGTGCCTGCCGAGGTTTGAATTCGTGACCCTCTCGAAAGAGTAGCACACACAGCACAACAGCACAGCAGCAACACAACAGTTTCACAGCTGGGCTATTTCATATATCATATATCATATTTTGGTTAAATATGTAATTGCAGAGAAAACAGGAAAGTCTATTAGTACACAATCTGTGAGCCGCAGGAGCTAATGCAGTATATAGTGAAAAACCTTGTTATAAAAATAAACTTACGTACATATTAAATAATTTTAAGATCCATTTCTAGTAATTTTTTTGATGTACTCATATCCTGACAAATGTAACGACCTACTCCGCTACTATAATGGTCGACGATGCTAATAAAACGAACCACTTCAATTATCACTTGGATCTTCGTAACGGCATTTACTTTTTCAATTTGCATTGTGAGAAGAGTATGAAAAATTACCATTCCACCTTTCGCAATTTTGTTAAAATATTGACTCGAATGGACTTATTTCAATTCGGCCGACAAGTAATGGAGGTGATTTACATAGCATTCAGTACTGAGATTGTTATAACAATGTTTAACTGAATACAATATATTTCAAGAAGTTTTTTTAGATAGAAGAAGTGATAGAAGTCGACGTTACTTTACAATCCGGAATGTATTTCATGTAGAAGTATTTCATTGAACACAGTCTACACGCGTTTTCATTAAGGTAATTTGTTAAGCGGTTGACGGCTATTGAAATTGAAATAGGAGATTTTTTAAATTCCTTTTTATAATTCAATTCTGCTAAGTAAAGCCTACTTTTATAAATTACGAACTTCTATCAGCGAAGCGATATTTTAACAAAAACCTTTTGCGGTATTCTACTCCTTAAGTTTTATACTGGTCCTTAGTACTGAGGTAAGAATTTGGAGTATCTATGGAGCTTTGGACAATAAAAATCATATCTAACCGATGTTTTCATGACCGATGAACCGATGAGTTTCAAGAGAACAACTGCCTATTGAGTTAACTTGACAAAACGAAAAAAATTCTGAAAGCTGAAGAGTCGAACAAAATGTCAATTTTTTTTATAATTTTTTGAAACCGGAATCTTTTCTAGCTTGTTTTATACCTGTCTTAAATATCTAAAGATATTATATGTTACTGTTTGAAGTACGGCTACAAATCAGTTCACACAATATCTGTTAACGATACACCGCACGTAGACAAAGCGAAGCGAGAATTTAAGCTGATCGAGTTAAATGTTAGCATTTTCTTCAACTCGTTTCATCGTGCACGCGAGATTAATCTCTATAGCAACGATATACTGACTATTTTTCTATATACCAACTCGTTTCCAAGAAATATAAGGTTAAAACTACAAATTTTTCTTGTCTTTGTAAGTTTGATTCCAACATGAGATACTTTGTCATGAAAGCAAATTTCTTTCCTACTTTCCTAGCAAATTAAAAAAAAGGAAAATCTTTAAGATAAAATATTTTATAGCAATAATAGGGTAAACTCACAAAATCAAAGCGAAAGAAAATTTGTATGTTGTCGCCAATGACTTTTGCTTTTTATTGAATAGCAACACAGTCATGAAACAAGAGTATCGCGCCCTTTTTGATTAAAATGATGGTAGCACTGATCTTTTGTTGTTTCCGGTGGAGTCTTCCTATTGATAAAACGTTTCAGTTACATCGAGTCTTTGTTCGTCAAGAGAAGAGCATCTCGGAACGGGAATTCTGGTATTTCTATTATATCGTGTTATTGTATGATGATATGAGTGTGCGCTAACATGTACAATAAATATGAAAGAAATGAAAATAGACGGCGTGTGAAGTCATCAACTGTTCCCATAAATACAGTAATAAAGTATTAATATCTGTTATTATTTCACTGCTGGGAATAGGCCTATCTTCGTTTTTACAGAGAAGGGTTGTAGCTAAGACTACTCACACAATGTGGATTAGTATTTTGTCACCAATGACTTTTGGTTTGCATGTTATAACAACACCGTCATGAAACAAAAGTATTTTGACTGAAATGGTGGCACCGCTGTGCCATTATTGTTTCCGGTGGAGTCTTACTATTGCTAAAACGTGTTTCAGTGATATATATTCTGTGTTCGTTATTCAAAAGAAGTGTATCTCGGAGCGGGAATTGTAATGTTATATTATATCGTATTATTGAAGAAAGTGTGCGATAACAAGCAGGTTACATATGTCTCCAAAATTCTCTTTGATATGCAGATTTCACGATACGCCGTATGGTATCCGGCTGAATAGAATATTACCACCCTCATTTTTTACTAAGGTATCGTAAAAGGCGACTAAAGTAAGTCGACCCGCCGCGTGGTATCCGGCTGAGTAGAATTGACTAACCTCATTTCTTACCGAGGTGTCGTAAAAGGCGACTAATGAAGTTGACCCACCGCGTGGTATCCAGTGTAGTAGAATAGACCACCCTCTTTCTGACCGGTGTCGTAAAATACGACAGAGATAAGTTGACATCAGGCAGGCGGCCGGTCGTAAAACGCAGCCAAATCATGTGAAAGCATGTTTAAAACATGTTGTGCCGACCCCACTTAGAATGGGATAAGGGCAGGAAGATGATGATGCAGGTTTGATGATGCTTTCTTGCACCGAAAAATGTGTGATCATCAATTAGACACATAAGTTTTAACAGATATTCTTATTGGTGTCTGTCTGATCTTACCGCTGGGCTATCACAGCTATTTTTTTTGTTCTAATATTTAGTTATAAATAATAAACAAACAATGAAAATTGAGTGTCGTAGTGCATACACATTCTTTAATATTTATTTCCAATTCAAATTTGAATTGCGCGCATACATTGGATGTCGTTTCAACGAGTAATTTGCCCGAGTCGCAGTTTATTTTCCTTTTGATATTGAATCTCAATCCGCACTGATTGCAGCTGCTGAAAGCGCTGGAAAGGCGATGCGAACGCTAAATGAAGTGAGCGCATTCAGGGCCTTTTCGCTTTTCAAATTTCGCTATTTATAGTACCGGAAACAGGGAAAAACGAAACTTCTTTTTCTTGTTTTTATACATTCACCTTACGTATGACTAGTCATACTTAGAACACATAGATTATATATTGCACTACCTTTTGAGATTTAGTCTGAAAATAATCCTTTATAACTTGGATCTTATCAACGATATCTTAACGAAATATCCCATCTATCTGATGCTTGGTTCGGGAATGAAGGAATAATAATGGTAGATTTTAAACTTTGGCAAGTAATTATTAGGTAATAATAATAATATTTTTTTATTGCATGAAAATGGTACATAGGATATTTAATATGATATATAAGGATACAACATTTTCTGCCATTTGGGCGTGCAAAAATATTAAATAACATATATCTTAAATTAAAAATAAAATAAAAAATTAATAGTAATAAAAGTCTCAAAACAATTCCATTTTATCTAAACTCTGTACATCAAAAAGAAATTCTTCTACTGAGTAATAACATTTATTTAACAATATTTTAAATAAATTTACTTTAAACAATCTCATATATTGATTTTTAAGGGTTTCTGGCAGCTTGTTATAAATGCGTATGGCCATATAATAAACATTTTTCGCAAACAATTGAATTCGTTGTCTAGGAACTACGAGTTTATTTTTGTATCTATTTGACTTCAGAGCCGTATCTGCCTTGTTTTGAAATCTATTCCTATGCTTGTGAACAAATAAGGAAACTTCTAAGATATAAAGACATGGCAGAGGCAATACATTAACATTCTTAAAAAGCGGCTTACATGGTTCTAGAGGCTCAGCTCCACATATTATACGAATGAACTTTTTTTAAATTCGAAATATTTTTGTAACATCAACGGAATTGCCCCATAAGATAAGTCCGTAAGGTATATAAACAAACGGGTCACATCGCGTCAACCGTGATCACGGTTGATGCAACTCTGCCGAAACGTCGAACCTTTATAAAGTTAAGTCGAGGTAATCGCGATGTGACCCGTTTGTTTATATAATAAGGAATAATAATTTTATTGTAATTTTGTCATTTTTGTAGTGCGAACGATACAAAATTTGTGGTTATCGTATTATTTCATTTTCCTCCTGCCCCTATCCCACTCTAAGTGGGGTCGTCACAATATTAAAAAAAGCGACAATATTTCTTCGTTTATACTTATTTATTTATTATTTAAAAACATGTTGTAACAATATATTAAAAACATTTTGTCGCATGATTTGGCTGCGTATTTTACGACCAGCCGTCTGCCTGACATCAACTTACCTTAGTCATATTTTACGACACCTTGGTAAGAAAGAGGGTGATCTATTCTAATCAACCGGATACCAAAAGATGGGCCACTTTAGCCGCCTTTTACAACACCTCGGTAAGAAATGAGTCTATTCTATCTGCCGGATATCACACGGTGTTTTCATTATTTCATGGGAAATATTTGTTTTTAAGCCAGGATTGGCTTTAGGCGAGGGAACTCCTCAACGGTTAACTGTAGGATGAAATTGTGTTAAAAGCTTTTATTAAGTTATTCATACATCAAGATTGACATTATTAAATCAATAATGACATCTTTGTACACTTTTGTCTCTTTTATATAAAATATTTGGGTGACCGAGACTTGCTCGGTTAATTTTTACAAAAAAAAGAACTCCAAAAAACAAGAAAAATTGATAGGGTAGGTGGGGCTCGATCCTTATCGAATTATTTTCATTTTTCGCGACCACCCGTTCCCCGAATTAGCTACACTGATTTGTCAGTTATTGGTCAAAATTTAATTCAATATAAACTTTAGTATTTTTTAATTCCCAAAAACAGGGATAAAACGTATTTAAAATAAAATAAAACCTAGCTAGATCGATTTCTCTCCCCCAAAACCCCCTACATGCTGAATTTCAGTAAAATCATTGGAGCCGTTTCCGAGATTCAGAAAATATATATATATATACATACAAGATATGAATATATAAATGAGTTACATTTAAATATTAAAGATATTTGGAATTCTTTATAAATATATATTCTATGGAGCTGTGATGGCCTAGCGGTGCGACCATGTGAATCTCTAGAGACAATCATGGGTTCAAACCCGGGCAAACACCAATGAGTTTTTCTATTAAAACTTATGTGTCTAATTGATAATTGCAATTTATCACACGCTTTTCGGTGAAGGAAAACATCGTGAGGAAACCTGCATATCTCTAGAGAATCCTAGGGATATGTGTAACCTACCAATCCGCATTGGAGCAGCGTGGTAGGTCTTAGCTCCAACCCTTCTCTCCAAAAATGGAGAGAGGAGGCCTATGCCCAGCAGTGGGATAGTAACAGGCCGTTACTTACTTATATATTCTATAAAAATATTATAGTATATGTAACGCGGCTCTAATAATTTTATATCACCACTTTTTCCACAAACATTTTATCACGTAAAAGAATTCTGCGTAGTTCCTTTTCCTATCTACGGGCATAAATTTATAATCTACTCCCCCTGTTCCTGTGGGATTTCGCGGTAAGTGATTCTTTGTTGGGAATGCTTCACTTCCTCCCAATATACGAGTACGATTACAGAAATTTATTGTTATGATTTATGAACGACACGATAGTATATTTCTGAATTCGTATATCATTAGCCCTTATTCCACTCTAAGTGGAGTCGCCAAAACATATTATAAACATGCTGTCACATGATTTGGCTGCGTTTTTACGACCTTCTGCCTGAAGTCAATTTACCATAATCGTATTTTAAGACACCTCGGTAAGATAGAGGGTTTATTCTACTAAACCGGATACCACACGGTGGGTCAACTTACCTTAGTAGCCTTTTACGACACTTCTGTAAGAAATGATGTTGATATATTTTACTCAGCCGGATACTACGCGGCGGGCCGACTTACATTAGTCGCCTTTTACGATACCTCGGTAAGAAATGAGGGTGGTACTATTAGATTCAGCCGGATACCACACGGCGTGGCGGAAAAAAACTGTAGAACATATTTATGTTCTTATTAACACCTATGTCGTCAGCAGAATTTAATTGGTCAAAAGTTAAACGTAAATAGTCTGTGAAAACTTTTCCTACTTTTGCTGCGGTAAGAAAGCAATGATTTTTCAATTTTTTATTAAAGGTAACCTTTAATGAACAGTACTTAATTTTCATGTTAATTGGAAGGCGCATCCTATAACGTTTATTAAAAACTTTTCAAACTCATTACTGGGGGTTCAGGTTACTGCCAAAAAAACGAAAATTTTCCTTTATAGGATATTTTTTCGTGCCTTTACGATCTCAAACTTAAAACAGCACCAAGGTTGGATAACGGGTTTCAAGTAACAAGAGAACAGAATATCTATTATATAACAGGACCGAGCCTTGCTCGGTAATTTTTTTAAAGATACAAAAAAATAGCTAATAAAATAAATAAATAGTTTCCGAGATTCAGAAAATATATTTATATATGAACATACATTAACTCATTTAAATATTATATAACACTAGCAACCGGCTCCGCCTGCGTGGAAAGATCAAAACCGTAATATAGTCTTTTGATAACCCTAAAAATGGTTAAAGTGCGTTAACCTTAAAAGCTAGACACACGCCTTCGCGGACGTTTATTTAAAATTTTTAGAAGCGAACAATTTGTAATACATGATTTTTTAATAACTATAACCGTTACCTCAGCACACACAAGAAAAGCTTTAAATTTTGCCGTGTTTGTACTATTTTTTATTTCTGCTCCTCTCCTATTCATTTTCGAGTGATGTTATCACATCTTAACTAAAAGAATTTTTCAAATCGGTCCAGTAGTTCCTGAGATTAGCGCGTTCAAACAATCAAACAAATAATATAGATTAATGTAATAAAATATTCTCTGTTTACGTTTGTACGCCTTGTCGAACATAGTATGACATTTACGAGTCTATGTATACTAATATATAAAGCTGAAGAGTTTGTTTGTTCACTTTTGAAAACTTTTCTTCATTATAGGTACCGTCCTCAATTATTTTACCAACACAAAGTTACCTGATCTTAACAGGATAATCTGACCTTAATTTTAATTATCCATAAAATGGAATAGTGTTTTTAGGAATGCTTGAGAATGAACTTGGAAAGTTCATTTAATAAAAATTACGCCGTCCATTTCCGATTAACATGCAAATTAGTATCGTTTCTTGGAAGATGGCCAGTATTATTATAAGATAAAATAGAGTTTAACGTATTCTGTTTCGCTCATAATGAGAATCGAAAGTACATTGCAGCGATAGCTATCATAGAAAACAATAAAAAAAACTATTCAAATATACATAATGTTATTTTCGTTCGACTTTGCTTCATACATTGAACTGAACTTTCAATTCTGTTTTATAGGTAACATCACGCTTAGATGTATATGAATAGGCGATTTTTTTTTATAATTTCTTATATTCTTATGCATAAAAATGAAATTAAACTAATATTACTATTACTTTTATATATTAGTATGTACATCCCTTGAGGGTTGCATTCCCGTATATTACGTTAGTAAATCTTCATTCAGAGCATATCTAATTGCCCCCAATATTAAGGTAATATTTTCGGTGTCATAATTCTTATTGCTCAGGGAAATACGATCCTTGGCGGTTATATAAAGCAATATAACCATATGTTATATTCAAATTTAAAGTAATAAACTCAAAGCTGACAATGTAAAGTAGATATATTCTACATCAAAATTTAAGCACCTCAATTCTTACATATATTATTGCCCCATAAAAGGGGTAAGGGATCAACTTCAATTATATGAATGTCTCATATATTTGAAGTATACGATAACTATGTTTTGCACAATTTTGTTTCGTAACATGACTGTAATGTTAATTTTGTAATTAAAAGCAATTGCTTAATATACGTTGATAGCCAAACCATGCTACTTTTTCCAGGGGTCCAGGGGCTCGTGGGTTCCAACCCCGGGCAGGATCCTATAAACATTCTATACGCACTAGTAACCAAGAATACAAGCGAGGCTTAGTTTGGTTGCTAATGGTGACGCAAGCGTTTGGGTCAAAGAATACATCCCAAGGAAACCTGGATATCTCTAGAGAATTCTGGGAATATGTGTAACATACCAATTCACATCATCATCCTCCAGCCCTTATCCCGCTCTAAGTTGGGTCGGCGAACATTTTACAAACTTGTTGTCATATGATTTGGCTACGTATTTTACGACCGACCGCCTGCCTGACGTCAACTTACCTTAGTCGTATTTTACGACTCGTCGGTAAGAAAGAGGGTGGTCTATTTTACTGAACCGGATTCTACACGGTGGGTCAACTTACCTTAGTCGCCTTTTATGACACCACGGTAAGAAATGAGGGTAGTACTATTCTATTCAGCCGGATACCACACGGCTTTAGCCTAATTATCCACAGTGGACATTATTTACTAAAGCCTGTCATTGATGGACATTTTTATATACAAAAGTCTATCCTTGGGTAATACATTTTTATTACAGAAAGTATTTCGTAAAGTAGATATATTTAGGAAAACCTTTTATACAGTATACGTTTGCCCAGATCAATCCATTAAGCGGAGAGGTACTTGATTGGCAGCGGGAGAGTAGTTATACCGGATTGAATAGCTACTCGTAGCATCGAAGTATTTAAATTCAAATTATAATTGTTACATGTTTTTTTCATTGTCTCCTTCATAGAGTTGGTCATTAATATGAAAAAGCATTGTGGCTGTCATTATGTGTCATTGAGTTGTTGAAAAAGAGTAAATGGGTTGACTTTTTGAAAATCGCTTTTTATTTATTGAATAAGTGTAAAGGAGAAATATCGTCGTTTGTTATATGTTACATATTTTCAATACAACGTGCTTCAAATAGGTTAATAATATGGACAACTTTGCTGCATTCAATGTGATATTTTGTGCCTGTTTTTTTGGCTCTCTCGATTATTATGGGCTTACTTTTGCCCTATACGCTTTCAGTATATTGTCACAGAGTTTCTTGCCGATACTCGAGCAACTATTAGATGCTGATATCTAGATCGTGCGTTAAGGTAACGTGTTGTGTGCTGGGCTAATGCTTGACGTGGTGATGGGGTATGTCTTGCCGAGCCAGAATAGATTGATCCATGGAGACAAAATTTGCCGTGCGTTACAATATGTTATTTATATAATTATGTAATCAGAATGTGGTACCCGGCTGAGTAGAATAGACCACCCTCATTTCTTGCCGAGGTGACGTAGAAGGAGACTAAGGTAAGTTAACTTACCGGTATCCAGTTAAGTAGAATAAAACACCCTCTTTATTTATCGACGTGTCGTAAAAGGCGATTTAGGTAAGTTGACTTACCATGTAGTATCCGGTTGAGGAGAATAGACCACCCTCATTTCTTGCCCAAGTGTCGTAAAAGGTGACTTAGGTAAGTTGACCTTCTGTGTGGTATCCGGTTGAGTAGAATAAGAACATCCACTTTATTTATCGACGTGTCGTAAAAGGCGACTAAGGTAAATTTAACACCGTGTGGTATCCGGTTGAGTAGACTAGACAACTCTGTTTCTTACCTAGGTATCGTAAAATACGACTAAACTAAGTTGACGTCAGGCAGGTGGCCGATCGATAAATATGTAGCCAAATTATGTGACAACATGTTTAAACATGTTGTGCCGACCCCACTTAGAGTGGGATAATGGCAGGAGGATGATGATAATAAGGTAATTACAAACAATCTCGGACTAGATAGAATTTTATCAACCTCGATGAAACAGAATTAGATAGTTGCTGACATTAACGTGTAACTCGTTAAAAAAACTCGTGTAAGGTTAAAACTAAACTCTTTCGGGAAGCATCTCAGCTTTCCTTATCCACCACACAAATTTCTAACTTCTTTAATTTAGCTGTATATTATTCAAACACAATTTCGCTTTGATATTTACTCAACCCACACACTACTTTAAGTTGCTCTTAGTTGAACTAAGCGAGTCAAAGGCTTCATTAATGTTTTATATGTGGTGATAATTTCGGCTTTTGCATGAGTAGATTGACGGTAACTAGGAAATTCTAATTATATGCCACTAAAGTTTCACATTTAGAAACTGACCTTTTAAGCTATTACGTTTTCCAGTATAATTTGTTACAACATGTTTTTAATACAACCTCCTTCATAAAGTTGGTCATGAATATGAAAAAGCATTGTGGCTGTCATTATGTGTCATTGAATTGTTGATAAAGATTAATGGGTTGACTTTGGGAAAATTGCTTTTTATTTATTAAATAAGTATAAAGGAGAAATATCGTCGTATTTTATAAATTTATAGAATTAGGCGTTACTTTGCGGAGATCCATAATACAAAAGTAATAATAAAAAAATTATGCTATAATCCGCGATGAAGTAAAATAATAAATATATATAATGCTAAATGTAGAGTGGACAATGTGTTTTACATACGTAATACATGCAGGATTCATAAAAACACATGCACAAATCTCCACCACCGCCGCCACGATCACACTACATACGTTCACTATCACAAACTCAACAATCGTTTCGACCGCAACCGAAGCATCATCAGGAGATAGACTCCACGACTTTGCGATTTTGTCGTTTTATTAGTTTTGAATTAGGCGTTACTTTTCGGATTCCATATTACAAAAGTAACGATAATAAGTTTACTATAATCCTCGTTTGTTAGGAATATCTATGTAATGCTAAGTGTAGATAGCAAAACCGTTCTCATACCTCATACATGCAGGATTGATTGCCGTACGAAATATAGCAAAGCTTTGCTATTCGTGGAGTTCTGTCTCCTGATGATGCTTTGGTTGCGGAACGAAATGATTGAGTTTGTGATAGTGAATGTGTGTAGTGTGTTGGTGGTTTTTAGTGCACCTGTTTTTACAAATCTTGCATGTGTCAGTAATAAAAACGTATAGTAGACTCTAAATTTAGCATTATATATTATAACAACGATATTTTTCCATTACATTAATTCAATAACTTATTTATTAGTTATCAATTTTCTCAAAAGTCAACCCATAGTCTTTTTCAACTACTCGTCACATATGAACGGCGACAATGTTTTTTTTTAATTATTGACTTATTTGAAGTAGGTTGTGTTTGAAACATGTTGTAACAGTATATTTTCTATTTACTTATGACAATAATAATTATAAATAATAATTATTAGCTTCGATAGAAGGATCGAGCCTTGCTCGGAATTTTTTTTTTAATATTTTAAAAAATGTAATGAAGAAAAATAAAAAGAAAGCGCCGGGGTGAATTGAACCCTGGATTCGAACTTTTTGGTTCCGCCCGTTACCTCAGCTTTGCATTTGACAGCTCAAATATGATTTACTTTCTATTCATCATTTTAGCAATTTTTCAGTGGCCGAAAACAAGGATATACGACATTTTGTTAATGAACCCTAGCTATATCGATTTTCCCTCTACAGCCCACGATTTCTTTCGATTTTCCCTACACATGCTGAATTTCATGAAAATCGTTGGAGCCGTTTCCGAGATTCGGAAAATATATTAACATACAAGATTAACTCATTTAAATATTTAATTTAAGATTAATAATATAATTTTATTATTACTTTTGTTTACTACTTTTTTTTTGTAAATTTTTATTAAAGCGCGTGAATTGATAACAGCCGCAATAAAAGAACATACATATATAAAATCTCCACATTCCGTTCCTTCACCTTTCGTTACGCCAGACAAAACAACTCGGTATCGTATATTTTCTATTTCAAATAAAACGAAAAGTTCAGCACTTCAGAGCTAGAAATGAAAGCAGAAATGGAGAATATTTTTAGTGTCGCTACAGAGAGCAATTTGCACAAGTCGCAGTTTAATTTATTCTTTGATGTTCGATTTCATTGGTACTGATTGCATTGAATAGATCGATACAGACTTATGAATAGTAGTAGTACTTAATAATTAATATCTGGGTGACCGAGCTTCGCTCGGTAATTTTTTACAAAAGAAAAACTTTAAAAAAAGAAAAAACAATTATTTAGTTGGGATCGATCCTTGGCACTCTTATTTCTCGAGACTGCCCGCTAACCGAATAAGCTACGTCGACTTGACAGTTAATGGCGAAAATTCAATTCAATATAAATGTTAGTGTTTTTAATGCCCAAAAATAGGGATAAAACAATATTTTTTTTACATAAAACCTAGCTAGATCAATTTTTCTCCCCCAAAACCTCCTACATGCTGAATTTCAGGAAAATCGTTGGAGCCGTTTCCGAGATTCGGAAAATATATATATATACAAGATTAACTCATTTAAATATTAAGAAGATAGATTTTGAGTAGTTGTATGTTTCTTAAAAAAAAAAGTGCGTGTGGTTTGTTAGTTTTATCCCTGATGTCGGGCTCTAAATTTTTTTTAAATTGACGTTGGATACAAACACAATTTTTCGCTGTCAAACGTGAAGTCATGGTAGTTCATTTGGGGAACGGGCGGTCTAGAGAGGAAAATATCTAAGATCGAGCCCCGCCTGCCCTATTATTTTGTCATTTTTCTTTTAATTTTTTTTTTAATTTTAATTTTTTTTACATCATTTTAAAAATCACCCAGGTACTGTACTTTTTAAATTTTCTTTTAAATATACATTCGACAGTAAAGTTAGGCGCCGTGACATTTGCAATTTGTAATCGTTGTTTAATATTTAAATGAGTTAATCTTGTATATATATATTTTTCTGAATATTGGAAACGGCTCCAACGATTTTCATAAATTTCAGCAGGTAGGGGTTTTGTGGGAAAAAATCGATCTAGCTAGATTAAAAAAAATGTTGTGTTATCCCTTTTTTTGGGTACAAAAAACTGATGACAAATGCCATAAATACATCATCATCATAAGGGCAGGAGCCCTTATCCCACTCTTAAGTGGGGTCGGCACAACATGTTACAAACATGCTGTCACATGATTTGGCTGCGTTTTTACGACCGGCCGCCTGCCTGACGTCAACTTACCTCTGTCGTATTTTACGACACCTCGGTAAGAAAGAGGGTGGTCTATTTTACTCAACCGGATACCACACGGTGGGTCAACTTACCTTAGTCGCCTTTTACGACACCTCGGTAAGAAATGAGGTTGGTCAATTCTACACAGCCGGATACCACACGGCGGGTCGACTTACCTTAGTCGCCTTTTACGACACCTCGGTGAGAAATGAGGGTGGTACTATTCTATTCAGCCGGATACCACATGGCAAAAATGCCATAAATACCTTTTAGAAAAAAAGATAATAGCTGACTACCCTCATATTTCATGATTTTGTTACATTAATATTGAATACATTGCAAATGGATACCGTATATACTATTTGGAAAAAAAAAATAAAAGTAATTTGCTTTGAGGTGCGAAAGATAATATAACGATACTTGACATCATTAAATTGGATTGGGTAAATTGAAAAAAAGTGAAAGCTTTCGTAAAAAGAATTGGTAAATGTATTCAGTACATTTTATTATCATTATCGGTCATAAAAGTCGAGATGCAATATTCAAGACCATTATTGCTTTAATACGATGGAAAATACACGAAGTGAAATTACTTTTCCAAAGGTAACGACTTTACGCTTGCTGGGAGACTGTCGAAAATTATTATAATTAGGTTTTGCAAAGGTGTATATTGAGTTTAGAAATAGCTTTTAAAAGTTTCTCGTTGATTAATGTTCGAGTAACATATTTTTATATAACAGCTTAAAATATAAATATAATGAACGACATAGAGAGGCCTTAGGCCTGCCCTTATCCCACACTAATTGGGGTCAGCACAACATGTTATAAACATGTTGTCACATGGTTTGGCTACGTATTTTACGACCGGCCGCCTGCCTGACATAAACCTTAGTCGTACTCAGACGGATACGACACGGCGGCTCGACTTACCACACGGCTTACACATTTTTTTTAAATAAATAGTGAAAAAAGCTCATAGCGGAGTTACAACCTGCGATCCCTTTGTAATTGTTCTTACAGATCTTCTTCTTCTTGTCGGATGTAGGATGTGGCGGCTAAGATCTATAAATACCTTAGGTCTTGCTTTCCCTAAATGCTCCTCACTGACTTACTCGAGATCATTTAGCTTTCAAGGCGTTAAGCTATGGAATGCTTTACCAGTATCAATCCGCAAATCTCTTTCCCTTTCAGTATTTAAGTTACAGATTAGAAAATATTTATCTTACGTAATATATTAGTAGTATTCTTTTATCTATTTATTTTAACAAAATTATTTAATAGATTAAATAGTTTAATTTATATAAACTTTTTTTCTTCTTTATATGACCCGCACTCTCTTTCTTCTTCAATTCTTGTCCATTTCCTTCTATTACTCAATTTGACTGCAAGAGATTCCTTTTAGGGATAAGTCCGCCTTTATACATTTTTTTTTAAATTTTTTATTTTTTTCTTTCTCTTTTCTAAATATATGTGTAAAAAGAAAAAAAAAAATAAATAAAATCCCTTAGGTAAGTACAGTATATGTAAATTTTAGATCTTATTTCAGCGCGGGCATGCGTTTTGTACTAAAACATATTATGTTACCTCAAAAAATAATATTTATATGTAATAATCCAGTGTAAGAAAATTCGCCTTAATCTCCTGCAAATCGTTGGCCGGGATCCGAATTAAATTAAAGCCACCCCAATTTCAGGGTTATCGTGCAATTTCGAGATTACAATTTACATATAATTTACATCTATTTTTCGCAAATGAAACTCTGTGTAAGCAGCCATAATTCAATTTTATTTGTAATAGACCAAACATAATTCAAAATTTCCATCTTGAACAAATGAAACGGCAAAAGGTATTTTGTAATGAAAAAGGTTTTGTGAATTATATTGGAAGACAGTATAGAGCTGCTGTTCAAGATATTAAAGTGGTATTTGGACCCAACTTAATGACTATCTGATGAACATATTATAGGCAAAGTAATAATAATATTATTTTACTATACTATTATTCTAAAAGTATTACTATTATAAAAGTAAATAGAAAATGTATATTAAGCTAAATGTAGAGTGATATACTCAGGATACGTATAAGTAAAAACGCATATGCTACGAACCACTACAATATACAAGCACAGCACACGTACATTATCACAATCTCAACAATCATTTCGGTCCGTAACCGAAGCATCATTACGACAAAAAAAACATAACAAAATAATACCTATTATATACATCTGCAAAGTAACATCTAATTCTGTTATGAATGAAAAAGATCGTTTGAGATACTAAACACAGCTACATGTTTATAACCTTGACTTCCACGTAAATATCTGTGCCATTAATACCGAGTTAGACGTCCTATATCTCAAAATCAAACCCCAGTATCTCTTCTATACTGCTTTGCAGCATCATATAACTGAGCTTTCACTTCTGGATAGCCTTGTAACAAATCTTGCCAATCCTTGAATCTCAAAAACACGATGTCTACCACCTGAATAACAAACAAATAATATTAACCATTAAGCTGTGATAGGTCTGTGGTGACACCATATGTAAATATAAATTTAACAAAACTGAGTGTACCATGAGAACTTTTGACGATTTGACGTTTGCCCGGGTTTCGAACCTGCGACTAACTGGTAACACTTACTAAGTTGCGGTATAGGAATCAACTGTTCATATAGTTGCTTATTGAAATATATCTTTAATATTTAAATGAGTTCATCTTGTATATATATATTTTCGAAATCTCAGAAACGGCTACCACGATTTTCCTCAAATTCAGCATGCAGGAGGTTTTGGGGGGAGAAAAAGAGATCAACCTAGGTTTTATTTAAAAAAATCGTTTTATACCTATTTTTGGCGAAAAAAATACAAAAGTTTACATTGAAAGTACAAAACACAAATTATAAAAAACACAAAAATGTAAATTGTCACGTCAGTGTAGCTTATTCGAGTAACAGGCGGTCGCGAGATGGAAATACCTTGGACCGATCTCCACTTACCCGATTATTTTTTTTTGAAGTTTCTTTTTTTATTTTGTAAAAAATAACCGAGTAAGACTCGGCCACCCAGTACTTTATTTGAAACGAATAATGTGTCCATTAATCTGTACTAAACAATTAAATATAAACATTATAAAGTTACCGTTCGTGAATAATATGTGAATTGGAATGGAGCGTTCGGAAAGAGTCCCGGTACTAAACCGAAGTATCCGTTAGTATTCAACACAGACACCATCTTTCTTTCGCCTCTAAAACAAAAAAGAAATAAAGCTTTACAATTCAGATGATACAAAAGCCAAAGGTAGTAGAGCAAAAGGTTTCTTAAAGTGATGATTCTAGAAGTTAGGTTGTTTGTGTTTTTGTAATCTCTTTATTGGATTAATTAAAATAACAACAAAAAACATTTGCAATGGCGGGCCTATTCCAATATCGGAATCTCTTCCAGCCAACCAATCTAAAATTAAAAAGGAGGTCAATATAAGTTGACATTGAATTAAATTAAAATCTAACTTAAAACTTAACTAATTATTAGTCTGCAATAACAACAACCAGTAGGTACGTGACGCACTTAAGTATCAATCGTCAGAAAACGTACTAGTACGTGTCCCGTGCTCAAGTATCAAAAGTCAGGAACTAGCAAGAAAATGGACCTTTTAATAATATGAAATAATAAAATAATATTATAATATAATATATATAATAATTTAATAAATACTAAATACAATAGAATATATTTATAAAAGTAAATATAATAAAGTAATTTAATAAAGTGTAAATATCACTGATTATCTGCGTAATTTTTTAAATGAAGATATTGTTTTAGATTTACGTAGGAAAATGGACAGTGTATTCGATAGGTTGCAAGGTTCAAAGAAAGCGCTGATTTCATGTGTCCAGGTGGGATATATGAGGCTTTACCAAAAGACTTAAAGATTTACTTACTTACTGGTGATGCTTGATTGATTTATTTACCGATAATGCTTGTAACTAGTGACATGTTGAGCAAAGAAACCCGGAAACCTGGCCAAAGTTTTCAGAAAAACTTTCTTCTTTACACAGAAAAGTCCGGTACAGCATGTCTCTTATAGTTAATCCACAACAAATATTATGTTAAAATTTTCAATAATAGAATGTTATGAAGGGTTTTTTACCGAGATGCCGTAAAAGGTAACTAGGGTAAGTTGACCCGCCCTGTGGTATCCGGCTGAGTCGCATAGACCACCCTCATTTCTTACCAAGGTGTCGTAAAAGGCGAGTAAAGTAAGTTGATGTCAGGCAGGCGGCCGGTCGTAAAATACATAGCCAAAACATGTGATAACATGTTTGTAACATGTTGTGCCGAACTCACATAGAGTGGGATAAGGGCAGGAGGATGATGATGAGAATAAAATGAACGGATTTACGCGGGAAAAACTGTGTAACATACTGATTTCAAAGCGGGTGAAGCCACTGCCATAGCTAGTTAAATTATAAGGAATCTATCCATTCCAGGTTTAAATCTAAGATGGTATATAGTTAATATAACACCTTACTATCAAATTAAATGACAGTCAATCGCAAATCAAATCCAATAATATATAATCAATATATTCAAAATCAACAAACGTCTGTGCATTTAGTTGTACGTCGATTCTAATTTTACGCATGACGACAAAGGCCGACTTATGACCTGACTTTCATTGATATTGAAATTACTTTGTAAATTGAATATAGGCTTAGCCAGACGCAGAATATGCTGAACGTATTATATTGAAATTATAATATTAATGGTATTGAATTTAGGTATTTGGCAATTTGATTTATATAAACTATTCTCTTATGAAATTTGGAATATTAGTAATCGAAACCAAATTTAACACGCGTCAGTGATTTATCGCTATATAATGAAATGAATGTTTATGATAACAGTGATATTGGATGACTTGGGTATAAGAGGCTACTTTTTTAGCACTAAAATTAATCTTCAACAAGTTCCGAGAAGTGCTTGTTAAATTAAATAAATTAATAAATATATAAATTAATAAATATATAAATTAATAAATATATAAATTAATAAATATATAAATTAATAAATATATAAATTAATATAAATAAAATTAATATCAATACATTGTATGCGGGACGCGTACTAAAACGTTTTCTGACGATTGTTAATTGACCGTGAAAGATGTAATACGAGTAGTACGTTTTCTGACGATTGATACTTGAGCGCGGGACACGTACTAGTACGCTAACTGACGATTGATACTTAAATGCGTCACGTACTAGTACGCGTTAGTGTAATAACATGGTTTGTTTGTGGGTACAAATAACTAAATTTCAAATTCTCTTGCAATTGCAAATCTCATGTTCGGCAGCGAAAAATCTTTACTATCTAATGCCACGATTTTGTCGTGGAGCCTATCCCTCTGATGATCCTTCGGTTATGAAATGAAACGATCTTAGAGATTGTCGTAGTGTTGTGTGTAGTTCTTGAGTGGTGTGTTGTTGGTGGTAATGTTTTGTGATACGTATGGTGACTGGTCCTGCATGTATGAGGTATGCGAACTGTTTCCTACACTTAGCATTACATAGATTTTCTTAATAAACGCTGATTATAGCAAAATAATTCTATCATAACTTCTTTACTATGGGATCCCGCAAAGTAATGCCTGCTTCTTTAGATTATTTAAATAAAATAGTCGTAATAAGCGTTGAATCGTTGGTAAGCTTAAAGTCTATGAATAAAGTCATCAATGTCAAATAAGAACTTAAATTGAGATGAACATTGAAAATACTTACATCATTCAAATTACTTACTTTTTGTTCGTATACCATTTTTCAACTTCACCCTCATGGATAAAGCACATAAACGAAAATATATCACCCTCTTGCACTATAAATTTACCTATAAAATATAAAAGTATAATCTTTTTTACAATATATAGTATAAAAAAGGTGCTTTTTACTAGGTAAGGCCTATTCTCACTTTGAAAAGAAGTATCAGAGTTTAAATCCAACACGGTGCTCGAACGCTGCCTGGTACGTTACATATATACACGATAAATCGATCTGCTTAAAAATTTGAATACAAATATATATATATGTTATAGTCATTGACATTTTCAATTTCTAAAGTAAGTTTTCTAATTTTAATTTCTAAGTTTTCTAGAAATATGTACATAGCGTAATACAATAGGATCACGTGGCCCAGTTCATAAAATTACCTGGAAAAATAACCACTCTCCGTACCCGAGCCACAAGTTGCCTATTAAAATATTCCGGCAAATCCCGAAACAAGGGTACTGTTTGCAAGTGATGGATGTAAAGCGCACATAACAGATCTTCCCTCAAACACTGCGGTGCCTGTTGGGCTAACTCTGGAAGCCAATTGCCTGAACAAGAGAAAAACTGGTAAATGATTAAAATTTGTTTGTTTTGATCTTTACGCTAAATTCCTAAACATATGTATACTTTTGGCAAATATCAACTGCACTATTTACTATTTGTCAGTGTATAACAGCAGGTTAGGCTTTGGCATGATGGTGGTTTTCTAGTAGAGTTCATGAGTTTATATCATAAGTCCTTCGTGTTAGTTTTATTTGAATTAAATAATTCTCAAGATGCCATCAATAGCACTATTTTGAGCCGAACATATGTCATTGAGTCCTGGATCCTGAAAGCTGCTGATAGAAAACGTATCGATGCGTTCGAAATATTCTGCTGGTGGCGCATTTTGCGTATTCCCTGAACAGCCTTTAGAACAAACGTCTCCATTCTCAAAGAGCTGAAGGCGAAGCAGGGTCTCTCAAGCATATGTCTTCGAAGAATACAGTATTTTGGCCCTATTACTAGAAAACCCAGCGATAACCTCGAGAAACCAATGGTCACTGGACGTTAGACGGTTAGAGACTAAGGGGTCTGAAAAGATGGTCGGATCAGGTGTCTAAATATCTGAACATCAGAATGAGCGTGGCTATACATAGCGTTGCCGACCGGGAGAATGGGCAGCAGTTAATCTACAACAGAAAGGATCGGGACGATCGGAATCCTCAGCAGAAAGCATACGACTGAAAGAGGAGGAGCCGAACATATAAAAAATATGTCACGCACCATACGTGCCATTGTATTTATCCTCTTTATTTGATTGTTTTAAGGTTCTTGATTCTACGGGTACACAGTACAAATCCTGACGTACCTCTTTGTCGCTGCCATAATTGCTTGGTGTACTCCCGAACGGATTGTAACAACATTGGAGATAGTCCACTCCGCTGAAGGTACGTCGCAAGATTGTTAACATCATAATCATAGGCATACAATTCACGGACCTTCGTATACACTGCGCTGATGGCAATGCTCAGAATCCAAATTTCGGTTGGATATATAACGAAATTGATGAAAATTTTATAGTAAATTTGCTTTAAGGTTAACGCCACCACCTACAGAGTAAAGAAAGAGTATTAAACTTTTACTCTTTTAGCAATACGGCGAATCACATTTATAATATTTTCTCTAAACTAAAGGTCTAAGCTGTGGGTAATTATGAACCTATGGACGTCATAGCTCTTCAAAGGTGTATTATCAACCTAATACCCCAATAACCAAGCAATAAACGCCTGAGGGAAGCGCTCAATCAAAGCAGCACTAGAAATTACGACATGGAGATTAATTGAATATCGATCACTGCTCTTGAAGAGATTTATGTCTTATAGTGGAAATCCACCAGTTTAAGAAGAATCATATCACTTACAACGTCGATTTCTGTATGTGTGTAAATAATTATGATGTAAATCATTGCCACTATGTAGTCGGCCGTCCAATGAACTGGTACTAGGAAGCCGAACTGGACTTTATCATTTGAAATATAATTCTTTGTAAGTCTAGCGCAACCTGTTGAATAAAAAGAGGATAAATTAATACTAACAGTCAATTAATTTATCCTCTTATTAATTTATTAGTAATTAATTTAGTCATAACGTATAAATTCGGTGTATAGTATTTGAAGAGACTAATAACAAAACGCCGCGTTTGTGCAAAATACTCTTGTTTCCTGTATTAAAAAATGCGAGGATCTTTAGAAAAGTTTTGGTTTAAAAGGTAGTGATATTGCCTAATGCAACTCAACGCCGAAGTGGCGATCAACAGGGCGCATAATTTGGTGAAACGTTGAGGCATCAATGTGACAACCTCGCAACCAAAAAACGGATTGTTCATAGACTTGTTTCTTATTAAATAGAAAGACGATCTTGAGAAGTCGCAGTCCTTTCTCTTCTTCCAACTTACCTCCATTTCGAAAATTAGGTAAAGCCCACTCAGTATACTCAATCGTGGCGTTAATAAACATTGGCAGTTCTGGAATTTGTAAAGGAAACTCCGGGTCTAGAAAACAAATAAGATATAAGCAGATTTATTAGATAAGATTAAAAAAAGAAGTTACCAAGTTCCGTAACTTATTTAAAGGTATTTATTATATTGGAAATTTACCTAAGTTGCCTTTTACGAAACCACTCGGTAAGAAATGAGGGTAATCTATCATTCATTCATTGGCGAACATTCAAAATATAAATATTTAATATTTCAAAATTTTAGATAAAGCGATATTGGAAACAGGCGTTACATGTATTGTATATTACCTCGGCAAGCTATATATATCCATCCACACGTCATACAATGCAATAAAAACAGTATTATGATAAATTTCAGCAATATAGGAGCTATTGTACTCTGTAATATAAATATTGTTTATTACTTTTTGTTTCAAGATTTTGGAATTTGCTTGTTAAGTTACGACGCCGAGTAATTTTAATCGCACGCACAAAACTTACAACGCTTACCTGAAATCCTGTGCAGAAATGTTGATGGAAATCATAAAGAAGCCGGAGCCTTAGTAGTCTAAAGAGCCCATAGTTTCTAGGGTCAAAGAAATGGGCTATGATTGGTAAAATTATTGATACTATATCGACATATGTTTGCCATTTGCTAAACAAGCGCCATTCTAAAAGTCTGTTTTCACACATACCATGTTCAACGACTAACTCCATCTAAAAATGAAGTACTAGTTAACTCATTACTGTTTATATTGTTGTTTATTTTGTTTGCATTCAATAGGGATATGAAGATTTAAAATACCGAATAAAGCAAGCGTTCATACAATGAATTCACGTTAAATTTCAATTATGTTAACAATATTTTTGTGTATGAACTCACTTATTACTAGACCCAGTTTTGGACAATCGATTTTTATTTGAAAAACCAATGAAAGGTCTAGTATTAATAGTAAATGGATGTTTACTGATTATGATTAAAATACAGAACTATGTAGGGCAAAACGAATAAATGTGCGTAATAATACAACGATACTAAATCCACAAAAGGACTTCTGATCAAAAGACTTCAAAAATATAATTAACTATGAAGAAAGTCATCACCATTCTCCAACCCATTCTCTCACTCTAGATTGGGACGGCACAACATGTTAGAAATATGATCACGTATTTGACGACTAGCCGACTGCCTGACGTCAAATTAACCTAATCGCCTTTTACGAGGCCTCATCTCAATCATGAAAATTTCTATAACAGAAGCTAGACTAGCTACATCATTTAATATATATAATAAATTACCGAGTAAAATTCAGTAATAATATGCAAAATATGTAGAACGTCAAATAATAATAAGAAGGAGAAAACGTCTGCATTGTATTCTGCTGGTACAGTGATAAGGTATAGCACAGATACTGCGGTAACTACAGGCCCGAGTACCCACGTCAAATACAGCCAACGAGAGTACCACCCTTTTGCATTCATTTGATACTCCATCCACTGGAAATAAAACCAATAGCCTGTTATCATCAAACATTTGAAATATATCCTCCTATAAAGAAGACTTTTATATATGAAGGAGTAAAAGTAGATTAAACTATCAGATAGTTAGATAGATAGATACTTACGGGTAGTTTAATAGCTTTTTGCCCTCGAAGCAGATATTTTACTGTGTTATAGGGGTTCTCGACTATCAACTTTTTGCAAGCCATATAATCATACTTAGAATGAGTGTTTTGTGCAATAGTATCTCGGCCCTGGAACAAACATCAACGTTTGACGAACAGTATACCTCAAAAATAGCTATCAGATAAATAAAATTGTAGAAATTTAAGCTAGCACTATGATTAGATTAATAAGAAAGGAAAGGAATCGATCGTATTCTTAAAGATTACAAGTCATTAATATCTATCAAGTCATTAATAAGAAACTCAGGTGAGTTTCTTATTAATGACTTGGAATCTTGGAAATTTGAGAACTAAGTGATTACAAATTCTAAATAATGTATCATGATCAGTATTCGTTCCATTAACATCATTTAAACGGTTTTTATAAATTATAATATTAAGATTATTAATGGTTTATAAAAATTAATCAATAATTACCTCGTCACCAATAATTTCTTGAAATTCTTTAATTGGAATTTGTAATAAATCAGCATAATCAACAGAATAAGCAGAGATGCGCAAAGGACGTGGTGCAATACCATCTAGCTGACCAAACAAAGCTCCCTATTAGGAAAGATAAAATCTAATTGAGGTATCATTCATTGTTTGATGTATCACTTCGTAATTTCAATTGTCATCTTTAAAAGTAGTAACGGCAGGATATTCTTATAGAAGCTTTTAAAACCCTCTTTATCGTTTGCAACCAATGGATATTAATATCTGGATATCTAGGTCTCGTCGATCACATAATGTACTGCCGCTTCATCCAACATCTTCTTGCTAGTGGGGTTTCTAAGAATGCTGCGTTTTCTTCTTTCTAGTAACATCGTTCCATATGCTCCACCAATTACCATTTCCGTTTCCCGACAAGCAATATCGGTAATTTTTGTTCATCCAATGATACCAATTTGTAATATTTAAAGTATTATTACCTTAGTCAAAAGAGCCAAATTCTCTTCTCCCTGTTTAATCATTATCTTTCCTCGGTGTACTATGTAGACCCAAGGAGATAAATCCATTTCTCTTATTATAACTTCATCGGGAAGGAAGTAAAGTTGAGTTGAAGCACTGGCGAGCTCTCTTTCTAAAGCTTCTCCACCATGAAGTAACGTATCTGCAGCTTCTACTGTCCTAAATTCAAATTCAAAATATTGTTTATTCAAGTAGACTGCTTTCAGTACTTTTGAACCATCAAACATACATATGATAAAAGAATAAAAGTTAAATTAAAAGTTAAATAAAAGGACTACTATAGAAATAATTGATTATTATATAAATCAACGTATATAAATGTGTACGAGTTTTTAAACTTATATATAGTACACTAGCTGTACTCGTAAATTCATTGGCCTCCTTTAGTATTAGAATTAAATTTAATTTCCTGGTTCCGTAAGGTGAACCTTATTTATTAATCTATGTATTTTCTAGTATGTAATCTTTAAGTGTATGATAAGTCACAAAGAGCTGTAAAATCGTAACAGACAAACACATATACAGATTTTGACACATGACATCTGTCGACTTATTTGTCATTTATATTAATATTTCAAATTCTAGAATCAAATTCTCGAATAGTTAAAAGTTTTAACTATTACTTTTTGTTTACTTACTTTTTAAAGAAGTAATAACTCAAATCCTGTCTAAATATAACACCGATGCGTTCGTTCATCAAACTTTGTATGTTTATTCCTTTCGTTCTGAAATTTGTTATTTATAAAGTTTTATTAATTTGGTGTGTAGTTTTAATTGAAAAGAACTTCGAAAGTGAAAATTTATATTAGCATCAAAAATGGCGGTATAATTTAAAATTTATAGCAAAGTCTTTGGATTATTTGTTTCTATTTTATTTCTTTTTGTCTATGAACTTTTGTCTCTATCAACTCATATTTGAGAATACAACTAAAATACAATTTTATAAATAGTTATAAATCTATAATCTACTGTATCTACTGTATGTGCTAAATACATAATTTAGCCACACTCACTGCCAGTTTTATATTCTTAAATCCTTATTAATTTTGAATGGAGTTTGATAATACTTTGAAAGTAATTCTGAATTTTATTTGATAAATAAAAGTCGTGATAAATTATTTATTAATCTCATCACCTCGACCACCAGTATCTAAAATGTGCCACCGCCCGATTAATGACACTCTTATCTATTCTCTCCGCTTTCAAAAATCTTCTCAATTGATTCACACCATGTTGAAACAGCGTGTTTCCCCGAAAGTTCAATACAAGCAGAGTCAGGGAATAACACATGACATACCTGAATTTAATTAATTAATTAATCTTGTACCTATACTTATATATAAAGCCAAAGAGTTTGTTTGATTTTTTCAACGCGCTCATCTCAGGGACTACTGGAACGATTAAAAAAATTCTTTAAGTGTATAGTCCATTTATCGAAGAAGGTTATAGGTTATATAACATCACGCTAAGATGTATACGAGAGGAGCAGCAATAAAAAATTGTACCAAAAACGGCAAAATTTAAAGTTTTCCTTGCGTGCGCTGAGTAAACGGTGATAGTTATACGAAAATCATGTATTACAAAATTGTTGCGAAAAGTTCTAAATAAAGGTCTAGGACAGCATATGCCTAAGGTTGACCACACTTTAACCATTTTTATGGTTATCAAAAGACTATATTACGGTTTTAATCTTTTCACTCGGATGGAGCCGCTGGCAATTGCTAGTAATCTAAAAGCCAAAAGCCTCCTCTCTATACCGGTTGTTTGTCACTTATAACACAAGTATTAAGTTACTGTCTAGTATATGTCTAGCTTTTAAGGTTAACCCGATTTTAACCATTTTTACGGTTGAAATCTTTCCACGCGGGCGGAGCCGCTAACGATTGCTATTTAAATTATAAAATTAAATCTATATAAATAAAACAAATGAAATGCGACCACACCCTAAGCTTGTATAGTCTAGTGTGTAGTGATTTATGTTTGTCTTACCAAAACATAAATCCAAGTACGAAGAGCATGCTCCCGACGCCAAGGTGAAGGCGATCAATTTGAAACTTGCCGAGATTAAATCTCATGAAACCACTTTGAGCTAAATTTAAGCTTTCTGCGTAAACCTATAAGAAATAACAATATTATATATATAAAGTAACGACCTCTTATCCCACTTCTGGGCATAGCCCTCTCTCTCTGTTTTCCGGAGAGAGGGGTTGAAGCTAATACCTTCACCGAAAAGCGCGTGATAAATTGCACATATCAAAGATATATATAAATGTGGGTCTTGAACCTAGCTATTTTCACATATTTAATCCACACGTTTACCATTGCCCTATTACAACTTGATAATTACAGCAAACAAGCTTTACAATGTATTTGAATTTAAGCAGATTTTTCAAGGTTAAACAACATTTTTTTGTTATAAAACCTTGCTAGATCGATTTTTTCCCCCAAAACTCATTCATTTAAATATTAAAAATATGTAAGGGAATACGATTTAATATATACAATAGTCCAATTCGTGAAAAAAGGTAGGTATATGTTAAAGGTTATTGTTATTGTATGTATATGTTAATAGAACTTATGTTGATGGGACTTTCATTGGAAAAGAGATGAGGCGATAGTGTTATAACACATAGGCTACTTTATATCCTAGAATTTCCGTAGGGTCAGGATGTACATGGGAAAATTTTTATTACACACTGATTTCCACGCAAAATCACATTAACAGCTTGTGTACGACTTAAACTCTGCTCTTTTTATTATGTACCGAGCTAGGATTATTGTAACCTTATGTCTTTACCGTTACTGTAGGTGACCGAATTGAAATGTATGATATTTTGTCAACCTATAAATAATATCATTTTGTAAAACCTTATAAACGCGCACTCAAATTCAAAAAAGCTTCACGTTATATTTTCCTAAAATCGGTCAAATCTTCTACGACGTACAAATCACAGCCTGTTGTTTTATTTGTATATGTACCATATTATATATACTATTGTATATTATACCTTATGCAGTTGTTCAACTGTCGGCCTTTCGTCTAAAGGGAAATAGTTTGGCAACCAACAATGGTTGCGCCGAGACATCCCAACAAGTCTAGTATTAGAATCCCAGTCGAATTCAATACACTGACTGACAAAGTAATGACCAGCGCCAAGCATTATAAGCAATGTCACCACTTGCCACTTTATAATCTATATTATTTAAATAAAACAAAAAGAAAACCATATTTTTAATGTGAAAATACACTAGTCTGTTACGCTTTGACGGCGATGTGAGAGAAAAAGACACTTTTGATGTTATTTTAATACTAAAGTTGACGCGAACAAATGTGTAAAATATAGGTGGAATATAAGGAGGTCATTTGGTATCAGAATAGAATAGACCACCCTCATATCTTACAGTCGTGTCGTAAAAGGCGACTTAGATAAGTTGACCCACCATGTAGTATCCGGCTGAGTAGAATAGACCACCCTCATATCTTAGCGAGGTGCCGTAAAAGGCGAATAAGATAAGGCGACCCGCCGTGTGGTATCCGGGTGAGTAGAATAGATCACCCTCATATTTTACCGAGGTGTCATAAATGGCGACAAAGGTAAGTCGACCCGCCGTGTGGTATCCGTCTCAGTAGAAAGATCGCCCTCATATTTTACCGAGGTGTCAAAAATGGCGACTAAGGTAAGTCGACCCACCGTGTGGTATCCGGGTGAGTAGAATACATCACCCTCATATTGTACCGAGGTGTCGTAAAAGGCGACTAGGGTAAGTTGACCTTCCGTGTGATATCTGATTGAATAGAATAGACCAATCTCTTTCTTACCGAAGTATCGTGAAATACGACTAAGGTAAGTTTATGTCAGGCAGGCGGCCAGTCGTAAAATATGTAGCCAAATCATGTGACAACATGTTTATATCATGTGCGAACCCCACTTAGAGTGGGATATAGGCAGGAGGATGATGATAAGTATGAATAGCAGGAAATTCCACCTACATAGACACATAGGTGGAATAAACTATTAATCGAAAAAAAAAACAAGTCAATACAGGTACTAACCATCAGAAATGCAAAATTAACATTGGGCATATCGGCGATATAATTAAAATAGCCCAATAAAATATACAAATGCGCATATTTGCTGAATGTGTGTATAAGCAACTGTTGATTTTCATCAATTGGGGTTGTCAAAAACAAATTGAGCATTTCCGGCCACGGTAAACATCCAATGACGTCACAAATAAATCCTCTACTCATATAATGCTTTAAGCTGTGCCTTAAACTTGTTATAAGTAGCCCCCGTTCATCGTAAAAACCAAGCTGAAAATTAAATAGCTATATTAACAAAAATACAAAAAACCACAGTCATCTTGTAAAAAGTACGATATAGTATCTGTACCATTATATCATTTACTTAACAAGCTTAAATCACTAATTATGATTTGATTAATTATAAATAAAATAAGTGGATTAGTTGAGATTTTCTACGCTCTATCGGCATTGGCATTATGATTAAAATCATTTATTTTTGAATTCTTTTTTACTTCAACAAAATTGCGTCTTGACTAATCCCTAAGTTTTTATTCATACAAAACTACTCCTACAAAGTTAAACAAAAATATAATAGAAAATTTGACATTAACGTTCATTTAATATTAACATTTAACATTGAAGTACTTGGGTGATTGAATCTTGCTCGGTAATTTTTTCAGATATAAAAAAATTGAAGAAATGAAAAGTGAAAAAAAAAGAAAAAATATTTGGCCAGGTAGTACTCGAACCTAAGTATTTTCATCTCTAGACTGCTCGTTCCCCAAATGAGATGACTTTATATTTGACAGCAAAAATTGTCTTTTGAATTCAACGTAAATTTTAGTATTTTCCCGAAATCAGGGATAAAAAGACTTATTTTTTTAAATGAAACCTAGCTAGATCGAATTTATCCTCCCAAAACCGTTGAAAATACAGTGAAAATCGTTGGTGCCGTTCCCACCAGATTCAGAAAATATTTTATATATACATATAAACACAAGATTAACTCATTTAAATATTAAAGATTTTGTATGAAATACAAAGATTAATTTTCCCATCATAATATTGCCAATCAATTCAATTAAACTCTCAACAGTCAATAGCGAGGTAACGAAACAAAAATCTACCAGGGGTATAAAACAATACTTATTTAAAGAATTAAAAGATACTAACAAATAATTTGAAAAGGATATCAATAAAAACGAAAATGTCGCAAATTTCTCCTATTATTTGCAAAGGCAATCTGTAACAAGCACCGCTGCCACCTTAAAATTGTAATAGTAGACTTTTTTAATTATCTTAACATTTTGAAACATTCAATTCACTCAAAGATATCTGTTATATAAAATAATAGACCTTGAATTGCAGCTGAGGATATGGAAACGACGACAAGAAAAGCACGAAACGCTATCCAGTTTTGTACAAAGCTGAAAAATACTAGATTTTAAGCAGACCTATAAGCACAATAAAGCAAACATTAAAATTTATTAACGTACTTTATTATAAAAAGGAGCAAAAACAAATACAGGAATTTACATCATCATCCTCCTGCCCTTATCCCACTCTAAGTGGGGTCGGCACAACATGTTATAAACACGCTGTTACATGATTTGGCTGCATTTTTACGACCGGCCGCCTGCCTGACGTCAACTTACCTCTGTCGTATTTTACGACACCTCGGTAAGAATGAGGGTGGTCTATTCTACTAAACCGGATACTACACGGTGGGTCAACTTACCTTAGTCGCCTTTTACGACACCTCGGTAGGAAATGAGGTTGGTTTATTCTACTCAGCCGGATACCAAACGGCGGGTCGACTTACCTTAGTCGCCTTTTACGACACCTCGGTAGGAAAAGAGGGTGGTACTATTCTATTCAGCCGGATACCACACGGCGTAAATACAGGAATTTACATGTCAAAATATTTAATTTCTACCACAAGATTTACTGTAATCATCATCTGCTTGCCCTTATCCCACTCTCAGTGGAGTTGGCACAACATGTTATAAGCATGTTGTCACATGATTTGATTACGTATTTTCCGCCCTGCCGCCTACCTGACATCAACTTACCTTAGTACTATTTTACGACACTTCGGTAAGAAAGAGGATAGTCTATTCTACTCCGATTATGCTACGTATTTGATGACCGGCCGCCTGCCTGACGTCAACTAACGTTAATGACCTTTTACGACATCTGGGTAAGAAATGAGGGTGGTCCTATTCTTTTCAGCCGGATACCACGCGGCGGACAAGAATTACTGTAATATTCATCTAAAATTAGGGTTTTTTGGAAAACCACAAAGATAATAAAAGTTTAAGATTTAAGTCTCGCAATTTCACAATAGAAAAATAAAATACTGCATTTACTTATCCTATGCTTACTTTTTAAAAGTTTAAAGGTTAAAGTTAGGATAGGATGTAACCATTAATACTTTCTAAATGTTATATATATAATTCTCCTATCTTTATATATTGATATATGTAACTAAAATAAAGACTAAAAATTAGGAAAATGTGCATAGTAAAATTCGTAATAGCGTGCACAAAAATTTAATTAATATGTAGCATGTGCTACAAATATATTCAATGAAGTAAAATAAAATTGAAAGAATATTCGTCGATAAAAATGACTGTGTCAGAATTGCAATGTCCCTACTGATGTTAAATATATAACAATAAACATTTTTAACCTTGATTGAGGGTCTATCCAAGCGTTACCAATATCGGGAGTTGTCGTTTCTTTAAAATCCTTATTGGTAATCTCATTTGGTTTTGTTGTCACATCTTTTATTCTTTTTGAATGAAAAACTTGCTGTCTAACTTTTTTTTTATACTGAAATATTACAAAAAAATTTGTCAGTAAAAAGATGTTAAAAACTATGTGCAGATTTTATGAGCATCCATATAGTGTTATTTGTAACGAAGAGTTTCACAAAATAAGCCACATCAATCTGTAATACCTGATTTATAAAAAAAAATCATAAAGAATGAAGCATGAAGAATTTAAAAAATCAAGAATTATTTAATTAAATTGTTGAACATTATTTTACAATACTAGAGCCAAATTTTAAGGATTCTATTAGTCTCTTCGTTTATTCTATAAGTTATTGTTCTTGACGCCTTGTGGTATACGGCTAAATAGAATAGACCACCCTCTTTCTTACCATGGTGTCGTAAAAGGCGACTAAGGTAAGTTGTCCCGCCGTGTGGCATCCGGCTGAGTAGAATAGACTGTCCTCATTCCTTACTGAGATGTCCTAAAAGGCGACTAAGGTAAGTTGACGCGCCGTGTGGCATCCGGCTGAGTAGAATAGACAACTCACTTTCTTATTGAGGTTTCGTAAACGGCGACTAAGGTAAGTTGATGTCAGGCAGGCGGCCGGTCGTATAATACCTAGCCAAATCATGTTCATAACATGCGCCGTCCCCACTTAGTGTGAGATAAGGGCTGGAGAAGAATAAGTTATTGTTCTTGAAATAGTTAGGCTTATGGCACAAAATTATTTAGGTGACTAACATTTTTGTACTTTTCGACGTAATCGTGAACTGTTTTGCGTATAGCTGGAGAAAACTCTTCCACACAGGTTTGGTAATGGGCCCATTCATGCGGGTAATGTTTTATAATGCTAACAAAGTCTTTGAGTGTTACATAGAGAATCTAAAACCAAAGTAACAAAATATTACTTTAAATACTTTTTAAATATGAATGTGGATGGATATAAGACTAGAGAAAGGCCGAGACAAAGAATATGGAATGTTTAATAAACTTATAAAAGGAGTAGCTTCAGAGTTGATGAATGATAGAAGAAGAATTACAGAAGTTGAACTGTGTGGACCAAAGGTCGGGTGGGATAAGGGTAGAAAAATAAATGATAATTACTTAAGAATATTACTTTATGAATCGAGCGCTTTATGAATAGTAATAAAAAATTTCGATACGATAAAATGAGATCAGCTACGCTATAAGTTCCAACCACATTGGTGCATCATGGTAAATAATTGAAACAAAGAATGAACGTTTTTGATAATATTCAAAATTCTACTAACTTCACATTCCGTATACGCAGTAAGTGTTCTCATTGATACAGAACCAAAAAAAACACCAAGAGAGGCTACAAATTCACCAGGAACTAAGGTTCTTTTCAGGAATTCACCGTTCTCATTCGGATATTCACAAGAAATGTAACCCTGAAATTATAAATGCTTCATATATGTAGTCCAAATTATTATAAAATAAATTCCATAATCATACAGAACTGCCATGTGTGCATGACCAGCACGCAGAGCACTTACTATACAATACTTACCTGATTAATTGTTATTCTTTCTTAAAAATGGCTTCTATATTGTCAATTAAACGTAAACTAAGGATGAATTACTCAAATGTAATAGAAATTTAAGGCTCAACTTACTTGGACAATCCAAGATACGCTTTTGCAATGTAGACCAAAAATAGTAACAGTCGATTTTTTGGGTAGTATTAAAAACTTAGCCTTATATGCCAGCTCTCTTATAAATGCGTGATCAGCAAAAGCAAACGCCTTTGATTCTCTAATAACTTTTTCTGCAACCTCACCGTGAACCTTCCAATATATATCGTATGGTTCATTTCTTAATAAATTGGGATGCATTACATCCATTCCGTGATAATATTTCCAATGACATAATAGATACCTATTCAGTCGCCTCAATAAATCTGGATGGATCTTGTGATGACTATAATGACTCTTTATATTTGATACGAAATATTGAAAGTTTGCTATTTCTCGGTATTTTAAATACAGTGACGCTACCAAGTTTGTTTTACAAAAAACGTACACAATAAATGCGATGTAGCTTATTATAACGGCGGCGTAGATATCTGCCAACGTATTTGGCAGATATTCATAAAATACATACTCCAAAGACCATGCTAGTACAACGTTTAATGGCGGACTTCCTTCAAAATCACATTCTTCGTCTAATGATCCTCTTTTACAAAATACTTCGCCAAAAAAATATGAGGTGCTTATTTGACTCTCTCTTTTGTCAACCATGAACAAAATATAACTGACGATGTAAACAAAACAAAAATGCACTAAAGCAATTTTCCCGCAAACATCATACAGTGGGTCTTTTCGTAGATCCCAATCAGTAAACAGAACGTAAATTTTTATTAAGCGATTAAACTGACATGGAGCATAAAATTCGGGCATTCCGGTAATTATTGCCAAATTTTCTATCCAAACAGTCGCAAGTACGTCTAAAGCAAATCTTGTACTTTTACATCGAGCAAACATTACAGCAGCGAAATTATCAGTTATATTTTCATGTCTTACTATTGACGTTAGAAGTGAAACACAAATATCAAATATGTAAATCATATCTGCCCAAAATTGGAAAAAGTTAAACCATTTTGGTATATTCTTTCTTGTTATGTATGGCGGATATAGCAACAATACGAGAACAACTGTAATTATGAGAATTGTGTTCCAAATACGACCGAATATAGATTCAGGAACAAATATCCAAGGAAATGAGACGTTAGCAAACATCGAATTCGTCAACAGTTCGATATCACTGCAAAGCACCAACTGGCCGATATACTTAGCACAGTGATAAACTGCTTCTTCGGCAGGTAAATCGCATTTTCGAATTTCTTTATTAGATGTTTTTTTTCTCCAAATAGCAACAGCATCAGAAATCTCCCACCACCGCCTTTTAACCCATGCGACACCTTCATCTTCAGTTCTATCTAATCCTCTTACATGTTGCTTACACGTGTGCAGAGTTCGTGCATGGTTAATTCTATCTTTAGTTTGTTCCATAATCATACGACGATCTTCGGGATATTTATGTAAAGCATTCAAAATGTCAACGCGTGTAACATACATTATCTCACAATATGTCAGGCATCGCACATGCGTCTTTCTTTTTGAATGTGGAATAATGAAGCATATATCTCCAAATATGGTTCCACTTGTCACGGAAATTAAAGGCGTTAGGCCATCATCTGATGATATCAACTGCACTATTCCAGATTTAATATAATATAGATTGGAGTGGCAATGTAGACCTGCGAAAAATTTCTCACCGGGTAATTTATAGTCCAAATGCACGTAGTCACACAGCCATCGTTTGAAAGGAGATGACGTATTTCTCAATGTCGGGCTATGGTAAAATACTGGCCAAACTAAATCTTGTTTGATATCAACTCTTAAATATCTGGGTAACTCAGATATAACTTCAGGAATATGAGTGATACCATTCCTCTTTTTCCACATTAATGCATAAAAGTTTTTTACCTCAATGTGAGCGTTAGGCGATGGATTGCGTCTTCGAGTTTCCTCTATTATCCTTTGAACTTGTGGATAAAAAGTACAAATTTTACGATGTCTTAATAAAGCTTCCGCTATCATTTTGGGAAATACTACAAATGTAAGTAATAAATATCCACAAATCATCAAAGTACTTATTAAAATGTATTCGGATAGAGTTGCAGGTTTTATTTCATCGTACTGCTTGTTAACAACGTAGGATAAACCGATTGACGCTGCATATACGTAAGTAGAATAATGGCGATCAGTTTCATTCAACTAAAATCAATCGAAAAAATAAAACTAGTTTATTCATTAAAAAAATATTACAGACTATAGCAAAGCCTTCGGGTGAGTTTGAATAATACTTTGATCCAAAGTTCCGCTCTTCCTCAAATAGTTAGTTGACTTTTCACTAAACAATGTTTTTCGTAAATATTTCTGTATGTGTGTAGTGATATAGATATTTTGGTTTTGATAGATATAGTGTATGCAAAATTACTAACCTTGTGTATAATATGAATTCGCCAATCATAGACTTCATTGCAACAGTTCTTGCAGAGACCGTTAAATGTGAGAAGGAGCAAAAAGCTGGTTATACAATTGAGACTTATAGCCAAAACGACCGTAAAACCGCAAATAATTCTTACATAATTATGCGTTGTGATAAGAAAGAAGCTATCAGCAACTCTGTAGATACTGAAAAAATAATTATGATTATTATTTCTAAAATGAAAGTAACGTAAGAGATAATTTGGACAACAAAGGTCCTACCTACATTGCAATCAAGTAAAATGGAATTGACTAAAGTTAATGTATATTTAAAACACGTCGTTTTAATCCACAACTATGAAGAATACTTAAATAGTAAAAAGGTCCCAGACCATTAATTTTTACGTTAACTTTTTAACTTATTTTTGCGTTTGCTCTAACTTAATATTTATTTATTTATAAACTGGATCATTTACTACTCACATTAAAAATTCAGTAAAAGCAAGTAAGTTAGGCCACAAGTCTGGAGGATTGCAAACTTCATCGGACATAAGGCGGTAAAAGGGTATCAGAGATATGATATCGAGTAGCAACAGGTAGGCTGGTTTTGGCAAATATTCGCGTCGCATAGCTTCATCCGTAACTTGTCTATAAAATGGCAAAGGGGTGTTATTTTTTAACATGAATAGAATACTTTCTCTAATAATATAAACAAAAGTACGATGTACATTTGATTATCTTTTGTATAATGAAGCGGCATTGAGCGATTATCATTTGCCGTTAAAAGCTTTAATTGAAACTTCTGGATAATGGATTCCGGATCAGTAGGACAATCTTCTTTATCTCATTATTATTAAAGGAACAATAGAATTAACTTTCTAAAATCTACCATTAAAAAAAATTATATAAAATTATTAATATATATAATATATATATATTATAACGGAAATGAAGACCATTATTGATAAAACTTCAATATGTGGCACCTGAACGCATCATTTGTATAATTACTAGTATTTATTTTATCCGCTTAGATCTATCTTATAAAATCTTAATTTGTGATGAAGAACTTATATACATTGTTCTCTATATTGGTGCATACTTTAAAAACGACCATCTGATACAATCTTTTGAAACAACTCTAAAGAGCTCCTTTCCACCTTTCTCCCTTTCGTCTTCTTTGCTCCTTTCCTATTTATCTTAGAGTAATGTTATATAGCCTTCCTTGATAAATGGACTATCTTACACTCAAATAATTTTTTAAATCGGTTCAGCAGTTCCTAAGATTAGCGCATTCAAAATATCAATCTAACAAACTCTGCAATATATTTTATTCTTTATATATTAGTATAGCCATACATATATGGCTTCAGCAAAACATTATAATATTAGGTTCGAATTACTAACCTATGCAGAATATGTAGAAACGTATCCACACCATAAATAGGGTCACATATGTATAAATACATAATTTTTATGAATACTAAAACAGGCACGTAGTTCATAGTATCCCAACAGTGCACGATTGGATATACTGATTGAATTGGACCCTGGAATACAATTTTGAATAAATAGTATTGATAGTTGCAAGATATCATCATTCTCCTGCCCTTATCCCACTCTAAGTAGGGTAGGCACCGACCGGGCGCCTGCCAGTCGGCAACTTACTTTTACGGTAAGAAATGAGTGTGGTCTATTTTGCTGAGCCAGAAACCACATGGCGGGTCACCTTCTACGACACCTCGGTAAGAAATGTGGGCGGTCTGTTCTTAATTAACTATAAAATGATAAACTTGATAAGCCATGTGGTGTCCGGCTGAGTAGAACAGAGCACCCTCATTTCTTACCGAGGTATCTTAAAAAGCGACTAAGATAAGTCTAGTCGCCGTGTGGTATCCGGCTGAGTAGAATAGACCGGTTGATCTATTACTAAGAAATGGGGGTTCATTTCTTATCGAGGCGAAGTAAAAGGAGACAAAACTAAGTTGACCCACCGTGTGGTATCCAGTCGAGTAGAGTAGACCACCCTCTTATAGAGGTGTCGTAAAATACGACTAAGATAAGTTGACGTCAGGCAGGCAGACGGTCGTAAAATAAGCAGCCTAATCATGTGACAGCATGCTTATAACATGTGCCGACCGTGGACTTGAAAATCCTTTCAGCTCCTTACAAGACTGGTATAATAATGTAAAATTGAAAATGTTTAAAAGATTGACCGCCGAGTTTCTTTCTCGTTCTTCTCGGTAACAACAACATTCCGAACCAGTTGTAGCTACATTAATCATATAGATCCTTGACGATTCAAAAGGGCTTGAAAGAGCTAATTTTAATGAAGATTAATTTAATTTGGCCCCATTTAGAGTGGGATAAAGGCAAGATGATAATGAGGATGATGAAAATGATATACTTAAAATTACCAGAACTGTTTTAATGATGACCACTGTAATTACGAGGAATTTGAACACCGGATGAAAGGGTAAGAATATAAGGTTGCTCCATCGTATATTAGTTTGTTCCGAATCAGCGTCTTCGTCTATCTCATCAAAATCGTCTTGATTCTTTGCATCAACCATTATTACTTCATGTCTTACAGCAATATTTCGTTATTATGTAGTACTTGTAATAACTTTTAGACCCGAGCTTTCAGTCTTCACTTTGTTTTGTAAAACATTCAATGGTTTAATTTTTTTCAATCAACCTTATGGATCCTATTGTCCGCGATGTAAATTTTTCTTTCACAATTTTCTACAGACATATTGTGACATTTAAATTTTATATCATACAAAGAGTATTTAATACAATATAACAAATATTACGTTGTAACTTTTTTTACCAATAGGTTACTTTTATGTTATCCAGAATGGAAGTTACGTTTAAATATTTTGCCGTAATCCGTGCTTGTTAAGAGATATATGTAATGCTATACCACTAATGTATGAAAACCAAAAATGAATGAATATCAAAAGGGTCTCAAAGAATCTGGATTTAGGCGGCACATGATTATAATATGGTTTGATCTATTCTTAAAAAGACCCAGCAACGTCCAAAAACGTGAAAAAAATGAAAAAGACACTAAATATGATTAATAAATTTAAAAAATACTGAAACAATTATCTAAACTCAACAACAAGTCAAGTTAAAAAAGTTTTTTTTATATCTTGTTTAACAAAATTTAATGTTTCTATTGTTACCTCCTGAAGAGTTTTTCCCCCCCCCGTCTGGAGCTAATCCTGTCAGCAGCATCAGGTCAAACTTATTATAAACGTGCATTGTCATCGGGTCTGAACCAGTATGGAAAATTTCAGCTTAATCGGACACAGGGAAGTGTGCCTAATTTAACTTGCAAAATTCCACCTTCACATACATACATGACAAGTTAAATTAAAACTTTTAATGACATCTTTTTCTACAAATAATGCACAATTAATTGCTAATACTCAAGAAAATACAGTGGTATGTAATGAGGATTTAATTCGTTATTATGTTTCGATAAAAACAAACGAAATCATCGTAACATTATCTAAATAAAGTAATGTAATACAAAATAATACTCAAACCTGTATATTCTTGTACAAAGAGGAAATAATGGGCGATATTCACAGAGGCTAAACACAATTGACAGCCCTAATATCCTAAATGCGATGGAATTGTCGAGATTCTATTTGCTCATTCAATAAACGATAATCGAGCGATCCTGGATATTCAATGTAATCGATATTACGGCGTCATTCCATTTTGTGGAAAAACATTTAGAAGGCTGCTTGGTTCTTATGGATTTTCTTAAAGCTACGTTGGGGATAAGCAAAATGCTGATAATAAAGTAGTGTGTAGGTGTCGGACTTTTAAGGTAAATTAAAACACCGTAGCTCGTATTATACTTAGTACCTAGGTGACGACTAGGTGTCTAACACAATTGTGTTAGTGTAAATAACATTCTTTTTTTTTAACTGACTGAAATCTGTTAGCCCCAATAGATTTTATAGCGTCACCAGGCGAGCCAGGCGAGCGCAGAAGCATGGTTGAGGTAGCGAAATTCGGAGAGTAGAGCGAAGAAGCTCATTTATTATTTCATTTCATGCACATTTAGTATTTCATATTTCCTTTTTTATTATTACTACTGCCCCAGCGATGTTGGAAAAGCCGCTAAGACGTCGAAAAAAAATTCGTAAGAAAAACTACTACCACTAAATGTGGTAGTAGAGGAGGTCATGGGTTCGAACCCGGGCAGACATCAATGAGTTTTTCTGTTAAAACTTATGTGTCTAATTGATAATTGCGATTTATCACACGTTTTTCGGTGAAGGAAAACATCGCGAAAAAACCTGCATATCTCTAGTGAATTTTGGAGATATGTGTAACCTACCAATCCGCACTGGAGCAGCGTGGTAGGTCATAGCTCCGAACCTTCTCTCCAAAAACGGAGAGAGGAGGCCTATTCTCAGCAGTGGGATAGTTAAGAGGCCGCTACCTACAATAAAAATATAGCAAATATCTGCTAGATTAATTCTTCCTCTTTCTTCTGTATTCAGAGACGTAATAGATTGTTGCTGAATCTTTCAACGTATTTAAATAAATTGCACACATAAATATACAATGTTCAATGTAACATTAGAGTAATAAATCAGGGCCGTTGTCCGCCGTTTCGGACCCTCTCCGGAACCGTTTTGTAAGCAACAATCCTCGTTCGAATACATTAGTTTGACATCAATGTTACCGTAGGAAAAAGTATAAAAAAGAAGTATTTCTTCATCAATGTGTGAACACAGATTAGGAAAATGTGAAGAAAGGAATCATGTGATATCATTTTTATAAAATGTTGTGCCGACCCCACTCAGAGTGGGGTAGGAGAATGATGATGACATTTTTCAATTGTTAGCCTATATCATACTATATAGTCGTATGTACTCGTAGTCGTTCGCTCAATTAAAGTCTCAGTGACGCAATGCGTTTTTTCTCTGTAACCGAAAAAAACAAATATATAACAAAAAATGTGCCAAATTTCATCAATATTGTTTAAGCGGATTAGCCATTAAAACCTAACAGACAGACTTTCGCATCGATAGTATTAATATAGATAACAAAAGTAATAATGAAATTATTTATTAGGAGAGAGGGATAGGAGATTTTCATATTATGATTTTATGGTGGAGTCTATCTTCTTATGATGCTTCGGTTGCGGGGCGAAACGTTTGCGGAGTTTGTGATATTGAACGTGTGTAGTGCTTGTGTATTGTGGTGACGGTGGTGGAGGTTTGTGCAAGTGTTATACGAATCCTGCATATACGATTAAAAAAAAAAAAATTTATTATTACTTTTGTACCTCACTGTACTTAAAAAAATAAACGCTTCTAATTGCTTTATATGTAGCTTAACTTCTGAATGAAAAACGGAAATATATAACGTTTGAAGATGATTTGTGAACCGCGTAGATAATTCAAGGCACTAATGGTATGCCATTTAATTAAGATAATGCTCAGCTTTGACGGAACGTTGCGGAGGAAATGGGGTGCCTCTTTGATATCACCGGGCGCTCTACCGGTATATAGGCCGTGCTGTATCATATTTAAAGGAAACGGGAAATTATTGAAACAATATTACTTTATTTTTAAATACGTGAAAGTAAAGCCTATGCATGTACATGTATAATATTAAATATATAATAATAGATTATGATACTTTATCTTCTCTCATACTATAATACGTTAAACAATATTAATAAAAACCAAACTTTCTTCGAATATAGAATTTAAAAAAAAAATCAAATGTTAGCGCCAACGCATAAATATCGATAGGTCATGCGTGTTGCGTCACCGCGGACTCGTTCATTGAAACCTTTTTTTTTAAGCTAGAGGATCAACCTCCTTGGTCCAGCTGGAAGTTGTATAGGTGTATCATTATGATTAAAAAGTTATATTATAATACAGGTGACCATACAAGACCTATATCGTAATAAAACTTTATAATTTTTAATTTTTGGCCTGTACGTAATGTTTATCATAAGAATTTTGGTTTCAGTTTTATAATCTTTGTATTATAGTATCAGAGTAGATAAAATAAATAAATAAAATAAATAGATACTAACTAACTACTAGAACTAACATCACTACAATACTTTTTATCTCGGTACTGAGGTCATACAAACAAAGTCAAAAGCAAACGCCAATAAAAATATTAAGATTAATTTATACAAGAATGGTTATGCATTAAGTATAATTATAAATATAAATATTCTCTTTTGATCTCCAGAGTATCTAAAATAGCCGTGGCCACATTTAAACATACAATTTTCAGCATTAAGAGTAATAAATCAGAGCCGGTGTCCGGCGTGGATCCCATGGGGCCCATTTTATACAATACACGTTAAGAATACATTGGATACTCATATTATACCGTTATATAAATTCCCGGACAATGGCGTAGACAGGTGGATTTGGTTTATCTTGAAACCTAGCAAGGAAATAAATCAAGCCATTGTTAACGCCTCAAATGTATTAAATATTTAAAATTTGTATGTCATCTTCCTGCCCTTATACCACTCTAAGTGGGGTTGGCATAACATGTTGTCATATGGTTTGGCTACGTATTTTACGACAGGCCACGTGCCTGACATCAACTTACCTTTGTCGTATTTTACAACACCTTGGTAAGAAAGAGGGTGTTCTATATATGAAGTCGACACTATATTTTAGAAAACTGCAAACTAGTACATTTCAAATTTAATTCTCTACTAATAATTAATACACACATAATACGCGTGGTGTGACCAGCTAAATCAATTATCAAGGATCGGTTTCTTTATTTTTCGATGTTTTTGAGATTAGCTTTTTGATTTATGAATAAATAAATAATTATATGGGACACTGACACACACGGTCGTCCGTCCCCAAAGTAAGTAATGGTGAATATATACTTTTTAAATACATACTTAAATACAAATTACACCCAGGCTCAAAGACCAACAAATTTATTTATAGAAAATGTTGGCCCTCGGCGGGAATCGAACCCGCAACCCGTGGAGCAGAAGGCAGGGTCACCACCCACTGCGCCAACGAGCCAGTCAAATAAATAGATAATGATAGATTTAGAGTTCTGAAGTATTTTGTTTAATTTCTATATAAGAAGACTTGTCTTCTCAAAACTTTATCGCCTTTTAACTTTAGAGGTTGCTCCAAACAAAGATTGTGCTTTTCCATTATATTGACGCAGATTCCTTAAGCACGATATCTTCCTTCCTTTCTAGATCTGACTATCCTCCTGCCCTTATCCCACTCTAAGTGGGGTCGGCACAACATGTTATAAACATGCTGTAACATGATTTGGCTGCGTTTTTACGACGGGCCGCCTGCCTGACGTCAACTCACCTCAGTCGTATTTTACGACACCTCGGTAAGAAGGAGGGTGGTCTATTCTACTAAACCGGATACCACACGGTGGGTCAACTTACCTTAGTCGCCTTTTACGAGACCTCGGTAAGAAATGAGGGTGGTACTATTCTACTCAGCCGGATACCACACGGCGGGTCGACTTACCTTAGTCGCCTTTTACGACACCTCGGTAAGAAATGAGGGTGGTACTATTCTATTCAGCCGGATACCACACGGCGTCTTTCTAGATCTGACTATTTTATTTTATATAACTGCTATTTTCACTTGAATTATTTGAACGAAGTCATAAAAAGACTGTAATCTAAATATTAACACAGCAAAATATTATTTATTGAATAAATGAATATAAATAAGAAAACGTAATTAATTAAAAGCTGATCTTTAAATATACGAGATCATAATCTACAGATATATTTGGGATATTAAATTGTTTATACAGTTGTATATATACAGTGCGATTATGAATTGCCTTAGTGAGTTTGCAAAAGTTTGTGAAGTAAGGTTGTAATAATAGTTTTTTCAAAAATTCTGAATGTTGGAAAAGTTACTTATGGTCACTCTAATGGCTAACACTAAATGTATCAATGTGAACTCGTTTATGCGTGTAATAAATAATTACTAGAACTTTAATTTAATTAGAACTCAGAATTAGTGCTGATGTAATTCATTTATAAACAAGAGCTTTGTCATAATTAGTGTCCGTAATCGAAATTGTGTTCAGTATATAAATTTATTGTTCATTTATGTATGTCCTTTTATTAATATTTCTTTAAGTTTGATAAAAATGAATACTAATAATTTCCGTTTATTTCAGTGTTGAGTTACATAGCTGATACTTTGAAAAATAATATAAGATACTTTTACTTTGATGTTAAAATTGACAAATCCTCTGACCTTCGTAGACAGCTAGATCGTATTTTATTATTATTCATTATTGCCTGTCCTTATCCCACTCTAAGAGGGGTTGGCACAACATGCTATAATCATGTTGTCACATGATTTGGCTACGTATTTTACGACCGGTCGCCTGCCTGACATCAACTTACCTTACTCATATTTAACAACACCTCGGTAAGAAAGAGGTTGGTCTATTCTACTCAACCGGACACCTGACGGTGGGTCGACTTACCTTAGTCGCCTTTTACGACACCTCGGTAAGAAATGAGGGTGGTAGTATTCTATTCCGCCGTATACCACACGGTGTATATACAATCATTTTGTATATAAATTAATATGTTTTATTGATTACATATTAACCTGCTCTTATATAATTATTAATGGGGTCGGCACAACATGTTTTTCACTTCATTCTCTCGTATCATTCGTCAAACCTGGCGATTCATTTTTTTTATGTACTTACGCCATACTTCACACAATCCAATCATTTCTTTTGGTTTCCTCTAGACATATATCCATTTCATATTTAACACTCGTTTTGGTCACATGGTCACATTTTTATCACTCCTTATTATATAATGAGGTTTTAGGTTTAATTTGCGAGATATCGATATCATCTATGTCATACCATCATACCATCATACCATCTATGTTATGACCATACCATACCATCCTATTTTTGCACTGCTTAATCTTTCTTCTATAATGGTCGCAACTTTCAGACATATTTTATTGATAACTGTTTAAATTTTCAAGCACATACTCTTAAGATTTTTATGGTAGCAATTTTCTATTTATTTCGATTTGTGATCGAATAAATATTAAGTTTAATCTCATCCCATACGTTAACGGAATCGTCTAACTCAAATACTGGGGTCATTACTTAAATTAAACAGGGTTCCAAGTTGTAAATTAAGTTTCATGATATCCTACTTTCAAGAAGCTCCTAACTTAGATTGACTTCCTTGAAAAGTTCATCGCAACTTTCGAATAGGTCCGAGCCGTCTTTGAAGAAGACGATAGTATTTCAAGATAGGTATTTCTCGGTTAATCCCACGTTTACTTATTACTTTTTTGCATGATTTGGTATGACTAACGAAAAATAAAAAAAAAGATTATCTCATAGTTTTCTACATTTGAAGAGTGAGATTGGAATTACAGCTTCACCAAATGGCACCAAATGTGGATTGGTAGGTTACACATATCCCAGATCCTTCCTTCCGATTCTTTCTCCTTGTCCTTATCCCACTCTTAGTGGGCTCGGCACTCGACGATTCAAAAGTGCTTGTAAAAAGCTTAGTTAATTGTTTTGATTAGACTTGTAAAGTGCAAAATAAGGTGTGTAGTTAGGGTTAGTTTATCTATTACTAGTGATATCCCGCGATTTTACCTGCGTACATACGATCTCATGGCAGTGGAAAGTCCACTAAAAGTAGGTATTTTGGCATAATTATAGTAGTTGGATACATGGTGTCGCCGACTTTTTTTGTAGATATGCGTTCTTTAATACTGTAGAACATTTTTTGTTCTATCATCAACAGTTTTTGCAGCAAACGCGATGATGATAATGACTCATTTTTTACAGCTTATTACATAATAATAATAATAAACTCTTTATTGCACATCACATACATAGGAAATACAGGACAAAAGAAAGAATAAACAGGAACACATACAGAAGTGCAAAGGCGGTCTTATCACTAAGAGTGATCTCTTACAGACAACCTCTACAGTAAGAAATTTAGAATAGAAATGTTGAGAATGATACACAAGACGGATACTACATAATATAATCTATAAACGTACTTTCTAATATTTACATTCTACATTACATAAATAATATATTTCTATATATATGTATATATAAATATAAAAATATATATACTTCAATATTGTATGTATAAATATTAACTACATACGTAGCATTATTTATATATTATAATAAACATATTCGATTTATTTATAGACTAAGATAGAATTTTTTAAGACGATATTTAAAGATATTTATTGATTTAGAATGTCTTATATGTCGTGGGAGTACATTCCATAGATTGACGGCTTTCACAGTAAAGGACTCGCTATAAGTTTGGCAACGACTAGATGGGGCCTTAAGCCTGTTATCGTTCCGTGAACGAAGATTGGCATGTAGGCCTGAGTTAGAGCCCAGGAAAGAAAAGCGCTCTTTAAGATAGAGAGGAGTATTGGGATGGAAAAGGATAGAATAGAGAAGAGAGAGGATGTGAAGATTGCGGCGATACCGTATCGGTAGCCATTTAAGCTGCGCTCGATACTGTGAGATGTGGTCGTATTTTCTCAGACCGAAAACAAACCTTATAATTAAGTTTTGCAATCGCTCTAATTTGTTCAGCAGTGTCTGTGACAAATCTGGATAGGAAGGAAGCATAGTCAAGGATAGGAAGAAGGAGTGAATGGGCTAGAGATATTTTAGTTTTGATGGGCAGGAGGTATTTCCATCTCCTTAGCCTGCTAACAATGCTAAAAATTTTACGGCTAAGCTCGGAGATTTGAGGTGCCCAGGAAAGTGACTGGTCAATAACTAGGCCAAGATTTTTCACAGAACTACTGAACTCTAATCTAGTACCATTTCATATTACAGGAGGAAGAGAGGAAGGATCAATTTTGGCGAGTTGTTTCTTAGTGCCGATGAGAGTGACCTGAGACTTGCTAGTATTTATCGAGAGACCATGCGATTCACACCAAGAACCGAGCGTGGACAAATCATTGTTCAGAATCTCGAAGGTCTTACTCACATCAGTTGCTGAAAAAGACGTGTATATTTGCAAGTCGTCGGCATAGAGATGAAAGGACAGAGATAGGAGTTTAGAAATGGAGTTTATGAAGATGGAAAAAAGCAAAGGAGAAAGCACGCTTCCTTGCGGAACACCAGCACTAAGGTGACAGTATGCTGAAAGCTTACTATCAACACATACGCGCTGTCTGCGATCATAAAGGTAAGATCGGAACCATTCTACAGCATTCGACGATACATTCACCGACTTTAGGATGGCTAGAAGTATATCGAAATCAACGGTATTAAATGCTTTAGAAAAGTCCAATAAAGCCAAGACGCTAATTTTTTGAGTATCAAAGCCATATCTTATATCAAAGCCATATCTTAACATTTTTATAACCGATCCCTATTTTTTTTGAAAATGTAATATAGCCTATGTTGCATGGTAAAGAAGCAGCTTTCCAATGCTGAAAGAATTTTTGAAATCGGTCCAGTAGTTTTTGTGTGAAAATATTACAAATACAAATACAATACATACAACATTTTCCTCTTTATAATATTAGTATAGAATACAGTAAGATCAACGTAACGAATTAATTACTCTCAGCAGTTAGCCACAACTAGGGTTAATGGTGTTCGTTATAATTCTCTCAGCGACTATAACCTAGAATTATCTACTTTACTATACAGCTATGTAACCGCGCGATACTACATTGTTTAGCTTACGTAAAGGTTACATTTACACAATTTAGTATATTTTTTATGAGATCTATGCCCAGCAGTGGCATAGCAACAGGCCATATATTAAAACTCGTTTAGAAGAAATCCTCTAATTTGAAAAGCGAAAATGCGAGTAACAGTATCGTTGTACACGACCTTTCTAACTTCAACTTTTCAAATTTATATCTTTTTTTCTAATTTATTATGTTTACCAACATCTAAAACTACTTAAAGGTAAACACCACATGCAAATGTAACTCAAAACTAGTAACTAAAACAATACAATGATAATTATTTAACTAAATGCAACTTAAAATTGATAAAGAAAACAATTCAATATAGGACTAAGCTAAGTACACTAAGATTTTTGTGGATTTTGTTTCTAAAATGATGGAGGGAAATATGGAATTCGAAAATCTACTATATATTAGTGAATAATAATAGTCATTTAGCGATATATATATTTTTTTACCGTGGATTATAGAAAAATTATATTTTCATTGCTTTTGTATTATGTACCTCCGCAAAACGACTTATTCTAAAAAAATCGGTTGTATCTAAATAGGTACATTGGATTCAGGGTGGGGTGGATAGCTAGACTGGATCTTAAGAGGCTGCTTAAAAATTAAATACTGGAATTAGAACTATAAATTCCAATATAATCTTACAATCAAAACAGAATAGGGGCGTTAATTAATTCTTAATCAGTCTCTATAGCTTTCCCAAGCGAGAAATTCGGATTTGTTCGCGAAATTTTATGATACTTTATACAGTTTTAAGGCCTTTGTGTTTGTGATGAGAACATAACTTTTCATATCATTTCAGCTGAATTTCATATTGCGGTTGATTAAATTGTAATGTTAGAAGGGCTATTGAGAATATTAAATGGAGATCGCTGTACCAAGGAATGTTCGAAATTTTCTTGAAATTAAGATAAACTTGGTTAAAATAAAATTGTTGCTCTAAAGTAGAGTATACATGACAGCCTCTTTGATCGCCGGCGACTCGCTGGCGACTGGAAAAATAGTGTGTGGACTTGAATATTAACAGCGACTTAATATCGCTACAAGATGTAGTATATATGTTAGGCCGTTACTTAATGTCAATTTTAAAATGGCGGACTTTCGTAATTATACACATGAGTTTATAGTACAATTTATTGATTCTGTATTTACAGAAATTCAGCGGCATTGTGGATGATTGAAAAAGCTTTTCTAAAGACAAATAACGAAGCACGCTAGAATAGGAAAATTTCATCGATAATTCGTAGATGTCCATTCACATGTACTAGCAAATGGACAATGAACTATTACTTTAGTGGACACAAAGTCTTAGAAGTCGCTAGCGATTCGACGGCGATCAAAGTCATTGCGTGAGTACTCAGCATAATGTACTCAATATTATGCTGGGATTATAGAATAAAAAGGCATATAAAACCATTCATACTTCTTTAAATATTGACGTAGTTTATATGTTTTAGTCTATTAAAGTATAGAACTACGCCCTAGACTTACGCTCTGGACTTCCTTAAGCATCCATAACATCTATCTCTTATCCTATTTTTTATACAGCTCATGTTAGCTAGCTAAGAGGTAATGACTAAAACCTAATGGTCCGTTAATGATGTTCAATTAATCGAGAGGGCGAAGGGCGATAAAATGCCTAAAGGTTACTAGAAGAAAGTTTAGTGTTATTTTATATTATTTTACTGCTATTTATACCATTTTTAAAGGGCAGATTTGTTGATTCGTACTAATTTAAATTGTGACTCCATAAATATCTCTCTGTAAAAGCACTTTTGATATTTTTATATTTGTTAATCTTCATTAATTTATTACTATCACTCCAAGTCAATTATATAGGTGTTCTGGTTTAATTATTTTTAAATCTGCACCATAAAACTAATGGCACTCCGTACATGTTATTTGCTTAGTCGTGCTTCAAGGTTTGGGCACTTTCGATTTAGCCTGTATCCATCTGTACTTACTATCATCATTCTCATAATTCCCCTGCCCTTATCCCACTCTAAGTGGGGACAGCACAACTTGTTGCAACATGATTTGGCTAGGTATTCTAAGACTGCTCGCCTGCCTCACGTCGAATACCTTAGCCGCCTTTTAAAACACCTCGGTAAGAAATAAGAGTGGTCTATACTACTCAGCCGGATACCACACGCGGGTAAACTTACTTTAGTCACTTTTTACAACACCTCGGTTAGAAATGAAGATGGTCTATTCGATTTAGCCGGATTCAGTGTGGCCAAAAATGAGTTAAAAATGAATGTCAAAGGAGATGTGGCAAGAGAGAAGCTGATAAGAGATGGATGGATTGTTTGATGTATGACATGCATATAAATAGTGTAGTGACGAAAATAAATGATAGGAGAGAATAGAAGAGAAAAGCATGTTGTACCGACACCACTTAAAGTAACAATAGGACAGGAGAATGGATATCAGATGAGAACAGATAAGTCAGCAAAAATAATTTTAAAAAAAAATGTAATTTTAGGTACAACAAAATGCCTCTTTCAATTATTACTTAATGTTATGATAAAACATAAAATAAATAGTACAAATTGTTTACGCGGTCTACCGCTTGTCGAGAAACATTGTTTTTATCTCTCAATATAAAGACAGTTATCCTTGGAGGCTTTAATGGTCCGTAAACACTCGGACGCTGGACTAATCAAGACAGACGAGAGATCAACTAACGCGTTTGGGTGCCAGATAAAACAGTAATAACTGTTATATTAATTGCTATAGCAGTTTATTTATTCTTATCTTTTCTGTAACCTTTGTTATACTAGCTTTTACTGAGCCCAAAGATCTGTTCTCAAAGTTATGCTCAAACGACCTTTCCAATATTCGACTCATTCACTATACGCTGAAGCCGGAGTTCTTACTATACGACAGCTTTATTTATATAAGGTTGCTTTAAAAATGCATCGAAGAGTAATAAACCTGCAAGAATACCCTAATTTACTGAAAAAACGAGTATTCCAAATTTCAGGACTTAAGGCAAATAGTGCGTTTGGTCGTCGATTTGAAAACTATATGCACCCTTTTATTTACAACCAAGTTGTCAAGAACAGTTCAATCAAAACCCTTTCTGTAAATCAATCGAAGTCAATAATCTATCGTTGGCTTCACAATCTTTCGTACAAAGAATCTGAAAAAGTTCTCAAATTACAGATATAATAACGTTTTATAATCATTCTGTATTTTCAATGGATTTAATATAAGTAAGCTGTAATTATTGTATTCTTATAAATTTAATTCGTTTGGCGTGACGATATATTATTATTTCTAAATTTTAATTATGGTTTTTTCTAAATTGTCTAAACTGATTTCTTTAAAAATTCGTATTTATGTTTTCTTAAAGCTAGAGCATTAAAATAACGTCTTTAACAGCGCATATTTAACGTAATCTAGAAACTAGTTTTAGCTGGCCTCCACGATACAGGCTAGACCTAGTGTGGAGACCACAATTACTTGTTTTTTAAATCATAGTTAAAATAAATATAAACATTGTAACTTTAATTAAGATGTTAAATTAGTTTCAGTTAATAAACATTTCTTATTATTATTATTATTATTTTACCCGCAACTTCGTTTGCGTTGACTGTTGTTGCATGATAGGTTGATAAAAGATGACGATTTTCAACCGCATCCTATTGACGTAGAATTACCAGGATTTCTATAGCCTATATGTTATCTTGGTGTATAAGAATAATTAAATTAAATAATTGGCACAAATTTCATCGATATTGGTTAAGCGGATTCGCCGTGAAAGAGTACCAAACAAACATCCCTACTCACAAACTTAGGCAATTATAATATTAGTAGGATAGGATATTATTTTATAGGTATATTACTTATGTATGGGATGTCCTAGAAATCCCGTAAGGTCGGGTCTAACGCTGCAAAAACTATCTGACACGATGATTTTCATGAAGGCAAAGCTTTGATGAATTTATAATTGTCACGCCTTAGATATTAAAAAAACTATTTTGACAGATACATGTTGTATCCGGCTGAGTAGAAAAAAACCACCCTCTTTTTTACCGAGTAGTCGTAAAAGACGACTAAGATAAGTTGACGTCAGGCAGGCGGCCGGTCGTACGAGTATTTTACTCGTAGAAAAATCATGGGACAACATATTTATGACATATTGTTCCGACCCCACTTAGAGTGGGAATAGGGCAAGAGAATAAACGAATATCTTAAAAGTTATGGTAATAATAGAACTAATGTGAATCAATGTATTATAGAATTAGGCGTTACTTTTCGGAGATCTAAATTTCAAAAGTAATTATAAAATTAGTTTGATTTTATCCTATACCTTTAATATTTAAATGAGTTAATCTTTTATATTCTTTTATATTATATTCGGAATCTCGGAAACGGCTCCAATGATTTTATTGAAATTCAGCATGCATGTAGGGGGTTTTGGGTGAGAGAAATCGCTAGCTAGGTTTTATTTTAAAAAAATCGTTTTATTCCTGTTTTTAGGCATTTAAAAATACTGAAATTCATATTGATTTGAATTTTTGCCATTAAATGTCAAGTCAGCGTAGTTTATTCGGGGAACGGGTGGTGTCGAGAAATAAAAATACCTAGCCTTTTTTTCCTTTTTTTTTGAAGTTTCTTTTTTTTATTTTGTAAAAAATTACCGAGCAAGGCTCGCCAACCAGATATTTTTTATATAGCATTATATTATTATTATAGGTTTGTAGCCTTCAAAATATAAGAATAGATTGAACCACAACACCGCTTGGCCGGATTTGCTAGTGATAAAAAAGGTAAAGTTAAAATTACCTTTCAAGTGCAGCATTGCACGACAAATTAATTTATGTGGTAGAACGTATCATAGATAACGAGTTGCCAACTGCTTTGTATGCGGGTTATTGTGTTTGCAAACTGTTCAGCGGGTTTTGTTTTATGCATTGCTATTGCTTTAGCCGCTGATTGGATGTCTGGCTTGTTTATGTGAGTTAAAATACAAAAGTAATAATAAATTTATTTTGCTATAATAGTAAGTAACGGCCTGTTATTATCCCACTGCTGGGCATAGGCCTCTTTCTCTCCGTTTTTGGAGAGAAGGATTGGAGCTAAGACCTACCACGCTGCGCCAATGCGGATTGGTAGGTTTCACATATCCCTAGGATTCTCTAAAGGATATGCAGGTTTCCTCACGATGTTTTCCTTCACCGAAAAGCGTGTGATAAATTGCAATAATCAATTAGACACAAGTTTTTAATAGAAAAACTCATTGGTGTCTGCCCAGGTTTGAACCCATAACCGTCTCTAGAGATTCACACGGTCGCATCGCTTGGCTATCACAGCTGCTATAATACGCGATAAAGTAAATAGAATATATATATAATGATAAATAAAGAATGGACTATCCGTTGGCGATATCCCAAAGCGCTTACGATTTTGTCGTGGAGTCTATCTCCTGATGATTCGGTAGCGAGGCGAAACGATTGTTGAGTTTGTGATAGTGAACGTGTGTGTGGTCGCGGTAGTGGATGTGTTTTTAGGAATCCTGTATCTATCAGGATACGTATGTATACTAATATATAAAGCTGAAGAGTGTGTTTGTTTGATTTTTTGAACGCGCAAATCGCAGGAACTACGATTTGGAAAATTCTTTGAGTGTAAGATAGTCCTTTTATTGAGGAGGGCTATGTAACGTCACGCTTAGATGAATAGGAGAGGAGCAGCAATACAAAATAGTACGAAAACGGCACAATTTAAAGCTTTCCTTGCGTGCGCTGAGTAAACGGTAATAGTTATTTAAAAATTCATGTATCACAAAATTGTTCCCCTCTAAAAGTTCAAAATAAAAGTCCGCGACAGCATATATCTAGCTTTAAGGTTAACATACTTTAACCATTTTTATGGTTATCAAAATACTATATTATGGTTTTAATCTTTCCACGCGAGCGGAGCCGCTGGCGATTACTACTAGAAAATATACGTAATATATATTACGAATCCTGCATGAAATATGAAAACGGATTGTCCACTCTAAATTTAGCATTACATACTTTTCTATTTTACTTTATCGCGGATTATAGTAAAATAATTTTATTAATACTTTTGTAGAACGTTTATAAATTTTCTAATTTATAAATCTAAGTTTCTCTTTATTTGATAAGAATGCGTTGATATAGAAATTGTTTGACACTGCACAAGATAGAAACGATTAAATGTAACTAGTATTAAGAATTATGTTTTTAAAAGAGCAACCGCCGAGCTTCTGTGCTCTTCTCGGTCGGAACAGCTTTCCGAACCATTAGTAGAGTTGACGATTGAAAAGCACTTGTTTACAAGTTTATTTGAATGAAGAATATTTTGAATTGGAATTGGAATTGGAATTGGAATTCGAATTCGAATTCGAATTTAAATTTAAATTTTAATTTGAATTTGAATTTGAATTTGAATTTGAATTTGAATTTGAATTTGTATTGTATTTTACATAATAACATACAAAATATTACTTAGTTACTTGAGCAGTGTGATAATTACACGCAAATAACTAGTTGCAAACTACTTCGTATTCCCGTTATTGTATTTAACACAGTTTCACTTCAGCACTGCGGTAGTTTATTACTAACTATGATTGTTTCATGAGTTACTAATTTATCATAATTAAATTTCATCAAATTTTGCAGCTAAGTGTAAAATTTAAATAATGTATAGGAGGCGTTACTTTGCGGAATTCCATAGTTCAAATTCCAGTCTATTTCTTTACTAATCCATACTTATATTATAAATGCAAAAGTCTGTCTGTTTGTCTGTTACTTTTTCACAGCCAATCCGCTGAACCAATATCGATGAAATTTGGCACAATTATTCCTTATACACGGGGGTAACATATAAGCTATAGAAATCCTGTTAATTCAACAGGAATTAAATAGGATGACATTCAAAATCGCAATCTATAATATACCTTTGGAAATTTTTTAAAAGGATGGTTTTTAATAACAATGAAATCAATGACCTCTACTTTCGCATTTTGCTCCTTCACTGAAATGGTTTTAATATTAAAAGTCAGTTTATCAGCTCTTCACAAAATTTAATCAACCACAATGAATAAAATAATATTGCGAACAAATGTTTTCTCGCCGAGATAAAGTCGTTTCTACCAAGATGAATTTACGTATATTCCGCGGAACAAAACCTCGATATGGTTGGTAAAATAATCAAGTATTAACCAACCCACTCTGTATGGTACGGTACTTCGAAATGTTGAAAATGTTTTTAATATATGAATTTTTGTGATTAAATTTTGCATATCGTCTTCAATGTTTATCATTGAATAAATAAATGATTTTTATACGGTTTTTACTAATAGCTATGGAAATTCTTCCGAAAGGTTCAGTTGTATGACGGTTTTATGTAAAATGTGTTAAAGAGGTCGTGGTTGTAACGAAAATTCGGGTGGTTTTGTAAAGCTCCTAGCTTTGCTTGCGTGCTCCGCGTGACCCAATAGAAATACACTAAAGTAGTGATACAAGAGAATTGTAGATCTACGAAAGTACTACAAAAAAAGTCCACGACAGCATCTCTCAACCAAACAACTCAGCCAGGCCAGGGTTATTCTGCGATTATTACACTGCGATTATTCTCCCAAGAGAATGTCCACGATCTCAGTTACTCCACAATAGACGAGATTGGGCATGCAATGCTAAGTTGTAAGCAAAGGACTCAAAGAAGGGGATGTTAATAAAAGTAATATAAAAATACCCAAAAACTGTCTGACTTTATGTGATCGATTTTCTCAAAAAGTACTGAAGGGATTTTTGTACGGTTTTTACTAAAAGATAGTGTAACACATTTAGTATGTTATGTGTAGTACATTTAGGTGAAATAATCTATATAGGATTTACGCCGGTAAAATTATGGAAGACACTGATTAACGCGAGCAAAACCAGGGGATCTCTACTACAAAGTAATTTTAAATCTGAGCTGCGACAAAATAAATCCATTCAAATATCTAAAAGTAAAATATCCTATTAGAGTAAGAGGTCTTAACAGTTCTACAGCGTTTCGTTATTGTTGACGACGATTTATTAGTTTTAATAATTAATGTGTTAACCGCTATAGGATAAGATTAGTTGTAAATAAAGTATACAACCCGTAGTCTTTTAATAACCTTTAGATTTAAGATAATTAACAAAATAAGCGATATTTCTAAAGTCTTTACTAACTAAGCGCCTATTATTACTATTAAGTATAAGTATTACTTATAACAACAATAATTGTTCACGCAATAAAGGTTGTACGGGTGCCTGCGCTAGGCGCGCATAAAACTGCCCCCTCCGGGCCCGATCGGCCCTCCAGCAACGAGTTTCATTGACGACATGAAACTCGTTTGCGACATAGTGACCAAAATTGACACTACGGAGCTGTCAATTTTGGCAAACAAGCTGAGGAGTAATCCTCAAAACAGATTAATGGCCTTTCTCGAACACTCTAGTTTGGTGCAGGCCATCTCTAGGCTTTAAGCTTAAACCCTCACTGGGTAGGGCTAAGCCCCACTCCCTCAAGCTCGTCACATACAACGCAGACGGGCTTATCAGACACATGGACGAAGTCCGCGATTTCGTAGTTGCACACGACATAGATATTCTTCTAATACAAGAATCCTTCTTAAAACCCCAATTTCGCAATCCCAATATTGCGAACTACAGTTTGATTAGAAATGACCATCCAAAAAAGGCGGCACGCTCATTTACTACAAAAGAGCCCTCCTATGCTCCCCCCTTGATTCCCCAAAGCTCACTAACATGGAGGCTTCAGTCTGTCAGGTGGGTATGACCGGCCATCAGTCGATCATACTAGCATCAGTATACCTCAGTCCGACCAAACGGGTACTCGAAAGAGACGTCCGCACCCTTCTCGCACTAGGCGACTCTGTAATACTGGCCGGAGACTTTAACTCCAAACATGGCCAATGGAACTTTCGCCGAATCAACCGGAACGGCACAATACTCCAAGGCCTCAACGGCCTTCCAAACCTCGCTTTTGAGGTGATAGCCCCTAACGAGCCCACTAGATACCTGCCTAACGGGGATCCAAACAGAGCAGATGTGTTAGATATATACATTTTCAAAAATGTAGCTCTCCAGTTACATTCTATAGAAGTCCTGCATGAATTAGACTCAGACCACCGTCCGGTTCTAATTCAGTTAGGGCAATCCACCTCCACGACCCCTCCCACGAAAACGATAATCGACTGGAGTAAATTAGGCGGGAAACTCCAGTCCCTAAACTCAGACCACCTAGATCAAATTCCTGACAAGATAGACTCCGTGGATAGTGCCAAGTTCGCTGTTACCCACCTTACGAAACATATAACAGACTCACTCGAGCGTTGCTCCAAGGAAGTCCCCGACGACCGCGGTCGTGGGAGACTACCGGACGACCTGCGCGACCTACTTAGACGTAAACGTGCCGCCACTAGGGCCCATGACGCATACCCGACAGACGATAACCGGAGAACTCTCCGGCGACTTCAAAGAGAGGTTAGAGAAAAACTCAGCCTCAACCGTCAGTCCGCCTGGGATAACAAACTCTCAGAGATCTCGCCGAGTCATCTGGCTTTCTGGAAACTGGCGAAATCCCTGAGAGGAGACCAGTGTGCAGCTACACCTCCATTGTTACGTTTAAACCGTCCGGTCGCTTTTGACGACATAGATAAGGCCGAATGCTTGGCTGACAGTCTTGAGGGACAATGTTCAAATAACCCCAGTCATCCCGAACACGCCGAATTCCACTCGGAAGTGGAAATGGCGGCGGCTAGGATATCCGCGAAGGCTCCCGAAAGCGAGCCGCTCACTCCCACCACCGGAGAGGAAGTCCGTTCCATTATCCAAAACCTAAAGACCCGCAAGTCCCCAGGCCCCGACTCCATATCCAACAAAGCACTCAAGTGCCTCCCCGACCAACTCATAAACCTATTAGTATTGATTTTCAATGCCCTCCTGTTAGGTTGCTCCTTCCCCGACGAATGGAAGGAAGCAATAGTAATAGGTATTCGTTAACCGGGAAAACCCAGTAATCTCCCGAGCAGCTATCGACCCATCAGTCTGCTCAACAGCTTAGGGAAAGTCTACGAGCGAGTAATCCTCGCTAGACTCATAACGTTCATGGAGTCGATGAAGCTCATACCGGATGAGCAATTCGGCTTCCGCGCCAAACACACCGCGGTATAACAAGTACACCGACTTACCGAAGCCGTCCTCAATGGCTTCGCCAAAAAACGGTACACCGGTACTGTCTTCTTCGATGTCGCCAAAGCCTTCGATAAGGTATGGCATGCGGGTTTATTATACAAACTCGCGAACCTAGGAATCCCCGATAGACTCGTTCTTATAATTCGCGATTATCTTACTAATCGCTCATTTAGATATCGTATTGATGGTGCGCTCTCCTCAAGACGCACCTTACGCGCCGGAGTCCCCCAAGGTTCGGTACTCGCACCGTTCCTATACTCGCTCTATACGAGCGACATCCCACGATTCTCCACTAAAACTAGTGCAGTCACCCACTTAGCCATGTTCGCGGACGATACCGCAATTTATACTACCTGTAGAGATCCCATAACGATAAATGATAGGCTCCAAAGAGCAACCAACCAGCTCGGAAGCTGGTTCCGCCGGTGGAGAATCGAAATAAATCCCGATAAAAGCGCAGCAATGTTCTTTGCGAGATCTAGGAGAGCCATGGACTTCATCCGGACGCCCCCTAGAGTCTCCATTTACAACAAATACATAGATTGGCAAAAGGAAGTCAAATACTTAGGTGTCATCCTCGAACCTACCCTATCCTTCATCCGACACATCCGCGTTGTCCGTAACCGGGCAGCGTTCGCCTTGGGACGCCTCAATCCGATACTGTGCATGGCAAGTAAACTGTCACTTCGCAACAAAGTGACACTTTACAAAACTTGCATCAGACCCATCATGACGTATGCGAGCGTCACGTTCGCGCACGTCCCGAAATCACGACTGTGTCCGTTGCAGACACTTCAAAATCGATTCATGCGTACAGCCACTGGCTGTCCGTGGTTCGTGCGCAACGTGAACCTCCATAGAGATCTCGACCTACCCACGATAGCCGATCTTTTCAGACGATTCTCGACGACTTACTTCGAGAAAGCGTCCATCCACCCAAACCCCCTTATAGTGGCCGCGTCCAACTATAAGGTGTTCAGGCACCCCAATAAGATTCACAGGCGCCCGAAGAGCGTTCTTAACGACCCCGACGATGCTATAACAGCATCCAACAAGATACACACATTACATTTACACAAACAGCGTCTTCGCCGGCGAAGACGAGGTCCCCGCTTGCTTGTGTCAAGCGGCCGCAGCCCTCTGCCGCGGCCGCCGTGACGCAGACTTCTTCCAAGTCATTTATTAGATGCAGCCGTCCAAAAACGCGCCGCCTTAAGCCGAGGTTCGGTCTCGCAGGAGACACCCTTAAGGCGACGCCCCCTGTAGGGCGGGTGCTTGTAATGTACCCGCTTGTATTATCCATTTCTTCTCGGCGATGCTTCTGCGCTCACCCGTCTTATCGGTGACGCTGTCAAAGCCATTAGGGCTAACAGCATTAGTCATATTCGAAAAAAAAAAAAAAAAGCCCGATCGGCCACTTCGTCCGCCGGCACGATAGCGCGCGCACGCCTACACTTCAAGAATAATCCGCAAGTTTTATTTCTCCGCTGTACCCAAAATATCCGCTACAGTGTATGGTCCTTCGAGCCGGATTAACAAGAAACCGGCGTTGAACAAGCAAGCTATTGAAGATAAGAAGAGGAATCTCACAAGTGCGACGGGAAGCCCTGAGAAGCATTGATCGACGAATCGTTCACGCAGCAGGGCGCCGACGAATCGGACCGTGAAGGCACTACCGAAGATCGCTTCAAGAACCTGCCGGCAACGGAGTCGCACCGTGCCCGAAGGCACACCAACTCACTCGCTCCACCACCTAACGGTGTCAAACGGTGGACAGTGAGTAAACGCCCTCCTGCGGCGGAAGTAGTGTATCGGACGACACTACCAGCTAGCCTTTTTCGAGGCTGTTAGTCTGTACCAGTCCGACTCACTCGCTCCACCACCTAACGGTGTCAAACGGTGGACAGTGATTAAACGCCCTCCTGCGGCGGAAGTAGTGTATCGGACGACACTACCAGCTAGCCTTTTTCGAGGCTGTTAGTCTGTACCAGTCTGACTCACTCGCTCCACCACCTAACGGTGCCAAACGGTGGACAGTGATTAAACGTCCTCTTGTGGCGGAAGTGGTGTAACGGACGACACTGCCAGCTAGCCTTTTTCGAGGCTGTTAGTCTGTATCAGTCCGGTCGCGCCGATAAGGCTCGTGTGAATTAGTGGCCTCCTGGTAGGCAAGCCGAAGGTGTCGAGCGTTCCTCTCGATACCCGAGCACGCTAAGTTCACTCGGCGTCCTCTGGCGGGCGACTCCCACCTTCCTTATCCCAACCATATCCATCCTCGGGAGAGCGTGTCTCTCGGGACCCTCGAGCGAGATTATTAGGGACGTTAGGGTAAGAAGAAAAGGAAGCCTCAAGATGATGACCACGAGATCAAGCAAGAGGTTGCACGCAAATGAAGATAACGCAGGCACGTGTCCAGAAAACACCACGTGTCCAGAAAACACCACGTGTCCAGAAAACACCACGTGTATAGAAAGCACGCCGTGTATAGAAAACACCACGTGCCTCGAAGACACGGCGAGCACCGATTCAGCTGCAAGTACGAAAATAGCAAAAGGAAGGAAGGGGGGTCACGTTCTTCGAAGAGCCGGCGCGCAGAATTGCTGGCGCGTTTGGAATCCCAACGTTTAGAAAAGGAAAGAATAGCCGCCGCCGCCGCCTTTGCGCAAACAAAAATGGAATTACTCCGCTTAGACGCGGACCATTCAGACTCGAGTGACGAAGACAACGACACAGTATCCGAATGGGTCGACAAATCAACGCCACCACAGACGCAAAGCAACGGGCCGCAACAAGACAGTGAACTGGGCAAACTTACGTCAGCCTTGATAGCCGCCATTAATGGTTCAAGAGAGAACACGCCTAAACCTCCTCCGAGATTCATAAGCGAGTTGCCGTATTTCGGCGGTAATCCAAGAGAATGGATCGCGTTTACCGCAACGTACAAGGACACTAAGGCTTATTTCAGCGAAAACGAGAATGTGGCTCGTTTGAGAAGATCTCTGCAGGGACAAGCTAGAGAAGCCGTCAAGTCGTTGCTATACACAAACACTAATACCGACGAAATATTGGAAACACTGGGAAGAAGATTTGGAAGACCCACCCACTTAGTGAAAAGCGAGGTGGCCTTGTTAGAAAAAATACCACCTATGTCACATGATATAAAGGGCATAGGTGCCTTCGCAACGACCGTTAGCAACAGCGTGAACGCTATTCGGCACATGAATAGAGTTGATTACCTGTACTCTAACGACATAGCTGAGAAGATCATCGACAAAATGAACATGCTTGTGAAATTTAGATGGTACGAATACCGAGCCACACGAAAAGAGGAACCTGTGTTGATCGCCCTCTCCAAGTTTCTAAACATGATCGCGGATCAGTTTGGGGCATACGACGCACAACCCTCAACACGTGCAAAGACAGAAGTATTCGGAAGGTCGTCGCGAAACGCGAAAGTACACGCCGCTAAACACAAAAATAGCCGCGCCGAATCGTGTTCAGAAGATAGTGACAACGACGAATACGAAACAGAAAGGAATTTCGTGCTCAACATCATACGAAAAGAAAGAAAAAAGTGTCCATTGTGCCAAAGTGATCACGAACTAGATAGTTGTGCGCAGTTTACGAAAGAATCTGTGGAACAGAGGTGGACGACAGTGAAAAAGTTAAAAGTGTGTTTTAAGTGCCTCAAAGAGAATCACCGCAACCAAGTATGTAAATCTAAGCGTTGCGGTAAAGGCGGCTGTTCCAGAAATCACCACGCCTTACTCCACGCGACCACCGAAGAGAAAACCGAACAAAATGAAATAGTGTCGGTAAATCACGTAGGCACGACGAGAGCCTACCTGATCGTACCTGTCGAAGTGCGCGACCCGAACCGCACGACAACCGTCTCGGCCTTGTTGGACGAGGGTTTACACGGTTACAAGGGTGAAACAACTAAACCTGTGTTGTTTATAAACCACGTACGTCATAACGAAGAAAGTGAAATAGAAAACTTGATCAAGCCACAATTAGACTCATTGGGAGTAGCACCAAATAAGCCATTGAACGACCCCGAGCAGAAAGCGCTGACGTTGTTGGAGAACACCACAAGAAGACTCCCCGACGAGAAATTCGGATGCGGCATATTGTGGCGAAACGACGCAAAAACTCTCCCATCAAACAGAAACAGTGTAATTCGTAGCCTGAACGGAATTTTTACAAAATCTACGAAGGATGAAAGTCTTAAAGCAAAATACACTGTACAAATAGAAAATTTATTGAAGAGCGCCTATGCTGAATTGGCGAACATCCATCCAACCTCTTCTAGAACATTGTACCTGCCGCATTTTGCCGTCGTACACCCTCAACAACTAAAAATAAGGTTGGAATTGGACGCAACTGAGTGCACGAATGGGAAAAGCTTGATCGATGCCTTGTTATCTGGACCCGATTGCTACTGCAATCGCCTTTCGGCATATTAATAAGATTCCGACAGGGCCCCATAGCCGTAGCGGCAGACATTAAGGAAATGTTTTTACGCATCCATATACGAAAAGAAGACAGAGACAGTCTACGTTTTATATGGAAAAACGACTTAGATGCAGCACCACAGAAATATATAATGAAGACCTTAATATTTGGAGCAACTTCACCATGCTCAGCGATTTATGTCAAAAATAGAAACGCCAAGGACTTCGAAATGAGATACCTAAAAACAGTACATGCCATGGAACACTGTCATTACATGGATGACTATTTGCAAAATTTCACCAGCGAAGAAGACGCACACGATAAATTACAAGACCTAGGAATACCACATTGCACATATTCATGCGGCGACGGTGAACTACATACATTCGTAGACGCCAGCAAATCTATATATGCAGCTTTGAAGCCAACTGCAATACCACAATTGGAGCTTCAAACCGCCCTGTTAGGCAGTCGACTTGCCACCAACATACAAAAGGGATTAGAAGCGACTGTGATCCATCGATTCTTCTGGTCAGATTCGAGAACAGTACTGGCATGGATAAAAGCAAAACCTCGTTCTTCCAAAACCTTTGTCACCTACCGATTAGCTGAGATTGAGGATTCTACAAAGGTTACCGAATGGAGGTATATACCTTCCGCTTTAAACGTCGCAGACGACGTTACCAGAAACCAACCAAGCCAGTGGCCTCCTGACAGCAGCGACTCGCCGCCACCACCAACACCCACTGGCGAAGAAAGATGCCTGACAACCCACAAAGCATTCCACGACCCGATTGAAACACCCGACGCGAACAGGTCATGGATACGACTTTTACGCGAAACTGGACGTGTAATACAGTGCGTGGACGTACTCAAATTGTTTCTCACCAAGCGAGGCGTTAAGTGGAAAGTCATTCCTCCTGTAGCACCAAACATGGGAGGAGCATGGGAACGTTTGGTGCGATCTATGAAAGTCGCGCTCTCTGCCACTCTTACGGCGGACACCCACGCGAAGAAATACTTCACACTTGTTGATGGAATCGGAACATCAAAAGACCTCAAGAGACCTACTTCAAAACTGGTAGTGATAACCAAATCGCCGTCAGCGGAATCGAGTCAGTGCTCGTGAATACTTTCGCACGGAGGGGGGAATGTTGACGACGATTTATTAGTTTTAATAATTAATGTGTTAACCGCTATAGGATAAGATTAGTTGTAAATAAAGTATACAACCCGTAGTCTTTTAATAACCTTTAGATTTAAGATAATTAACAAAATAAGCGATATTTCTAAAGTCTTTACTAACTAAGCGCCTATTATTACTATTAAGTATAAGTATTACTTGTAACAACAATAATTGTTCACGCAATAAAGGTTGTACGGGTGCCTGCGTTAGGCGTGCATAAAACCGCCCCCTCCGGGCCCGATCGGCCACTTCGTCCGCCGGCACGATAGCGCGCGCACGCCTACACTTCAAGAATAATCCGCAAGTTTTATTTCTCCGCTGTACCCAAAATATCCGCTACAGTTATAATAATGCTTTAAAATTTGAACCCAAAAAGTTTTTATTTTGTTGAAGGTAATTCATGAAAACATTACGAAAAACCGTGTAAACGTAGACTCTAGACTGAAGTACCCTTAGTGATTTCTGCGGTAATATTTCCGACGTCTTTAAACATGGTACGTTTTCTTGTTAATCAGTGGTTAAAAGAATATAATAAATAAAAGAATTAAAAGATTAGCCGCCGAGTTTCTTGCTGATTCTTCTCGGTAGGAGCAAACTTCCGAATCAGTGGTAGCTTCTTTAAAACTTTTGACGATTCAAAAGTACTTTAAACAGTCCACTTGAATAAAGAATATTTTGAATTTGAATTTGAATCAAAAAGATGGATTTAAAACATATTTAAATGGCGTAGTACATCGTTTCGTATATTATTTAGTAGCGGTACATAAAATTAGAAATGTAAAATACGACTTACTTAAATAATTGGTTTAGTTACTGGACGTTTTCGTATGAAACGCCGCCTGCCTGACGTCAACTTACCTTAGTCGTATTTTACGACACACCGGTAAGAAAAAAAGGCTGTATACACTGTCCATTATATTAACCATCTTTTGACAGATTGACGATTTACATATTTAGTGATGTCCTAAAGATTCTCGTATGCGATACCATTCCGATTATAGTACCTACTATCATTAATCGAATTACGTACCTAAGTAATTCGATTAATGATAACCTACGTAAACTAATAACAGATATTATTATATAGAAATCAACATTTTGATTTAATATTGCCTTAGTTTTTTGAAAATAAATGTTAATCCGTGTGTATTTATTATAATCATAAAAAATATATTATACATCAACTGGCAACATCAACAGACCTTCCGCTCGGCCGCCATTTTGACGTGATCTGTCACTCTCAACGAAACGCCCGTGATAGTCGTCACACGCATTTACGTTCGCTGAGTGTTCTCTCGCATCTGTTACACCTTGAGTTAAGTAGCTTTATTCCTCGGAAAAACTTTTGTGAAACTTATATTAATTGATCGTGAAAATGCCGAAAGGACGTGTGTTGAAAGCACAATCGAGACAGTTAGTGTTAAAACTTCATGAGTATTTTGAGCAAGAAAATCAAAATGGCGGACCTCTTATACCTATCACGCAAGTCCGAAACCGTGTTGCAGCCGCGTTGGGGATCAGTCTATCAACTGTGACTAAAATCACTACTGATGCCTACGGCAGGAGCGGCTTGGAGCAAAACAAACCATCTACACCAAAAAGAAAGCGCCGGGCTCATAAGGTGACAGCTGTTGATGACTTTGACGCTGACGCTATTCGTCGTCATGTATATGATTACTACTTGAGAAAAGAAATTCCAACTTTGAGAAAACTTATTGTTTCTTTGAAAAGAAGTGGTCTATTTCATGGTGAAAAATCTTCTTTGGTCAAAGTTTTGAACACAATTGGCTTTTCATATAAAAAGTTAAATAAAAGAAAATTATTAATGGAACGCACAGATATAGCTATAGCACGTTGTGATTTTTTAAGAGAGGCAAAGAAAATACAAGATTGGGCAAATATTGTTTTCACGGATGAAACATGGCTCAACGCTAACCACACACTATCTCGTTTCTGGACTGATGATACTGCTGATTCCACTTCCTCAGTACCAATGGGAAAAGGTGAGCGCCTAATCATTTGCCATGCAGGTACAGCAAGAGGATTTGTACATGACGCACTGTTGGCATTTAAATCGAAGAAATCAAATGACTACCACGAAGAGATGAATGCAAATGTGTATGAAGAGTGGTTCAAAAAAATGCTCATTTCATTGGAAGAACCATCAATAATTTTTATTGATAATGCGCCCTACCACTCCCGTCAAATTGACAAAATGCCAACACAGGCTAATAAAAAGCATGAAATAATTAATTGGCTTCGGGACAATGGAGAAAATGTGGACGACTCAATGTTAAAAGTTGAATTAATAAAAATATTAAAAACCAAAAAGAGAGCAAAACGCTATGTAATCAATGAAATGGCAGCAGAATATGGCCATACTGTTCTTCGGATTCCTCCATACCACTGCCAGTACAACGCAATAGAACTTATATGGGCACAAGTAAAAGGGCATGCTGCGAGATGCAATACAAGCCCCCCATTCACAGCGAATAAAATGTTGCAATTGCTAAAAAATGCTTGCACCCACGTAACGGCCGAGAACTGGGCAAGTGTGGTGGAAAGAACTAAAAGAGTAATATTCTCTGATTGGGAACGTGATATTGCGTTTGATAATATATTATCTACACAAGAGCTAATAATAACTGCTACTGAAGACTCCTCATCGGAGGAGTCTAGTGTTGATTATCATTCCGACGACTCGTGCTAATAAAATAAATTAAAATATCCTGATTGTTTTATTTGTATTCATGTATTAACTAAGAAGAAAGTAAAACTTTATATAATGTTATTAAATGTCTTTTAATACTCGTAACATCGATTTCTACCGATTATTTTTAATCTGTGGCATAATCGTAGTAACCATTATGTGTGACATCACTAAGTGGGCGGTACCCATCCATAAAGTACAAATATTATTTGTATGATATTTGTACGTAAGCAATACAAAACTTAATGAGCGTGAGCTGTCAAAAGACTGATAATATGATGGACGCAGTATAATCACCCCAATTCATTATCAAGGTGTCGTAAAGGCGTCTAAGGTAAGTTGACCTACCGTGAGGTATCTGGTTGAGTAGAAAAGACCATCCTTATTTCTTACTGAGGTGTTGTAAAATACGACTAAGGCAAGTTGAGGTTAGGCAGGCAGCCGGTCGTAAAATACGTAGCCAAATCACGTGACAACTTGTATAACGTGTTGTGCAGACCCCACTTAGAGTGGGATAAGGGCAGGAGGATGATGATTATAATGTTAGGTAATAAGGCTATATAACATCTGGCTAAGATGAATAGGACATGAGCAGCAATAAAAAGTATTGCGAAAACGGCAAAATTTACAGCTTATCTTGCGTGCGCTGAGTAAAGTTATTAAAAAAAAAAATTACAAAATTGTTGCCCTGTAGAAATTCTAAATAAAAATCCCCGACAGCATATGTCCAAGGTGGTCATCACCAGGTTCAGGTTAACCCATTTTTATGGTTATCAAATTACTATATTGCGCTTTCAATCTTTCCATGTGGGCAGAGCCGCTGGCGATTGCTAGTCATAGATAAACTACAAAAAACTACTATACTTAATGCGCACAGTTCTGAATTATTATTTTCGTGCTCACTGCCATCAGTACAGACCGATCAACAAAGCAGGCGTTATAATGATTGTGCCCTTAAACGGGGCCCCATTATAGAAAGTGCGTGTCTGCCTTCATTACTAAGAGAGCTGCATTGTCTACACATCACCGCTATTACGAGCAAACAACACGAAAAATAAGTTGGTAAAAAATCCTCGCTAAAAATAAGTGATAAGAACTACTTTTTACTTTTATTACGCATTGTAAAGTAAAATGGCCTGATACTATCCCACTTCTGAGCTGATTTTTGAATTAAGATAGATTGGAACTAAGAATATCCACGCCGCTCCAATGCTGTTTGTTTCACTGTCAAATATAACTATGTCATATCTTGATAAACGTGGGTGCAAAATGTAGAGTTGACGATTGAAAAGCACTTGTTTACAAGTTTATTTGAATGAAAAATAATTTGGATTTGGATTTGGATTTGGATTTGGATTTGGATTTGGATTTGGATTTGGATTTGGATTTGGATTTGGATTTGGATTTGGATTTGGATTTGGATTTGGATTTGGATTTGGATTTGGATTTGGATTTGGATTTGGATTTGGATTTGGATTTGGATTTGGATTTGTATTTGTATTTGTATTTGTATTTGTATTTGTATTTGTATTTGTATTTGTATTTGTATTTGTATTTGTATTTGTATTTGTATTTGTATTTGTATTTGTATTTGTATTTGTATTTGTATTTGTATTTGTATTTGTATTTGTATTTGTATTTGTATTTGTATTTGTATTTGTATTTGTATTTGTATTTGTATTTGTATTTGTATTTGTATTTGTATTTGTATTTGTATTTGTATTTGTATTTGTATTTGTATTTGTATTTGTATTTGTATTTGTATTTGTATTTGTATTTGTATTTGTATTTGTATTTGTATTTGTATTTGTATTTGTATTTGTATTTGTATTTGTATTTGTATTTGTATTTGTATTTGTATTTGTATTTGTATTTGTATTTGTATTTGTATTTGTATTTGTATTTGTATTTGTATTTGTATTTGTATTTGTATTTGTATTTGTATTTGTATTTGTATTTGTATTTGTATTTGTATTTGTATTTGTATTTGTATTTGTATTTGTATTTGTATTTGTATTTGTATTTGTATTTGTATTTGTATTTGTATTTGTATTTGTATTTGTATTTGTATTTGTATTTGTATTTGTATTTGTATTTGTATTTGTATTTGTATTTGTATTTGTATTTGTATTTGTATTTGTATTTGTATTTGTATTTGTATTTGTATTTGTATTTGTATTTGTATTTGTATTTGTATTTGTATTTGTATTTGTATTTGTATTTGTATTTGTATTTGTATTTGTATTTGTATTTGTATTTGTATTTGTATTTGTATTTGTATTTGTATTTGTATTTGTATTTGTATTTGTATTTGTATTTGTATTTGTATTTGTATTTGTATTTGTATTTGTATTTGTATTTGTATTTGTATTTGTATTTGTATTTGTATTTGTATTTGTATTTGTATTTGTATTTGTATTTGTATTTGTATTTGTATTTGTATTTGTATTTGTATTTGTATTTGTATTTGTATTTGTATTTGTATTTGTATTTGTATTTGTATTTGTATTTGTATTAGTATTTGTATTTGTATTTGTATTTGTATTTGTATTTGTATTTGTATTTGTATTTGTATTTGTATTTGTATTTGTATTTGTATTTGTATTTGTATTTGTATTTGTATTTGTATTTGTATTTGTATTTGTATTTGTATTTGTATTTGTATTTGGATTTGTATTTGTATTTGTATTTGGATTTGGATTTGGATTTGGATTTGGATTTGGATTTGGATTTGGATTTGGATTTGGATTTGGATTTGGATTTGGATTTGGATTTGGATTTGGATTTGGATTTGGATTTGGATTTGGATTTGGATTTGGATTTGGATTTGGATTTGGATTTGGATTTGGATTTGGATTTGGATTTGGATTTGGATTTGGATTTGGATTTGGATTTGGATTTGGATTTGGATTTGGATTTGGATTTGGATTTGGATTTGGATTTGGATTTGGATTTGGATTTGGATTTGGATTTGGATTTGGATTTGGATTTGGATTTGGATTTGGATTTGGATTTGGATTTGGATTTGGATTTGGATTTGGATTTGGATTTGGATTTGGATTTGGATTTGGATTTGGATTTGGATTTGGATTTGGATTTGGATTTGGATTTGGATTTGGATTTGGATTTGGATTTGGATTTGGATTTGGATTTGGATTTGGATTTGGATTTGGATTTGGATTTGGATTTGGATTTGGATTTGGATTTGGATTTGGATTTGGATTTGGATTTGGATTTTGATTTTGATTTTGATTTTGATTTTGATTTTGATTTTGATTTTGATTTTGATTTTGATTTTGATTTTGATTTTGATTTTGATTTTGATTTTGATTTTGATTTTGATTTTGATTTTGATTTTGATTTTGATTTTGATTTTGATTTTGATTTTGATTTTGATTTTGATTTTGATTTTGATTTTGATTTTGATTTTGATTTTGATTTTGATTTTGATTTTGATTTTGATTTTGATTTTGATTTTGATTTTGATTTTGATTTTGATTTTGATTTTGATTTTGATTTTGATTTTGATTTTGATTTTGATTTTGATTTTGAATTTGATTTTGATTGGTGACCCAACACAGGTTACTTTTACTGGAGGTCAAACTTACAGTAAAAGATAAATACAAGCCAAAGCTTCTGCACAAGATTAAGTGGTATATGCTTGAGAAAGAGGAATATGCAAGAGAATTTAAAAGAAGAGTGGTAGATAAAATAATAGATATGAAGGATTAAATGGAGGAAAAGTCGATAAATGAATGTTGGAATGAAATAGCTTTATGTATGAGGAGTGCCGCAAAAGACATCTTTGGCGAGACTAAAGGAAAAGGTAAGATAGATAAAGAGTCGTGGTGGTGGAATGAAGGTGTAAAAAAGGCTCTGAAAGAAAAGAAGGATGCATTTAGAGATTGGACTGGTGTAGATGTTAATGACAATGAATTGAGAGAGGATAAGCGAAAGGTATATATTGAGAAAAAGAAGATAGAAAAGAAAGCAGTCGCTGTCGCGAAAGGCGAAGTACAGAGTCAACTATACAGTACTCTAGAAACGCCTCAGGGACAAAAAATATATATCGGATAGCGAACATGAGAAAGAGGAATGGAAAGGATATATTGCATGTGAAATGTATGAAAGATGAGAAAGGAAAGATTTTGACGAATGATCAGGACATAAAAGAACGTTGGAAAGATTATTTTAAAACTTAAATGAATGAAGAGAATGATTGGAGCAGAAAGTTAGAAGATATACCTATTAACTTAGTAATGGTAAGAGGAGTGGATGTAGATGAAGTCAAAGTAGTGGTACAGAGTATGAAAAATGGGAGAGCGATTGGACCTGATGGTATACCAGCTGAAGTATAGAAGCATCTGGAAGTTGAGGGATGGGAGTGGCTATCTTTATTCTTCAATAAGTTGTTACATGAAGAGGCGATTCCAGACGAGTGGTCTATCAGTACATTGGTACCCATCTTCAAAAATAAGGGTGATGTACAAGAATGTAACAACTATCGAGGGATAAAGCTCATGTCACATAGCATGAAAATTTGGGAAAGAGTAATAGAGCGAAGAATGCGAGAAGAATGTAAGATAACCCAGAACCAGTTCGGTTTTATGCCAGGACGGAGCACGACCGACGCTATTTTCGCTTTGCGTCAATTATGCGAGAAATACCGTCATGCGCGTAGAGACTTGCATATTGTCTTTATAGACCTAGAAAAAGCGTACGATCGTGTTCCCCGTGACGTTCTGTGGTGGAGTTTGAAAGAAAAGAGACTGCCTGGGAAGTATGTACGGATTGTATGTTCTATGTATGCCAGAGCTAGTACTCATGTCCGGTCTGCAGCCGGAGTAACTGACGATTTCGATGTGGCTGTAGGCTTACACCAGGGATCGGCTTTAAGTCCATTTTTATTCCTTCTAGTAATGGATGCACTTACTGCTAACATTCAAGAGGAGGCTCCTTGGTGTATGTTATTCGCCGATGACATTTTACTCGTCGGAGAAAATGCAACTGAGGTCCAAAGCAGATTGGCGAAATGGCACAACCAGTTGAAGAAAGTCGGTTTAAAAATCAGTCGTACTAAAACTGAACATATGTACTACGATTTTAGTGGGACCTCCAATTTCTCCCCGATCGGTTTGGATGGGAACATTTTGCCAGTCTGCTCTGATTTTCGGTACCTTGGTTCGCTTTTTCAAAACGACGGTGAAATAGATCGAGATGTGGGTAAAAGAATGAATGCAGGATGGATGAAGTGGCGGCAGGTCTCAGGCACAATATGTGACCCTCGAATGCCCGTTAAAGTTAAGGGAAAAATTTATAAAGCAGTCATAAGACCTGTCGTATTGTATGAATCAGAATGTTGGGCAATGAAAAGGAGGGATGAAAGAAGAGTACATGCAAATGAGATGAGAATGTTAAGGTGGATGTGTGGTGTGACAAAACTGGATAAAATAGTATATTAGGGGAAGTCTGAAAGTTGCGCCCATTATAGAAAAGTCGAGAAGTGTAAGATTGAGATGGTATTGGACAAGTAATGAGGAGGGATGAAAATCATGTGACCATACGTGTGTTAAATTTGAATGTGGATGGATATGTGCCTAGAGGGAGGCCTAAAAAGAGATGGTTGGATTGTGTGAAGTATGATATGCATGTAAAAGGAGTGGCGCCAGAGTTGACGAAAGATAGGACAGAATGGAAGAGAAAAACATGTTGTGCCGACCCCACTTAGAGTGGGATAAGGACAGGATGATATGATATATTTGATTTTGATTTTGGCTTTGGCTTTGGCTTTGGCTTTGGCTTTGGCTTTGGCTTTGGCTTTGGCTTTGGCTTTGGCTTTGGCTTTGGCTTTGGCTTTGGCTTTGGCTTTGGCTTTGGCTTTGGCTTTGGCTTTGGCTTTGGCGTTGGCTTTGGCGTTGGCTTTGGCGTTGGCTTTGGCGTTGGCTTTGGCGTTGGCTTTGGCGTTGGCTTTGGCGTTGGCGTTGGCTTTGGCGTTGGCTTTGGCTTTGGCTTTGGCGTTGGCTTTGGCGTTGGCTTTGGCGTTGGCGTTGGCGTTGGCTTTGGCTTTGGCTTTGGCTTTGGCTTTGGCTTTGGCGTTGGCGTTGGCTTTGGCGTTGGCTTTGGCGTTGGCTTTGGCGTTGGCTTTGGCGTTGGCGTTGGCGTTGGCGTTGGCGTTGGCTTTGGCTTTGGCTTTGGCTTTGGCTTTGGATTTGGATTTGGATTTGGATTTGGATTTGGATTTGGCATTTGGCATTTGGCATTTGGCATTTGGCATTTGGCATTTGGCATTTGGCATTTGGCATTTGGCATTTGGCATTTGGCATTTGGCATTTGGCATTTGGCATTTGGCATTTGGCATTTGGCATTTGGCATTTGGCATTTGGCATTTGGCATTTGGCATTTGGCATTTGGCATTTGGCATTTGGCATTTGGCATTTGGCATTTGGCATTTGGCATTTGGCATTTGGCATTTGGCATTTGGCATTTGGCATTTGGCATTTGGCATTTGGCATTTGGCATTTGGCATTTGGCATTTGGCATTTGGCATTTGGCATTTGGCATTTGGCATTTGGCATTTGGCATTTGGCATTTGGCATTTGGCATTTGGCATTTGGCATTTGGCATTTGGCATTTGGCATTTGGCATTTGGCATTTGGCATTTGGCATTTGGCATTTGGCATTTGGCATTTGGCATTTGGCATTTGGCATTTGGCATTTGGCATTTGGCATTTGGCATTTGGCATTTGGCATTTGGCATTTGGCATTTGGCATTTGGCATTTGGCATTTGGCATTTGGCATTTGGCATTTGGCATTTGGCATTTGGCATTTGGCATTTGGCATTTGGCATTTGGCATTTGGCATTTGGCATTTGGCATTTGGCATTTGGCATTTGGCATTTGGCATTTGGCATTTGGCATTTGGCATTTGGCATTTGGCATTTGGCATTTGGCATTTGGCATTTGGCATTTGGCATTTGGCATTTGGCATTTGGCATTTGGCATTTTGCATTTGATTTTGATTTTGATTTTGATTTTGATTTTGATTTTGATTTTGATTTTGATTTTGATTTTGATTTTGATTTTGATTTTGATTTTGATTTTAATTTTACATAATAACATACAAAATATTACTTAGTTACTTGAGCAGTGTGATAATTACACGCAATTAACTAGTTGCAAACTACTTCGTATTCCCGTTATTGTATTTAACACAGTTTCACTTCAGCACTGCGGTAGTTTATTACTAACTATGATATATATATATCCTTGACATAATTTATAATAAATTATTGAATAACAATAATATAATAAATAATAATATAACAATAATATGTATATAATAATAATATAATAAGTGAACTCTAATTTTACTTTGTTAAATAATTTGCATGTCAAACTTGACTATACATGTTCTAAAATTAGTTATAACATCTACTTGTATCCATGTTTTAAGCAAATAAATGATTTTTGACTTTGACTTTTGACTTTGACTTTGATTGTTTCATGAGTTACTTCATAATAAAATTTCATCAAATTTTGCAGCTAAGTGTAAAATTTAAATAATGTATATATAGGATGAGTTACTTGCGGAATTCCATAGTTCAAATTCCAGTCTATTTCTTTACTAATCCATACTAATATTATAAATGCGAAAGTCTGTCTGTTTGTCTGTTACTTTTTCACAGCCAATCCGCTGAACCAATATCGATGAAATTTGGCACAATTATTCCTTATACACGGGGGTAACATATAAGCTATAGAAATCCTGTTAATTCAACAGGAATTAAATAGGATGACATTCAAAATCGCCATCTATAATAAACCTTTGGAATTTTTTTAAATTTTTTAAAAGGATGGTTTTTAATAACAATTACATCAATGACCTGTACTTTCGCATTTCGCTCCTTCACTGAAATGGTTTTAATATTAAAAGTCAGTTTATCAGCTCTTCACAAAATTTAATCAACCACAATGAATAAAATAATATTGCGAACAAATGTTTTCTCGCCGAGATAAAGTCGTTTCTGCCAAGATGAATTTACGTATATTCCGCGGAACAAAACCTCGATATGGTTGGTAAAATAATCAAGTATAAATATATTCTATTGTATTTATTATATTATATTATTCATTAGATATACTATAATAAAAAAAAGCTGTGGTAGCCCAGCGGTAACACCGTGCGCCTCTTTCGAGGAGGTCTAGGATTCAAACCCCAGGCAGGCACCAATGAGTTTTCTAGTAAAACTTATATGTCTTATTGATTATTGCAATTTATCACACGCTTTTCGGTGTAGGAAAACAACGTGAGGGAACCTGCATATCTCTAGAGAATTCTGGGGATATGTGTAACCTACCAATCCGCATTGGAGCAGCGTGGTAGGTCTTAGCTCCAATACTTTTCTCCAAAAAAAAAACGGAGAGAAGAGGCCTATGCCCAGCAGTGGGATAGTAACAGGCCGTTACTTACTTACTAACTTATACTATAATATTATTTTATTATTTGATATTATTAAAAGGTCCATCTTCTGTTTGTTATTATTGGTTAATTTTAAATTTAATTCACTTCAAGCCCGCCATTGTAAATTGATTTTTTGTTATTAATGCAATAAAGAGATTACAAACAAACAAAGTATTAATCAACCCACTCTGTATGATACGGTACTTCGAAATGTTGAAAATGTTTTTTAATATATGAATTTTTGTGACAGAAATTTTCACACCGTTTTTGTTTCTCCTAATCTGTACGTGTTATAAAACAAAGTCCCAAAAGCTGTCCGTCTGTATGTAATCGATTTTCTCAAAATCTACTAAAAGAATTTATACACGGTTGTTACTAATAGCTATGGAAATTCTTCCGAAAGGTGTAAAACAGCCTTTGAAGAGGTCGCGCGATTGTAAAGACTATTCGGCTGCTTTAGTAAAGCTCCCAGCTTTACTCGCGTGCGCCTACTAAAGTATGATACAAGAGAATTGTAGATCTACGAAAGTACTACAAAAAAGTCCGCGAAAGCATCTCTCAACCAAACAACTCAGCCAGGTCAGGGTATACCACTGCGATTATTCTCCCAAGAGAATGTCCACGATCTCAGTTACTCTACAATAGACGAGATTGGGCATGCAATGTTAAGTTGTAAGCAAAGGACTCAATGAAGGGGATGTTAATACAAAGTAATACAAAAATACCCAAAAACTGTCTGATTTTATGTGATCGATTTTCTCAAAAAGTACTGAAGGGATTTTTGTACGGTTTTTACTAAAAGATAGTGTAACACATTTAGTATGTTATGTGTAGTACATTTAGGTGAAATAATCTATATAGGATTTACGCTAGTAAAATTATGGAAGACACTGATCAACGCGAGCAAAACCAGGGGATCTCTACTACAAAGTAATTTTAAATCTGAGCTGCGACAAAAAAAATCTTCTCAAATATCTAAAAGTAAAATATCCTATTAGAGTAAGAGGTCTTAACAATTCTACAGCGTTTCGTTATAATAATGCTTTAAAATTTGAACCCAAAATTTTATTTTGTTGAGAGTAATTCATGAAAACATTACGAAAAACCGTGTAAACGTAGGCTCTAGACTGAAGTACCCTTAGTGATTTCTGCGGTAATATTTCCGACGTCTTTAAACATGGTACGTTTTCTTGTTAATCAGTGGTTAAAAGAATAATAATAAATAAAAGAATAAAAAGAATTAAAAGATTAGCCGCCGAATTTCTTGCTGATTCTTCTCGGTAGGAGCAAACTTCCGAATCAGTGGTAGCTTCTTTAAAACATTTGACGATTAAAAGTATTGTAAACAGTCCACTTGAATAAAGAATATTTTGAATTTGAATTTGAATCAAAAAGATGGATTTAAAACATATTTAAATGGCGTACATCGTTTCGTATATTATTTAGTAGCGGTACATAAATTTAGAAATGTAAAATACGACTAAATTAAATAATTGCTTTAGTTACTGGACGTTTTCGCATGGAACGCCGCCTGCCTGACGTCAACTTACCTTAGTCGTATTTTACGACACACCGGTAAGAAAAAAAGGCTGTAATCACCCCAATTTATTACCAAGGTGTCGTAAAGGCGTCTAAGGTAAGTTGACCTACCGTGAGGTATCTGGTTGAGTAGAATAGACCATCCTCATTTCTTACTGAGGTGTTGTAAAATACGACTAAGGCAAGTTGAGGTCAGGCAGGCAGCCGGTCGTAAAATACGTAGCCAAATCACGTGACAACTTGTATAACGTGTTGTGCAGACCCCACTTAGAGTGGGATAAGGGCAGGAGGATGATGATTATAATGTTAGGTAATAAGGCTATATAACATCACGCTAAGATGAATAGGAGATGAGCAGCAATAAAAAGTATTGCGAAAACGGCATTTTTTACAGCTTACCTTGCGTGCGCTGAGTAAAGTTATACAAAATTGTTGCCCTGTAAAATTCTAAATAAAAATCCCCGACAGCATAGTCCACCTTTTCAGGTTAACCCATTTTTATGGTTATCAAATTACTATATTGCGCTTTCAATCTTTCCATGTGGGCAGAGCCGCTGGCGATTGCTAGTCATAGATAAACTACAAAAAACTGCTATACTTAATGCGCACAGTTCTGAATTATTATTTTCGTGCTCACTGCCATCAGTACAGACCGTTCAACAAAGCAGGCGCTATAATGATTGTGCCCTTAAACGGGGTCCCATTATAGAAAGTGCGTGTCTGCCTTCATTACTAAGAGAGCTGCATTGTCTACACATCACCGTTCTTACGAGCAAACACGAAAAATAAGTTGGTAAAAAAATCCTCGCTAAAAATAAGAAATACGAACTACTTTTTACTTTTATTACGCATTGTAAAATGGCCTGATACTATCCCACTTCTAAGCTGATTTTTGGATTAAGACAGATTGGAAATAAGAATATCCACGCTGCTCCAATGCTGTTTGTTTCGCCGTCAAATATAACTGTCATATCTTGATAAACGTGGGTGCAAAATGTAACAACAAAAAGGCTATCCTTCTTCTTTCACCTGCACTTATCCCGTTCTAAGTGGTGTCGGTACATGTTAGTCTCATCCATTCTCACCTATCATTCGTCAACTCTAGTGATACTCCTTTAAAATGTATGTCATACTTCACACAATCGAACCATCTCTTTTTAGGCCTCTAGTCACATATTAACATTCATATTTAACACTCGGTCACATGATTTTCATCCCTCCTCATTACATATCCATACCATCCCCATGTCGCAACTCTCGTCTTTTCTATAATGGGCCTAACTTTCAGACTTTATCCAATGTTGTCACACACATGTTAGCGCACACTTTCAACAATACCACGATATAATGGAATACCACAATTCCCGCTCCGAGATACACATCTCTTGAATACCTAACAACAAGGAATGTCACTGAAAAGTTTTATCAATAGGAAGACTCTACCGGAAACAACAGCGGCACAGTGGTGCCACCACTTTAATCAAAAAGGGTGCGATATTCTTGATTCATGACTGTAAGTAAGTAGTAGTATTCATGACTGTGTTGCTATAAAATACAAAGCGGAAGTCATTGGCAATACATACACTTTAACATTCTCATCTCATTTGGAACAAACAGGTATGGCTTGTAATTGGAAGAACAGGTATAAATAGTCTCATAAATCGGCATAGATGGAGTCACTTGCTAAGATTGATCGACTTTTAGATACCTTGATATCTAATTATAGGTGATGTCATGTGTGAGATATGTTCTCTGATATAAAATTATCAAAATTAGCTTGTCCTGCGTCCTGTGTGTTCTGGTGCAAATTGATAAGGAGACTAAACCCCAAATTAAGGAACAGGGAAAGAAGAAGAAGAGCTTTTGAGTATAATTTCGTTTCTTTGAAAGTCCTAACATAGAGTGTCTCCAGTCTTCTCTCACTTTCTCCATTTAAAATACTTTAACTACGTTGGAAAAGGACAACCATTACGTTTTCAATTTATATAAATTATAAAAGAAAAACTTTTGTTTGTCTTCACTATAATAATAGACAACGTAACTCAAAAAGTTTAAATGAGATAATATAAATAACACCGAAAGTTTTTCTTGGCTACAGTTCAGGGAGCAAGTTTTTGTAACTACAAATTTAGTTCGTAAAATAATATTACGGAGCCAAATTATATGAAGAATTCTATAAGATTAGAAAGTTCAACTTTAGCATAACATAAGTGTGGGCTTCTTTGAAATTATAATTTCTATTTGCAAAATTAAAAACATGCTAAAACTTATATTTGTTAAGTGTTAAATCAGAATTAAAATCTATTTACTTAATAAGAGATCTTGTAAAAACATAGTCAATCTACATCAGATTGAAAAATATTAAATCTTCCTTTATTTTAAACTAATTATGGTAGACGCAGTTAATTAAAAGTGCTTGTAAAAGCGTAACTTATTACGTAACGTTTGAAGTTGGTATTTGCTACGATCCTATAGCTGGGAAAATGCCCCATCCCTCCTTAGAAATAAGGTTTTTAGATGACTTACCATACTACTCTGTTTCACATATCCCTGACATTCTTTAGGCATACTGATTAAAAAATAAAGATTATAAGTTCCTTAACAGAAAAAGGTTATCATGAATTCACTGCAATTTAAGCCCTGAATCCCCTATTAGGGGTTACGCGCTTACCCCGTTCGGCTATCATGGGATTTCTAATGTAATTTTTAATTCAAAAAATTTGTCATTCAAATGTTTCCAAAGTAGATAGTTGTCACTTCCGTCATTGAGATTAGACGTAGAATTATTATACTAGTGTAGGAAGCCAGCTTAATATCTGCTCTATAACAATAAAGATTGTAGAGAAGAATTGTAAGTGCGGAAAACAGCCCGCTATAAGAAGAAGAAGAAGAACAATAAGGAGAAAACAAATGAAATTGTATTTGTCCCTCTTTTTTATACGTAATTAGACCAAGAAAAGTGTACTTCTATAGGCGCGTTAATTGTGGGTACTGAAAGAAACTGGGCGTTACGCTCGGCTATGTAACGATGGTTCGGGTAAAGTCGGCTCAAGTTGACTCGCTTTGTGAAGATTTCGCTTGTGTGGTCTTAAGGACACTTTTTTTTAGCTTATAACTCTCCTACTTTAGATACTTTATGGGTAATGATTAGTGTTTGAAAGCAATTTATAGATATTTATTTAAATGTTCATGAACAAAACTAACACCACTTACACTAAGGTCTATTGCTACCTGAAAGTATTTAATAAATGGACTGTAAAGCAAATACTTCACTAAGCTTTAACATTTACGATTAAAAACCTTCTCGAGATTATAATCGTGTTCCGAACGGGAAGTTTCATAAAATCCGCGGAAAACTCAATCTCTCCCCGGGGAGCATTAAGGGGCTGATTAAGAATTAATTAACGCTTCGTTGGATACGCAGGCTTAGGAAATTTACCTGTAGCTCCTCAAATATACGAACCTACAGGTGAATTGTTACAATCAAAGTTAATTAATATTGTTAGCAAGAAGTATTTGGGGTTTTTGACACTGAAACCAATCCTGATCGGACTCGAAACGCATTCATGCACTTACACGCACGCATCACGCGTACGCTATAAAACTCCACTTGTACATTTAGGCTTTTTTTACAGCTGTGATATACAAAGCTTTGTTTCGTTAAGGTCGGATTTCACCGGTGTATATGAACAGTGCGCAACATAAATGTTTACTCGGTCGACTCACTCAAGACAACATTACGAAATGTGATGTGATATAAGACATTTGTGCGCGCACTTAAGATATAGTGGACTCGCGTTGACGCATACTAAATAGTTGTTCACGAACTTAGACTTGCTTCCGCTACCGAATCGAAAATATCCGTTTGTTCGCTAACATTTTGTATTAGGATTGTAAAAAAATCATGTGATTAATGATCGCACGACGCAACTCACTTATGAGACCTCACACTTACTGTGAATAACCAATATGGAACTTAGCAGCAAAACTATTTAAATATTTTTAAATTTATCTAATTAAGCTAAGTTAGGCTAACAAGTTTTTTCAAGATTTTCAGATCCAAGCAAGTTTTATATCATTAAAATAATCTTCAACTGTAATATGCCCAACTTATAATAGAGCCAATAATTTTTTGTTCAAGTCAATTCACGGAATACGAGTAGTCTTGGAAATAAAGGCAGTTTGTTTGAGGACCATTAGTCTTCCTAACAAGGAAAAATTTCAAAGTTATATACAGTTACCCTCTCCTTACTAGAGAGCTCAATCTGAAGTACGTATGATAAAATTATATCTTTTCAAAGATAAAAATATCATTTTTATACGATAATAATAAAAACTCAAACATTAATATTTTAGGAAAACAATAATGTTTGTTATTTTATACTTAATTTTCTAAGACTGGACGTCGAAAATAATCATGAATGTTATTTTCTTATATGTTTTAACTTTAATGCACTTCTCTATATGAACTTTTGATTATGCCAATCTCGCATTTTGATTTAATAAGAGTACAAAAGTTACGTTGAAATTATGAATTACAGTGATGAAATGAGATGAAAAGGGAGAACGTGAGATATTGACATATTCATTTATGGATTTTTGATATTTTTTGATATTTTTATTGAAATTCCTGCTCTGCTTTTACGTTTCATATGTAGCTTATTATAAATGACTAATAAAGAACTTATTAGCATTACATATATTCTCTTAACAAACGTGGATTACAGCAAAATAATTTTATTGTTACTTCCGATATTAAAGACGTTCAAATAAGACTATTTGTTCTTGGTTAAGTAATTGGATTGCCACTAAAAGTAAAAACCGAGAAAATGGAAGCTGTTTGTTGAAGAACTCTCAGTTTTCTGGTAAGAGAAAATCTCAACGATCCTTAGTGACATATAACTATGTAGGCGTGACGTCTTAAAAAAGCACCGCCTATTCAAATCGTATCTTATTCAAAATGTATTTGTAAGTAGATAATGGGAAATTTCATTATAGAATTTTATACCCAAACCCACAAACTTACGTATTTTTACAATACGCATATTAGGAGCCACAAGATTATGTCGGTTACTACGTTTTCTATTTTTCTATTATACAGAGTGGTATTGACGATACGACATTAATTTTAATCTAGATAGATTACATAAAAAAATTTAGTTAATTCAATGAAGTACTTTAGCCACAGGATATTATTTTTCATTTTGAAATTAAACTTCATGATATATATGGATCAATGACCGATGACAGCATGCCATACAAAAATAAACCCTATAAACAATATTATACTCCTGTGTATCAAAAATGTAAAAATGGCCTTGGCCTTGGCCTTGCGGTCACCGCGCCGCGACCTTTGTATTTCACCGGTCCGTTTGATCTTCGCGGCGATCGTGATATCTACACCGAGCGCCGTACGCGCGCACTACAAGGTGAGTGAACCCTAATGAATGAGCGTGTTTCGCAATTTAAACGTATTTAGTTTGTTAGAATATATATTTTTCTTAAATTCTGTATTTAAATACATTGAATTAATGTAATGTAATACTTCCAAGTGAGCAGTGAAGTTATTTAATGTCTTATCATCGGTACAACTCTGTATACATCGTCAATCTTTTTATAATAATGTATATTCTTATGCACAAAAATTACATTGCGAATATTATACTGTGAGAAACAATAATATAAATTATGCAATAAACGAGCTAGGTCAGAATACAATAACTCATAACACGTCCTGTAGCTCAGTTAACTCGCATAAATAACGCTTTATTCTGCATTGACTAACGATTATTCAACTTGAAAGCGTCTATTTTTGCATATTCAGCAAATATTTATTGCGCGAAGAGTATTATGCTGAAGGATTTATGAAGCGTTTATTGCAGTATAATTTTATTTAATTCATGTAATAGACAAGCCGAAGTAGTTTTTAAATAATTTGCTATTAGCGCGGATATTTTCCTGAAAAGGGCTGGTATTAGTTTAGATTAGACTAGCAAAAACTAGACTGAGTAGAATAGACCACCCTCATTTCTAACCGACGTGTCGAAAAAGGCGACTAAGGTAAGTTGACCCAGTGTGTGATATGTGTTTGAGTATAATAAACCTTCCTTATTTCTTACCGAGGTGTCGTAAAATATGACTACAGTAACTTGACGTCAAGCAGGCGGTCGGTCGTAAAATACCTAGCCAAAACATGTTAGAATATTTTGTGTCAACCCCACTTAGAGTGGGATTAGAGGAAGGAGAATGATGATTTATTTATTTATCTTTAATATTTTAATGAGCTAATCTTGTTATAATTTTGTATATATGTTGTATATATATATTTATATATTTTCCGAATCTCGAAAACGGCTACAACGATTTTCTTGAAATTTGGCATAGGTTTTGGGAGGAAAAAATTCAATCTAGGTTTCATTAAAAAACAGTCTTTTTATACCTGTTTTCGGAAATATGCTAAAATTGACGTTGAATTCAAAAAACAATTTTCGCTGTTATGTCTCCTTTGGGGAATCGGCGGCCTAGAGAGATGAAAATACCTAGGTTCGAGCCCCACCTGCCCAACTATTTTATCTTTTTTTTTTTTAATTTTATTATCTTTTAAAAAAAGTACCGAGGAAGGCTCGGTCACCTAGCTACTAAATTATAACAAACAACGATATTTCTCCTTTATTCTTATTCAATAAATAAATTCAATTTTCCCAAAGTCAACCCATTTACTCTTTCTCAACAACTCAATGACACATAATGACAGTCACAATACTTTTTCATAATTAATGACCAAATATGAAGGAGGTTGTATTAGAAATATGTTGTAACAAAATGATTATGAAAGAACTTTCAGTATCGGTTTATACTCCGCACTATAATTGTTCTAAGGTCTATTGTTCTACGACTATCACTCTGAATACGTATGCTGTCCACGGCAAACGTTCCCACAAAACTTTTCATTCTATTCATTGACAGAGATTTCTGCTTTATACGAAGAACAGTTGTCAATAACTTGCAAGCTTTGTACGTGGTTTATTGTGTTTACTGATTCAGTCACACCATTGTTTGCAGTGGGAGTTTGAATCATATTAATGATAAAGTTGGTTAATTTTAGTTTTGTATAAAGTTGTTGTTTGAAAATATAACATGTTTAGTATTAAAGTGAGCGTATTCAAAATTAGGTAATTTATAGAATTAGGTATTACTTTGCGGAAATCCATAATACAAAAGTAATAATAAAATTATTTTGCTATAATCCACGATGAAGCTGATGAATGATCCATCGCGGAGAATGTCAAAATAATTTTATAATTACTTTTTTTATATTAGACTTAATTGCGTTAGATATATTGTAATCATTATTTCAATGACATTACGCTACAAACTATTAAAAAACTGGTGTTTTAGATTAGACTTATATAGATAAGTAAAGACCTAAGTTACAGGCTCAGTCTAATTAAGACGCTAGTAGTCCAACTATTCATTTATTGTAAGCTATATTTAAAGTGTATCGTACAGGGCCATATTATTATCTTTGGCTGTCAAAAGTTTTGTGGCAAATCTACACTAGTCGTATGCGAATTTTTCTACTAACAATATTAAACACGGCAAAACAATAATATCATATAAGATTATAACAACGTGGGTATGGCATGACTTTAATATATAGTTAAATGACTCCCCATAATATTATTTAGGTTAGTTCGTGAGCCTCTCTTTCACGAATCAAACTAAAAAATTGTTATTTTTGGCGTTATAGTTGACAACCTGGATACCAAGATTTTTTAAAATCTTTATTGCACTATTAAGATATAAAAGTACAAAAGGCGGGACTTAACACTAAATTGAGCGTTCTCTACCAGTCAACCTTAGGGTCAAACGGAAATTTTAAATAGGAAACAAACAGAAGAAGAAAAGTAGTAATAGGTATAAATAATTAAGAAATGAAAATCAATTTAAATCGCTGCTGTATTTAGCAGCCAAATTTGCGGTCAAAATCTAGTAGTTTTATTACAAATATGTATGAAAAAACAGTTAACCTCTTCAGCTATTAATTATATTTTCGCCTGTAACATAAATAATTCCAAGCTATTAACGGTAAATGACAAGTCCGTTTTTAAGTTGATTTACACAAAAAGTTTGCGAGGCGACATCTAAATTTCAGAGGAAAGGGTCCGAGAAAGTTCCAACTTCGCTCATTACCAAGATAAGCACCAGTCACTTCATAAATAAAACATAATAAAATAAAAATTAAGATTTTATAGGTCATGAAAACATAGAGTATTTATGCATGTGATTATCCAAAAAATATATTAAAATAGGCGTCAAAAACATTAATGAATCATCTATTATATATTTTTCTTCCATCTTCTTGAAACAACCGAAAAGAACATTGTATTGATAAAAGATTTTTCAAGATTTTTTGTCAAAGGGTAATATTATACAAGGCGATTCATATAGTTAAAGGGGTCGTAAAGTATTACATTTTTTCCCAAACTTTGACTTTCAATGTTCTCTAATACTTACGTATATTAATCTGTCTAAACGAAAATCGTAAAAACAAAGAATGAACGGTTTTAAAACTTTAATTTTTGTCGTAGTATGTTCATAATTTTATCTGTTAAATACGTAGTAATAATATATTTTTACTACTGCTATTATAATGCAATTTTACATTTTAAACAGATACGCCGTGTGGTATCCGGCTGAACAGAATAGTACCACCCTCATTTCTTACCGAGGAGTCGTAAAAGGCGACTAAGGTAAGTTGACTCACCGTGTGGTATCCGCTTAAGTAGAATAGCTCGCCTTCATTTCTTACCGGAGTGTCGTAAAAGGCGACTAAGGTAAGTTGACCCGCCGTGTGGAATCCGGTTGAGTAGAATAGACCATCATCTTACTTACCAAGGTACCATAAAATACGACTAAAGTAAGTTGACGTCAGGCTGGATAAAATATATACCAAATCATGAGAATATGTTTATAAACATGTTGTATGAGTGCCATTCCCACTTAGAGTGGAATAAGGGCAGGAGGATGAATGAAAATAAAATATTTATATAGTTATTGATGCGCTACTTGCGCTATTGTTCGCGGAGTATAGTTTGTATTTTTGCTACACTGTAAAATTTGGACTATAACTAATTAAAAGAACCATAATTAACAAGAGTTAATATGCGGTTGGTAAACGGTATCTCAAAATGGGGTGAATATAGGCCAATAAAATAGCCAATAAAATATGGTGAATATATACCAATTACGTCAAAAACTATTATAGCAGTCAAAACGTCCATCATCATCATTCTCTTACCCTTATCCCACTCTAAGTGGGGTCGACACAATATGTTTCTCTCATTCGTCAACTTTGGAGCCACTCCTTTAACATACATATCATTTTTCACACAATCCATACATCTTTTTTTCGGCCCTCCCCTAGTCTACATTCATATTTTAAAAAAATTTGGTCAAATGATTTTCATCCCTCCTCACTAAATGACCATACCAACTTAGTCTCGCACTTCTCATCTTTTCTGTAATGGGTGAAACTTTCAGACTACCATTGCGTCAAAACATCCAGTCTCCAGAAATAAACAATATCTTTGGACTCAAAGTCCAAATGTCAGACTAATTACATAAGGAACCCTAAAGTATATTACTTGCGTTGCAACTTCGGAAAATTGCAAGTAATCAAACAACGACGGTAAGCAGCCGTCATCGAGGTCATCCCGACTCTTCATTTTACGGTTTCGCAAAAATATCTTCCACTTTCATCTTGATCACACTTCGATCAAATACCTAGATTAGTTTAGTTATAGATTAATTGTAAAAGTAATTTTTAATAAATTAATTATAATTGTTTGGTTTTTTTTAACTCCTTCGATTGTCCCAAACGTAATTGACTATAAATAGATTCAAGTAGTATTTGTGTGTTGCAAAACAAAAATAAATCTATAGAATACTGAGGTATATAAAATTAAAAACGGCAAAGCAGTGTTCGCACGAATATCAAGTGCTACGCTCCATTTCACATCTTTCATTCCTCGAAATCTCTCACTTGAATACTCCGTGAAGATATTATGTAAAATGTGGCTATAGTAATGCGTTGAGAAATTTTATTTTTATACTCGTATCTTTTTATACCGCTTGGTATATAAAACAATGAAATAGAATGAAATACTTATATATAAAAATGAATATTATGAATATTTGTAGGTTTAATAATAACTAAATAAATAAATAAATAAATAGTTATAATTAAATAAAATTAGTTATAAGAATCATTTAAAAAAAAGCATCCGCCGAGTTTTTTGTTGGCTCTTCGCGGTAGGATAGCTTTCCAAACCAGCAGTAGAGTTGACGATTCAAAAGCCGTTGTTGCCGTCCCACTTAGAGTGGGATAAGGGCAGGAGGGTGATGGAAGTTGTATTAAAGTTATGTTAAATCGTCATAAATAAACATCTCATATCTTTTTATACCGCTAGGTATAGAAAACAATGAAATAGAATGAAATACTTATATATAAAAATGAATATTTGTAAGTTCTTTATGGACTGCGAAACGGCTCGAACAATTTTACTGAAATTTTCAGACAATGTTATAGATCATCCAGCTGATGATCCTGTATCAAAATACGACTAAGGTAAGATGATGTTAGGCAGGCGGCCGGTCGTACTAGACGTAGCCGAATCATGTGACAACATGTTTCTTACATGTTTTTCCGATTTCAGTTACAGATGTATATGGGCACGAGGATGATGATGTAGCAAAATTTTGTAGCAGTATCTATGAGTAACAAAGAAATATAGTACTTTATGCACGTTCAATGTTCATCTTTTTGGTTTATATATTTTGGTTGAAAAGTTTATACATTATTTTTACAAGAGAAACGCTTATCATAAAATACCGAAATTTTTATAAGTGCTCTAAAACCAAAGTTACAAATTAGAATTTTATACGGCGTTACACTTTACGATCGAGTAACCCTTAAATTCGGAATTTCACGTCGCAGTAGGAAGATTTAAGATCTGCAGAGTATTTTACGATATTACTGGCCCGTTGGCGCAGTTGATCTGGTCCCTGCAAAGTAACGTCTAATTTTATAAACTATTTATATGTAATAATCATTGAGTCTCAGAGGATCTTCGAGGCTCTGCGAAGTTGATCTTAGGTGTAAGAAATAGTTGAAGAACAACTTTTTTTAACACCTATTCACTTTCTAAACTACAAGCCACACCACTTTATTTCTATATTTTGTACCCTCATTAAAACAGCTATGAATATGAATGATTCTGACTCTACTGTAAACTGGCTTTCATCTGATCTAAACTTTCATTAGCGTCTATCTATCTATATAATCTCAGGGACGACTGGCGGTACAGACCGGGTGCTCAACTCCTATTCTGGACTATTGCATCCATTTCCCCATGTTGGGCCAAGAGTTTAACTGCTGTCCCGACAGTGTCACATGTAACCTACCTGTTGGGGATTTATTAGGTCCGAAGCTTCAAATTCATTCTTACCTAGTGTCTCTCATCTTACCACCGAGTACATAAGGCGGTCAGCCATAAGGTTTTTTATTCCTCCCCACACTCTGAGCACGCTGCATCATCTTTTAATCTCATTATTGTCAGTTGTCTGTTTAACATCCGCTCGTACATCACAGTTTGTGTTATTAAGAATATTATAGACAATATTGTACGAGCGTAAACTAAACTTAATTTTATGCGCTAAGACAAACCGCAAGCGGTTTAATGGCGTTTAATGTAAGATTCTATATGTTGTTTGAAAATTAAAAAAAAAATTAAAAAAAAAAAAACAAGCAGTGCCCAGTAGTAATGCCTTCATTAGGACGAGAATATTCAAGTTTATCCTTATTGAATATTCAATTACGTCATACTGTAAGGAGTTTACTTTATTATTTCATATTTATGAAGTGACTGAAACTTATCTCAGGAAAGTAATGGCCTAAGTTGGAACAATTTCATCGCATCCTCTAAGTACATTTTGGACGTTGAGTAGAAACTTGAGCTATAAATTAAGTTAAAAACTTGTCACTTGCCTCAGTAGCTCCAAAGTAAATCATAACTTAATCTACTTGTGTTCATGTTCATATTTGCAAAACATATTCTAAGTTAGTCCTCCCCACAATTCCGTCGCGTCAACTTAGTGTTAAAATACCTCTAATTATTTAAAAGTGCAGTAAATAAGTTTTTTCTATAGTCAAATAAAATACGGGAATTTTTGTCCTATAATGTAGTCTATTATAGAAGCTTCAATTGTGTAAAAAAATTTCAATATTAGTCCAGTAGATTGACGCTGAAACGTTATTAGTATCGAAATATAGTGAAATTTAAATATTATCCAACCTTACACAAGAAAGCAATAACCCTAAGAATCTTTAATATTTAAATGAGTTAATCTTCTATTATTCATCGATTTTCCAACGATTTTCCTGAAATTCAGCATGCTGGAGGTTATGGGGGGGGAGGTAAAATCGATCGAAATCTTGGTTTTATTTAAAAAAAATCGTTCAATCCCTGTTCCCATTTAAATTTTCAATCCATTTAAATTTAATTAAAAACACTATTTTTGCCATAAAATGTCAAATTAGTGTAGCTTATTCCGGGCAAGGGCGGTCTAGAGAAATGAAATTACCTATAATCGAGCTTCACCTACCCCATTTTTTTTTTATTTTTTATTTTGTAAAATACTGAGCTAGGAACAAGTCCTTTAAATAAAGACTAATAAACTAAAAAAATTGATTTTGAATTTGATTTTGAGTCCGGATTAGTAATAAAACACTAAGATTAACACGTCATTAGTCATAGATATTCGTATTTAGTATTTTTTTTGGTTTCCTAATTAAATCTGATACTCTTGTCAGGGACGTTATTGAGGTAAACCGTTTCGGGTCACTTAACATTGTAGAGGTCATCCTTACGAACAAAATTAATGGCCCGTGAACACTCGGATGCTATCGGGTACAAGGGTGGTTATGACGTGATAGGGTGAAAGAGAAACTATAAAATTTGTTCTATTCGTATTGATTATTAGACATCGTTAAAAATAAGGTCATTATCATCATTCTCCTGCCCTTATCCCACTCTAAGTAAGGTCGGCATAACATGTGATAAACATGCTGTAACATGATTTGGCTGCATTATTACGACCGGCCGCCTGCCTGATGTCAACTTACCTAATTCGTATTTTACGACACCTCAGTAAGAAGAAGGGTGGTCTATTCCACTAAACCGGATACCACACGGCAAGTCAACTTACCTTAGTCGCCTTTTACGACACCTCGGTAAGAACTGAGGGTGGTCTATTCTACTCAGAAGGATACCACACGGCGGGTTGACTTACCTTAGTCGCCTTTTACTACACCTCGGTAAGAAATGAGGGTGGTACTATTCTAGTCAGCCGGATGTTACACGGCGGAAATATATTTATTTTATATTAAAAAAAAAACTATCTATAAATTATAAAACAGAAATATGCCGAGTGATATCCGCAGTAATGAGGGTGGTGTATTCTACTCAGCTGGATACAACATGGCTATACTTTATAATGATCCTATACGTTCAAACTAACCGAAATCGTACGCCCTACATGCCTAGCGCGGGTCATCGGACTAATTGGCACGATCAGAGTAACGACGTTACTACGCTCCGCTGGGAAATGGCGTAAGTCGTGTTTCTACAACGATTTGGGTCACTGTTTTAAATTCAAATTCCAAAAATTTACTTGAATAATGTATTAAACTACTTGTATTAATAAAAGAAGTATTCTAAATCAGTTTTATTCTTTTCATAAAAAAATGCTAAAATGAAATTAAAGCAAACTCTCATTCGCTATTCGCGGGCTAGGCGCTAATGACAGCGGCTGTCACATCTCCCACGTCAAAATGGCGCGAAAGGCTGTGGCAAGATGTGACGTCATCGCTTGCTTGCTTGCTTGCACTAGCGACACGGCTGCGTTGTCACATTAAGGACTGTTTGTTACTGTCACTTGTAACTCTTTAGGACTTTAATTCGACCACCGTCACTGAAAACCAGCGTTAAAATATTTCTCAATGCTTATGAGAGTTAGCCAATTTGTTTAGTCACATTTCTGTTTTGAAACGCATCATTCTCCTACCCTTATCTAAGTGGGTTCTGCACAATATTTTACGACAAGTCGCCTGCCTGACGTCAACTTCCCTTAGTCGTATTTTACGACACCTCGGTAAGAAAGAGGGTGATCTATTCTACTCAGCCGGTTGAGTATCCGATTGTGGTATCCGGATACCACACGGTGGGTCAACTTACCTTAGCCAATTATAACGACACCTCGGTAAGAAATGTAACGACCATGTATATGATTTGGCTACGTATTTTACGACCAGCCGCCTGAAGCCAACTTACCTTAGTTGTATTTTACGACACCTCGGTAAGAAAGAGTTCTATTCTACTCAGCCGGATACCACAAGGCGGGTCTACTTACCTCAGTCGCTTCTTACGACACCTCGTTAAGAATTGAGGGTGGTCTATTCTACTCAGCCGGATACCACACGGCTATATTGCTGAATCTACCAACGCATAAAAATACATATACCTTATTGTCCGAGTAATTCGGAACATCATCCTAAGGTCAGAGGTGCGCGAAATCGCGATTTACATATAAATGTCCGCTCAACCCAAAGTTCCCTTTTAGCGAAATTACAAAAGACAATCTAATGAGCTCTTGTAAAAGTCATTGAGGAAACAGAATTATACACCACGATATTGCAATAGTTTAGATGGAACGAGCACCTTTTTGGGCGGGAGTGTTTCAGGTAAATTGGATAAGAGGGTAAGTGGTATGTTACTGAATACGTTAAGTTAACATGATACTTTACTGCTTTTATGTTATTTTTTATTTCAACATTCTGTTGTTTTTCAACACAGTTTTGTGGAAGTTATCTATAACAATATATAAAGCTAAAGAGTTTGTTTGTTTGTTTAAGCGCGCTAATCTCAGGAATTACTGAACCGATTTGCACACAGTGTAAGGTAGTCCATTTATCGAGGAAGACTAAAGGCTATACTATAGACTATATATATCACCACGCTAAAATGAGTAGAGGAGGAGTAACAATAAAAAATAGTACGAAAAAGACAATATGTAAAGCTTTCCTTGCGTTCGCTGAGTAAACGGTAATAGTTATTCAAAAATCATGTTCTACAAATTGTTCCCCTGTAAAAGTTCTAAATAAAAATCCACAGCATATGTCTAGCTTTTAAGGTTAGCCCACTTTAACCTTTTTAATGGTTTATCAATACATGTTTTTTTAATAACTTTCACAGTTTACGTAGTGCATCCAAGGAAAGCTTTAAATTTTGCCGTTTTCGTAATATATTTTAATACTTTCCTATTTAGCTTAGCGTGATGTTGTATAGCCTTCCTCGATAAATGGACTATCTTACACTAAAATAATTTTCCAAATCTGTCCAGTAGTTGTTGAGATTAGCGCGTTCAAACAAACAAACAAACAAACAAACAAACAAAAAAACAAACAAACAAACAAACTCTTCAACTTATATATTAGTATAGATATAGTTTTTAAAACAACTGCAAAAGGATTACGGCCACCGTTGTCGAATAGATCTCAAGTATCCGATCGGGAGCCTTCATTCGATTGTAAACCCCACAAATCCTTTAGTAGATTGTTCTTTGGACCTTACATCTAAGTTGTTTTATGATAGCTTCTTTGTGAAATGTATTAAATCTTTTGTTCTACGAATTCTTGTGCATTATTTACATAGCTTTAGGTGTTTAAGATATCTATATCTACAAAATTATCTCGTACATAAATCATCATGCAAGTCTCCGATATTAGATCAGAATGTTTAGCTTTTCCATGTATATATTGTACTAGTACCCAAGACTTCTATTGCTTTGTTTTTTTTAGTCTTTAGTGTTAGTGTTTTTTCAGTCTTTAGTGTTAAAATACCCTCAAACAATATTTTTTTACAAACGGGATTTTTTATATCCTATATTTTAGCCGACTAAATAGTTTGACGTGTGGTATCCGGCTTAGAATAGACCATCTGAGGATGATCTCATGATGGTAAGAACTGAGGTTCTTACCATCATGAGATCATCCATCATCTTACCATCAAGGTGTCCTAAAAGGCGATTAAATAAGTTGACCCGCCGTGTCTGCGGCTGATTAGGATAGACCTCCCTCACTTCTTACTGAGGTGTCGTAAAAGACGACTAAGGTACTTACCTTGGCCTTGACATCAGGCGGCTGGTCGTAAAATACATATAACAACATGTTTAAAACATTTTGTGCCGAGACAACTTAGAGTGGGATATGGCCAGGAGAAGGATGATGTTGATTGTACCAAATTTCATTAATATTGCTTCAATTAATTAACCTTGGAACCGTAATAGACAGACAGAAAGATGGACTTTCACATTTGCCGGTGACGTTTTGATGCTCGACCCGCAATATTTACCTTAGTCCAAAATCGAAACATCATTGCAAACAACCCAACATGTATCAAACTTTCCTTAACGTTAATAAAACTTTTCTAAAACCGAGTTTGTTCATGGCATATGCCACTCGTGATTTGTGGTATGCGCAGTTTTTTATCAAACACAAATCTAAAATAAAATGTTAAAAATTAAAGACACGAAAAGTACTCACAAAAAATAATCAAGCAAAGTGGTGTGACCTTCAATTTTATTGCATACACATCATTAAATAGTTTGAAAGGATCATTTACAAATGAGATACGACTACATCAAGTGAATTTTGATCTTAAAGATGTAGATTCACATACGAAATAGAACAATCTAGTGATAAATCATCATTCTCCCACCCTTAGCTTACTTTAAGTGGAATTGACACTATATATTTTTCTCTTCCATTCTTGTCTACCGTTCCTTAATTCTTGCACTACTCCTTTTATATATAAACCCTACCCTAAGGTTGCCTGGAAGAGATCGCTTATTGTACTAATTAAGATTGATAAGACCGCCTATTGTACTAATACTTTTTTTTTTTTGTTAATTTTATGTACTGTTTTGGTGTGCAATAAAGTGTATTCTATTCTATTCTATATACGTCAAAATTCTTCAAGAATATCTGAATTTTTGTCTTTACAAATTATCATAAAATGATGCGCTATATAAAGCATACTATAAAATTTAAGATTTTTTGAATGATAGAGGCATATTTTAAATGCATTCAGCTACGCACTAGGCGATGATTAACATGTGATTAATTAATAAAATTCTATAATTTTTTTAAAAAGATTATCCACCGAGTTTCTTGCTGGTTTATCCGGTAAGAGCTTTCTTAGAAACTTTCGAATCGGTGGTAGCTTCTTTAAAAACATTTCGATTCAAAATTTTTAAAAATGTTCACTTGAGTATTTTAGAATATGAATTTTTAGAATTGAATTTAAATTTGAACTCTTAGATCAAATGATCTCTTTTTTAACCTTCTACTTGCATATCGATCCATATTGATATTTAAAACTCTTTTGGTCACATGATTTTAATATCTTTTATTATATGTCGATACTATTTTAATCTCAAAAACTAGTAATATAGTTAGCTTACTATTGAACATAATATAGCCTTTGTCTATTCTATTCATTATTGGTTTATAGTTGACTAAATAATGCCTGAATTTTGATATAATTCAAGATACTCTGTGGCTACATAGTTTACAAAACAAAGTGCGCGTGTCTAGATACCAAAGGACCACCTGATATCAATATCAAATAATACAAAGTGTATCTTACATTTACTTCAAATAAAGTGTCAAGTAATTTATAGAACAGGCGGCACTTAACGAAAATTACGTGCCAAAGAAATAATATTACAAATATACAAGATAAAAGAATATTTATGTGACACAAAAATTTAATATATCCATGTCATACATATCCTTTATATTTAAATAGGTTAATCTTGTATATAAATATATAAATATATTTCCTGAATCGCGGAAACTGCTCCGACGATTTTCGTGAAATTCAGCATGGAAGGGGTTTTGGGAAAAAAAAATAGATCTAGCTAGGTTTTATTTAGAGAAAATTTCCGTTTATCCCTGCTTTTGTGCATTGATAAAATTTTAAAATGTAGAATTGAAAGCAAAGGCTTTTTCTAGTTGTCAAACGTAATATTGCGATAGTCGATGGGTAACGAGCGGAGCGATAATGTTCACAACCCGGCTTCGAATTTCACATATCATCGGCACCTTCTTTCTTTTTTTTATTTTGTGTTTTTTTATCATTTAAAAACTTACCAAGCTACGGTCAACCAGGTAATAGGAATATAAAACAGCACTACACACAAAGACAATCAACATTTATCTCACCACTATTTAGTAGCATTATCAACAGCTACACTCTAGGATCAGGTTTGATATAAACCACTAATATACTCATCACAGAAGCGAGTACATTCAAAAAGTTATTCAAACTCTACTATTTATTTTAATTTCAAATGCCTGAGGGAGAATCGAGTTAAAAATGTATTTTTTTTTTAAATATATGGGACACTTACACACACGGTCGTCCGTCCCCAAAGTAAATAACTTAATACTTGTGTTATGGGTGACAGACAACTGGTATATACTTATATATTTTTTAAATACAAATATACACCCAGGCTCAAAGACCAACAAATTCATTTATAGAACATGTTGGCACTCGGCGGGAATCGAACCCGCGACCCGCGGATTTGAAGGTAGGGTCACTATTCACTACGCCAACGAGCCAGTTAAAAAATTATCTGATCATTAGCAGTGGTGACCCTACCTCAGAATACCCGCTAGTGCTCATACGACTTTGAAAAGCTTGCGGGGAACAATAATTAAAGCGGAACCGGATTGTGAATGTTCAAAAAGAAGATGAACAAACGTACCTAAATCGTTTGTGGGTTTCGGTATAAGGTTCTATAATAAAATTTCGCAATCAATTTTAAATTTTCCATTACAGCAGTTTAAAAACACTGTTAAAAAGAGGCTGATTCAGAAAGCCTACTTATACTCTTGAGAATAATTTAGAAGTTAAGAATATGTGGATATAACTCGCTTAGACCCTGTACAGACAGTAATGACTAAATGTAACTAGTAATAAGAATTATAATTTTTAAAAGAGCAACCGCCGAGTTTCTTGCCGGCTCTTGTCGGTACGAACAGCTTTTCGAACCAGCAGTAGAGTTGACGATCCAAAAGCACTTGTTTACAAGTGTTCGCGCTTACTGCGTGCCTTCGATAGCTGCAGTTGGTGAGCATAGGTAGGTTAGGCAGACAACTGGCAATTTCTCCACCCCAAATAATCAAGGAGTACTGACCTTTGACTTAGAGGCTTTTTCTTAATTTATGGCGTCCACGCCGCTCCGGCCGGAGTATAACCACAAAAAACTTAATCCACCTATATTCGTGAAATCACCTATTAAATTGTTCCGTAATATTGTTTATACACACAAACAGAATTATCCGTAATATTTCGTATATATTAATACGATAATCCACCGAACACCGATATTTATTGTTATTCACTGAGAGGCCCGTGCACCGTGTTGCGCGGCCGACCGATCTTCTTTTTGTGTGACATTAATTTGTCACCTACCCACACCTCAGGTGCAGCAAGCCCCGATTACCCTCGGTAGAAAAATATTGCCCGAACATCAAGTTTATTTGAATAAAGCATATTTTGAATTTAAATTTGAATTTGTACAAAATTATTATAAGTCCCCTTGTAGCATTTGTATGGTTGTTCTAAGATAAATTGGAGACTTTTATCGGACATACTCGTATACGGAATTCCGAAATTATTATCGTTGGATATTTTATTATCTATTAGTTTTTATTACAATTCAAAAGCCGTTTAAATATATGGAATGTTGACTCGTAGAGTTGTATTAACTAATAGACTAGAAAATCAACAAAGTAAAAACAACAAGCGTAAAAAATTAGGCAGGAGTATACAGATGTGCCTCATCAATCAAAAATTTCGTTGCTGCCTTGTTACTGAAGGAAAATGAAAATTCATACAAAATTACTCCGACATTAATTTTTTTTTCTATTATGATGATTAAATCACAATTCGTTTTAACGTTATTTTCATTTTATTCGTTTGCAGTTGAGACCCTTGGGCCATGGAGTTCGGAGCCAAGTGCAAATTTTTTTTATCCGTTTTAACACTACGGTTAATTGCTTTTTCAGGTGATAAGAGAACTAGCTCCTTTTTCGCACAGATAATCAGCTAAGCGATTCAGCGCGGAAACACTGTCAGCATTCTTGGGGCCATTCCACGTGGGCACGATTTGTGTAGTCCTAGCGTGTAAGTAATTTACACTTTTGTCACCTGAATTAATTACCGGCAATTAACCGGGGTGTTAAACAAAATAAATGGTACTAAACAATCCCTAACAGTAATTAGAGGTATAGCACAAAAAAATTGAAGAAAACAAGTGACATCTATTGAACGCCTATACACTGTCCATTATATTAACCATCTTTTGACAGATTGACGATTTACATATTTAGTGATGTCCTAAAGATTCTCGTATGCGATACCATTCCGATTATAGTACCTACTATCATTAATCGAATTACGTACCTAAGTAATTCGATTAATGATAACCTACGTAAACTAATAACAGATATAGAAATCAACATTTTGATTTAATATTGCCTTAGTTTTTTGAAAATAAATGTTAATCCGTGTGTATTTATTATAATCATAAAAAATATATTATACATCAACTGGCAACATCAACAGACCTTCCGCTCGGCCGCCATTTTGACGTGATCTGTCACTCTCAACGAAACGCCCGTGATAGTCACACGCATTTACGTTCGCTGAGTGTTCTCTCGCATCTGTTACACCTTGAGTTAAGTAGCTTTATTCCTCGGAAAAACTTTTGTGAAACTTATATTAATTGATCGTGAAAATGCCGAAAGGACGTGTGTTGAAAGCACAATCGAGACAGTTAGTGTTAAAACTTCATGAGTATTTTGAGCAAGAAAATCAAAATGGCGGTCCTCTTATACCTATCACGCAAGTCCGAAACCGTGTTGCAGCCGCGTTGGGGATCAGTCTATCAACTGTGACTAAAATCACTACTGATGCCTACGGCAGGAGCGGCTTGGAGCAAAACAAACCATCTACACCAAAAAGAAAGCGCCGGGCTCATAAGGTGACAGCTGGTGATGACTTTGACGCTGACGCTATTCGTCGTCATGTATATGATTACTACTTGAGAAAAGAAATTCCAACTTTGAGAAAACTTATTGTTTCTTTGAAAAGAAGTGGTCTATTTCATGGTGAAAAATCTTCTTTGGTCAAAGTTTTGAACACAATTGGCTTTTCATATAAAAAGTTAAATAAAAGAAAATTATTAATGGAACGCACAGATATAGCTATAACGAGAAAAAAATCACAACGTGCTATAGCTATAGCACGTTGTGATTTTTTAAGAGAGGCAAAGAAAATACAAGATTGGGCAAATATTGTTTTCACGGATGAAACATGGCTCAACGCTAACCACACACTATCTCGTTTCTGGACTGATGATACTGCTGATTCCACTTCCTCAGTACCAATGGGAAAAGGTGAGCGCCTAATCATTTACCATGCAGGTACAGCAAAAGGATTTGTACAAGACGCACTGTTGGCATTTAAATCGAAGAAATCAAATGACTACCACGAAGAGATGAATGCAAATGTGTATGAAGAGTGGTTCAAAAAAATGCTCATTTCATTGGAAGAACCATCAATAATTTTTATTGATAATGCGCCCTACCACTCCCGTCAAATTGACAAAATGCCAACACAGGCTAATAAAAAGCATGAAATAATTAATTGGCTTCGGGACAATGGAGAATATGTGGACGACTCAATGTTAAAAGTTGAATTAATAAAAATATTAAAAACCAAAAAGAGAGCAAAACGCTATGTAATCAATGAAATGGCAGCAGAATATGGCCATACTGTTCTTCGGATTCCTCCATACCACTGCCAGTACAACGCAATAGAACTTATATGGGCACAAGTAAAAGGGCATGCTGCGAGATGCAATACAAGCCCTCCATTCACAGCGAATAAAATGTTGCAATTGCTAAAAAATGCTTGCACCCACGTAACGGCCGAGAACTGGGCAAGTGTGGTGGAAAGAACTAAAAGAGTAATATTCTCTGATTGGGAACGTGATATTGCGTTTGATAATATATTATCTACACAAGAGCTAATAATAACTGCTACTGAAGACTCCTCATCGGAGGAGTCTAGTGTTGATTATCATTCCGACGACTCGTGCTAATAAAATAAATTAAAATATCCTGATTGTTTTATTTGTATTCATGTATTAACTAAGAAGAAAGTAAAACTTTATATAATGTTATTAAATGTCTTTTAATACTCGTAACATCGATTTCTACCGATTATTTTTAATCTGCGGCATAATCGTAGTAACCATTATGTGTGACATCACTAAGTGGGCGGTACCCATCCATAAAGTACAAATATTATTTGTATGATATTTGTACGTAAGCAATACAAAACTTAATGAGCGTGAGCTGTCAAAAGACTGATAATATGATGGACGCAGTATAATATATTTTGATGTGGCAGGTGTTCGTTTGCGGCCCACATCGATCAACGTTTTTACTGCGGCTTTTCTTTTTGACGAGAATAGATGAAACTTCGAAACCATTCCTACCATTTTACTGTATTGAGAATAATAAAAAACAATTGCAAAGAACGATCTTGAGTGATATGTATATCCATAAGAGTCAAACATGAAAAATAAACGTGGTTTTTATTTACTGCATCGTTACGTTACCTTAACTTTATGTCAATTTTATCCGTGAAATTTTTAACTTGTTGTATCAGTCACGTCCTACCAAAGCTTCAATATATTTGTTTTCAACCAGGAAATCATGAGACCCTTAGAGATGATGACCCTTAGAGGTATCGTGGATCGTAACTTATATTTGATATCTCTTTTAAAAATAAATTAATTTAACAAATATTACTTTAATAAAGTTTGTGATATGTAAAAGAATGGTTTTTTACTGAAATTTTATGTCGGCTAAAATTAAACTAAAATTTTTAACTTTTATAAACTAGCATGGTTATAAACTAATAACATAATTATATCTGGTAGTCTAGAATAAACTAAACACTTTCACTTTCACATTTAAATTTCTTATTTAACGTTTAATTTAAGACATGAAGTGAAATGAAGTCTATCATCGCCTTGTGCTCGTAAATCCTCGATAAAACCTCGATGCAATTTGACCCACTATTTTATAGCAAATATATCTTTAGAATATTACTGTGAATAAAAAACAAAATAATATTTTAAAATAGAGACAAGAAATTTTAAAACAATATAATTTTAGTACTGTCTAATGTTCAAAGCAAAAACAAAACCGCAAAAGCAAAAACTAAAACAAGTCCAAACATCAATCCCATCAAGTGCTCCATTGTTGAAGTATAAACCGCCATTATTCTTTTGAACACAGAATAAATTTGTCTCACCAGAGGTCGCATTCAAAAGTTTTATTAAATTTGCTCTGTCAAAGGACGGAGCAGGTGGCTCAAAGGCTATATTTCGACTTGCAACTAGTTAGTTTGAATAAATAACTTCTGTACAGTTTGGCTCATTTGCCGTGAATACATTCATCTAAATAAGGGAGCCCAGACGTCAATGTTTGAATAGGCTATTTGAATGCAACTGAACGTCTTTAAAGATTATTTCTTAAAATACTTAGTATTAAAAAGTGATAATTATAAAATTATTTGGCTAAATTTATGCAATGCTGTATATAAAGTGAGTTCAACATTAGCACTGCACACATTCACTAAGACAACGGTCGCTTTACTCCGTAACTTAAAAGCAATATAATTTTATAATTAAATTTTTTTTCTAGTTTTTCGCTTAAGTAACAATTTATAAATTACCAAAAAAATAATATAATATATTTCTCGGTGAGAAATCAGGTTGGTCTATTCTACACAGCCGGATATCACACGGCTTAATCCTCCAAATCAAATTATATATTATATTTCTGTCGTTTTCGCTAGACCCAAAGAGAAGAACTTACATGGACTTCGTTAGAATTGTCATTAATTAGAATTAGCCTGAATGAATAAGTTCATAGTTTCATAAAACATGAATCACATGAAGTTAAACAACCAGAACATACGAACGATAAAAATAAACAACCAGAACGAGTGATACGTATGTTTAAAATAATAATTATTACATAGCAGAAAACTACAGACAAGATTTAGAGGATACATGAACAAATAGTAGGGGCGACAGGTAAAGTGAACGATTCTGTTGCAGCCCACGTAATCCCGATATTGTATATTGCACGGTGAACATGTCATTTGTTTCAGTTGGCTTCTATACATATTGACACGATTCGCATCTTAATGCTTCGTCTTGGTGCTGTATCAGTAAATCGCTTAATGATAACAATTACCTTTATATGCAAGGACAAATAAAATAAATTCAGTACTAACGAGATAACACCATCATACACTGAATTCCTGGCTGCAATCAACTCTACTTATTAAGTAGTAAAATACTGTTCAGCTTTCTTAGCTTATAGATCAAGTAAATCTGATTTACTAACATAGTTAACTTATTTATTGCAGTAGTTTAATATAAAGTTAAAATAGACAACAAGCACTTTATACATCAGGATTTGATGTTTGATTCCACTGTAAAACCTTCTCTGGTGTTCTGGATGGTGTTGACACACTACACGAACCGGTGAATAGTGAATCTACTTGAATATAATCACTCACGGCAATTAGTTATCATTTAATTTTTAAAACCCTTCAATGTATGTCCAGATTATAAGATTATTCTAAAGTGGCACATTATATAGTCGTCTATTTTTACCGTTAGTTCTCCGCATCTTCATTCTTGTACAGTAATTCCAGAATACAAAATTGTCTGGGTAGCGAATATTTTCAACAATTTCGTCCTAGATTAGGTTAAGGACAAGGCAAAAATTCTGTAGCCAATAAAACATTTGATACAACTCACACAATTTTATTGTTTCATTACAATTTCAGCCTTGCTTTCATAAACAATATTTTTACACTATTTACATCACAAAAACATTTCATTTAGTACAAATTCCGTAAAAACCTTCAAATGTCATCCATTGGAGTTTTACGTAGACATGTGAAAATAATTATATCTGTCTATACAGTGGTAACATCTGATACAGTATGCAATAATAAATACAAAGTGGACCCGGAAGAGAAAGATCCTTAGTATGTTCTTACAATAACGATCATAACATCCTTAAATGTTTGTCTGTTGAGCTACAATCGCTCTTTTCGTATTGTCATTGCCTCGTGAGCCCTAAGCTATGAGCTAACTGAGTACATCGAGCGACTACTTCATCTTGCAGGAGGCTGAACGCCATTGCTATTAATATAAGTCCAAATATAAGATAAGCACAACACGCGATCATCTGTATATATTCACTCTTTGAATTCTCGGAGCTTTGTTTCATTGTTAGAAAACTTGTAGGCACAAAATCCCCGAAGCCAATAGTGGCTAATGTAATGAAGCAAAAGTAAGCAGCGTCAAGGAAACTCCAGTTCTCCCATGCGGAGAAAATGGCGGCTCCAACGCAAATGTATCCTATAAGGAGAAATAAGACAATACCAACGGGTATATGGCAATGTTCAATGGTATGGTTTTGGTGATGGACACTTGTTGATGCACTGCTGCTGGGAACTGCGCAGCTTTTCATCTTGTTATTCTCTTCATTCCATATCAAAGGAACTCTTGATGGTGTGTCGTGAGGACATATTCTGAGAAAAAATAAAACGATCAGATTAGATGTATAAGAGGTAAAAGTAAATAATGCTTTTGAAAAAGTATGCAATGAAAAAGATCGTTCATCCAAAATCCAAACACAATTTAGTAAAAATATTGCAAACCACATTTATGCAGTCTTCAAAATATTCTTAGATAACTGAAATCATTTCTATGGAAACGATTAAATACATCGTAAACAAATTTTATAGAATTTTTGTTAATATCATCATTCTCATGCCTTTATCCCAATCTAAGTAAGTAATACAATATTTTTTTCGCTTTCCTTCTCTCCTATCATGTCCGACGCTACTCTTTTATATGCATGTCATACATAATCCATCTATCTTTTACGGCCCCTTTCTCTTCATTATTTATTGCAATATTGAAAAAGTATACAAACCCTTCATCAGGATCTTCTGAATCATCAAGCTCCTCTTGACTTCTATTAAGATATATTTCCCCACACTCCTCAGCGATCAGCTGTTCAATAGCTGCACCCCGTGGTCTTTGTATCAACCCCCTCCCTCTTCCTCGCACAGGTCCATGCACTGTAGCGAGGCATTTCGTATTGGTAACTGTTTTCTTGCGATCAAGTGTTTGTGTTTGATATGTTGATGACGATTGTGGTTCTGCAAAATATTAAATGAGTCATTACATTTACGTAAGATTTGCTAGTTATACGCATGACTGTCATTGTTTCCAAATAATAATTCAAAAAGTAGAGCAAATTTTATTTGATAAAGTGCTGTGGATGATTGTTTTTCAATATGTTTATGCTTACTGTTATCTATGCAATGCTTACTTATCCTATACTGAACTCATTAATAAAATTCTATGTTATACCCGTACCAGGCGTGAATAACATAACAAGTCCAAAACGCACTCTTTTCAAGACAGCACTAAATAGGTTTATGTTTAATATACGTTTAAGTGAGGTATTGAAATATTTATAAGTTTGTAATGATGTTGCCGTTATTTTTACGAAATCAAGTGTAGTCAAGAAATTGATGCCGGCTCTTGTTGTGGCACTGAAAAGTATAGCTTCATCTTGCTTACCATCAGTCAATGCAGTACGCTTAACTCGGCCCAAGGTTGCTGCTCGCGGACTTGTTGGTGCTTTTTCAAAGACTTGAGAATACTGTCCCATGTCTCCGGCTCTTGCTTTTACTGTTCCTGGTGATTTGTGCATTCTTGGCGGAAATGATGTATATTGATTGTGCTCTGTCAGTTGAGGAAGGAGACGTTGTTGCTCGTGAAGTTGGAAATGATTCTCCATCTAAAAAGTAAACTAAACTTATTAACAGTTCAGTGATGCACTTAAGTCCAGCAACGTAGCTTTAGAGCAAAGTAAGATTGGATAGCTGGAACGGAATCCATCCACTAATAATATAAAATTTTACACAAATATTATAATATAAAATATTATACAAATATATTTTTGTTTAGATTATTGAAAAATACTTGCTATCACATTTGATTTGATTGCAAATACGTCTATTGTTAGGAGATGTACCTTAAATAAATACAATTAGACAATAAGATAGCGAAGTATCTTATGGCGATCCAACATTTAGATGTTACAGTAGGTGGATCACTTGTAATTCCATCTAGCAGACAGACAGAAAATCTCAAATCCCAAATTGGTAGAGTATCAGACAAGTAAACTTTACTTTTACAGGCCTTAACTTTGCTTTTGTGATAAATCTGCAATCTTTACTTTCCTCTTTAGAGAGATAATTGTTATTTAGATTTTACCTTGGGAGGTTCAAATAACAACAAAATAAAAATAAAAATAATTTAAAAATAAATTAAAAATAAGTTTAAGAACTCGAGCCTTCGAGGATAAGTTGGAATGATGGAAAGAGACCAGACGGTTTGACGCTGGTTCTTTGGGAACAGGGACGGGCCCCTTATATGGGATGCAAAATGCATTGATACTTTAGCCTTGTCCCATATCAGGAAACGTTGTCAAGAAGTGGAGTTGCAATTACATAATTCTCATTGAAATTTATATAATTGTACCGTTTGCAGTTGACAGTCTTACATTTTTTAAGCCTTTTCTAAGCCTCTTCAGCCTTTGCCTCTCAGGTGATAAGAGGGCTAACTCCTGTTTCGCACGAAGAATCAGCTTAACGATTCAACGCGGAAACGCTGCCCGCATTCGTGGGACCATTCCATGTGGACATGATTCGTAGAGTACTAACGTGAAATTAATTTAAGATAGACGTAACTTGTCATTTTTTGATGTAAATAAATCTATAATTTATAAATTTAGATTAAACGTTAATATAAAATGAAATGTGAGAACTCGGCAGAGCTAACTCTATCCAATTGGCTTATTGTTTTTTTGTAATCTTTTTATTGCATAAATAAATATAAAAGTATATTAAAGGCTTATTAGTAATAATACACGACTAATTTTAAATATAATAATTGAAATCCAATGCAATTACGAGACAAATTATCTGTTGATCCTAAGCTTTAACTAAACATATCCAATGAACCAAATTATGGAATAGCTTGCGTGGGTATTATTCATTTATATTGAAACCACTATTCGATTATAATTTGATATTAAATACTGCAATACGAATTATAATATATTTCGATATAAGGGATTTGTATTGCTGTGAAATCTGTAAAATAATGAGTGAAACGTGTAATTTTATTTACATTACGAAAATAAAATTTCAACAAGTTATAGATCCTAGGTAAAGGTAAGTCATGTCTTAGCCTTACCTCTCCATCTTTTCTCCAAGTGTTAGGTACTTTATTTTTAGTGGCACGCAACCATGCCAACCTGGCCAATCGCGCCAATGAAGCACCTAGGCCTGCCAAGCAAGCCAACGTTAATGGCACGCCAGCCGCTGCATATGCTACTGTCGCAGCCCTGCCAGCAGCAGTCCGGGGAGAAACGTTTCCGTATCCTAAAATATGAATAATGTTTAGTTTTCTTGTAATTCCTATGCTAATATTTAATAGCAACAACGTCATACCTAATGGGGGTGATCGAATCAGGAATAAGTAGATCAATAGAAGATGCTAAGTGACCAAGCTAGCAAAGTGTAAGTGGCAATGTGGATGGAATAGCACATGACTATAATTGTAGTTCTAAGCTGTATGGATTGTAGTTCTAAGTTGCCACGTAGTAACTTTAATTACAATATTAAAAGCACTATAGTGGATTCATTTCAGATAATTTTTTAGCGTCTAATACATGGATTAGAGAATTTGAGTAGTTTATTGAAATAAAGAATTACTGAATAAAGATATAATATACAGTGTGCAATTGAAACTAACATGAAAAAGAATTTCATATATTTATTTAAATTAAGGTGGTATTTGCTCAATAACTCAAATAATGAAAATACCTATATCGCTCGTGGCGATAACATAGTGGCACAACTCAAAAAATCATGTTTTGAGATAAATGCATTTCAAGTTTTCATTGCTAAGGAAAATGTATATTATGCTTAAGTATGCATTAACGAACGCCCTATTGAATTATTTAGTCGGTATTATTGCTGAAAAGAATATGTATTTTAACATTTGCACCAATTACCAGTTACTGTTGCAGTCCATGAGTGATATGTTGTTACGCTCTTTTATTTTCATACCTTAGTAAATAATACTTCATTAAGTCATATTTAACGTTAATTTCGCTCTGCAATCAAGGCAATATTAAATGATTGATATGCCTGTGTATGAACAATTAGTTGTAAAATTTAAGCTTGTCGGTATCTATATAAAGATAATAAATAAATATGAAGAGTTTGTTTGTTTATTTGTTTAAACGCGCTAATCTAAGTAACTACTGGACCGATTTGATAAATTTTTTTGAGTGTAAAATAGTCCATTTATCGAGTAAGGCTGTAGACTACATAACATCACGTTAAGATGAATAGGAGAGGAGCAGCAATAAAAAATATTGCGAAAACGCCAAAGTTTATAGCTTTCCTTGCATGCGTTAAGTAAACGGCGAAATTTATTCAAATAACTCTTACAATTAACTCACGATAAGTATTTTTCATCATTACATCTTCCTAGCCTTACCCCAGTCTAAGTGGGGTCGGGACTACATGTCATAAACATGTTGTCACATGATTCGGCTACGTATTTTACGACCGGCCGCCTGCCTGACGTCAACTTACCTAAGTCGTATTTTACGACACCTCGATAAGACAGAAGGTGATCTATTCTACTCAGCCGGATACCATACGGTGGGTCGACTTACCTTAGTCGACTTTTACGACACCTCGGTAAGAAAAGAGGGTGGTACTATTCTATTCAGCCGGATACCACACGGCGTTCACGATAAGTATTTTTATGTTCAAAATTTCAATAGGGGAAAAATTTTGAGATACTGATTTCCACGCGGGCGAAGTTACTGGCACAGCTAGTATTTTATAATCTTGTGATTAATGAATACTTTATTTGATCACGTTGAAAGTAGGCGAGGTCTGTCTCTAACGATATTTTTACTGACGTAATTAATTACATTCATTATAATAAACACTTTAAGCTCAACAAAAAATTTCGACACTGATTGATCGATGTTTTTGTGTTGTTCTCAATTTTTTTAGACCAAAAAGAGGAAACTAACGAGTAAGCTGTATTACTATACGATTTAAAGTATGTTATTACCCTTACAACTTCATTTGAATCGTCAAGATTTTCAAGAGGACAAGGTATAAGTATTATGCAAATATATTCTCTCAGGACCTGAGCTCTTCTAAGTCGCCTACGAGTATAAATAAAAATAACAAAGGTAAGGTAGGTCGATATATTTGGTTTATTTACATTACTAAATTATTGAGTACAATTAAATTTGAAATAATTTAATGTCTCTTATAATTTAATATGATTAAAATGTGGCAATTCCACTGGCTGCTTTTTTCTGAATTATGTGTTCATCAGCGTTCATATCAGCGTTCATATTATTTATTTATACATTTCAATTTTTACGTATCTTCATACAAGTAGCTAAGTAAATGACGTTTTTTCATTGTAATATACATTGTGCGTCATTGCATGATGCCTGGCCGTAAGTGCGTTAGGTAACGCTGCGCGAGCGTAAGGTAACGCGGTGCGAGCGTAGGGTAACGCGGTGCGAGCGTAGGATAGCGCGATGCGAGCGTAGGGTACCGTGGTGCGAGCGTAGGGTAACGCAGAACGAGCGTAGGGTAACGCGGTGCGAGCGTAGGATAGCGCGGTGCGAGCGTAGGGTAACGCAGCGCAAGCATGGGTAAAGCAGAGCGAACTTTAGATAGCACGGAAAGAGCGTTAGGTAACGCAGCGCGAGCGTTGAATAATGCGGCTTGGCACGGTAGCAAGTATATCGCGAACGTTACTCGTAATATGTTTTTTGGATGAACATTACAGAGTTAAAAAGTGGCAATTAGGTAGATCAATACCTCAATCACTCAATATTAAAAGTATATCATTTACCTATCGTGGTAATGAGGGTAATGCAGTATATAAGGGCTCCCGAGAAGGTCCATTTAGTGTCGAGCAACTCGGTAGGTTGTATGTCCGCTTGTCTCGCCGCTGCCACTATAGAGGTCTCGAACTTTCGCAACTGTTCATGGACGAGTCTTGTCCAATTACGCTCGTAGAGGACATTGAGGCGTTCTGTAACAATAGAAGAAGGAGAAAATAAAGTTTATATTTTTATAATATTTTTTTTTCTGCGACTGCAAGACTTTTTCTGCGTGCCGAGACATAAAATAGTATACGAGACTGTTAACCTCTTTTGCTATTTTTTTACGCTTTGGAACTGCTTGTAAAAACCAATTTAAATAAAGGATAATTAGAATTTGAATTTTACGTTTCTGTTTGACTTCTCCATGTTCCTTTCAGAAGTGAAAGAGGAATAATAAAAACATTTGCATTTGTAATAGTTGTATGAATTTATAGATAAAGATCTAAATTTCTCACTACATTTTGAAATAGCGATATTTTAACTCTATTCAAAATTATTTATAAGTCGACTAAGCCGAAGCTAGTCATTTTATATATTTTTACTGTCTTGTATGAACTTGATAATGGTATGATATTTCCGTTCTATATCTTACGACAAAGACAAAAGATTAAAAATTCCAGAACAAATACAGTTGCTTATTTTAATATATTTCCATTTCCCGAAAATGCTCCAAAACAAATAGTCCCTGATTGAATATTCGTTTTTCGTTGACTTTTACAAAACGCGAAGGGAAGCTGCCACAAAAGATCCATCAAACAGTTAAACACAAATATCCTAAGCAAATATTTTCAAACAAATTTGACGGCAACAATCTCTAAATAGAATTCGTATTCCGCGTTTGGAATTGTCTAAACATTGTTTTTATATAATTTTAAATATAACAAAATCCTTTATTATGACTTGCTTCAATTTAATATATAATACTAATTAAAGTAGAGAAATATTATTATCCCACTGCTGGGCGTAGGCCTCCTCTATCTGTTTTTGTATAGAAGCGTTAGATAAATATACTAGAGATAAATATACCTCCAGATTTCTATATATATGTTTCTTCACGATGTTTTCCATCACAGTGTTTTCCACCAAAGTGTGCAATTAATTGCAAATATCAGATAAACACAATTTTTAAACAGAAAAAGTCATTGGTGCCTGGGGTTTAAATCCGTGACTAATACAAAAGATTCGCACCGTAACACCGCTGAGCTATCAAAACTTCATTACAAATTAAAATGTTTAAAAAAGTTCTGAAATCATTCAATCGTTTTTCCAAATATTTTACGTCGTCCTATTTAAAAATTACTATAATATAATATTTAATATATAAATATAAATTATAATATTTAATATATAATATCTTGTAATAACAAAAGGCCGGTGCTATCAAACATATTACGAGTGCAGGTGATAGATAACGAACTCACCGCGACGCCAGAAAGCAATTATACCTGTCACCGAGCGTCCTAAGAACACAGGCGATGATGTGCTTTGCTTAATGCGCAACGACAAATGGAGGTTTCGATGGCAACGGAAAAACAAGCCATCTTGGGACTTGGATGATGTGACGTTTGCTTTGGGATATGGTGTTGGGAATGGTATGGGAATTACGGGAATACTAGTTTAATTATAGTTTAGGGTTTTATGAATATTCACTTCTGGATCTTCTTTAACACTAAATATTTACTTTAAAGCTAGAATGAATAAGTGTTACAATGTGACTCCTGAGGTCATCTTTTCCCACTTTAAAGTGCCACATTTTATGGGAGAGCTATATTTATAAAGATTTTCCGCAAATGACACGGCTTAACAATGAGAGAGTGTGACGTGGGTTCGCATTCGCAGGCTTAAAACCCGGGCAGTTTAAAAAACACATAGTCATAACTTGTCCTTAATTTATATTCACAATTCATGATGCATTTATCTTAAAGAAAAAAGACTTGATAATTTATAAAATTAGGCGTCACTTTACGTAGTTCCATAATACAAAAAATATTGAATTATTGTGTAAGTAATCCACGATACTAATTGACTGTGACATCAAAGAAAAAACCATACAAAAGTAATAATAAAATTATTTTGCTATAATCCGCGATAAAGTAAATAAAAAATATATATAATGCTAAATGTAGATTGGACTGTCGGTTTTCATACCCAATACATGCAGGATTTGTAAAACACATGCACAATCCTCCGCCTTCGAAGAACGAAGGTAAAACCGATAGTCCACTCTTCATTTATCGTTGTTTTCTATTTACTTAACCGAGGATTATAGCAAAATAATTTCATTATTACTTTTGATATTATGGTTCTAGCGGTTTTCATACCTGATACATACAGGATTCCTAAAAACACAGCAACTACCGCAACCACAATACTCAAGCGCTACACACATTCACTATCACAAACTCAACAATCGTTTCGCCGCGCATACAAAGCATCGTTAGCAGATAGACTCGTAGTGTCGCATCATTGCTCCATAAACTTTCTTAACAGAAATGATTTTGAATGTCCGTGTATAATCTAAAACTCCTTTTTACAATAAGAAAGTATGGATAGATAAAATCTTTTATAATTCTTTTGTGCATTATTCTTCTCCATCAATACATCTAGCCTTCTAGAACTACTATCCTAGGGACGAAAAACATTTAATTCTATCTAAAATCACGAAGTTTTATTTTATTTTGGCTTCGATGCAGAATCACGAATTCAATTGAGACCGCGCACATTAACATGCCGAGATAGGACCACGTCCGTGCCGATATTCGCGATTTTTTACTTTCAAATTCGACGCCGTACTGTTTGGTATACCAATATTTGGTGCACGTTAACTGAAAACGTGTCTTTTGATTCATTTTCAAGGCCTAATACTTCGCGACGTATCTGTACTTATTATAAAATAAAATCCTCAAATGGATGGATTGACGTACAGTTTTTACTTACAGGTAGTGCAATTCTTTCGAAAGGATTTTTTGAGTTAATAATACATGAAGGTTTTATGAAAATATGTAGAAAAACACGCCTGCTACGTCCATTAATAGTGAGCGTCGCGTAAATCAACAAAATCAACAGAGATACACTAAAGTAATGTAGTATAGAATTGTATATCTTCAAAAATGCTACAAAAAATCCACGTGTTTTTAAGAGAACTTCAGTATTTAAGCTATCGCTAACGTAGTTGTAGGTACACCTTGTACAATCCTACTTATGATATAAATGCGAAAGTTTGTGAGTATGTATGTTTGTTACTCTGTCACGTCGCTGAACCAATATAGATCATATTTGGCACAATTATTCCTTACACACCGGAATAACATATAACTATAGAAATCCTGTTTATTCTACTGGAATAGGATGGCATTGAAAAGTGCCATCATCATTACCGATTTATCGACAAAAGTAAACGCGAAAGAAGTCGCGTGTAAGAAGTAGTAATTAAAATTAAAATAAATTACAAAAGTTAAATTATAGGTACAAATGGCACGTTTGCGCGTTTTGTAGACGCTACATAGCGTAGTGTCTACAAAACTCGTAGTACAAAAAGTGTAGCTTTATTGCAATTTAGCACAAAACATATTTTTTTAATTCGGCTACTTTATTAATAAGCATGAATGCAACTAATACTTTCAAGAATGGGGAAAAATATGATATTATCTCTAGTTATTCAACTAAGTTCTAAACTTCGTAGTATAAATAAGTACTCGTATAAAGCCTTTTACATCAGTTCAACGCTCGTCGTTTAGCGACCTTACTGGTCTCTTCGTAATAAGGTCATACATTGAGTATGAGAGACCGTGCGACCGGATCATTACTATGTCAAGATTGCACTTCGTTTACAAGAACTGTTTTATTAAAGAGAGTTATCCGTCCTTGCATTTCTTTTTCATTTCTTTTATAGTTTAACATTTAAACTGTTATCATTTATCTATGTATTAGTACGGTCTATTGTCTAATACAGAGTAACTCAGTGTCGCGCCGGGTAGACTATGTGCTCGTAGCGTGGCGTCGCGTGGATTCGCGTGGCGTGGCGTCGCGTGGAGTTGCGTGGCATGGCGTTGCGTGAATTCGCGTGGCATGGCGTCTCGTTGATTCGCGTGGCGTGGCGTCACGTGGAGTCACGTGGCGTAGCGTCGTGTATTACGCGTAGCGTCGAAATGTGTTTTATGACTTAGTGTTGTATAATAAAAGACATAAAAAGAAGACATAAAAACTCTGTAAAATTTATATTATTAAAAATCTAAATATAATAATAGATATACGAACAATCGATTTCATTGAAGTAAGCTTCTCTACACATAAAGATCAGCTATAAGTTATAAGTTCTTAATACGAGATTCTTGTTTGGCGGCTTTATTACGGGATCACGAACTCAATTGCGACCGCAATCATTAATGTGTCAAGATAGAGTTTCTTTTACGACGATAACGGCAATATAGTGGCCTTAAATCGTCTTTATAAAGGTTATTTCTCGATTTATTTTTAAATGTAAAAAAATTACAAAAACAATTCCTCAACTTATGTAGTACTTTTTTAATTTTTAAGAGGTCTTCTCTCTTCGTTTTTAGGAGAGAACGGTTAGAACTGCATTACCATCCTACTCCGTTGCGGATTGGTAGGTTATATATACATATCCCCATGATTCTCTACAGATATGCAGGTTTCTTGACGAGGTTTTTATTAAACGAAAAGCATGCGATAAATTGTTAATATCAATTAGATACAAGTTCCCCATATATACAAAAAATGGGGACAAAATCTTTGATTTTAATCTTATCTTAGGTTATCGACACATCGACCCAGTTGAAGCGTACCCCTTCACGTTTTATAGCGCGGCTACATAAGACGGTTGGAATCCAGTGGTATTAATGCGGGATCACGAACCCAATTGAGATCGTGATCATTAGTGTGCCACGCTATAGCCCTGAGTACACTAATAACACAGTTGATTCTGTTGTTTCAGATATTGTTATATGAATTGAACTCTAATACATTATATATTGTAAGATAAATCATATCCATTTATTATAAAATTAACATTATGAACTAATACCGTAACTCATTTGTAAAGAATTTAAGATAAAAATTCAATTTTTTGACAGAATCTTTCAATTTGCAAGCCATACAACTGTGGAATGATCTCCCTGATTCTATAAAAAAATTTCAGTCGTCTTACTTTTAATGCAATTGTTAAAAAAGACCTCATTGATAATCTGTAACAATTAATAATTTTTTTTTTCTTTTTTTAACTGCTAAATATTTTGTTATACCATCTTTTTTATTATCTTATGTTTATTGTTATCCATTTATTTATTTCTTATTTGCCTAGATTTTCTTTTAGATTTTCCGTTTGACCCTAAGGTCGACTGGTAGAGAACGCTTAATTTAGTGTTAAGTCCGCCTTTTGTACTTATATCTTAATAGTGCAATAAAGATAAAAAATCGAAGAAAATTATTTATTGACTATTTCCAAAAAACCTATCATATAAAATACTGATTACTGACACTGCCACATACTTATATATATATATATATATATATATATATATATATATATATATATATATATATATATATATATATATATATATATATATATATATATATATATATATATATATCTTTCATTCTGTTCTTTGATTGATTAAAAGAAAACATATCTAAAACGTGTTTGTTGTATACGTTCGAATACGCCTACCTTTTTTGGTTGGTTTTTGTGTACTAAATTAGTTATGTAAAAATTTATTTAGCAAAAGTTTTGTAGTAGCTTTTATCATTTTGATAATTTCAAAATGTAATTTGATTGTATGTAATTTGAAAATATACTTCGTAGTTCCTTGCTATGTTACGTGGGAAATATATACAGATTATTATTGACGCTTTTGCCAAAACATATAAGCAGAGGCGTTCGATTTTATAGAAAATTATATCAAAGAACTTACAGGTTTTGTCAGTAAAATGTCATTTGTCGCTCACGCGAAATAACACTTCGTCATTGTTTCTTCGATCAAACTTCCTTAATATTCGATAGCATTTATGTCGCTGCTAGATAATGTTGATTTATCACTTACATGGCGAAGTTTTGTCATATTTATAAGGCAATGTTTGTATGATGAATATATCTTATTTGATATTTAGTACATGGGTAGCTGGTGTCGTAAAAGGCGACAAGGGTAATTTGACCCGCAGTGACGTATCCTGCTGAGTAGAATAGACCACCCTTATTTCTTACCGAGGCGTCGTAAAAGGCGACTAAGACACTTACCTTAGTCGACCCGCCGTGAGGTATCCTACTGAGTAGAATAGACCAGCCTTATTTCTTTACAAGATGTCGTAAAAGGCGACTAAAGTAAGTTGACCCGCCGTGTGGTATTCGGCTGTGCAAGATAGACCACCCTTATTTCTTATCGAGGTGTCGTAAAAGGCGATTAAGGTAAGTTGACCCACCGTGAGGTATCTTGCTGAGTAGAATAGACCACCCTTATTTCTAACCGAGGTGTAAAAGGTGACAAGGTAAGTTGACCTCAGGCTGGCGGTAGTATAATCAGTAGCTAAAACATAATATGAATAAAACATGTTATAACGCCCCCACTTAGAGTGGGATAAGGGAAAAAGAATGATGATGACAATTTTGATGCAATATAAAAAAAATTACCTACCAATCCATTCAGTAGATATTGAGAAAATTGATTACATACAGACAGACAGGTTTTGAGGTCTTTGCTTTATAATAAGTATAGATAGATAGATGTAAATTTTATGGTCCTAGAAACCCTCGCAAACATTAAATTTTAGAATCATTTATTTCCAAGACGTATTGCCATATGTTGACGCCGTATGGGATCTGGCTGAATAGAATAGAACCACCCTAATTTCTTACCGAGTTGCTGTAAAAGACGACTAAGGTAAGCAGACGTCAGCCTGGTGTCCGGTAAAATAACTAACTAAAACACGTCATAACATGTATAAAACATGTTGTGCCACCCTGATTATTTTGATGCAATATAACAAAAATTACCTACCCATCCATTCAGTTGATTTTGACAAAATCGATTACATACAGACAAACAGGTTTAGTGGTTTTTATAATAAGTATAGATAGATAGATGTGAATCTTATGGTACTAGAAACCCTCGGAAATATTAAATTTTAGAATCATTTATTTCCAAGACGTATTGCCATATGTTGACGCCGTATGGGATCCGGCTAAGTAGAATAGACCTTCATTTCTCACCGATGTGTCGTAAAAGGAGAATAAGGTAAGTTGACCCACCGTGTGGTATCCGAATGAGTAAAATAGACCACCCTCTTTCTTACCGAGGTCTCGTAAAATACGACTAAGGTAAATAGACGTCAGGCAGGCGGCCGATCGTAAAATACATAGCCAAATCATGTGACAACATGTTTGTTACACGTTGAGCCGACCCCACTTAGAGTGGGATAAGGTCAGAAGGATGATGACGTCTTGCCATATTTAATTTCTTTTTAATATCACAGTAATTTTGATAATTATATCTTCCTACGTGAAAAATAAACGACAGAAATTTATCTTGCGAGGGTATTGTAATATCAGGCGCCCTAGTATTAAACCAAATAATGTGAACGAACTCACGGGCTTTGAAAGCAAATTGTTTGTCATTTGTCGATCACGCGAAATATCACGCCATTGTTGTTTGTTTATATTTCGCCGATATTTTGTATTGTTCTTTTGTCTTTATTATTTACTGTGTTGGAAAAGAAAACGGTATTAGCAAGCCATCAAATGAAGGAGACTGGATTAAAAATGAAAATAACGGCCTGTTACTAACCCACGGCTCTTTTCTCCAACCCTCTCTCCATTTTTGGAGAGAAAAGTTGGAGTTAAACCCACTACGCTGTTCAAACGCGAAAAAGAAAAAAAACTCATTACTGACTCTCCAGGGTTTGAAACCGTGACCTTCTCGAAACAGTCGCCGTGTCTCACGGCCGGGCTATCCTTTTATCCTTAACTAGTAATCGCTACTTGTTCCGCCCGCGTGGAAAGATTAAAACCGTAATATAGTATTTTGACAACCATAAAAATAGTTAAAGTCGGTTTACCTCAAAAGCTAGAAATATGCTGTCGCGGACTTTTATTTTGATCTTTTAGAGGGGAATAATTTTATATTACATGATTTTTGAATTTCACTAAGCGAACGCGAGAAAAGTTTGCGTTTTCGTAATATTTTTTTATTGCTACTGCTCTCTTATTGACCTTAGCTTGATGTTATATCTGCCTGATGTTATATCGAGGAAGGCTACAGGCCTTAAATAGACTATCTTACACTCAAATAATTCTTAATTGGTTTAGTAGTTCCTGAGATTAGCGCGTTCATACAAGATACAAACTCGTTAGCTTTGGATATAAGTATAGCGTATAGATTTAGTATACTTATTTAGTTAAAGAGCAGTAGAGTATATTGATATATTAGCGGATATTTAAATAAAAACTAAAAGCAGGTTTTATTATATGAACGAGAACAGTTCAACGGTTTTCCATAAATAAATTGGTTATGGAAGTTGAAATTGCATGCAACCTGCATTTCCAAACGAAACGTGTTTTATTTATTGGCATGCCGATTCCAGACATTTTTAGTGCACGTTTTTTAAGCAGTTTTATACGTCTACGAATTGAAGTTAATCATCGTTCTCCTTATCCCACTCTAAGTGGAGTCGGCACAACATGCTATAAACATATTGTAACATAATTTTATTAAAAGATAAAAAATACAATTAAAAAAAGAAAGAAAAGGTTGGTGATATCTGGGACTTGGTATTTTCACTGCTTTAGTCTGCCCGTTCCTAACCGAGCTTTTGCAACTTATAAATGAAATGAAAATTAATCATCGTTCTCCTTATCCCACTCTAAGTGGAGTCGGCACAACATGCTATAAACATATTGTAACATAATTTTATTAAAAGATAAAAAATACAATTAAAAAAAGAAAGAAAAGGTTAGTGATATCTGGGACTTGGTATTTTCACTGCTTTAGTCTGCCCGTTCCTAACCGAGCTATTGCAACTTATAAATGAGATGAAAATTAACCTTTTGCATTTTATTTATATTTTAGCAAATTTTTAGTACCTAAAAACAGGGGTTTAGCGTTTTTTTTTAAATTAAACCTAGCTAGATCGATTTATCGCCCCCGAAACCACTTACATACTAAGTTTCATGAAAATTGTTCAAGGAATTATATCCTAGAAATTATACGCTATTCTGTGTATGGGTGACCGAACAATTGCTCAATAATTTAAAAAATGATATTTTGATTTAAAATACATAAAAATAGTTTTTTTCTGGAATCGATCCTAGTATTCTCAAATTGAGACCGCCCGTTACCCAATTGAGCTATCAAGCCTTTGCAATTGACAGCGTAATTATCGTTTGCTTTCTAATAAAATTATAGCAGTTTTTTTCAGTGCCCAAAAACAGAGATAAAACAACATTTTATTTTAATTAAACCTAGCTAGATCGATTGTCCCTCCCAAAACCTCTTACATACTGAGTTTCATGCCGATCGTTTCAGCCGTTTCCAAAATTCAGAAAATTATATATACAAGATTAACTCATTTAAATATTAAAGATACAAGCTCAATTAAAGTTTCTAATATAATGCTATTTATAGATTTATCCAGAGCAATAAACTTAATCCCATTTTCCGATTCGCACAAACGTTATTTAAACCTTATTTGAACAATCAGAAGCAGTTGTTCTGTTTCGTCACCCAATTAAAAGTTTGACACACATCAAATAGCTGGAGTTCTTCGTGAATGTTGATTGGATTTGTTGGGTTGGACGATTTTTTACGAAGACTGATTGGAAAAGGTAGGATTTGCGAGAGAAAATCAATCGAACAGCGAAAGACATTTGATGGTTTTAGATAATTATGATAGATAGGATTGTTTTTCGAACTCTCTATATGCTGTCAGCAATCATTGGAATTGACAGAGTTACCGGATTGGACGGGCGAGCGCAGAAGCATTATTAACGTTGCAAAATGTGGACAACAACGCGTAAAAGTTCTACTAGAGTTGGAGAACGTTATCCTAAGGGGTAAGAGTAAAAAAAGTTGCGGGTACTGCCCACCTTTTTATGTCATCATAAATGTTCAAATATCTTCAATAGTAGTTCTATGTGTTTATTTCCTCTTGGGAAGATTGGGAATTTTTATTTAAGCTTCAATTGTGACTAGTTTTTACAAAATTGTTTCAGCGATTTAGCTGTTAAAGCGTTACATAGAGAATAACAGGCTTTCATGTTTATAATATTAGTAAGGATGTAGTAAGGATTACATTAAATAACAACTTTAACAAAAAAATATGTTAAATATTAAACCAACCACTGATAAACGCCATATTTTAGATGTTGCGACAAAATATATGAAACATTTTGTGGTTCAAGCAACAGCAGGTGTGAATGAACGCTCCGATAATTAATTGAAAATTTAATTACAAATAATTATTTGTAATATACCGACTCAAATGTGCATTTATAAATTTTCCAACAGAAATATGAGTAAATAATAAATTATTTACTTTAAGATGTATATGGGTTTAGTTAAAACAAGTCTCTTTATACATTAATTGTTATAAAAATGGAATTAATAATAACTGAATCAACAAGCGAAATTAACTAATGACACTTATACTATGCCTCTAGAATATTAATTAACCTCCACCACCGCCACCACAATACGCAAGCACTACATACGTTCACTATCACAAACTAAACAATTGTTACGCATCGCAACTGAAATTCGGTTGTTGGGGCGAAACGATTGGTGGTGGAGGTTTGTGCATCTTGCATGTATCAGATATGAAAATGTATTGTCCATACCTACATTTAGCATTATATATATTTTATGAAAATGGATTGTCCAACGCCGTGTGGTATCCGGCTGAATGGAATAGTACCACCTTCATTTCTTACCGAGGTGTCGTAAAAGGCGACTAAGGTTAGTTGAGCCACCGTGTGGTATCCGGTAGTAGAATAGACCACACTCTTTCTTAATAAGGTGTCGTGAAATTCGACAGAGGTAAGTTGACGTCAGGCAGGCGGCCGGTCGTAAAAACGCAGCCAAATTATGTAACAACGTGCTTATAACATGTTGTGCCGACCCCACTTAGGGTGAGATAAGAGCAGGAAGATGATATGAAAATGGATTGTCATCTTTACATATATATAAATATTTTCTATTTTACTTCATCCCGAATTATAGCTAAATAATATTAATACAAGCTGTGGTAGCCCAGCGGTCTCACCGTGCGCCTCTTTCGAGAAGGACTAGGGTTCAAACTCGGGCTGGCACCAATGAGTTTTCTAGTAAAACTTATGTGTCTAATTGATAATTGCAATTTATCACATGCTTTTCGGTGAAGGAAAACATCGTGAGGAAACCTGCATATCTCTATAGAATTCTGGGGATATGTGTAACCTACCAATCCGCATTGGAGCAGCGTGGGAGGTCTTAGCTCCAATCCTTCTCTCCAAAAAAAAAACGGAGGGAAGAGGCCTGTAGTACTTCTCTGTATTCACTTAGGGTAGTGTGACCACTTCCACGTCCAGAGACCAAGTGTCGAACGTCTTTGCCTGAAGCTATTACGAACCTTTCGTCCCCACTCTCCGTGTATCCAGAGACAATATTCTATTATAACATAGACAAGTAATACCATAGATACAAAGCCAATGGATATATCATAGATAAGGAGTACAATAGATACACAAACACTACAAGGCCTATGCCCAGCAGTGGGATAGTAACAGGCCGTTACTTAAACTTACTTACTTAATATTATTACTACTTCAAAAGTACCTTATTAAAATGATTAAACAGAAAAAAAAACAATACTAATTCTAGTGTCCAAACAGTTTCAACTAACCTAATATCGGTTATTTAAACAGTTAAAATACCGGTACCGTATTTACTGATCGAATATTCTAACATTTTCAAAAATTATGACTAATATAAGCCTTAACTCTGCGAAATAATGTTTATAATCGAATGATAGATCAGGTTATTACTGCGCACTGATATTTGAAACGGACTCAGTAAATTTACATTGATGTTTCAGTGACGATTAAATCCGTTTCAAAATCGTGGTATTTGGACAATCATTGTATAAAAACATGTTTATAGAAGTGCACTCGATATTTGTAATCTAAGTTAATAATAATAGTGTAAAAAATAGTTAGAATATATCACCCGCATAGTATTAAAGTGACCTAATTCAAAATTAGGCTTAATTGAGTCAGATTGTTTTAGTGTCCATCTATGATATAATGCTACAAACTATTTAAAAAACTAGTGTTTTTGTTCTTCCAAGTTATGTGTATCTTTAACACCAAGAGTTATGTACAAGTAGGCGTTAGCTGCGCTATATAGCAATATTTAGCATTTTATAGTATTTTGAAACAAAACAACTTTTTTGACTTAGGCCACTTTAGTTCATCTCTTTCTGTGAAGTCACCTGTATGTATATATTCCTCAGATAGGTTTGATTTCGAATCGAACAACAGCAGTTACGATTTATACAAGCATTATTGGCTTTCAGCCAAGTCATTACTCATTGACAACAGAAATCAGTGAAAAATCTTTCTTTAGTAAATTTTAAATGTGTATATATAAAGTAGTAAAAGTAAGCAGTGGCCTGTTACTATCCCACTGTTGAGAATAGGCCTCTTCTCTCCGTTTTGGAGAGAAGGTTTGGAGCTAAGACTTACCACGCTGCTCCAATGCGGATTGGTAGGTTACACATATCTCCAGAATTCTCTAGAGATATGTGTGTGTCGGTTTCCTCACGATGTTTTCCTTCATCGAAAAGCGTGTGATAAATTGCAATTATCAATTAGTACAAGTTTCAACAGAAAAACTGATTGGTGTCTGCCCGGGCTCGAACCCGTGACCTCCTCGAAAGAGTCGAACGATGATACCGCTGGGCTACTACCGCTCTTTTCCACTAGCACTTCCCAGCACTGGATATATGGCAGCATATAATTTTGATCAAATGATTTAACAAAACTTATACTTTTACCAAAACTTATACTTTTTACTGGGAAGTTTGAGGGGAAAAGGCCTCGTGGTCGTAGTCCCAAGAGATGGTCAGACCAGGTTGCTGAACAGCTGAAAGTACCTCTCAGTTACGCATTTCACCAGGCAGAGGAGCGTAACCAATGGAGGCAGCTGGTGGCCAGATTTGGATGGAGTCACGATCCTCAGCAGTGAGGGAACGACGAAGAAGATACTTTTACCTTCATTTTCAGTAAGTCAATTATCAACCTTAGATTGAATTTTACCATTTCATATAAAACGTGTTAATAACGCGCTTTCATAAACTTTTATAATTTGGTTTGTCGAAAAGGAAACCTATTAATAATTTTCAACAGCTGAAAAACTTTCAGATGAAAATTAAGTGCGGTAAATTCAAGGTAAATTTGGTAACAGCACTAGTAGTAGTTGACCGTTTTGTATGAAATTGTAATTTTACGATCGGTCGCCTACCTGACGTCAACTTACTTTAGTCGTCTTTTAAAAACCTCTGTAAGAAAGAGCGTGGTCTATTCTTCTCAATCGGATACCACACGGCGGGTCAACTTACCTTAGTCGCCTTTTACGACACCTCGGTAAGAAATGCGGATGGTCTATTCTACTAAGCCGGATACAAGGCTTATATCAATAATTTTCATATTCTTCAATATATCGACAATAATAAGCTACATAAGGCATTAAATGCTTTACTTGTGTGATGCAAATACACCTCAAAATCTAATTAAATTGCATGCGAAATACATAGTCCCATTACAGTCATGTCAGAGCTTCAATCGAATGGCAATCACACAACGCGCCACTCGAATTCAGCTTTGAAGTTAGTTTATATTTCCATTAAGCTGTGTTCCAATGTTTATAAGCATCTGTGAACTCCTCTAGTATTGATAGGCAATAACACCGAACAGTTAATATAGGTAGATACGGAGCTACGTATACAAGAGAAAGTATATGTATAACTTTCAGATAAATTTTAGATAAGAGAGAAGTTTAAGTAAATAGGTATTCTTATATTTGCTGCACAGTTAGTTTTTAGCAATTTCGTTTTTGTGCATAAAAGTAAAGCACACTTTAGGTTTACATATAAGTAAAGTTACGGCCTGTTACTATCCCACTGCTGGGCATAGGCCTCTTCTCTCCGTTTTTGGATAGAAGGATTGGAGCTAAGACCTACCACGCTGCTCCACTGCGGATTGGTAGGTTACACATAGCCCCAGAGTTCACTAGAGATATGTAGGTTTCCTCACGATGTTTTCCTTCACCAAAAAGCGTATGATAAATTGCAATTATCACTCATTTACACATAAGTTTTAATAGAAACTCATTGATGCCTTCCTTGGAAATAATTTACCGATTATTTTGCTGTAACCATTCCCCTACTGCCGCTTTATACTAGATGCAACGTTATTACTCTATCATTTCTTTTGTAGGTAGGATGAAATAAAAAATCGTAATTATGTAAATTACGATCACATTATACACAAAGGTAATAAATATCAACAAATGATATATTTAAATTAATTATCCGACATACGACTCCTGCCGAGCGTGTTTTCACGCTCGCGCGTGCACATTTGTTGAACGGAGCGAATGATTTAATTTAACTTTGTTAAATTTTCACACAACAAATATAAATAAGTGTGAATTTACTGAGCGTCGAACATTTAAAACAACTAGCGATCGCCAGATATTCATTGTAATTTTGATAGCCTGAAAACGTTATTCTGATAGCGAACATCATAGTTAGAGTTTTTTAAAACTTATACGCCTATCTATATATATCACATGCTTTTCTACGAGAAAAAGCTAAGTCGACCCGCCGTGTGGTATCCAGCTGAGTAGGATAGACCACCCTCATTTCTTACCGAGGTGTTATGGCGTCTGAGGTAAATTGACGTCAGGCAGGCGGCCGGTTATAAAATAGTAACTAGCTAACGTCACATCACACAAGATGGCTTGTTGTTCCGTTGCCATCGCAACCTCCATTTGTTATTGCGTATTAACCGGGCACTCGGGTGTGTTCATAGGACGCTTGATGACAGGGAGCCGCGGCGAGTTCGCTATCTATCAGCTACACTGATAATACGCACGATAGCAGCGATCTCTTACAATATCCGTTTACTACAAATTGTCGCGGCCAAAACGGAACGCCAGCGGACAGCGAGTGTGATTGGCCATCCGTCTTAGGCTGATTGACAATTAGCTGACAAACTTTCAGACGCAAAAATTCAAACCTGTGAACGGCACACCCATATATCCTATCCTGTAACATTTTCTATAACTTGTTATTCGCTAAATTATACATCAAAATTCCCGTCGTTTTCATCGCTGTGCTAAACCCGAAGACAAGATCACGCAAGCACTTCGTGTTCGTGGCTTCGACACAAATATATATATATAATTTACGGGTGTACAATACAGGAAACCTAGATATCTAACATCTAATCTAATCTATAATCTAATGTATATAACCTAGATACCTTCAACCCTTTCTCTCCAAAAAAGGAGGGAGGAGCCCTACGCCAATAATAAGACGGTAACAGGTTGTTATTTTACTTCTTCAAAGCTATACAACGGGGTAACATAAGCTCAAAACCCAAACATAATAAGCATGAGATTTCAAACAACTCTTAGGAAACTAAAGGTTGTTAACAAAAATAACGCTATCAAGAAGTATTGAATCATTTTATATATATATATATATATATATATATATATATATATATATATATATATATATATATATATATATATATATATATATTATATATATATATATTATATATATATATATATATATATATTATATATATATATATATATATACATCCTCCTGCCCTTATCCCACTATAAATGAGGTCGGCACAACATGTTATAAACATGCCGTCACATGATTTGGCTGCATTTTCACGACCGGCCGGCTGCCTGACATCAACTTACCTTAGTCGGCTTTTACGGCACCTCGGTAAGCACTATTCTACTTAGCCGGATACCACACGGCTATATTGAATCATTTTATAACTAGCCCTAAATTCAATGGACGCCCGACCTACTTTGATAAAAAAAATATGTAATGTTAAAAATGGCGTTAATTAAAGTGATTTATTAAGTGACAGCTAAACTTTATTTCCATAACCACGCATAATTGTATTTACGCATGAAATTATACTAACAGGACGAATGGCTTTATTGTTATGAATAATTACTTATTTCTTGTAATGTTATAAGATTATTAACTAGGCAGGGTTTGATATACTTTTATTTTCAAAAATTAATATTGATGATATAAATGCTATTATATAAAGCTGTGATAACCTAATGGTGAGTTACTCAGTGAGTAGTAGGGGTTCATACCACGATCTAAATCAATGAGTTTTCTGTCTGCTTTAAGGTGATGGAAAACATCGTGAGGCAACATGCATACATTTATAATCATCATCTTCCTGTCCTTATCCCACTCTAAGTGGGGTCGGCACATTATAAATACGTTGTCACATGATTTGGCTACGTATTTTACGACCAGCCGCCTGCCTGACATCAACTTACCATAGTCGTATTTTACGCAACCTTGGAAAGAAAGAGGGTGGTCTATTCTACTTAACCGGATAACACACGACGAGTCGACTTACATTAGTCGCCTTTTACGACACCTCGGTAAGAAATGAGGGTGGTACTATTCTATTCCGCCGGATACTAATATTCTAGGATATGTGTAACCTACTAATTTGGAGTAGTATGGCGGGTGTTAGCTTCAAGCCTTTTCTCCAAAAACGGATAATAAGAAACAGTTACTTTACTTTAATAAATGTTATAAAAACATCCGTTTTTATGTTAATATTATAAATACGAAAGTTATTTAAACTAATTGTTTGGCTTTTTAATATTCTAATGGAGTCACGCATTGATAATAATAAATACGTGGCGGCGAGTTTAACCAATTTCCGAAAAGAACTTGACCTTTTCTAAAGCTTAATGCAGATCATATAATCCTTTTGCATTTTTATAAGAGTTAGGAGAATGTTGAAGAATAAAAGAAAAGGATGAAAGAAATGTGCATGTGAATGAGATGAGAATGTTAAGGTGGATTTGTGGTGTGACAAAACTTGATAGAATACGCAATCAGTATATCAGTCTCGGGAAGTCTGAAAGTTGCGCCCATTACAGAAAAGATGAGAAGTGCAAGACTAAGTTGGTATGGATATGTAATGAGGAGGGATGAAAATCATGTGACCAAAAGAGTTTTAAATATGAATGTGGATGGGTAGGGGGAGGCCGAAGAAAAGATGGATGAATTGTGTGAAAAATGATATGGATGTTAAAGGAGTGGCACCAGAGCTGACGAATGATAGAGGAGAATGGAAGAAGAAGACATATTGCGCCGACCCCACGTAGAGTGAGATAAGGGTAAGAGAATGATGAATGATGATTTTTATAAGAGTTATGTAGTACAAACAACAAAGTCCCAAATCAGAAACAGTGTTGCAATATTGAGTGATATTATAGAGTCGAACGTTTGTAGGAAATAGGCTAGGATTATAGGAAATTGAATTTAAATAAATTGCAATCGCATTCATATAATCTGTGTATTGCTTTAAGCTTTGCTGTACAGATTACATTATATATACGTATAGTTATATTCAAAATGAGGTGTAAATAAAACAAGATGGCGGATCGTTAGCAGACCTTTTGCATAGATAACGTATTTAACAATATTAATAAGCCATAGTATATGCGACCACGAGCTTTTAAAGAGGCTCGAGAAAAGCCTCCTTACACTTTTTTTGAGTATAACAGTGATATGAATGTGTGAATATAACTATATTCGATCTTGTACAAGACAGTAATGACTAAATGTAACTGACTAGTAATAAGAATTCTGATACAGAAAGCCTACTATACTCTTGAAGATTATTTAGAAGATAAGAATGTGTGGATATAGCTCTCTTTGAGCCTGTACAAGACAGTAACGACATAATGTAAATAGTATGAAGAATTATATTTTTTTAGAAGAGCAACCGCCGAGTTTCTTGCTGGCTTTTCTCGGTAGGAACAGCTTTCCGAACCAGCAGTAGAGTTGACGATTCAAAAGCACTTGTTTACAAGTTTATTTGAATAAAGAATATTTTGAATTTGATATAATTTTTTGATATAATTTTATAACAGTGATATGAATGTGTGAATATAACTATATTCGATCTTGTACAAGACAGTAATGACTAAATGTAACTGACTAGTAATAAGAATTGTATTTTGAATCGAGCAACCACCGAGTTTTTTGCTGGCTCTTCTCGGTAAGAACAGCTTTCCGAACCAGCAGTAGAGTTGACGACTCAAAAGACTTTTTTACTAGTTCACTTGAAAAAAGAATATTTTGAGTTTGAATTTAAAAAGCTTGCAATTTAATCTTCTGCGATTCCACGTTTCTCCAATGCCGAAAGGTAAACAACTTTAGCAGGAATTCTCAAAATATGCAATTTACATATCTCTAACAAACTTTTCTTCAAGATTTATTTGTTTAAAAAAAAACGCGTGATAAATATAATAAATTAGTAAACATAAGTAAAAGTTAGTTTTTATAGAAAACTCGATTGTTTCTTCCCGGCTTCCACAAGGGTTTTTTTCTTTGTAAAAAAAAGTTTGGTAGAGTAGAGTTGAAGATTCAAAAGCACTTATTTATAAGTGTACTTAAATAAAAAATATTTTGAATTTAAATAACCCTTATATAAGTAATAAATAAAGACAATATTTCTTGTATGAATAAAGCCTGAGGCTAGATATGTTAATATCAAATCAGTTCGTATTCAGGTATTCTCCGCACATATATTTGACTTACAATAGCGGTACTGCATGGCAAATCTTATTTGGAATTGTAATAGTAACGTTATCCTGACACTATATTTCAATGGTGTTCTTTCTATGTTAATACAATTTTATCTGTTTATATATCTATCAAGCTTTTACAGCTAATCCGCTAGATCAGTATTGATAAATTTTAGTACAATTGAAGCTTATATACCGGGCTGTATAGAATAGAATAAAACTGTCCAGTCACGATAAAATTTTAAAAGAACAGCCGGAACTATTTGCTTTAATTAGAACAGCCAGAACTATTTGCTTTTAATAGAACAGCCAGAACTATTTGCTTTAAATAGAACAGCCAGAACTATTTGCTTTTAATAGAATAGCCAGAACTATTTGCTTTTAATAGAACAGCCAGAACTATTTCCTTTTAATAGAATAACCAGAACTATTTGCTTTTAATAGAACAGCCAGAATTATTTGCTTTTAATAGAACAGCCAGAACTATTTGCTTTTAATAAAATAGCCAGAACTATTTTCTTGGCCTCCGACATTTAAATTCATTTAACTGAAATTATTTTAGCGTCCATAAGTTTCTCTAATCTTGTTTGAGTGTGCGTATGCTTGTGTGTGATTGTGCGTTTGTGCGTGCGTGCGCGCGCCTTCGTGTGTGCATGCCAGTGCGCGTGCGTGTGTGTGTGTATGTGCGTGTGTGTATTATCTCTGGTATCAGAAGTAAGTTTGTATTTCTCTACTGCACGTAAATTCATGATATGGAATTTGGAATTCACTGATATAACTTAACGTAAACAAATCTACTGCGAACAAAGAAAACCTTTATAAAGATTGAATATGTAAAAGGATTTACGTAAAAAGGTTTATATAGTGCCTTTATGAAAGGACTAACTTTCGATTTGCAAAGTAACAAGATATGTCATAATACCTTTCAAAGAAATCCGTTTTTGACTGAAGATTATTTTAATTCATAGAAAAAAACGTAATATAAATCATCAGTGCGATAGAGACAGGCGCATGCGGTGGGTTATTTATCGATAAGTGTAAATGTAACTGAGGCGAATGGGTGAAAATGTGTTTACATACCGAGGCTTTTCAAGAGGAAGATTTGCAGATATTTATGTGATCGCCTTGTTATAAGTGTATTTCATGATAGTGACATCGACTTGGAAAAAGAATTAATAATTGTATCTTACTTATTATTTTATTTTGTAATATTTATTATAAGTATACATTTTGACCAATAAATATTTAATTATGGATTTTTTTTTATTTTTCAGTTTCTTTTTAATAAAATAAACAAAATCCTAATTAATGCATTACTTTTTGTCATGGTACCTCTATCCACTGTAATAATGCTTCGGTTACGGAGCGAAATGAACGTAGAGTTTGTCGTAGTGAATGTGTGATGTGCTGTTGTTGACGGTAACTGGTACTGCATGTATCAGGTATATGAAGGTTGCCCGCCTCTTATACTTAACATTACACAGATTTTCTTAAACGCGGATTATAAGAAAATATTCTATCATAATTTTTACTATGGATTACGCAAAGGACTGCTTCCATAAATTATAACATAAATATCGACACGTCAGTGGCGCGTCACTATGCTTGCCGTAAAGCGCGTAGGCGTGACAGAGAGCGCGACAGATGGTGTCCTGTTTCCACATTTAATTGTTCCGTGGACAGCGAGTCTTTGATACTAGTATACTGTACACATAGTCAAAGTTTTATAAAGTATACTATTTTACCTTGTATCTAGTGACTGGTTTCATTATATCAGAACAATAGTTTTGTTCCAGTTACCGACACACTGTATACTATCCAGGCCATGGGAAGTCTATAAAGACATTACTGGACGCTGTGTCGGTTGAGGGCTGAAACAATCGACTATGCAAATGGAATCTACGTCAAACATTTTATTGTTCCAAGTTAAGTTCCATATTCTATAGAACTAGGTACATTTTTATTTCATTTATCAAAACATTAATGGCTTTTAATTATTTATTTATTATTTAATTAGAATGGACATGATCCAATTACACTAATTAAACACAATACATCACAAAGAAAAAAAGAATACATAATTTTAACTATAACACAAAAAAGAAAATTAAATTGAATAAAATAAAATAATTAAAAATAAAAATAAAATAAAATAATAACATTATTATTATTATTATTATTACCTGAGTGCCCGAGCCTTGCTCGGTAATTTTTTATGAGATATAAAAAGTCCCCGATATCACCAGGCTTTTTCTCTTTTCTTATTTCTTTTAATCGCATTTTTTTATCTTTTAATAAAATTACCGTTCAAAATATTTTGAAACAGTAACGAACACAATCCGCAATTCTTTTTCCCTTTCGGTATTTAAGTTACAGACTAGAAAATATTTATCTTAAGTAATTATATATTAGTAGCATCTTTTCATCTATTTATTTTACCAAAATTAATTAATAGATTTAATAGTTAAATTCATATAAACTTTTTCTTTTTCTCTATATGACCCGTACTCTCTTTCTTCTTTAATTCTTGTCCTTTTCCTTCTTTTACTCAAAGGTTGACTGGAAGAGATCCCTTATAGGGATAAGTCCGCCTTTATACATCTGCTTTTTTAATTTTTCTTTCTTTTTTCTAAATATATGAATAAAAAGAAATAAATAAATAAACATTGCATTTCACGATAAAAGTGGTAAAAAGGTAAAGGCACAATATATAAGAATGTCTTTATATTGCTTGAAGTTAAATGCTTTGAAATGCGTTTTCCTATATCAGTGCTACCTAAATTACATTGCTACATATCTAGATCAATGGGAATAGAGATACAATGACGATAATAAACATTGTATACAATTGACGATTGTGGGAATTGACAATGTAAAAGCAATTCAAATTGTTGTATTCAACATGACTAGAAAGTATTCCCGGCTACGCTATGCATTGCGACTTATGTAGGTCGATGACAAAAGGGAGCCAATCAAGCCAACAATGAACATTGTGTAAGCCCTGACGATGACATTTTATTGTTTAAAATAGGGTGAAAATGGATTTATAAATGTCCAGTACGGATATAGCAAAAACTGTGATAGACGTGAGACGTTGCGACTCTTTCAAGTGCGACACGGGTTCATAATTCAAATTCAAAATATTCTTTATTCAAGTGGACTGTTTACAGTACTTTTGAATCGTCAAATGTTTTAAAGAAGCTACCACTGATTCGGAAGTTTGCTCCTACCGAGAAGAATCAGCAAGAAACTCGGCGGCTAATCTTTTAAAAAATTATTACAATTTGATACCATACACCGGGTAGGCATCAATCAGTTTGTTTAAATCTAATGATACTATACAGTGTGTCGTTAACTGGAAACTTTTGTTCTGATATAATGAAACCAGCCACTACGGCTAAGTATTAGATACAAGGAAAATAATACTATACTTTGTTAAACATTGACTCTGTGTACATTATACTAGCCAACACATTGTGTGTTGGCTAGTATAATGTACGCTATTTGAATACAGTTGTAAACCATGCAATCATTGTATATCCATTCGTCTTCAAAGTAATATAATAATCTTTCAAAGGTTTTACGTGTTTATTTCCCTGCAACAAACCATCGATAATCGTGTGAATCAACTGTGAATGAAACAGTTCATTCACAGGAAACGTCGCTCCTGGATGCAAAATGCAGACTTTTATTCAGAAAAAGGTTTTTTGTTGTAGTAGACAATAAATGCGGTATTAAAACAGTGAGAATGTAAAGGTTTAGTGGACGTTGTGACAATTGTAACGCACGAGTGTAAAAGCAATCGAATATAAAACGTTTTATTGTTTGATGTAAAATGTTCTATTTAGAATAAGTTTGTTGGTTAATGTTTACTTTGACATATATGTCAAAGGAAACATGAACAAACAAACTCAAGTGTGGAGAGAGTGTATATATATAAGAGAAGAGTGTATATATATACAGGATAGAATAAAAGGATATTAAAGAGAAATGTATAGAATCTTTAATATTAAATGAGATAATCTTTAAATGTATATATATATTTCTGAATCTCGGAAACGGTTCCAACGATTTTAATTAAATTTAGTGGGTTTAGGGGGAGGGGGGTCTCTAGCTAGCTTTCGGACACTGAATAATCATTTTAAAACCTTTTTAAAACAGCTTCTAACAATTTCATAGCTCCATTGTTAACTATTATTGTTTCCTCGCCAGAAGACAATCCTGGCAGCAGCATTAGGTCAGACTTATTGTAAACATGCATTGTCATCGGGACCAGTACGTAAAATGTCATTTTAATCAGACACCGGGAAGTGGGTCAAATTTTAAATTACAAGATTCATTCCACCTGCACATACATACACGGAAAGATACTCGTAAAAAAAGTATTTAAAACCATTGAAATAATTATGTGGTAATAATAAATTGGACGAAATAACGAGCCGTATTTATTACTTAGCTAAGAATCCTAAAAAGAAATACAGTACTCCGACTCGCTGGCAAACTGCAAGCAAAAAAATATCATAAGCGGTTTATTTTCAAGCTTTCTGCGCTTGGCATATCTAAAATTAAAACCGAGAGCCTAGATTTCAATATCGATATGACTTTGATATCTAGAGATTTTATCATATTAAGCGTTGCTTAACGTTTCTTTGATTCTTTACTTGAAAACGGTTTAAAAGAGAGTTGGCTGGAACTTTTACGTTATTTGAAGTTACGTACGAAAGTATGTACGAAAAGTAAGTTAGAAATGCTTTGTTTTTAAATAGTTTTATAGAATTAGGCGTGATGCCTTCCTTTCCACAGTAGCACAACATTCAATACGACTATCTAAAAATCGTTTCACCCATTCACCGAAGCATCATTAGGAGATATGATCTACACCAAAATAGCAGTCTTTAGTTTTATGTGTTTTATTTTGTGTAGTGTGCTGGTAGAGTTTTGTGATACGTGTTGTTACTAATCCTAAGTGTATAAGGTATGACCTACACTTAGCATAACATAGATTTTCTTAACAAACGGGGAACGCTTAGAGTTCGGGTATACTTCGGGTCCGTAAAACCGTAATGTTTTAAAGGACTTATATCGGGTAAAGCGAATTGTTTTCAAGCCCATCCGCGGTCTTTATTTGTGAGCTCTTTATACCGCTTCATTGCGGCTTTAACGCTGTATAAAGAGTGTTCATTAATCGCCCAATAAATGAGTTGAAGGAAACTAAGTTGTAGGTGGAATATATTTAATTGTATTTAAAACCGAAGCGCCTGAACGGCGCTGCGCAGGAAACGACTGTCGCTAATATCGCTAAAATAATACTTATATTGTCCCTATAAAGGGCTCATGAATAAAGGCTCCGATAGGCTTAAAACTAATCAGGCTACTCCGATAGAATAAGACGTGTGTATAGCCGGTTTTTATACGCTTACGATTGTTCTATTTCAAAAATATAGCATTACAAATCTATCATTACTTTTGGCTTTGTTTTTATTAAGAAATGTCTGTCGTAAATTATAAGCTCGTTAGATAATAATCTGATTTATCGCATTCAAGTCCTAAAAAGTTAGCGTGTTACTGAGGAAGTGAATAAATCAGGAAGTGTCACGAGTTTTGCGCGGAAATAATAAAAGAAATACTTTGACAATGAATTTACCATTATGACATAAATTATGATAATACTTAGTTCTATTTGTATTCAGTTTTTCATAAAGGTATTCAATAACATGAAATAGTGACTAGACTTTACGGAATTGTTCATTTGTGAAAGAAATTATAATTTTCGATATTTTTTTTATCGATTATTAAAGACTTGACAATGTCACGAATGTTTGATATAGGTACCTTACTTTTAATTAAACATTTAAGAAATAAAAAAGTTTATTCGCTCTTATATTTAAATACCAAATTTATTACAACAACAATAGACAATCCCATTTTTTCTTCGGGAACAGGAAAAAATAGATCAATATATAATTCAGGGTATTTTCACAATTTACTTTCACATGACCACGTGTATATCTCTATATATATAAAAGAAAGTTGGTCTAAGTTACACTATTTATAACTCAAGAACGGATGAACCAATTCGGCCGAAAATTGGTGTAGAGGTTGCTTAGAACCAGGAAACGGACATAGAATACCTTTTATCCCGTTCGACCGCATTTATTTAATCCCGTCAAGTCACTATAAATCGTGGTATTACAAGAACGACTATGACATTGAATAACAAAACGCAAATGTCAGTGGAATACAAAACATAGATGACAGCTAAACGTAATTTTTCTTTGGTGAAGTATGGTAAAATATTTGACAATTATCAAAATATTAGTGTTACAACATGTTTTTAATACAACCTCCTTCATAGAGTTGGTCATTAATATGAAAAAGCATTGTGGCTGTCATATGTGTCATTAAGTTGTTGAGAAAAAGTAAATGGGTTGACTCTGGGAAAACTGTTTTTATTTATTGAATAAGTATAATAATATAATAAGTACAAAGGAGAAATATCGTTGTTTATTATATTCAGAAGGGGATGTAACCTAAACTCACAAATAGAGCGGACAAAAGGAATATCAGGAAATTTAAAGAGTTTAAACAAAAGACAAATGACGATCAATATCTTGAGACATCACGGAGAGTGCGAATTTCGTATAATTTGAGAGATAGTTGCGAAAAAATTTAGTTTTTATTGGAGAGATTATTATGATGATATTATAATGGTAATTGGTATTCGGTTTATTAACTCTGTAAGATCAACGTGACGATGCGCTATGTGAGGCCATAGACGCGCCCGTGACTATTGTTCGATAGAACTGTCAGCTAGAATGACGATTATTCTCTGGATTTGTTCCAGTAGTAACGATTGTTTTCTAGACTGTGGCCATCTGCAACGACTGTCAGCTAGACTCTGCCTAGATGTGGTGATTGTTCTTTGAGTGTTATCATTTGCGAGTCTGTTTACGTGTGTATCTCCTGAGTTGGTTGCCACTTATTGAGCTGTGTTATGCCATGAGAGTGATTGAGGGTGAGCTTAAGGTGCGAAATGATTTTTCTTTAACAGATTAAAAGAGCAAGTATTGAGTTTCTTGCCGATTTTTCTCAGTACAATCAGCATTCCGAATCGGTGGTAGATTCATTACCAGAAGTCAGCTTATGAGATTTGCGGGGTCGCAAATATTGTCAGGATGGTCGACTGTTACAACATGTTTTTAATACAACCTCCTTTAGAGTTAGTCATTAATATGAAAAAGCATTGTGGCTGTCATATGCGTCATTGAGTAGTTTTTGAGAAAGAGTAAATGAGTTCACTTTGGGAAAATTGATTTTTATTATTGCATAAGAATAAAGGAGAAATATCGTCGTTAGTTATAATAGCTAAACGTCACTAAATAGTATAAAACAAACTCACTTTCTCTGTCTGTTCCTATGTCCCTATATCCCTTTGTATGCTTAAATCTTTAAAACTACGCAACAGATTTTGATGCGGTTTTTTAATAGATAGAGTGATTGAAGAGAAAGGTTTATATGTATAATCTAACATAATATAAACTTTTATTATAAACATTCAATATGGAGTAAAGAAATACTATCACTTTTGAGGTTTCCAATGTGATGTCGTAAATAATTACATTTATTTTCTGTTTACATTGCAAACGCAGGCCGAACTCTAGAATATTTGTCAAAATAATGTACTAAGTATTTGTACACTTTGAAAAGGTCTACAGAAAACTCCGCGATGGTATACATATTATGTCTATCTCTTATGGATCCACAATAGCATTTTTTTGATATTTTCTTCTTCATTTGTAATTTAAATGAACATTTTCGAAGATATTACAGATTTAAATTGCAGCGATTGCGCGCTTTGTCTTATAGCACTTCGAATTTAGCTGCGATTGGACGGGTTTTTTTCACATGGCCGACTATATGTCGCTTTATCAAGAGTAACCTCTAAAGAAAACATGTTTGTATTGTGTAATGAAGATTCTTTCTTTATGACAAAAAAGCTGTGAATGTTGTATATAAAGACATTCTGTAATTAATTGTAAAAATAAAATACTCAGGGAAAATGTAAAAGTAAATAAGTAAAAATGTAGTATATGAATTTAGATATTCCAAAGATAGCAGGGAATCTTCATGGTATAGGGAAAGAGGAATTGTTTTTTTTATACAGAAAAAAGCTCCTTATGGGTACCGCCGCCCGACGGGGACAGCCGGCAGTTATGTCGGATTCGCACCGACTAAAACGACCTGTGTGCTCCACCACGCTGCCGATGGCAAGGACAGGGTATCATTGTACATATTGCTCCCATCCCGCCAACAGCTCTGATCCCAGGGAACTAACACCTTCTTCGGGTAGGGGCCCCTCGAAAGAGAAGCCCCCCTCCGCTAACCGGTGCATCGGTAGCACCAGATGCACCGACCGCCTCGGGGACCTGTAAGCCAGGCTTCCGATATACCCCGTTCGGAACACCCGAAGGTCCCCAGTTAGGGCGGCAGACGATGGGCTTGGGCGATTCACTAACACCTGGACTCACCAGCAGCAGATTGGATCCAGAACAACAGTTCGTGAAACCGCTCCGCCGCCTCCCTTTACCTCCCTCCACAGAACAAAGGGAGGCCATCGCTGCCCACGATCGCTCCCTGCCCACCGTGTTTGTTATGTCACGGTCAACAGGAAGAGACCGCGTCCCAAGTAGGGGCCACAACGCCTTGGTGGGCGTTTCCGCCCCCACCGGGTAATTTTTTATAGAGGTTTTCTACCTCGCAACCCGAAGGTCCCCGTTCCCATTGCTGGGCTTCCGGGTTTCGCCGACAGTGGCCGTAACCATGTCCAGCTAGACTTAGAGTAAGCCCAACCGGTCCCGTCGCTCATTAGGAACCCCACCTCAGCCCCCCCGGAGTCCCCGGCCTGTCAAAATTACCCTCTGCTAATCAGAAAGACAACTGGATTGGCCACCCCACAGTGGTCCGTTCGCCAAGACTAAGCTTGCCCAGGGTGCGCCAAGAGGAGGCCGACCACTTTGGCACCCCAGGGGAATTGTTTTACTCCAAATTTGACGCGTGTTGGCCACGGGCAGTAATGAATAAAACAAAACTGCTGGATAGATTTTAATCATTTTTTTACTGAGTGACATAGGTTATATATTTTATACCCGTGCGAAGCCGGAGCGGGCCACTAGTATAATATATAAATGAAAAAAATAAAGACATAGGAAGACAATTGGTACAATAGTAAAGTGTCTTGTCTAACTCTAACACTATAGTGTTAGAGTTAGACAAGACACTATAGTGTTAGAGTTAGACAAGAAGAGCTTAAAAGTTCATATAAAAACTTCATAAGCAATTGGCATGCCATGAAAACTTTTACACTAAATATTTACTTTAAAGTGCAAGTGCGTACAGACATCACGAGGCATGCGTTGCGAATAATTCGACTCGCATGCCTTGAGTTGTGTGGACGTATGTGCTTACATTGAGCGTTCGCGTCATACGATCTTTGCGAACGCTGCCACAGTGCGAGCCGTGCGATCCATATAGACGGACGTTTTTTTTGCGTCGCATGCTCATAAGTCATGGAGCTCATGTTCCCATAATGTCATCGGTTCATAAAAAATCGTTTAGTCCACTAGTTTCTTTTCTTTTTTTTAAATATTTTATGAATTACTATACAGGCTGCAGCTGCAACTTGCACGTCTCGCGTTGTCGGAGCCTTTTTTGAACTGACCATGCGTATGCTGAATACCATGCATGGTTGTTTGTGTGCTCAGCTTTAACATGTACTCATTCGGAACGCATGTATTAATTTACCGTCGTATGCCTCAGGTTGAGACATGCGTGACAAACTATTCGCGACGCACGCCTCGCAATGTCTATACGCTGCCTAAGGTAAATTAAATGATTTGTTAATTGAAATTTGATTGCTATCATTTTTTTAAATCAGGAACACAGAAGTTTTTCCTTTTCGCCAAAACATTTAGTTAAATGTAAACCTAAGAAATAGTAAGTCACTCACTTGAATACTAAAACTTATGAGCTCAAATAAGATCAGTATATACCCATTCATAATGTGCAAATGTCGCATTTACAATTTGCACGTGTTTGGTATCCGTTTCTCACACGAATATTCCATATGAGTCGATAAACCGCAAATATTCGGTCGAGAAAATTGGTATATCCTACGTTGATCTAATATGTCCACGAATTAGTAACAAACATAATTCTATACTCGGTATCAAAAGATTATACTATACTGAGAATTAATTATAAAATCAGGCGTTACTTTGCGGAGGTCTATAATGCAAAAAGTAGTAACCAAACCATGTTAAAACAACAATAATGTTGTTTATAACATGTTGTGCCGACCACACTTTGAGTGGGATATGGGCAGGAGATTGTTGATTCTAATACCTGGTACATGCAGAATTTGTAAAAACTCATGCAGTACCATCAACAAAACAAGCACTGCACACATTCACCAGCGTAATCCCAACAATTGTCTCACCTTATAATAGAAGCATCGTCAGGAGAGACTCTACGATAAAATCGCAAAGCGAAATTATAAATTTCTGTAAGATTTTTTTTAGGAAAAAAAATGAAGTATGCGTAATCCGACATTTTTCTACGTAACAGCGTAATGAGCTAAAACTGTTTGTCTTTTTTAGAAAAGTTCTCTGACGACGCAGTGAAATAGAGGCTATAACATTTATATTTTAATTAATACGTAAAATGTGAAGTATGAAAAAATGAATTAAATATTCAGCAGAAACGCACGACATATTCTGCCGCTGACGTAGCTTTATGCTTCATGTTTTAATTATTAAAATTATTCGCTTAACGCCTACCGATATAACGCGGCGAGCGTGTGCGTGTTATTTACGAAATGAGTGTAATTTTATTTTCACGAATTTTGCATTTTCTTTGAATTTATATATGTGACATATGAAGGGTTGAAATTAAAGAGTGTTGTATGTACCAGAATTTTAAGAAGAGGAAAAAATGTTATTACCAACTAGAAGTTTAAGTGGCGGATATCACTAGTCCAATGCCCGGTTCACATTATTCCAGTCCATTAATCCAATCCAGCGCTGGACTGGATTATATCGTTTACATTATTCCAGTCATTAAAAGCTGTTGCATCTGTATAGAATTACACAAATAAAACAATACGTGTTCACTGTTTAGCGTGGTAGTCAAGCACTGGATTCAACTGGATTGGCCGTTTACACTATTCCAGTGGCACTGGAATGGGCGAGCTGGAATAAAAAATAGAACGCCAATCCAGTCAACTGGACTGGATTGATCACTGGATTGGTACATTCCAGTGCAGGTTAGTTCACATTATTCCAGTAGCATTCCAGCGCTGGACTGGAATGGTCGACTGGAATAATATGAACCAGGCATTATTAGATAAACTAGTCTTAAACTACAAAATGTAGCTATAAAATTACCCGCATACCTGCATAATACGAGTATGGCTTGAGTAATCAAACGATTTCCAACTTCACGGAACCACTTCGAAAAAAAAGGAAGAAAAACTTGGAAAGCATGTACTGATTACGCTAGACATTTTTGAACAAGCGAAAGCGAGGTTGAATTTTTTTGTGATATTTCCAAAATGAAAAATAAAAAAAAATATTCGCCTTGAACAACCCGTACAAGTCATAAACGCATATGAACTTATAATGTCACGATGCATATAATCAAATGAGAGAGATCTAAATTCTACATTAATACTATGTGTCTACTATTAATATATGATAATTGAAAAAAATATCCATAGTAATATTATAAACGTGAAAGTCTGTCTGTTACGCTTTCGCGGCTAATCCGCTGAAACAATATTTAAAAAAAATCCACATTTAAAGCTTATACACCAGGATCAAATATAGGAAATAGGATAGCAAAGTTCCCGTTTTTCTTTCAGAAATGGGGGAAAAACATATTGCTTTATTGAGGGTACTTAAACGCTTAAGAAGCTTGAAAAGAATGTCGGGTACGACTAATGTTTATATTAATATAAATAAATAAGTATATCTGACATACACATTGTGATAAGTCACCAAAGTAATTTAATACCTGTGTTATGGTTGACAGACAACTGGTAAATATATACATACCAATATCATTTTAAATGCATCTTTTTCTTCTTATCTTCTCGGGAAGTTCGGCGATCGTTAAGACAATTTTAACTTTTGATACCAATGGCGTTCAAATGGCAATTCTTCGTCAGCCCACACTCCGTTTTCCATGGATTTTGCCTTGTATGATAAGCCACCGCAATTCATATTTAGCGTTTCTCATGATGTGGCCAAAGAACTTTAAATACATACGTAAATATAAATAAAAAACATATCTTTTATATTACGAATATATTTACACAGCGAAGTTCTGTGGCCTGAATAGTAACTTTTGAGTAAGCATACATGAAGAACGTAAGGATAGTGCTGATCAGGGAAATGTAATTAATATACACAATGGTGAGCAAACTTTGGGCCACTCGAGGTAAGATAATTTTGCAGTTATGATCACATTTGCTTAAACTTAATATGAATGAAAAGTAATAATAAAATAATGTTGCTTTAGTACGAGATAAAATAAATAGAAAATATATATAATGCAAATGTCGGGTGGACTATCTGACAAAATCATCAGATCAGATTTGTAGTGGAGCCTTTATCCTGATGATGCTTCGGTTGCGGGGCCAAACGATTGTTGAGTAAGTGATATTGAACGCGTGTGCTTTTGTGTATGTGGGAAAGGAGCAGCAGAATGATGATTATTTATTAAGGTTACTATAGAAAATATCTAAGTATACCTAAAGGGATTGAGTATTCATTTTCATTAAATGCTCTTGCTGGTAAACAAAAAAGATATTTACGACTCGTTTCACCCGCGAATATCCATTAATTAAAGAACGTAATTATTAAAGCAAAATTTTAACTGCGAAGTTTTTAACTCTGTCACCACAATTAGCTCACAATAATTAATCACTGCGGTTGACGTAAGCCACTCCCAAAACGTGCTAATTTGCCTATCCCGAGGGATTTCGCGTCAAATATAGGGACGGGGATTTTTTTATCGGACGTTTATAAATGATATCATATTTTATGGACTTCACGCGGCGATGGAGTTTTTCACACAAATAAGTGATAGATTGACCGATAACAAAGTAAGGGTTAAATAAAATTTCAGTTTACCGACTTCCTGTCACTTTGGAGTGACAGATTTAAGCTTAGTTCTACCACTCTATTTAAGGTCGGATTAGTTGGTTATACATATAACACAGTAATGACTAAATGTAACTAGTAATAAGAATTATATTTGAAAAGAGTAACCACAGAGTTTCTTGCTGATTCTTCTCGGTAGAAACAGCTTTCCGAAACCGCTGTAAAGTTGATCAAAAGCACTTGTTTACAAGTTTACTTGAATAAAGAATATTTTGAATTTGAATTATTCGCTAGAGATATTTAGTTTTCCTCATGATGAAGACTGAAAATCACTGTATAATGAATTATAAATATCAATTAAGCACTTTAAAAGACCACAAACTTCTACTTTTAGGCCATCATGTGTTCCATTTATGGTAAGATTTGTTTTGCATTAGTAAAATTCAAGCATATTTGCTAGACAATAGAGAACAAACGAAATTACTCTAATCAATTTCTTGTACATTTTATGTTTGACTAGCTTTTATCCGCAACTTCGTTCGCATGGACTGTTGTCGCGTGATAGGTTGATAATAGATGGCGCTTTTCAATGTCATCTTATTCCTGTAAAATTAACGGGATTTCCCTATGTTACCCCGGTGTATAAGGAATAACTGTGCCAAATGTCATCAATATTGGTTTATCGGATTCGCCGTGAAAGATTAACAAACATACATACTCACAAACTTTCGCATTTATAATATTAGTAGGATATTTAAAACAAAAGTAATAATAAAATTATTTTGCTATAATCCGCGAAGAAGTAAAATAGAAAATATATATAATGCTAAATGTAAGTGGACAATCGGTTATCATACCTGATACATGCAGGATTCCTAAAAACATATGCACAAACCTCCACCACCGCCACCACAATACACAAGCACAAACTCAACAATCGTTTCGCCCCGCGTTTGGGTATTGCTTCGCTTTGCGATTTTAGTCGTGGAGTCTATCTCCTGACGATGCTTCGGTTGCGGGGCGAAACGATTGTTGAGTTTGTGATAGTGAACGTATATAGTGCTTGTGTATTGTGGTGGCGGTGGTGGAGGTTTGTGCATGTGTTTTTACGAATCCTGCATGTATCAGGTATGATAACCGATTGCCCACTTACATTTAGCATTATATATATTTTCTATTTTACTTCTTCGCGGATTATAGCAAAATAATTTTATTATTACTTTTGTATTATGGATCTCCGCAAAGTAACGCCTAATTCTATAAATTATTTAAGGATATTTAAAAGTTATATATTGAAAATCTTCATCTCAAGTACGTGTTTTATAAGGACGTTTACGTTTGTGAAAGGATCGCGCTCTCAATTTCAAATATAAAATGAAATACAGAAATGGCATTGAAATTATACCGATTTATGAATTAATGGAACGCTTTCATACGGCTGTGATAATTCAAATGAAAAGGCCAATTTTGTGGTTGTAAACAATTTATTGCCGAGCTATACAGGGTGTATCAGGTAAAAATTCCCTAAATGACGTCACAAAAGACCGCTCACCGGTATTTATAGTCTCTTTATTGCCTTCCCAATCCCGTTTCTACGCTGTGTGAAACAAAAGCTAAGCTCGTAAAGAAATTAAATTTGGCCACCAGTGTCCGTGGATTTGAAAGTGTTATTGTTAAGTGTGGGGTCATATTATTGTTCTGTTTTAATATGGTGAGAAATGATTATTAAGGTTTACTGTGGCGTTGGTGTTAAAAAAAATGTTGGTAGAAAATAAATCAAGCCACGAGCACACTCGTTAGATATGTCGCTATCATCATCTTCCTGCCCTTATCCCACCCTAAGTGGGGTCAGCACAACATGTTATAAATATGCTGTCACATGATTTGATTTGAGTTTTTACGATTGTCCGCCTGCCTGACGTCAACTTGCCTCAGACGTACTTTACAACACCTCAGTAAGAAATGAGGTTGGTCTATTCTACTCAGCCGGATACCACACGGCGGGTCGACTTACCTTAGTCACCTTTTACTACACCTCGGTAAGAAATGAGGATGGTACTATTCTATTCAGCCGGATACCACACGGCGTACTCGTTAGATATGTCGCCATGTAGAAAATATTATTTGCTTTAATTTTGGGACGAGACGTATGTTTTGTTAATGCATTTATAATTATTTAGCGTAGTGCAGTAAAAAAGTAAAGTTGTTATTATACTTTATTGACTTCATTACCAAGATTAAAAGTAGTCTATATGTCTATATCATTCACCAACCCTTCAACTAACGCCATAGTAAAAATCCTCATCCTGTCCTTATCCCACTTTAAGTGGGCTCAGCACAACATGTTACAATATGATGTTATATGATTTAGCTACGTATTTTACGACCAGCCCCCGGCCTGACGTCAACTTACCTTAGTCGTATTTTACGACTCCTCAGTGAAAACGAGGGTGGTCTATTCTATTCAACCGGATAACACACGGCGGGTTGACTTACCTTAGTCGCCTTTTACGACACCTCGGTAAGAAATGTTGGTGGTAGTATTCTATTTAGCCGGATGCCACACGGCGTCGCCATAGTAAAAATCATTTCGAGTTATTCCGTTCATTCGTTAAAAAAGGACAAACAAACAAACATTAGTATACACAGATTCTAATTTGTATCGATTCTTAACTTGGCGTAGATAGTCCACACCGTAGTTTAAACATTTACTTACAAATAAAACGTTTATTTTATAACTTTTTCAACGTAACTAAACTCGTCTCCGAATTAAGCGAGGCGTGGAAAATTTTTCGCGTGAAAGAATTTAAGTGCAAAAAATTATGAGAAGCAGCGACGCTCCAGAGAGCTCGACAGCCATTCATTTTAATAAACATTTACACCGAAACTAAATGAAAACAACCGAGGAAATTCACTTAATTGTATAAAATAAAATTAAAAATAATATTACTATACCATCAAATTACTAACGATATACAATGCTAATGAATGAAAAAAGACTGAAAAATGAGTAATTTATGATTATTTTTTGTGTAAATTTTCATTAACTGAATAACTCAAATACTTTTATGTTCAATTTTTATATTCAAGTAAACTTTTTAACAAGTGCTTTTGAATCGTCAACTCTATCACTGGTAAGCCAGTAAGAAACTCGGCGGTTGCTCTTTACAAAATCATCATTCTCCTGCCCTTATCCCACTCTAAGTGGGACCGGCACAACATCTTTTAAACATGTTGTAACATGTTTTGGCTAGTTTATTTTACGATCGGCCTCCTGCCTGACGTTAACTTACCTTAGTTGCCTTTTGCGACACCTCGGTAAGAAACTTGTGGTCTATTCTACTGATCCGAATACAACGCGGCATATTTCTTTTCAAACATTTCATTTGTTAATGAAATCTGATTTTTTTGTATTTTAAAATAAACAATGAGATAGAATACTTTTTTAATTTAACCAGTAATGAATTCGCCATCCTCGCAAGAAGACCCTTTAATTAGACCGAGGTAAACTTGAACAACTTTTTATTGCATCTCACCTAATCAAAAATTTCTCCGAAGTTTCACTGGCGTGATTCCCGTCAAGTTATCATTTTAATGACTTACGAGTTTTAAGAGGACGAAATATAAAAAGTTTTTACAATTATGACGGTCATGATATCTGATGAAAATTCTGCCATGTTTTTGAAAACATTGATTATTTCTTGCTAGAGTTACTAGCAATTGATTACGCCGTGTGGTATACGGCGGAATAGAATAGTACCACCCTCATTTCATACCGAGGTGTCGTATAAGGCGACTAAGGTGAGTTAACCCACCGCGTGGTATCAGGTTAAGTAGAATAGACCACCCTCTTTCTCTAAGGTAAGTTGACGTCAGGCAGGCGGCCGGTCGTAAAATACGTAGCCAAACCATGTGACAACATGTTTAAACATGTTGTGCCGACCCCACTTAGAGTGAGATAAGGGTAGGAAGATGATGAGTTACTAGCAATTGATTATTCTCTATCTGCGATATCCCAGCTTTGACTCCATGCCACTCTTTCAAGGTAGGTTTAAACTCCGGACAGGCACTAATAAGTTTTTCTGTTTAAACTTATGTGTCTAATTGATGATTGCAAATTATTTACACGCTTCTCGGTGAATTAAAACATCGCATGGAAACCTGGAATTATCTAGAAAATTATGGGGATATGTGTATCCATCCAGCAGCATTCAGCACTCCCTTCCACTCAGCACCAGCGGCGTGTTGACTTATCTTAGTTGACTTTTACTATACCTCGGTAAGAAATGATAGTGGTCTATTCTACTCAGCCCAATACCACACAGTTATTATTTTTATTCACATATTATTACAAATCAAATTTAAGCATGACTATGTAAAAGGTACGAAAACATTTAATACAATTTGTAAATGGTGATGACTAATGACTATTTGGACGTATTTCAACACGTTTGGCACGGCACAGTTTGGCACGAACATTTGGAAATACGTTAATAACTTTATTAGTTCCTGATTTATCAATGTAAACAGAACAATATACCCTGTCAATATTTATTTGAAAGCACCGTTTTTGTTAGGTTTAACATTTTTACTCCATACTTATTTTTCTAATTTGAAACGCTCTTACAAGTATTCTATCATCAAAATAAATATAATATGCTTCACCATCCTCCTGCACTCAGCCCATTCAATCAAATTCAAATTCAAAATATTCTTTATTCAAATAAACTTGTAAACGAGTGCTTTTGAATCGTCAACTCTACTGCTGGTTCGGAAAGCTGTTTCTACCGAGAAGAGCCAGCAAGAAACTCGACGGTTGCTTTTTTAAAAATATAATTCTTATAACTAGTTACATTTAGTCATTACTGTCTTGTACAGGGTCTAAGCGAGCTATACCCACACATTCTTATTTTCTAAGTAATCCTCAACAGTATAGTAGGCTTTTTGGATCAGCCTCTTTTTAACAGTATCTTTAAACTGATGTAACGGCAAAGCTAAAATTGAACATTCTAAGTGGGGTCGACACAACATGTTATAAACAGGTTATCACATGATTTGGCTACGTATTTTACTACCAGCTGCCCTTCTGACGTCTACTGACCTGTCATATTTTACGACACCTAGGTTGGAAAGAAGGTGGTATATTCTACTCATCCAGATATCAATCAATGGGTCGACTTACGTTTGTCGCCTTTTAAGACAACTCGGTAAGAAACGAGGGTGGTTATTCGACACAGCCGGATACCACACTTAAACCAAAACTACTTTATACGGCAATAATATTATACTAATATGGTCACATAAAGTAACTCTACAGCGCCCAATAAACCATCGACTATAGCATTTAGCCGCCAACACTATAATTCCAGTTTAATTGAAGCCGCCATTTGCATAATTACTAGTTTAAGCATCTAAGCAATTTTTCAAAGGAATGAAAATTATAATACATCTATTAAAATTTCCATTTCTACGAAAGGCGGTTTCAACATGCCGCTTGATTAATAGCTAAAAGAGAACTTTATATGAGGAACGCGGTAAATGCATTTGAAATATGCAAGTGAGCTGTGATTTATACACTGTGGTTACAAGGTAATTTTAACCTTTAACTTTTCCACAGGAATAGAATGCTATAGTTCGTATAGCTTTATATTGAAACGCTCATAGTGTAAAGTTTTATGAAAGTGAAATTACTAGGAGCTGAACAAAATAGTTCGATGAGCTACGAAGCCGATGTTATGATGAAGGTGACATATATTTTATATGCAGTATGTTGTCGCCAATGAATTTTGCTTTGTATTTTATAGCAATACAGTCATGAAACAAGAGTAACGCGCCCTTTTTGTTTAATGGTGGCAGCACTGTGCCGTTATTGTTTCTGGTGGAGTCTTCCGATTGATAAAACGTATTAGTGACATTCAGTCTTTGTTCGTCATTCAAGAGAAGTGCATCTCGGAACGGGAATTGTGGTATTTTCATTACATCTTATTATTGTTGAAAGTGTGTGCTAACAAGTATAATAATTATTGTAGAGTGATAGAGCTTGACTAGCTTGATAAACGACCTCATAAAGACAAGGCAGTGAATAAAATCTAAATGAAACATATTTAATTTTTAAAGAATTTGTAAAAGATATTACGTATTCGAGTAAAAAAAAAACAAATGAAAAACTTTTATCAGTTTTTCCTTTGGGAATATGAAAAAACCAATAAAGATTAAAATTTAGGTAGTTTCTTAGGGTAGATGCGAAAGTTTGTGAGTATGTATGTTTGTTTGTTATTCTTTCACGGCGAATCAGCTTAACCAATATCGATGAAATTTGTTACAATTATTAACACAAAGGCTAAAGAAATCCTGTTAATTCTACAGCAATAGGATAACATGCAAAAAACGTCATCAACCCATCACGCGACAACAGTCCATGCAAACAAGGTTGCGGGAAAAAAACTAGTAAATCTTTAATATTTAAATGAGTTAATCTTGTATGTATATATACATATATATTTTCGGAATCTCGGAAATGGCTTCAACGATTTTACTGAAATTCAGCATGTAGGGGGAGAAAAATCTAAATAAGTTTTATTTAAAAAAATGTCGTTTTATCCCTGTTTTCGGGCTCTAAATTTTTTTTTAAATTTACGTTGAATACAATAACAATTTTTCGCTGTCAAACGTAAAGTCACGGTAGTTTTTTTGGGAAACGGGCGGTCTAGACAGGGGAAAATACGAGCCCCACCTGCCCTATTATTTTTTAATTTTTCTTTTAATTTGTTTAAATTTTATTTTTTTACATCATTTTAAAAATTACCATTCAAAGCTCGGTCTTCCACGTACTAATAATTAAAAGTTCATATATATTATAACTTTTATAAACCAAAGCATCCGTCAATAAGATATTCACTAAAGATGTGGCAATACTGTTTAAAGCTCTGTAACTTGAGTTCGTCGACGCTTTTCCAGAAAGTAAGTGAGAAATACGAACTGTAAGAAGTTTAACGTCACAGTCTAAATCAAATAGGAAACTAATTAAAAAGTTATATTTCATGTACAAGTAAGGTCTCAAGTCAAAGTTTGTGGTGTCAGATTGGTTTTGAGTTGTGACGCGAACGCCTCACGACAATATTGTAGTATGATCGAATAATGCTGTAAACTTTGCCTAAAGTCGTTATCGGTTATCTAATACTTGCGACTTTGGCTATCATAAGATGTATTTTGTAACTAGGTCCAGCCTGAGACTGCGCTAAATTTGCTCCGATTGGACGTAAAAGAATAAACAAAAATTAAATCAAAATCTTTAATTCATAACGTCACATTAAAAAGTCGAAATTGGTTAATAGTTAATATAATATATTAAGTTAATTAATAGTCAAATTATTTTTTAAGAACACTTGTTTTCAAAAAAAGATTTGTTTATGTTAAAAATGGTACTTTAAAACTTTATACACAAAAATAATCAAATAAAATATAAATTTATTGCTGTGCTTTCTAGACAGTTTCTACTGTAAGCTTTCTTTGAGGATAAATTAATAATCTTGAAAACCATATCGCATGCGATCTCAGCTTTCACACCCCTAAAGGCTGATTAACAATTTGTGACATTATAAGTCAGTCGCCGCAGTCTTTTTATTTTTGTTAGCATAGTACACGGCGGGCTGGAAAGATTGACGATAAAAAATATCAGAGTCGAACTTCTAGTTGTCTTCTTCAATTTCCTTAAACTAAGAAAGTGAATTGGGTTGGAAATTGTTTGCTTAGTTAATTGTTTATTATTACATCACTATGCGACTCTCCTTTTCTCGTATTATACTTGACAAAAATAGCCACCATATTGTATTTGATTGCGTCACAGTTCAAAAGTCCTACCCTTAAACACAAAGCGCTTTGTTTCGGATATCATCAAAGATTTCGTTGATGTTTTTACCAAAGGACTTTTCTATAACCCAATTTCACGTTATATAATTTTTAATTCTAATTCTTCCTTCTGCCCTTATCCCACTTTAAATGGGGTCAGCACAACATGTTATAAACATGTTGTAACATGTTGTAACATGATTTGACTATGTATTTTACTACCGCCCACCTGTCTGAAGTCACCTTAGTCATATTTTTACCGACTCCTTGGTAAGAAAGAGGGTAGTATATTCTACTCATCCGGATATCACACGACGGGTCGACTTATCTTTGTCGCTTTTTACGACACCTCGGTACGAAATGAGGGTGGTAATTTTTAAATGTTTGCTATAAAAAGTTCTATTCATCTGAGAAATAACAAGCCTTCGTTTTAAAGAAACTGTCGAGCTTTAAAAGCTCGCAGTGTATAAAGCGCAAATATCAACGAGATTTCTCTTAACTGCGAGCGAAAGGACAAACAGTTTGCAATAGACGTCTGACAGTATATTATATCTCAATTTTAGTTTAACAACAGGAATGTGGATAAAAAATTTTTTTCTCTTAATTCACTTTTTAAACTTATCTGTTGTCTGTATTAATAAACTGGGAGTAATAAACATTCAAACCTACAAAACTGTTAATCTATATACTAATATATAGAGCTGAAGAGTTTGTTTGCTTGTTTTATTGTTGTAACGCGCTATCCTCAGGAACTACTGGACTGATTGGAGAGAAGCAACAATAAAAATATTGCAAAAACGGCAAAATTTAAAGCTTTCCTTGCGTGCGCTAAGTAAACGGTGAAGGTTTTTAAAAAATCATGTGTTACGAAATTGTTCCCCTCTAAAAGTTCTAAACAAAAGTCCGCGACAGTATATGTCTAGCATTTAAGGTTAACCCACTTTAACCATTTTTATGGTTACCAACATGCTACATTACGGTTTTAATCTTCACTCGCGGGCAAAGCCGTTGTCCATTGCTAGAGAATAATATAAGTAGAAACACTTTTTAAAGTTAGTAGTGTGTGTGGTATAAACACGTATAGATTATTCAAGGTTTAACTAACATATTGACAATCCAACCAATCAATTAATTAATTTAGCAAACTCGTATACCTTTTTGGAACAGTAATCTATAATTTATACATTTATATAAAAGCTAAGTAAATGAAGAGATTACAAGGAATCTGCACACAAAAACCATTAATTAAGAGAGCGACAAATAAGAGGTTGAACGGATTTTTTCCAAAGTAAAAAGATTATTACTTCGTCTTAGAGGATTAATTTAATAAAAGTTACTACTTAGCCATTTTTTTATTCCAATTTTATCCTTGTTGTCAAAATTAATTTTGAGAAATATCGGTAGGAAAGTGTTTATGGATTTTTTTTCTTAATTTTACGGCACCATAGAAATAAGTATTTACAACATCATTCTCATGTCCTTTTCCCTCTCTAAGTTGGGTCAGCACAACGTGTTATGTTGTCACATGATTTGGCGTCGTATTTTACGACTGGCCACCTGTCTGACGTCAACCTACCATAGTCGTGTTTTATGACACCTACTGTAAGGAATGAGGATGGTCTATTCTATTCAGCCGCATACCACACGGCGGGTCGACTTACCTTAGTCGCCTTTTACGAAAACTCGGTAAGAAATGAGGGTAGTCTTTTCTACTCAACCGGATACCACGCGGCGGGCCAACTTGCCTTAGTCGCGTTTTAGTGAACTTTGGAAACAAATGAGGGTAGTCTATTCTATTCCTCCGGATACCACACGGCGGGTTGTCATGTATTAGATATGTTTCATTTTTCTACAGTGTCTTTTGGCCTATGTTTACGTTGATTTCAAACAGTGTAGGATCTCTAGAGCAAAGACAATTCTGTATAAAACATTGTGTTACTTTGTAATGCTCGGTATAAATAAATTCACACCTGTCCCTAACGTTGCACAAGAGGAAAACGCGATAACAATGCAACAAAGCTATTCTCATATGGAAAAGGGTGTCCACACTAAAGCCCAAGAGACTTGAAATTGGACCTAACAACAACGTTTGAATTTATTTTCATTCCCTATTTTGTGTAGTATTCGGCTGAATAGAATAGTACCACCCTCATTTCTTACCGAGGTGTCGTAAAAGGCGACTAAGGTAAGTTGGCCCGCCATGTGGTATCCGGCTGTGTAGAATAGTCCATCCTCATTTCTTACCGAGGTGTCGAGAAGGTGACTAAGGTAAGTAAGTGGACCCACCATGTGGTAACCGGTTAAGTATAATAGACTTCCCTTTTTCTTACCGAGGTGTCGTAAAATAGGACTAAGGTAAGTTGATGTCAGCAGGCGGCCGGTCATAAAATACGTAGCAAAAGCATATGACAATATGTTTATGACATGTTGTGCCGAGCGCACTTAGCGTGGGATAAGGGTAGGTAGAAAATGATCCCTAGTGTATTAATAAATCAGAAATCAAAAAATTGTCTACTCTAAATTGTAACGGAATGAAAAAGAGGAGAGCGGAAGTTGTAGCATAGAGATGTGAAGATAGCTATGACGAGGTGTGGTGACAAGTGGAGAGGTATGGTGTAGCGTTGAGAGGAGAGGTGCGGAGAGGAGAGTAGTAGCGTCATTTGAGGTAGTCATGATTTGTGCGCGATGTCAAGTTAAAAAGAATAAATTGATTGACTTTTAGAAAATCTTTTTTATTTCTTGAAATAAAGGAAAAATATCGTCGTTATAACATAAATTACGAGCTAATAATAAGTTCATTATAACTTTCTTATCAATGGTTATTGGCTAAATCAATTTTAGGTATTGATAAAGTAGGTTTTTTTTCAAATGTATATAATCAATACTTTATTTTAATAACTAAAATGTATAATGTTATACATGAATTTAATGAATAGAGATGATAGATCTAATTCCTGTAAGATATCGAAATTTATATTTTTTATTTAACTGCTTCGTATATTTGTTCTTGGAAAAACGAATCTACATACTACAAAGACTGGGAAAATTATGCACAATTGGACAAGAACATTTTTGCCATTGTGTATATCTTCTATTAGGTAGACGACCTTAAAGCGATCGAGTTGACAACTGCAGGTTACCCGCTTTTATTATTTAAATAGGCAAATTTAAATAGGCAGTAACAAAGACTTTATGGCAACCCTACAATCACTATGTGGTAGACATGCTGTCTCGTTAAAACTTTATATCATGAGAGCGGCAGAACTAACATATTACCTATTATGATAGTCTCATCATTCCTCCTGCCCTTATCCCACACTAAGTGGGGTCGGCACAATATGTCACATGATTTGGCTACGTATTTTACGACATGCCGCCTGCCTGACGTCAACGTACCTTAGTCGTATTTTACGACAACTCGGTAAGAAATAGGGTGGTCTATTCTACTCAGCCGGATACCACACGGCGAGTTGACTTACCTTAGTCGCCTTTTACGACACCTCGCTAAGAAATGAGGGTGATCTATTCTATTCAGCCGGATACCACACAGCGGGTCGACTTACCTTAGTCGCCTTTTACGACACCTCGGTAAGAAATGAGGGTTGCACTATTCTATTCATTTCAGCTATTGGATACCACACGGCGTATCTATTATGATAGTCTGTTGGGATAAAATTACTTGTTTATTATTTAATATTTTAAAGTAACATATTTGATATTGAAAATGGTTTAAAGGATTTTATATAATAACGTTATTGTAAAGCTTTTAATAGCGATTTGTAAATCAAAAGATAAAAACCGATTGAATTGGTGTAACGAATGCAATTCCATAAATTCTTGTTTGAGGAAATTGAATTGAACCGCAAAATCGACATTTTGCGAACCGAATCCACAAACCACAGAAAGCGAAATTTCCAATAACGTTCCAAATTCTATACTTTTTATAATGTAGAACAACAAAACTAAACGTAGTTTTTTGTAATTTTCATGTCCAAACGGACTATCGGATAGATCGTTTGTGTTTGTTTGTTTATTATAATAACATTATTTTTTTTGTTAAAATTTTATTGTCTTGCAAAGACTTCTTTTTATGTGATATTTCCCACAGCCGTCTAACCTCGATGTTTGGAATATATAAATTCTAAAAACTCATAATTCAAATTCTAAATATCCATCGTCTTTAATAATTTTTACTCTAAACGGAAAAAAAATCTTTTTCTTCTTTCTTTGAATTAGTTGACTACATATTTTCACACTACGCTATCTTGCGTCGCTTGGATGCACCGGCTTTGTATGATTTTTGGAGTCACCTGTCCCACTAATAGTCTAACCACGTTACGTTATTTTCTCCGAAATATCCACTCTAACAACTTGTACCCTAACTCCATCAGTTCTTTGCACAATATCCGTTTTTAGTTAATGATTTCATTTCTGTATTATTTTATTTTTCTTTTTTAACATGTATTTAGAAAAAAGAAAGAAAAAGTGAAAAAGCACATTTATAAACGTGGACTTATACCTAAAAGGGATCTCTTCCAGTCAACCTTTGAGTAACAAAAGGAAAAGGATTAGAATTGAAGTAAAAAGGGAAAACGTAATATACAGAAAAAAAAAGTTTATATAAATTTAAGTATTTAATCTATTAATTAATTTTGGTAAAATAAATAGATGAAAAGATGCTACTAATATATAATTACTTAAGATAAATATTGAAGATAAATATTTTCTAGCCTGTATTTTTTTTTCCTTTTTTTTTAGAAACTAACTTAGATTAATTTTCATCATCAACTATAATAAACAATACTTTTTTTCCTACTTTTAAATCATTTACTTACTGAATATATACAAGGTAATATATCCATAAAATGTCTTAGCTTATCATTAACTAGCTGCTTCCGGATTTATTCATTTGGAAATCAGTGAGTTAAAAAGTTTTAACCGTGTCAATCCCGATTTTAAGAGAATTCTAGAATAAAAAGTAGTTTATAATGTGTTATTCCACAACCTCCTCTCTTAGAATAAAAGTACTTCCGTAAATTGTACTATAAACCTTCCTCAATATGAACTATCTTTCAAAAGCTTTTATTTAACTTGGCGTGTATGAAGGTGATGGTGGAATCTTGTTAAATTTGACACACTTCCCGGTGTACAATTGAGCTGAAATTTTAGATACTGGTCCAGTTCAAATGACAATACATGTTAATGATAAGCATGACTTAATTCTGCTGCTGAGATTAATAATAATAAAAAATATATGGGACACTTAACTAACACTTAACAGCAAGTGGAATTTGAAGAAATCGGTCACGTACAGATACACCATTTGGAGACTTTGTTTTATATTGTAAAGACTACGTTGTATTGTAGAGTTAATAAACATTAGTTTATTTTGGTGCATCTGTATAGTGTATTTTATAATAATTACTAGGGGCCCGCTCCGGCTTCGCACGGGTATAAAATATATAGCCTATGTCACTCAGTAAAAAAAATGATTAAAATCTATCCAGCAGTGTTGTTTTATTCATTACTGCCCGTGGCCCACACGCCTCAAATTTGGAGTAAAACAATTCCCCTGGGGTGCCAAAGTGGCCGGCCTCCTTGTGGCGCACTCTGGGCAAGCGTAGTCTTGGCGAACGGACCACTGTGGGTTGGCCAATCCAGTTGTCCCTCTCATTAGCAGAGGGCAATCTTGACAGGCCGGGGACTCCGGGGGGATTGGGGTGGGGTTCCTAATGAGCGACGGGTCCGATTGGGTTAACTCTAAGTCTGGCTGGACATGGTTACGGCCACCGTCGGCAAAACCCGGAAGCACAGCAATGGGAACGGGGACCTTCGAGCTGCGAGGAAGACAACCTCTATAAAAAATTACCCGGTGGGGGCGGAAACGCCCACCAAGGCGTTGTGGCCCCTACTTGGGGCGCGGTCTCTCCCTGTTGACCGTGACATAACAAACACGGTGGGCAGGGAGCGCCCGTGGGCAGCGATGTCCTCCCTATGTTCTGCGGAGGCGGGTGAAGGGGGGCGGCGGAGCGGTTCCACGAACTGTTGTTCTGGATCCAATCTGCTGCTGGTGAGTCCAGGTGTTAGTGACTCGCCCAAGCCCATCGTCTGCTGCCCTAACAGGGGACCTTTGGGTGTTCCGAACGGGGTATATAGGACGCCTGGCTTACAGGTCCCTGAGGCGGTCGGTGCATCTGGTGCTACCGATGCACCGGTTAGTGGAGGGGGGGCTTCTCTTTCGAGGGGCCCCTACCCGAAGAAGGTGTTTGTTCTCTGGGATCAGAGCTGTTGGCGGGATGGGGGCAATATGTACAATGATACCCTGCGATGTTTTAGTCGGTGCGAGTCCGACATAACTGCCGCCTGTCCCCGTCGGGCGTCGGTACCCATAAGGAGCTTTTTTCTGTATAAAAAAAAACAATTCCCCTTTCCCTATACCATGAAGATTCCCTGCTATCTTTGGAATATCTAAATTCATATACCACATTTTTACTTATTTACTTTTACATTTTCCCTGAGTATTTTATTTTTACAATTAATTACATATTTTCTTTATATACAACATTCACAGCTTTTTTGTCATAAAGAAAGATTCTTCATTACACAATACAAACATGTTTTCTTTAGAGGTTACTCTTGATAAAGCGACATATAGTCGGCCATGTGAAAAAAACCCGTCCAATCGCAGCTAAATTCGAAATTCGCTATACCCTGCATTTTAAATCTGTAATATCTTCGAAAATGTTCATTTAAATTACAAATGAAGAAGAAAATGTCAAAAAAATGCTATTGTGGGTCCATAAGAGATATACATAATATGTATACCATCGCGGAGTTTTCAGTAGACCTTTTCAAGGTGTACAGACATGTACATATGTTACAACATGTTTTTAATACGACCTCCTTCATAGAGTTGGCGATTAATATGAAAAAGCATTATGGCTGTCATATTTTTATGTGTCATTCATTGAGTTGTTGCGAAAAGAGTAAATGGGTTGACTCTGGGAAAACTGATTTTATTTATTGAATAAGAATAAAGGAGAAATATTGTCGTTAATTATATTCAGAAGTGGGATGTAACCTAAACTCACAAATAGAGTGGACATAAGGAATATCGAGAAATTTAAAGAGTTCAAAGAAAAGACAAATGACGATCAATATCTTGAGACAACACGGAGAGTGCGAATTTCGTATAATTTGAGAGATAGTTGCGATAAGCGATGCTATGGAATAAAAAATGGAGTTTTTATTGGAGAGATTAATAATGGTAATTGGTATTCGGTTAATTAATTCTGTGAGATCAACGTGACGATCTGCTATGTGAGGCCTTAGACGCGCCCGTGACTTTTGTTCGATGGAACTGTCAGCTAGAAAGACGATTGTTCTCTGGATCTTTGGATCTGGATCTGGATTGGATTCTGTAACGATTGTTTTCTAGACTGTGGCCATCTGCAACGACTGTCAGCTAGACTCTGCCTAGATGTGGTGATTGTTCTTTGAGCGTTATCATTTGCGAGTCTGTTTACGTGTGTATCTGCTGAGTTGGTTGCCACTAATTGAGCTGTGTTATGCCATGACAGTGATTGAGGGTGAGCTTGAGGTGCGAAATGCTTATGGTGCGAAAAGCTTAAGGAGTTGAGGAGTTGAGTTTAAAGAGTTGAGCATAAAGCGTGAGCTTTGAGTTGAGCATAAAGCGTGAGCGTAGTCCTGTCATGGCATGGCATGTGCGGTTTTCTTTTACAGATTAAAAGAGCAAGTACTGAGTTTCTTGCCGATTCTTCTCAGTACAATCAGCATTCCGAATCGGTGGTAGATTCATTCCCAGAAGTCAGCTTATGAGATTTGCGGGGTCGCAAATGTTGTCAGGATGGTCGACTGTTACAACATGTTTTTAATACGACCTCCTTCATAGAGTTGGCGATTAATATGAAAAAGCATTGTAGCTGTCATATTTTTATGTGTCATTCATTGAGTTGTTGCGAAAAGAGTAAATGGGTTGACTCTGGGAAAACTGATTTTTATTTATAGAATAAGAATAAAGGAGAAATATCGTCGTTAATTATAAATACTTAGTACATTATTTTGACAAATATTGTAGGGATCGGCCTGCGTTTGCAATGTAAACGGAAAATAAATGTAATTATTTACGACATCACATTGGAAACCTCAAAAATGGTAGTATTTCTTTACTCCATATTGAATGTTTATAATAAAAGTTTATAATATGTTAGATTATACTATACATACTACACTCTACACTCTATACACTCTATCTATTAAAAAACCGCATCAAAATCTGTTGCGTAGTTTTAAAGATTTAAGCATACAAAGGGATATAGGGACATAGGAACAGACAGAGACACCGGCTATGTTTTATACTATTTAGTGACGTTTAGCTATTATAACTAACGACGATATTTCTCCTTTATTCTTATGCAATAATAAAAATCAATTTTCTCAAACTCAACTCATTTACTCTTTCTCAAAAACTACTCAATGACACATATGACAGCCACAATGCTTTTTCATATTAACGACTAACTCTGAAGGAGGTTGAATTAAAAACATGTTGTAACAGTCGACCATCCTGACAACATTTGCGACCCCGCAAATCTCATAAGCTGACTTCTGGGAATGAATCTACCACCGATTCGGAATGCTGATTGTACTGAGAAGAATCGGCAAGAAACTCAATACTTGCTCTTTTAATCTGTAAAAGAAAAATCATTTCGCACCTTAAGCTCACCCTCAATCACTGTCATGGCATAACACAGCTCAATAAGTGGCAACCAACTCAGCAGATACACACGTAAACAGACTCGCAAATGATAACGCTCAAAGAACAATTACCACATCTAGGCAGCGTCTAGCTGACAGTCGTTGCAGATGGCCACAGTCTAGAAAACAATTGTTACAACTGGAAAGATCCAGAGAACAATCGTCTTTCTAGCTGACAGTTCCATCGAACAAAAGTCACGGGCGCGTCTAAGGCCTCACATAGCACATCATCACGTTGATCTCACAAAATTAATTGAACGAATACCAATTACCATCATTAATCTCTCCAATAAAAACTCCATTTTTTATTCCATAGCATCGCATATCGCAACTATCTCCCAAATTATACGAAATTGACACATATGACAGCCACAATGCTTTTTCATATTAATGACAAACTCTATGAAGGAGGTTGTATTAAAAACATGTTGTAACATTATTATTTTGATAACTGTCAAATTTTTTTCCATACTAAATCAAAGACAAAATTACGTTTAGCTGTCATTTATGTTTTGTTATTCCACTGAAATTTGCGTTTTATTATTTTACTGTCATAGTCGCTTTTGTTATACCACGTTTTATAGCGACTTGACGGGATAAAATAAATGCGGTCGAACGGGATAAAAAGTATCCTATGTCCGTCTCCTGGTGCTAAGCAACCTCTCCACCAATTTTCAGCCGAATTGATTCATCCGTTCTTGAGTTATAAGTAGTGTAACTTAGACCAACTTTCTTTTATATATATAGATAACGCTTAGGATTTAAGAGTAAAAATATTTTTAGACAACAGAGGTCTTATTTTTTCATTTCTTTAGTATACATACATATTGTTAGAAAAGAGAAAGAAAAATAAGACATGTACAAAGGCGGATTTTCCCTGAAAGGGATCTCTTGCAATAAACCTTTGAGTAACAGATGGAAGAGGACAAAAAGTAAAATCCGTACGTATGTAAGTAACATTGTTGTCCCATTGTACAGAATTTAGATAATATTAAGGCTATGTATTTTTTAAGATAAAAAATATTCGTATTATTCACTAGATCTCTAGAACTATCATACAAAAAAGGCTTTAATTATCCACAGCGGGGTTTTTCACAAATTGCCGCGTTGCATTTTTCATGAGCTCGGATATCGGACGGTATGAATCGTTGATTTAATTATCGAGAACGCAGTCCACTATACAGTTTTTTATGTCTATTCAAGACCTGGTACATTATGAATAAGTAATTTTTGTAATTAATGAATAACTTGTAATAGGCCTCCTCTCTCCGTTTCTGCACAGACAGGTTGGAGCTAAGACCTACCACGCTGCTCCAATGCGGATTGGTAGGTTACACATATCCCCAGAATTCTCTAGAGATATATAGGTTTCTGCACGTTGTTTTCCTTCACTGAAAATTGTGTGATAACTTGCAATTATCTATTAAACACAGAAAATCTCATTGGTGCCTGCCTGGGGTTTTTATCTCATTACACTCTCAAAAGAGTGGCACGGTCTCATCGCTGGGCTATTCCAGCTATAAGAGCTCTGTCTTGAGTGTGATAAGCGTTAATTTATTTATTTCTTTTTATACATATACTTAGAAAAGAGAAAGAAAAAGTAAAAAAGCACATATATAAAGGCGGACTTATCCCTAAAAGAGATATCTTCCAGTCAACCTTTGAGTAACAGAAGAAAAGGACAAGAATTGAAGCTGAAACAGAGTACGGGTTATTACCTGTACTCTCTTTTCATTTTGGTAGCGAGAGATATTGTTAGAAACGTTTTATCTACCCTCTCGTATCTTGGCTCTATAATCCCCGTAAGCTTTATAAGGAAAAATTCCTTTACTATGCTATTGTTGCAACAGTCGGGTGGATTAGACCGCAGAAATGAGGTAGCTTAGATACTTAAGCCGACCGGTTCGTTCATTTAAACCGTCTTTGTTTATTCGACCCTTGTTAGAAAAGAAGACTTAAAAACCGCCAAATATATTTTTCTTTGAGAGTTCAAAATAGTCGTTTCCCTATTCAATCCAATTACCAATATTCATTCCGGTCTTAGCACTATTTAAAGCAATGTGGTATCCGGCTTATTAGAATAGACCACCCTCATTTTTTACCAAGGTGTCGTAAAAAGCGATTAATGTATTTTACCCGCTGTATTGTATGCGGCTGCGTAGAATAGACCACCCTCATTGCTTACCAAGGTGTCGTAAAAGGCAATTAAGGTAAGTTGATCCGCCGTGTGGTATACGGCTGAGTAGAATAGACCACCCTCATTTCTTACCGAGTTGTCCTAAAGGTGATTAAGGTAAGTTGACCCGCCGTGTGGTATTCAGCTGAGTAGAATAGACTACCTTTATTCATACTATGTTGTCGTAAGAGGCGACTAAGGTGTGTCGACCCGCCGTGTGGTATACGGCTGAGTAAAATATACAACCCTCATTTCTTACCGTGGGGTCATAACAGGCAACTAAGGTAGGTTAACGTAAGTCAGGCGGTCGGTCGTAAAATGGGTAGCCAAAACACGTTACAACATGTTAAAACATGTTGTGCCACTTAAGTAGGAAGCAGCGGAAGAGCGGATTAAGGGCAGGATGAAGATAAGTCGGCTGTATTCAAAAGACATTTACAGTATTATAATATTTCTGTATCAAAGGCTATTCCAAACATTCTCTTAATACAATGTTTTATCAAATATAAATCTGCTGGCGTATTTCCACAGAATGCGGCAAGCAATAATATTTGTCTGTCAACTGACCGCCTCTATTGTTGTAATGTAATAAAAGCGGATATATTGTATGATATTCTTTTAAAATAGCGGGAACTGTAGAAATCTTATCATAAGAACTGGAAATAATGTTACAAAGGAAATAAATTCTATTTAATTTAATACTTATAATATAAATGCATTTAGCACACTTTTATGTATATATAGTTATCGCTAATTTGTAAAAGCGTGTGAAATTAGTGTGAGTAAGTGAGTGAGAAATTCGGTGAGTGAGCCAAATTTCACTACGAAATTTTAAGAATTTTGCGTAATCTTTGTTTTCCACAATAAACTAAAGTAAAAGTTTTTTATTAAATTTAAATCTGTATATTACACTTATTATCTATTACAGTTTGTACTTAAGTCTAACGCTAATCATATGAGTTAATAATTATTGCGCTAGAATTGCAATTGAATGACATACAGTAAAGACAAAATATAACTTACTTATTTTTAATAGAATAATTATGAGAGGCTATAGGAATACATTTCCTTATATAAAATTTTTTTAGGATTCTTTTTGCCTGTTTCATGGTTGAGTTTTTTATTAGTTCCAATAACTATAACTAACTAATAATATAATATAATGATATAAGTAACTTATTTAATACACATGGCAGGTAGTGCAGCCAGGTTCGCTTCCCATATGCATTATTCCATCTTAGTGCTAAGTTTTAAGTGCTTAACCGATATTATATATTAAATTATTTATTCAGAAATCTTTATTTTTCAACAAACATTAACACAATAAACGCCGTCTGGTATCAGGCTCAGTAGAATAGACCAACCTCATTTCTTACCGAGGTGTTGTAAAAGGTGACTAAGGTAAGTTGACCCACCGTGTGGTATCCGGTTGAGTAATATATATTATAGACCACCCTTTTTCTTAACGAGGAGTCGTAAAATACGACTAAGGTAAGTAGACGTCAGGCAGGTGGTCGGTCGTAAAATACGTAACCAAATCATATGACAACATGTTTGTAACATGTTTTGCCGACCCCACTTAGAGCCAGTTTAAAATAAAAGAAGAAAATAATAACAACAAGAAACCAATACAAATAATAAGCAACCCCGACATTCGACAAATGTCGTAAAGGTACTTTTGTATAAAATATATATGTATACAAATTAATAAACAATAAGTTACAATGAGTTATGTGTTTTAATTTACAGAAAAATATTGGTATTACACCTATAGAACATGTTTATCATCAAAAATTCCATATTACTATAGATCAGCGCCGCGTGTCTAAGCTAAGAACTTTCTCATTACAGAAAAGAGGCTAATACTCAGAAATGGGATAAAAATAGGCCGCAATTATAAATGTGATTGCAAAAAAAATCATATTTTAATTTAGCTAAAATTTATGTATTCTTCATTACAATAAGCTCGCAAGAAGTCCTACTTGTATACAAAAATAATAATGAATTTACTCAGCTATAATCGACGATTAAGTACATTATAAATATATATAGTGCTAAATTTAGAGTGGACCGTTCTCATACCTGATACATGCAGAATTCGTAAACATGTACAAACCTCCACCACCGCCACCACAAAGCAGGAGCGTAATGCTTATGTAAGTTATTTACTTTGTCTATTTTAAACATAACCATTTTTTTTAATTTTTATGTACAAAAATTCAATTGTTAAAAATATTTATTTATACAGTTATTATCCTACAGCGTTACAAAATTTTAACTTATATGACTGGCCCATTGACGCAGAGGGTAGTGACCCTGCCCTCAGAACCGCGGGTCGCGGGTTCGATTCCCGCCGAGGGCTAACATTTTCTATAAATGAATTAGTTGGTCTACCAGTCTGGGTGTATATTTGTATTTAAGTATGTATTTAAAAATATAATAAGTGTATATTCACCAGTTGTCTCGCATCCATTACACAAATATTAAGTTATTTACTTTGGGGACGGACGACCGTGTGTGTGTCCCATATATTTATGTATTTTTATTTATAAAATACTATATATTATAATAATAATGCTAGGAGTGGATTACACTGTGAAAATCATCATCTTCCTGCCTTTATCCCACTCTAAGTGGGGTCGGCATAACATGTTATAAACATGCTGTAGCATGATTTGGCTGCGTTTTTACGACCGGCCGCTTGCCTGAATCAACTTACCTCTGTCGTATTTCACGACACCTCGGTAAGAAAGAGGGTGGTCTATTCTACTAAACCGGATACCACACGGTGGGTCATCTTACCTTAGTCGCCTTTTACGACACCTCGGTAAGGAATGAGGTTGGTCTATTCTACTCAGCCGGATACCACACGGCGGGTCGACTTACCTCAGTCGCCTTTTACGACACCTCGGTAAGAAAAGAGGGTGGTACTATTCTACTCAGCCGGATACCACACGGCTAACTGTGAGAACATGTTATTTTAATTTAATATACTGTGAAGCCAATGTAAGAATACCAGACCTTTCACCTCACACCTTCTAAATTATGACGTCTATCTTAATATTCAACGTTGACAATATTAATGCAAATCGTATAGTCTTAGAGACTGCGTAATTAGCCTTTTCAACAGTGAAAAAAAATCTCGTTTCTCCTCACGAATTTCCGTTTGTTTTCATAATTAACGATGGCCGGATTTACCAAGGTCGCAGAAATGTCTTTGTTTATAATGAAAAATGAGCGTCTCCATTGAATTTTTCGCAATTTCTGTAATTGGATTATACCGTCGGTAAGGGGATGACTTTGTAAATGCTTTTAGCTGGCTTTAAAAGAAAAATGGTACTCAATTCCATTCATGTATTTGTTTGGCGATGTTTAACAAGTTACTTTTATGTTTCTTTTTACATTATATTTTCTTCTTTTTAAATTCAGATGTTATATTAGATATTACGTTGTTAAATAATTACGCCATGTACCCGGCGGAATAGAATAGTACCACCTTCATTTCTTACCGAGGTGTCGTAAAAGGCGACCAAGGTAAGTTGACCCGCGGTGTGGTATCTGGTTAAGTTGAATAGACCACCCTCTTTCTAACTGAGGTGTCGTAAAATACGACTATGCTAAGTTGATGTCAGGCAGGCGGCCGGTCGTAAAATACGTAGCTAAATCATGTGACAACATGTTTTTAACATTTTGTGCCGACCCCACTTAGAGTGGGATAAGAGCAGGAAGATGATGATGTTAAATAATAATTTTTGAATATGTTAAAAACATACCTATTTTGGCACTTTTGAATACTTGCTTTTTAGTCAGTTATTCTTGGGTTATGACTAAAAACAAATACTAAAAGTGATTCATATAACATGACTTCTGCACACACAATTTAATTGTCTTCTTTACATACTTGCGGTAGAGCTAATGAATCGACAAGATTCTGGTGACTGACATTAGTATTGGTGCTATATAGAATCCTTATTCCAATCACATCACCCGTATCTATGGTTGACATGACAGACCTCATTATAAGCTTTACTTATTAAATTCACTTAAAATCACATTCGACTTATAATCGGCTAACTTGATAACCACGACTCGTTCAAGATTAAGTAAATTTTCTAGTAAATTGGCAGAGAAACTAAATTTTTTAGTCGGGTTATTACGATGAGCCTTTGAATCGACTCTTTTATATATAGGTGTAATATACAAGACCTTATAAGCGAAGTAATAATGTTGTATGACAAAAATTAACCCATAATAGTGGCGTGCTGAACCTCGATTACGTCGGAAATTGCGTTGCGGATCAAATATGATTTATGGTTTGGTGCTCAACTTTCACGCGTCAATTTACTTTGTTTTAGAAAACGAATCAGGTTATTTTATCGTGAGTTTATGGACATGTGGGATTTAATAAAATCTTCATTCTTCGGCATAGAAGTTTATTTATTAATTAAAAGCTTTTATTTATCTTGCAATGTATGTATGTGAAGCTGGAATCTTGCAAGATAAATTTGAATAATTTATAGAAGTAGGCGTTATTTTGCGAAGATCTATAATAATACGAAATAATACGAATAATAAATAATACGAAAGTAATAATAAAATTATTTTGCTAAAATCTGCGATGAATTTCTGAATGAATGGATTCATCGCGGATTATAGTAAAATAATTTTATTATTACTTTTAGATAAATTTGATCCACTTCCCGTTTTCCGTTTGAGCAGAAATTTTAAAAACTCCTCTAGTCCTGATTCTTATAATTAGTTACATTAAGTCATTAATGTCTTGTACAGGGTCGAAGAGTAGCTATATCCACGCGTACTTATCATCTAAGTAATCCTCAACAGTATAGTAGGCTTTCTGTATCAGCCTTTATTTAATAGTGTTTTTAAACTGCCGTAATGTCAAAGGTAAAATTGATTGCGGAATTTTATTATCGAATCTTATACCTTAATCCACAAACGACTTAGGTACATTCTTTTGCAAGGCGCAAAGCAGGAGCCGAATGCTTATGTCGGGTATGTTAGGGAGACAATGCCACATAATAATTATACTTATTATAAAACAAAGTCCCTAAAAGCTGTCGGTAATCGATTTTCTCAGCATCTACTGGACGGATTTTTAAACGGTTTTCATTTAAAGGTAGTGCAATTTTACGGAAAGTTTAGTTAACAGTACATTAAAGTTTTACGTAAATTTTGTTAAATAGGTAGCGTGGTTAAGAAAAAACTCGCTTTCTAGGAGATTTAGTCGATGCGCCGCGTAAACCAGCAGAAACGTAATATACTAAAGAATTGCAGATCTACAAAAATACAACAAAAAAATCCACAACAGTATGTCTCTATCTCTTATGAATGAGTCACAATAACTACTTTCCTGTCTTGGGCAAAGCCGCAAGCACAGCTAGTTAATTAAAAAAAAAACATTTCAAACTCTTAAGACAGAGTTTTGAATCTAAGTTTAAAAATCTTTAGTAAGAAAAGGTTGTAAAAATCCTCATAGATGTGAATTTCATTTTCGCGTAACTCGATTTCGGAGTACACTAAAGTGATTCCGCACTCGACACCGTATTTCCGATCTGGATTCAATCTATTGAGTGAGTTGGAGTGGCTCACGGCAAACGATGGATTTTATGAAGGAAGGCTTTGGCAAACACTTTAAGTGAAATCCAATGCGGGGAGAATGACAGGAGTTGCGGTAATACTGCGTATACGAGGATGTATTGTGAAATTTCATTAAAATAATAAAACTCGACGGACTCCTTACAGTGTGTGTGTGCGCGTGCGAGTGTTGTGTGTTTATCAATTGTAAGTAAGTAGCGTCCTGTTAATATCCTACTGCTGAGAATATGCCTCCTTTCTCCGTTTTTGGAGAGAGGTTTGGAGCTAAGACCTACCACGCAGCACCAGTGCGGATTGGTAGGTTACACATATCTCCAGAATTCTCTATAGATATGCAGGAAAAGCGTGTGATAAATTGCAATTATCAATTAGACACATAATTTTTTAATAAAAACTCATTGGCTGCCTGGATGCGAAGCCATGACCTCCTCGAAAGAGTCGCACGATGTTACCGCTTGGCCACCACAGCATCATCATCATCAATTGTCAATACACTCCGCGGAAATCCACGGTTCCATAGTAAAACAATATTCTTGTATAAATAGAGCTGCTAGTCTGTACTAATTAATATCATAAATGAAAAAATCTGTAGGTCTGTAACGTTTTTAAGGCTAATCTGCTGGATTAATATTAATGGAATTTAGTTCAAATAAAGCAAAATTACACAACTAAATAAACAGGTAACACAGGATAAAAAACAGTTTTTCTTAAAGGAACTAGAAAAAAAGACATTAGAATATTGAGGATACTTAAACGCTTAATTTGGTTCAAATGAAGGCACGAGTACCAATCCTATCCTACTAATATTATAAATGCGAAAGGTTGTGAGTATGGATGTATGTATGTTACTCTTTCACAATGAATGCTGAACTAATATCGATGATATTTAGCGTAATTATTCATTTCACATTCACCGATAAAAATCCTGTTAATTCTACAGGAATAGGATGTAAAATAAACGGCGAATCCGCTGAACCAACATCGATGAAATTAAGCACAATTATTTCTCATCCACCGGGTTAACATACAAGCTATAGAAATCCTGTATATACTACAGGAATATGACATTGAAAAGTGCCATGTATTATCAAGCTATCACGCGACAACAGTCTACATATACGAAGTTGCGGGTAAAAGTTATAGCATAATATATATCAATTGGTTGATACAAAAGTCTAATGCATTCCTTAGACAATGTCTGATACCATACTTTTAATCCTTTTCTATACTACGCACTGTTCAAAAGCTTTAATAATGGAAATTTTTGAGAAGTTACATACTACTTAAGAGTTCCCGATTCGTTGTTCTATTAACTTCTCGAGTTGAGATCCGGAAAGTCACAGCCCATTAAAGAGTTCTTAAAGCTTATGCCTATTGATTTTGATGGAAGTCATTTGATTACAAACTTTGAATGACTTAGTTAAAATACGCTGTGTTTTGATGAATAGTAATGTTTTTAATCTTTTTCATTTAATAATGTGACTCCGTATTTAAAATTACAATTTGAGAAGTCGAAATGAGTTGATGAGATACTGAGACCGCTTGTTACATATCATTCTTAATAAAGTTAAAACATATAAAGTTAAAAAAGCTTTTACTAAAATTTCATGTCCCTATTGTCAACCGTTGAAGAGTTCTCTCATCTGGAGCCAATCCTGGCAGCAGATAAGATCATGCTCATGTACGTAACGTACATCGTCATCGGGACTGGACCGATATATAAAATTTCAGCTCGATAGGACACCGGAAAGTGGGTCAAATTTAACTTGCAAGATTCAACCTTCACATACATACACGGCAAGTTAAATAAAAGTTTAAAAAAGTAATAAGTCGCTACTATCCCACTACTCGGCGTTTAGAGAGAAGCGTTAGATCCACCCCACGCTCCAACACAAATTGATACGAAACACATATTCGAGAAATGAATATGAATGAATGAGAATATGCTGATATAATATCAAGAGATATGCTGGCTTCCTCACGACGTTTTCTTAACCGAAAAGCTACCGAGAATGATAAATTGAATATAACAATTAGACACGTAAGTTTTAATAAAAACTACTATAAAGTCACTGGTGTCTACTCAGAGTTTGAACCCGCGACCTTTTAGAAAGAGTCTCACGACTGCTTACCTATCACAGCTTCTTTATAAGAAGGTTGTACACAGTGATAAGAGTTTAGCATTTGCATCACACAAACATTTCCCGACATAAAGGCATGTCATTTACAAATCTCTGGAAGCGAAGTAAACTTATTCGCTATTCTGATCCAATCTATTTAAAGTACTATTCAAGTGCTTGCACGTGAACGTTGACTTGACGACTTTAAGCAAATATTTATTTATGATTGAATATAACACTAACAATAGTTTTTCAGTAAAATAAAGTTAAGACTAACAATTCCTCCACCATAAAGTCGAAGCTCGTTTATCAGGGGTAACTCTTCGGCGGTAAAGGTGGATTGCGATGAACAGCTCAAGTGGAGCCCCTCCGCCAATGGAGGAGGTGACTGGAATTGCTCAGTACAGGATTCTGGACGATTTCAGCCATCCAAACCATTTGATAGAGCTGGTTCACTAGTTGGAACGTGGTCCCCATCTATTGCCTGACACCAGTACTTCCGGATATGGTTGTTTCGGTAGGTATCTGTGGAAGGTAGCCCGGTGCGAAGCGACCGTTGAGTGCCACGATTCCGTTGCCGAGTTCGATAAGGCGCTACACACGCTCACAAACTGCTCAGCTTCGGTGGTTCAGCGACAGAGCTCGTCGCAGAGGTAAAGCACGATCTCTCCCTGCCCACTGTGATTCATGCCATGGTGGACAGGGAAGAACACGCGCATTTCTTACCGAGGCGTCGTAAAGGCGACTATGGTAATTAACGTAAGGCGGCCGGACGTAAACTACCTAGCTAAATCACATCACAACATGGTTAAAATATGTTATGACCCCACTTAGAGTGGGATAAGAGCAAGAGGATGATTGACCTCTATAGTGGGTATTACCCTGAATTATTGAATATACTGGATCGAAGAAATTAACCTTAACAATTAAGTGTATGAAAGTCATCACAACATGGTTAACACATGTCCTCACACCACTTAGAGAGGAAAAGGGAAAAGGGCAGGAGATGAGTCAAAGGGTTTATGTAGATTTGTTATTAATATCGATAAGAAAAATAATTTTCTAATTACTTTCGGTAACGAAGTTGTATAAATACCTAAGATACCGAGGTGTGTGATTTGAAATGTTCAAAGTTCTATCTTTATTAATTAATTTCCCTCGCGTAATGTGTAATACGTCGGTAGGTACTATTCGAGCTTAGCTAACTCCGTTTCACTTTGATTACATAAAACTTTGCGGTACTCCGTACCTTTTGCGCCGCTTTGCGTTCGGAAAGTTTAAGGAAAAGTTATATCCTTTGAATATATTTAAGCGATTGTCGTCACATGCAATATTTTCTACCAAAAGTACCTGGTGCTTTAAACAGGGAATATCTAAACTAATATATAAAGCTGAAGAGTTTGTTTGTTTGAACGCGCTAATCTTAATCTTATATAATCTATAATAATCTTTCAGTGTAAGGTAGTCCATCTATCGAGAAAAGCTATGGGCTATATAATACGCTTAAATGAATAGGAGAGGAGCAGCAGGAGTGTGTAAACGGTGAAAGTTATTCAAAAGTCATGTATTACAAATTTTTTCTCCTTTAAAAGTTCTAAATAAAAGTCAAAAATAGCATATGTCTAGCTTTAAAGGTTAACCCACTTTAACAATTTTTATGATTATCAAAATATTATATTACGGTTTTAATCCTTCCACGCGGGCGGAACCACTGGCGATTGCTAGTTTTGGGAATGATGATTGTCAAATTTTAGTTATATATAACTTAAGTTAGTTATATATAACTCAAATTTTATGTTATTATGTGAAATTATATGTTAAGTTAGTTATATATGAAACAAATTTAACAATCATCATTCCCCTTATCCCACTCTAAGTGGGGTCGGCACATGTCTTCATCTTGCATTTTCGTACAAAGTAAATATATGACTGCAAAATTTTATATTCAGAATAAAACTTTTCTAAACTGTCTATTTGCTTTTGAGTTTTCGGGTTCGCGGGAAAATTTGACATGCATTTTCCGGTTTTAATGCCTCGGCGGTGTAGAGCAGTACAAAGCGGTGTACGGCAATGTTGAATTTCATAGCCACAGAAATTTGAGGTAATTCTAGCACACTGTAACATTTGTATAACGAAAAAACTTTTAGAATCTTTTGGTTTCGCGAAATTTTAAATAAATGTATTCATATGAGAGTAAAATATATAGTAAAATATACCTTTCGATAATAAAAATGACAATTTATATATTTTACTAGCTGTCTGGCCTTCAGCTGTTGCTGTGGCTTAATCTATTCATATTACGCTAAAAAGAAACTCATCTTACAACCAGTTAAACTCTACATGACTATCCGCTAGGTCATTGAAATATCCGCTAAAGATTGTCTTAAAATTTCATTAAAATTGGTTTATCCGTTTCGGAGTCTATACAGGACATATAACATTATTATTTTTATATTAGATCTATCTACCAACTATAGGACTATCAGCCAAATCCGGCTGAGCTTCGCCATGCAGTCGGCTAATGTGTGTTCTTAATATAGTATGTTCTTGGTAGTAAATATCTTTATTCTGCACAAGAAGTAACGTTTTTTCAACATCAATTATCACAATATAATAACTTCAATTTCACATCACTTCATTTTTTTTAATTTTTTTTTAATCACTTCAATAACGTAATAACTGCATACAAATTTGTTCAGTTGTTTTTGAGTTTATAACGAACAAGACAGAATACAGCAAGAAAATGTGTTGGAGGACGTTGTTTTATAAAATATAGGGGAAAACCAGTTATAACATTGTTTTATAGTAGCAATGAAGCCGCAACAAACAAACTGCTATAAGCTAACCGTTTAACTCAGACTTCGCCTGCGGGGTACAAGAGCGCAGATATGTGACTATAATGGGGACTTAGGTAGGTGCGAGCGGCAAGCACCCGACGCCCTCAGCGTAATATACAAGACATGACCATCCGCACCTACTTCAGTCCCCGTTCTTGTCGCAGCTACATCTACGAGTAGCCCTCAAGCGAGGTCTGAGTTAAACGGTTAGTCTATAATCTGCGATACTACCCTGTACAATCATGAAAAATAACAGACACCATCAAATTCCTACATAGACGCATGCGAACAGAGCATTTTCGTGCTGATTTCTTTTATAACTGTCATTATGCCATTATGAAGTAAAGAAGGAAAAGAATTTCTAGTATCCAGGTATTCGATTAAAAATTCGATGAGAAATGGCATTCATCAAATATGTTAGACTCGAAAAACTCGAACCATTTCAATGGTACATTTTTCGCGTGCTTTACTTTAATCCAAGGCCGTAACAATATTATCTAGATCTTTCTTTACGTTAAAATATTAATAAAACAAATTAGTTTTGCAAATTTGTCTGGCTCGTTGGCGCGGTTGGTAGTGACCCTGCCTTCAGCTTTGCGGGTTGTGGTTCGATCCCCACCGAGGGCCAACAATTTCTATCAAAAATTTGTTTGTTCTTCAAGCCTGGGTGTATATATGTATTTAAATGACTATATAGGTAAGTATATATTTACCAGTTGGCTGTCACCTATAACATGTATTAAGTTACTTACTTTGGGGACGGCATCAATGTGTTTAAGTATCCCATATATTTATTTATTAAATATATAATCAAAGTGAAGGTTTCATCAATTTAGAAAGGAAATAATAAGACCAATAAGACTTTATATTTATTTACGAATATATTTATTTTTTATTAGCTACAACAAACAAAACGCTTATTATTTAAAATTTCATAGAAAACGGTCAACTACTAGTACATGGTCAATTACCAGTGCCCTTATCTTATTTCATTTTAGTGAGATAACATAATTTTCTTTCAAATACACAAAATATAATCCATTCTTTGTACATTTTATTCAGTTTGTACTTTATTAAAAAAGTAACGCGTGTCTTCCTTAGCCTTTTTCCCGCCGTAATGAGGATTTTATTCAGGCTATAGAATGTAACGACACTCAATTTGAGAGGGCGCTCATCAGACTAGCAATCTTCTCTGCTCGAATAGAAACAAAGGTCAAAATCCGGCAACGTCCTTTATCCCTCCGTGCTTCTTTAAACTCCGCTTATTTTTGGGACTTGATGAAATAAACCGACCGTCCCCAGTTTGAAATGTTAGAGATTTTTCTGAGATTTAATCAGGTTGTTCATGTTTTTATATTAATAGTTCCTTTGGTCTTTTTGTACACAGAACACACAGGACATAATACAATTGGATAGTTGGGTACCCAACCTACATATTAAAATAACATTACTATAAACAAATACAGCACCGATGACAAATCTCTTGGCAGCATCTATAATACCAGCTTCATTTCAAATAGTAGGTATAATTAACAAATTAAAGAAAACAATACAGCCAACAAAGAAAGAAAAAATAAAGATATAGTCTATATCTGTGTGTCTTTGTGTATGTGTGCATGGTATTGAATGAGTCTGTTTTAGTTTGTTTTTTTTTTTAAATGATAGGTCTTTTTGTCGTGATAATTAGAAATATCTTTGATTAACAATCACTTCAAAGATGTTCATTAGAATTAGTGAGAAATTTTAGTAAATTTTAAAGTAACAATTATAATTTATAGAAGTAAACGTTACTTTGCGGAGATCCAAAATACAAAAGTAATAATAAAATTATTTACTATAATCCACGACGAAGAAAAATAGAAAATGTGCTAATGCTAAATGTAGAGTGGCCAATCCGTTGTCATTACCTGATACTTGCAGGATTCGTAAAAACACATACACAAACCTCCACCACCGCGAATATACAAGCGCTACACACGTTCACTACCACAAATTCAACAATCGTTTCGCCCCGCAACCGAAGCATCATCAGGAGATAGACTCCACGACAAAATCGCAAACAATAAACAATTTTATACATTTTTTAACGACGCTTGGTACGAATTACATTGGCAAATTCTTATAAAAGATGTGCTTTGATCAGGAAAAATAGGATAGATCAGGATGAAATTCATACTTTATATGTATGTACGTCTGCAAAGGTGACAATAAAACGCCTATAGATACTAAAGATAAACATTGAAATGGAAAATAAAACTCCATCCAAAACATTATACCGGATAAGTACGGTCGCAAACGCAGAAAGTTTCAACCCAGCGCATTCTTTGGACCATTTGACACGCAATTTTATGAGCTAATTTCAATAAATACGAATTCATGGCTATCGAGGCTGGTTATAAACCGATTTAGTGGTACAAAACATATCTATGGTGTGACTATATATTATAGTTAATATCGCATTTATGGATAGACGGGAAACGATGAATAATCTGCTTAATTTCAGTGCAGAAAAACGTTGCAATGAAATCGGCGTAGTAACGGCCTGTTAGTATCGCACTTACGGGCATAGGCCTCTTCCCTCCATTCTTGGAGGGGAAGAGTGGAGTGGAGTGGACTGCTTCAATGCGGATTGGTAGATTACGCATATTCCTAGAATTCTCTAGAGAAGTTGTTTTCCTTATAATGTTTTCCTTCACCGAAAAGCCTGTAATAAATTGCAATTAGACATATTAGTTTTTTAATAGAAAAATTAATTGGCCCGGGGATTGAATCCGTAACCCCTCAAAAGAGCTTAAATCAGCATATTCTCAAACAATAGATTTGATGATTTTGATTTTGAACTTGTTAATTCGCACTCTAGGTAAAAAACTACAACCCTTCTTTCAAAAGGAAGACGAGGATTTTACGAGGCATTATCTCACTTCTGAACAAAATTTTCTTCTAATACCACAGCAACAGGCTGGTACTTTTCTGAGCATTATTGCCATTTATTGCCTCTCATCAAGGTTATGTTAAGTTCCGCATATTTTCGTTATTCTAACCACAATAACAAACTATGGTTTATTTCTCCGTAGTATATGGAATTTGTGGAATTTAGAAAATTATAACAGAAATCTCAATGGAGAAATTATAGAAGTTATAATTAAGAAAATATGTAAAAACATTCAGACAACGTATTATACGAATCAAAAAAACGTTTTTTTCTCACCACGTTTTATTGAGTTCTATAAAAAATCCTCTTTGATATTCTTTTAATTAATGACCCGGCTATAACAGGTTTCTGTAACAATATCCGACACAAATAAGGTCGCACTTTTTATACAACAAATTCAAGATGTAAATTGTTTTAAATAATGACAGAGCGCGTCTTGCTTCAGATAATTGAAGAGGTCCGCTTACATAAAGAAGTCTTTAATAATGCATATTAAAGAAAACATAGCTCTAGGGGAATCAGTTGCAAGGGCGCCTGAAGAGTATCGATTGCGAGGGCGTCTAATAATGGTGAATGGTGGTTTGTGTGACGGGAAGCCATAACTAACCAATGTCAAAAATCTGGGATCATGTTTCCACTAGTAAGATGATAGTAATTATTATGAGTGTTTATTTTAGCTAGTGTTCTTATCAGCATTAATTGGAAGCTTTTTGTATACCTTATCTAAATTTTGGGGGTCGAATATTTATCCAGGCTGAAACATTCCTTAAATGATGCTCCCGATGCATCGATTAGCGGAGGGATGATCCACTATAAAAGTGGTCTAAACCTTTTTCAAATGTTTAATTCGATATTCAGTAGTAAAAGCTTAGAATTTTGTCGGTCATTAACTTATCGTAATTGCTGAGTTAATCTGCTAGAAATATAATAGAAAACCAGCCAGCTAAATATTTACTACAGAATGCTCTCTGTGCTATTTTGTATTCTTCGCATTATAGATTAACATCTTCTGAGATTAATGGCACAAAATTGTTATCTTCATCAATTGTATTGCATTTAAGTTAAGTTACATTTGCATGTGGTGTTTACCTTTAAGTAGTTTTACATTTGGACATAGTGTAATAGTATAATAAAATACGTGTTTGAATGATGTAAGTGTCAAAGCTGTTGGTAAACTTTATAATCATCCTCCTGCCCTTATCCCGCTCTAAGTGGGGTCGGCACAACATGTTATAAACATGCTGTCACATGATTTGGCTGCGTTTTAACGACCGGCCGCCTGCCTGACGTCAACTTACGTTAGTCGTATTTTACGACACCTCGGTAAGAAAGAGGGTGGTCTATTCTATTAAACCGGATACCACACGGCGGGTCGACTTACCTTAGTCGCCTTTTACGACACTCAGGTAAGAAAACAGGGTGGTACTAAGAATAGTACTAACATGATGTTGGTAAACTTAATAAATAAAAAAAACCTATAAAATTGGACTTATTTACAATTTTTTTGGTGACTTACCAAGGACGCCAACCCAGGACCGTATCTATACAAAGTGAAATAACGACTATATAACTAAACGACACAGAAAAAATTTTTAGTATCAATATCTTTCTGCGTTTTATATTAGACGCCTTTTTATTGAAATACGCTCATAAAATGCTATGTCGAATGTTGCAAAGGGTATGGCGGATCAAACTTTTCTCGTTCCCGTACTGATGTAAAGGGTTTTATTTTGTATACTGGGTATTTCCTATGTATTTGTGATATACCATTGTAGAGAACTAGTTGATGTACCCGGTGTTGCTCAAAACCAGGAATTATTCATCAAAAAATGATAATTAATGAACAACTTATAAGAGAAGATGGGTCCTTGGCGCAGTTGGCAGTGACTTTAGCTTCGCAGGTTCATACTTTAAATACAATATGTTGGTTCATGGAGTTTGGGTGTATTCTTGTATTATGTATGTAATTACCAATTGTCTGTCACTCATAACACAAGTATTAAATTATTTACCTTGAGGACGGACAACCATATGAGTAATTGTTCCATAAAGTAAAAGTAAAGTAACGGCCTGTTACTGTACACACTGCTGGGGATAAACCTCTCCTCTATATTTTTAGACAGAAGGATTGCAGCAAAGACCTACCACGGTGCTCCAATGCGGATTGGTAGATTACATCTATCCCTATATTTCTAGAGATATGTAGGTTTCCTCACGATGTTTTCCGTCACCGAACAGCGTGTGATAAATTGCTAAAATGCATGTATGTATGTAGCTTATTACCCTTAATTTAATGTCTCTAGCCCAAAGGTTGCCTAGAAAAAATCGCTAGTTAGCGATAAGGCCGCCTTATTGTATCTGCATTAAGATTATATCGTTTTCTTTACAATGTATATTATAATTTTATGTGGTACAATAAAGAATGTTCTATTCTATTCTATGCATTATCAATTAGTATATCATTTTTATTATTATATCATTATTATTATATAAGTCTTTATAGAATTTGAAGTTGAATTATAAAAATACGGATCACTTGATCGGAATAACAAAGAAAAGTAAATTGAAATAGAGGTCAGTAAAAATAAAATTGATACTATTGTTACCAAAAACTTAAGATACAAGAATGTGTATAAAACGCAAATAAAAACTCATCTGAAACGTCGGATCAGAATGGAAATACGATCGCGAACAAAAAAAAATATATACTCGAGCCGTAATATTCTTTGTATTATTTGACACGATGTTTTGTGAGCTCCTCGCGAATTTATTGATATTCAGGATAAATATATTCAAGTTCGGTTTTTATCTTAGTAATTCGTTGAATATTTTAGTTTGGGGAAAATTGAGGTAATGTAACGCCGTTTATGTTAGCTTTTAAAAAGCTTCCAAATAAATTTTATGGTTCTACTGTTAACCGTTGTTTCCTCATCTGCAGCCAATCCTAACAGCAGCATCAGGTCATGCTTATCATAAACATGCAAAGTCATTGGGACTGGACCAGTGTATAAAATTTCAGCTCAATCGGAACTCAGGAAGTTGGTCAAATTTAACTTGCAAGATTCCACCTTCACATATATACATTGCAATTTCAATAAAAGCTTTTAATAAATAGGATTTTTTTTATGTTACAATCAAAGTCATTTTAAACATCAGCTTGTTCATGGATTAAAAACAATCCTAAAACTACTTCTTAACATGATAAAATACGTGTAACTCACACAAATAACATTTTTGAAACGCAATTATACACTAATTGTATACTTTTGTACTCTAAATCTATACTGATATAAAAAGCTAAAGAGTTTGTTTGTTTTTTGTTTGATTGTTTGAATGCGCTTATTTCAAGAACAACTGGACCGATTTGAAAAATTATTTTAGTTTAAGATCGATCGATTTGGTCGATGGATCTCCGCAAAGTAATGCCTAATTCTATAAATAGTCGATTTATTGAGGACGGATACGTAACATCATGCTAAGATGAGTAGGAGAAGAGCAGCAATAAAAAGGTACGGCAAAATTTAAAGCTTTCCTTGTGCGCGCTGAGTAAACGTCAATGGTTATTCAAAAATCATGTATCACAAAATTGTTCCCCTCTCAAAGTTCTAAATATTAAAGTCCGCGACAGTATATATAGCTTTCAAGGTTAACCCACTTTATCAATTCTTTTGGTATTCAAATGTACTCATTTACAAGTTTACTTGAATAAAGAATAAATAATATTCGATATAAAACTAATATAACCAAAACTGCGTTATTTTCGTTTATCCTGATTAAAAATTCTTCCTAATCTCTGACTCGAAAACAAAGAATGCGAAATGTATTATCACAATGAAACGTCTTTGTTAGTCCCAAACTCAAGATACCCACCGTCTCAAGCGAAGCCATTTTTTCTAGTTAATTGGACGTCCATTTCTCTTCATAATTACAACTCTTTGTAGAGTTTAATTGTTTTATTACAACAATGTAGTAGATGACAGTTATATTCAACAATGATGCTGAAATGAAGTGCAGGATAACTTGAAATAAAGATAAATTTATAGAATTAGGCGTAACTTTGCGAAGGTCCATAATACAAAAAAAAAATATCATTTTGCTTAATGCTAAATGTAGAGTGTACTATTCGTTCTCCTGCATGCGGAATTTGTAAAAATCATGCATTACCCGCCACCAATAACACAACAATACACTAGCTCTGCACATATTCACTACCACAAACTCAACAATTGTTTCGCCCCGTGACCGAAGCATCGTCAGATGCAATGCTAGTGTATTGTTGTGTTATGGGATATGAAACTTCCCGATTTTTCGAGCCACTAAAAATCGGGAAAGTTTATAAACTATCACGTATGGCCTATTAATCTTGAAAGGCTATCGACCACTCCTTTATCGTAGTTAATATTTAATTTGCGGCAATAGAGAATCCTAAATGCAAATTTTTTTTTAGGCATTTGCTTTTTTTGTAGTAAATCCCGATAATCATTTAACTGAGATGTAATAGTATCCTATCAAAAAATAAAAAAATTGAATAAATGTTTTTTTGAGAACTCGATTACACTTTATATATAGCATTACATAGTTTTTCTTAAGAGCAAGAGATTATCTAAAACTCTATGAAACTCTTTGTAAATGTAATGTAATTAAGTTAAGTGCACTAGTAATTGACCATGTACTAGTAGTTGACCGTTTTGTATGAAATTTTCATAAATAAGCATTTTGTTTGTTGTAGCTTATTAAAAATAAATTTGTGAAATCGAACCTAGTTAACTACTTATTTAGCGCATCCTAAATCAGTCACATACTAAGTTTGATGAAAAAACTTATAGCCATTTCCGAAATTCGTAGTCTATACATAAGGTTCACCGGTTACCGTTTTGTATGAAATTTTAAATAATAAACATATTGTTTTGTCGTAGCTAATAAAAAATAAATTTGTTATTGCCTGTAATCATCTATTAACAACTGCCCAAAAACCCCAGAACTATAGCCCATTGTTTAATATTTAAAATTTAATATTATTAAAAAAAATTATTAGCTACTACAAACAAAACGCTTATTATTTAAGTTTCATACAAAACGGTCAAATACTAGTGCATGATCAATTACTGGTGCCCTTTCATTACATAGAGTTTTATTAGAGAAAATATGTAATGTTAATAATAGCAAAATAATATTCTCATTACTTCTGTTTAAAATAATATAAACAAACCGTCACTTTACTTGACAAATAAAGACCCATCGATCCCTTTTTGTTAGAAGCACTCGTTTATATAACTCGGTGTCGGATGTTCCAAAGAATACGGAAGTTCTAAAGTCTTTCATTGACAACCGTACTTGCCAGTTTGCGATGGATTTATCGTCGACTGTATTTCCCTTTATTGATAGACTTTTACTTTTATTTCATTCTGGTCTCATATAAATGACACAAACGTAAGGCCGAACTTTGAACGATATAAATTATTTACGATTTAATTTTTTTTTGACGCGCACATTTTATTGATACCAATTTTTAAATACAAAATTGATATTTATAGTATTGAACGTATTCAATATCAAAATCAAAATATCAGAAAAATTAGCAAAATTTTCTTTCTTACTGGATTAAAACGCCGACAATAAAAAAAGAAGTATGGTATTGCTTTCATCATGATATTTTTATAAATATAAAATATGTGTATTAATAATAAATACCGTGTTACTGCCAGCTGATTAAAGCATCCTCATTTCTTACCGAGGTGTCGTAAAAGGCGACTAAGGTAAGTTGACCCGCTATGTCGTATTAGGTTGAGTAGAGTAGACTACCCTCTTTCTTACCGAGGTGTCGTAAAATATGACTAAGTTAAGTTGACGTCGGGCAGGCGGCCGGTTGTAAAATAATTGCCAAAACTTGTAGCAACATATATGTATAAAACATCTTGTGACGAAACACTTTGATTAGAATAAGTGATTTGATTAGAAAGTGATGAAATGTGTGTTAATAAATAATACGTGTGAATATTAGTAGTGTAAATATTAAATAATTTTGTAGTAGTTTATATGTATATAAACTACTACACAATTATTTAATAGAATAAATACTTAAATTTATATAAACTTTTCTTTTTCTCCATATGACCCGTACTCTCTTTCTTCTTCAATTCTCCTGTCCTTCTTCTTCTATTACTCAAAGGTTGACTGGAAGAGATCCCTTTTAGGGATAAGTCCGCCTTTATACATATACTTTTTTAATTTTTCTTTCTTTTTCTAAATATATGTATGAAAAGAAATAAATAAACTACTCATCGGATTGAGCATTAATTTATTTCTCCCAAGGAGATTTTTGCAATGAAATAGTAGTCACTACGGCTAGTTTATTCAACAGAAATACACTGAAATCCAATGGAAATAAGTGGGAATTGTATTTCGTTTATACAGTTCGATGCTCATGAATTCATTTATTTAGCAACGCAAGTAAAATAGCTTGTCAAATGGTTCAAGGAATACGGATGGTAGTTGTTTTTTTCTATCCTGACCGTACTTATCCGTTTACGATGGATTTTATTTCGGACTCGCATTTCCTTGTATTTATTGATGGGTATTATTACTCGTACCTTTTTTCGTGGTGTCACATATAAAACGCTGTTCGTAAAGCAATAACATTGAATATATACGTACCAGACGTGAATATGTTGATAAGTCGACTCGTTCTTTTGTATATTTGATCATAATAGACATTAGGTTTACGTAATTTATATAATGAATATTTCAGTGAAGTAGATAAGACTTTTCTATCGCATATATATCATCCTCCAGCCATTATCCCACTTGTCCGCACAACATATTATGAACATGTTATCACATGATTTGGGTACGTATTTTACGACCGCCGGCCTTCTTGACATCAACTTACATTAGTCGTATTTTACGACAGCTCGGTAAGAAATATGGTGTTCAATTCTACTTAACCGTATACCACACTGTAGACCAACTTACCTTAGTCGCCTTTTGCGACACCTCGGTTAGAAATGAGGGTGGGATTCTACTCAGCCAGATACCACACGGCAGGTTGATTTACCTTAGTCACCTTTTAAGACACTTCGGTAAAAAATAAGGGTGGTTTATTCTACTCAGCCGGATACCACACGGCATTTTCTATCGTATATACAAACTTATAAATATTTAAATAACTCATTTAAACGCATACCAAACTTCGTTTTGAACTTGTTAAGTTATTTAATGCCTGCTACGGAAAAAGACATTAAAGCATACAGTTTTAAAGCTCTACTTCGTACTTCTTAACAAATATAATTTTTTTTTTTTTACAATTAGTCGTTACTTTGTAAAGATCCATAATACACAATCTATTATACAGGACGTAGAGTGAAATAGAGTCCATTTGTCATGAATGATATCACCTGATGATGCTTCTATGTTCTTTTAAAGGTTTTTGATTTTATTTGGTTTGTAACTATTAAAATTATGTAGATATGTTTTCACTCACCAAAATGCAGACCATACTTAATAAATTCTAAATAATCGATTAAGCATACTCGCATAAATTTATTTTTATGTTTATTTAATCCTTACCCTCGAACTGACCCTGTGAATTATCCTTTTTAGGGAAAGATCTCATGCTATCATTACTATCCCGAAATACTTAAAAAATTAAGAGTCAATCCCGTTTGGTTTATAGTTAATGTATAGAAACCATCTATACTCACCGGTTAGCCAGATTAGTTTCGAACTCATCCGGGGCACTTATTCATGAGCTCTTTATATGACATTATTGCGGTGGGAACTGAACGATAGAATAACACGTGAGTATAGCCGGTTTCTATACATTAACTATTAATACTACTCACGATAGTTTAAATTTAAAAAAAAACCGTTTGGTTTAATTGCATTTACGTTAACGAGAAAGCCAGCTTTCTATTTAACTCTTTTTATTTTACTACCAACATAAAACCTTCCCTTTTCAAAAGAACAGACCTAAAGCCTTTCATGACGTGTATTTCTATAGAACATCTACGAATAAAGTATCCACTAAAAATATTTGGAAGTGAAATTTCTTTTGTACTCGGTGATGCCCCAGACATATCGACAGATCCGACAGTAATATAGGAGTGGCTGAGCGAATATTTTGAGTGCCTTTCCTTAAAGGGTACTAATTTGAATTTTGAATTATAGAATCAATGTTTGTCTCATTACGAAATTGTTAAAAGACTTAAATAATAATTGTAGCGGAATGATTAGAGTAACGGACTTGCGAGCGAGAGGTCGTATGCCTGGTAAGTGATGATGCAATCTAAGATAGAAGATGCCTATTCACTCTTGCTTTAAAGACAGCCATATTGAATGAAAATGAAATGAAAATACCTAATTTATTTATATAAAATTTCATAATACACTAATAGCAAGGGCCCCTGCACTAGGTGCTAACCCGTATTGCTGGGTACCCCGCTCATCCACCGAGACAAATAAATTGATCAATAAACTTATAAATAACAAATGGACAATTATACCTCAAATTAAATTACATGTTTTCTTTTTATTTTTAAATAACATTCCAAAACACACTTATATTAAAGTTCGTATGTGTGTGCGTTTTTGTGTGAATGTATGTTGCGTATCAGTGCTTGAATGTGTGTATGTATGCATAGTTGATTTTCTTGTTTCTTATATTTTAATTTATAATATTATGTAGATAGTATTTAATATTATAAATGAACTAGTAAGGATAGATGCTGGGAGATATTCCATTCCTTTGCTGTGTGCAGTAAAAAAGAAGACGCGAAGCGCTCTACGTTGCTTCATAGAAGGCCAATAATGTTAGGGTGGAACTTCTCCCGGTGCCTAGTAATGCGATGATAGAAAAGCGATGGAGGTGGTCACGGATTCTAATACCAGGTAGGCACCAATTCTTTAAAGATTTAAGTGGAAAGTTACCACGAGCTTTTCTGTGAAGAAAAATATCATTATAACACTATATCTGAATTTAGAACTAACGAGTCTATCCTTCAAGAAATAGGCATCAACAAGCGTCTACCTTCCATCGTTCAAGGTCGTATTCTCACTTTTTTCAGACACATGTCTTCTCGGGCAGATGCCTCTGTAGAACGCATTGTAGTGTAGAGGAATATCGAAGGCACAAGACCATGGCACACCACCGATGTGATGGGCGGACTAAGTGAAGGCTGCCTCTTCATAAATGACGACAACTGACGTCAACGACCGCTCTGCCAAGAGAGTATCGACCAAGAAGGTGAAGAATCTTATATTAGTAATTCAATTTCCGACTGATACGTTTAAGTGAAATAAATCTACAGTTCCATCCATCCATCCAGCCATGCATCAGCCTATCGCAGTCCACTGCTGGACATAGGCTTCTACCTGTCTGCACCAGATATCCCGGTTCTCCGCAATCAACTCAACAATCTACAGTTCACAAAAGTCGTATTTCAGAATGTTTTATATTGTCCATTGTTTTGTTGTGAACTAAGATGAATGGAGAATCATTATTAATAGCTATCTGCACCCCAACAGGACGTCTGACAAATGTTCACTATTCAGTTAATCTTCTTCGAGGCGCTATTGCAAGCATGTTGTCGTCAATAAACTTAAACTGATATTAAAAATGTTTTTTTTAGTTAATTTAATGATAAAATTAGGCGTTACTTTGCGGTTACACACACACACACAACACACAAACACACACACACACACACACACATATATATATATATTGTAGACAGTGACATTTTTAATCGTAATTTATTGTTGCTAGCAACACTTCATAATTACCTCTCATCTTGAGTATAAAAATAGTCAGGTCAAGAACAGAGGTCTCTTTTACAATCGGCACTTGCGTGCGAAAGCTCTGTTATTTAATGTGTTCACGTCGGTCATCTTGTTTGTTTGGTTACAAATGTATTAATTTAGTTCTCTTTTCTTAAATCCTACTTTGGATCCTAACATCCGAAGCGGGATAAAGAACTCACAGCTCACTGCATAAATTAAATGAAAAGTGTGGTAGAATTTGGTAGATTTCATTGTGTTTATTTATGACATACCCACTTTTTGTTTTCGATGAATTGCACGTATTTGTGACAAAGTATTTGTGTATTGCGTTGCAATTGCACGTATTTTACGTGATTTTGTGAAATAGTGCGTTGTAATTTAAATAGTCGTGAATGGCTAATCGTTTGGTATACATAGCGAGAATAAGAGAGGAAATTGTGTTTTGTGTTTATCGCGAGGAAAACTTAATAAAGCGGGTTGGTTTTAAATGCGTAATAACGTCTTGCAACGTGTTGCGAGCGGCCGGAAGCGGCAGAATTTAGTAAATGACTCAAGTGACCAGTCTGATCAGTCTAATTCGGCTGACTGAAAACGACGACGTTCGGTTCGTCATACTAAACGCGTCTTTGATAATTTCGGAAAAAGTCTTACGGAGTGACAGCTGTAATAGGTTACAATCGCCCTCTCTTTATACTCCTGCGATCATGCTCGCGTAGTAGTTTGTGTTCCCGCTCGTGTGAAAGGAGGATCCCACTTGTATTCTTAGCGGAGGCTGCGGCAAGGCTACGCAGGCTGCGTACGTGGAGCCGTGGAGAGGCGAGTGGTGTGCCACGTGTGAGGCATGCGCCGCCTTCATTGAGAGTGATTCTACTCTGGCGGCGTGCACCACTGTCATGTAGGGTGAGGGGAAGCTAGTCACCCCGAGCATTTTGCTACACCCTGGCGCTTGGTGGGTCCCAAGTTGCTGAATAGGCTGATCGAACGATCAGTCTATGGCCTGTTTATCAGGTGGCCTGTGACGTGTTACGTCGGGCGAAGCGCGCGTGTCGCGTGACCGAGTCATGTTTATCCATGGCGATGGTTGGGTAAAAGTCCTAGGCATATGGTTTGAAATTTAAAAGAGACGTCTCGATTATTATTAAGGGATGAATGCTATTCGAGATTATTTGCTCAGTGAAATAGCTGAAGTATGAATTAATTGGATGAGGAGGTAGTGGAAACGAGGATGTTAATTTTATTTGGTTTACTTGAAAATTTTCTAATTCCTTTTTTAAATACAGACGACGACTATGACATCGCGTTTGCGTCATCATTCAGTGCATCTGACTCATCCACGCTTCCATCAGACACTCATGAAGCTACACCGGCCGCTGCAAACAATGCAAATGCTGGTCCGGTGGTGCGGACACAGTTATGGTCGGGGACGACATGCGGTCAGGAGAGGCCGTGTAGACAGTGACATTTTTAATCGTAATTTATTGTTGCTAGCAACACTTCATAATTACCTCTCATCTAGAGTATAAAAATAGTCAGGTCAAGAACAGAGGTCTCTTTTACGATCGGTACTTGCGTGCGAAAGCTCTGTTATTTAATGTGTTCACGTCGGTCATCTTGTTTGTTTGGTTACAAATGTATTAATTTAGTTCTCTTTTCTTAAATCCTACTTTGGATCCTAACAATATATATATATATATATATCGAGGGGTAGCGGGCTATTTGGTTTAAGCGACATTTTTGCAACTTTACAGGAGAGCCTTTTAAAGTTTGAAATTTCGAAATAAAATTCATAACAAAAAAACTTCTGCAGTTATTTAAACGGGGTAAACTGCATTGAAATTTAATTAAAAATATCTAGTTGTTGATGCTAATACCAAATAAAGCGGACCTTTATTTACAAAGATAAATGTTGCTTAATACAACGTGCCCTTTTTTAGAGACAGGAAAAACGATTTAAGTGACTTCATAACTACAACTGGCTACAGGGGAAAAAAATAAGCGACAACGCATTCTATTTACGGAGTAAGCCAAAAGGTATGAAGTAACGAAACCCAAAATTAGTAGAAGCAAGCTATTTATCTTAACTAACAATTTAGATTAAAATGACTGTCAGGCTAATTTACTTAAAGTGACATATAACATTGAAATTGTAACGTTTAATGTTTATGGTTTATTTACATCTAATACTATCAATGGCTGATAAAACAACCAGGATATATTGCAATCACCGAAAATTTCAGGTGCTTACATTGAATAAATAAACACAACATAATAATCAATCAAAGTATTTATTTAGAGTAATTATTATTATAACAGTCTCACTAGGAACATCAATTATATTAATTTACTTTTCAGTCTTAATTTGCAAAATTAGGTACATTAGTATTTTGTATGATAATTTAGTAAAATCAGTCTCAATGTAGGAACATCAACTATAATTATTTATTAGCTATTCTATTAGGAGGTAATTACTTGAGATCAGTTTTCATAAAACTTTCTAAAAGTATAATTTTGTTAATATTAATCAACAATTGTAAAATAAAAATATAAAATCAACAAAGAAAACTTAATTATAAAACACAGCTGATGCTGATAATAATCATAAGTAATTCAATCATTTTCTTCGACTATGTCCTCTATATCAGTATTAGCGTTTTACGAAAACACTGGCGGTCGCGCGTCATATCAGTCTTCGGCACACTCTGGACTGTGACTGAGGCGCCCGCGCACGATAGTTCAGTTGAATGATTACGATTTTTGACACCCTGGCGTTGTAATAAATATGGTATCATATGACATGATTGAAATGTACCATATTAAAATTTTGTGATTGAAATACCGACTTGTATTTTTATGAATACTGGCAAAATGTTTCAATATACATCATTAATTTTATCGTCTGTATTAAATGACATGCATTTTAAAAAAAAGTAGGACTAAAATGGTTTAACGACTAAACAAAATATCTGAACAAAAACGAGTATTTGATTCAAGTAGCACCCGACGTGGACACTGCCACTTTTGAAACTACCCAAAAATAGCATTGTTTCAAGCGCCAAACAAGTATCGCCCAAGATGTCGCTTAAACCAAATAGCCCGTTACCCCTCGATATATATATATATATATATATATATATATATATATATATATATATATATATATATATATATATATATATATATATATATATATGTGTGTGTATATTAGTGTGTGTGTGCAAGTAGTTTATAAAGTTATTATTTATACAATAAACTGAAACAATAAATTATTATCTGGATGTTGAAATATCGAATACAAGTTAAATTAGACAACCCAAACATAAGCCTCCTAAATTGTATGTTCTTTTTATTAACGGAATATACCTTGGGTTTTCTCTGTGCGTATAAAAATCGTTCGGAAATGACTTCACTAAAACGCTCACATGGCATTCTCGAACTTCCCTCGTAATAATCGAGATTATTTTTTCACTACACTTGTCCCATATAGTCACTTGCACCGTATGAAGTGATTGACAGTCTGACGGGACATCATTAATTCCCTAGTGCGAAAATGTTGACAGTTACGAGAAACTTTTTGACAGGTAGTTTTTTGAGCAAACTATAAAATAGATATCGAGGTCACAGGTCACGGGTTCAAACCCGTGCAGACATCAATGAGTTTTTCTGTTAAAACTTATGTGTCTAATTAATAATTGCAATTTTCTTACACGCTATTCGGTGAAGGACAACATTGTGAGGAAACCGGCATATCTCAAGAGAATTCGAATATATGAGTAACCGACCAATCCGCATTGGAGCAGCGTGGTAGGTCTCAGCTCCAATCCTTCTCTTCAAAAAACGGAGAGAAGAGGCCTATTCCCATCAGTGGGAGAGTAATAGGCCGCTACTTAGTTTTAATTTTTATAAAAAAGATTACGTAATCTTTGTGTACGTCATAGATATCTTAGACCTATGTTTATTGTAAATCAACTTATTTTTTATGGTTTAAATCGCCGGAACTGATAGATACGCAAAATGTTTATATGTAAACGTGGTCTGCAGGGTAATTAAGTTCTAAAAGACAGTCAAAGAAAAATGTATATTTTTTAATGGACGAATGGTTATTAATATTGTCCTTAAAAATGCCGTGTGGTATACGGCTGAGAAGAATTGACCAGTCTCGTTTCTTACCGAGATGTCGTAAAAGGCAACTAAAGTAAGTGGCCCACTGTGTGGTATCCAGTTGAGAAGAATAAACCACTCTCTTTCTTATCGAGGTGTCGTGAAATACAACTAAGGTAAGATGACGTCAGGCAGGCGGCAGGGGGATAGTTTATTCTACTCAGTCAGATACCACACGATGAGTCAACTTAACTTCGTCGCCTTTTATTACAATTATTTTCACTGTGAATTCCAAATATAACCTAAGCACATAAGCTAAAAGCATAGGTACGTAACTTTTGTAAAAGGTCATGCGCTATAACATTTAGGCGATGCCGTCTTTTATATAATTAGGTTATCACGGCTTTCCCAACATTGCTATTTTGATATTCCTTGATTTAGAATGTCCAAACAGAACACGCTCTCTTATCAATTGGAAATGGAAAGAGATACATATTAAAAATTCTTCTACCTGAATAAACCTTTAAAGCTAACTTCAATCCACGTGAGGTATATAGGCAGGTAATTCTGAATCTTATCGACTAAACCTTTTCTGCCTGGTGTTTAAGTCACAGAAATATTCAAAACATCACATATGCACATTCGTCTAAGGTAGACTTTGAACTTAACTAGTCCCGATTGAGTCTCTAAAAAACAAGAACTACATACACAAACCACAACCAGCGCATTGACAACCGTCTCGAAGGACCTTTTTCCAGCTAGAACACTAGATCGCCTAAACCGGTAGAGGTTCCCATCAGAGTTGCAATCAAGAGTTGTGGTGGCCCGTCTTCCCCACATAACACACACAAAATTTTATCCTCGAGCCCTTCGAAATCGCTTAGGGAACTTTGATAAATGACGTGCCCTATGTTCATTGCCAGCTTGATTCATCGGCCCCGATATTGGAAACTCGTGTCTTGGATCGCGCTATCGAACCCGAGAAGGGTAAACAAGCGTGTGTTATTGAGGCTTATTATAATGAAACGGTATCAGGAGAAATGGGGAATGAGATAAGACAAGTTTTAGAGTATATTATTTTGACAGGAGATTAGAGTAAGGAATAATTTTATCCGAGTTTTATTCAATTAGAAGCTTTGTTTTCATTTATTTTATGTATTATTTTATTCATTTATTTATTACTAGCTTTTACCCGCAACTTCGTTTGCGACGACTGCTGTCACGTGGTTGACAATAGATGGCGCTTTTCAATGCCATCCTATTCGTGTAGAATTAATAGAATTTCTACAGCCTCATTGTTACTCTGGTGTATAAGGAATAATTGTGCCCAATTTCATTGATATTGGTTCAGCAGTAACAAACATACATCCATACTCACAAACTTTCGCATTTATAATATTAGTAAGGATTGTAAAAAAGGAACAAAAAGATAAAGATAGTTGTATTTCATTGAGAGTAACTTATATACCAGCTTTGAAATTGTATCTCTATCCTAAAAAAAGTTTGTGTTTTTAATACCTTTCTTGATTTCATTACGTGTACTAAGATTTGGTAACGTAATGTGCTCTGAATTACCTTTGCTAGTGTCGCCTCTTACTACGCAGTATGTTTAAATTGTATTTCTTTTATTAGCTAAATTACAGTTGATTAAAAGAGATAAATAGTGATTCAATCTATCGAACCGACAAAAAAGATCGACCATCATCATTTTCCTGCCCTTATCCCACTATAAGTGGGGTCAGCACAACATTTTTAACCATGTTGTGATGGGATTTGGCTAGATGCCTCGCAGCAGGGTCGTCTCGCTTACACTTAGTTGGGAGTAGGCGGGGTACGGGCCTCGAGGCGTACCTCCTGTCTGTGGTCTGTGTTTCGGCCGTAGGCCGAGGTCACCTAGGTGACCTAAGGGATGTCTGGTTCGGTGGTGAGGTCTGGGAATGATAGCTCCCAGACCTCAAAGTCTTCTTCAGGTGGTCCTAAGTCGGGTGGTATCATGATCGGTGGTGTCAAATCCGGTGTTTTCGCGCTCTCGCCCATCGCGTCGTCCTCATCGTCGCCGTCGTCATCCGCATCGGCCCGCGGAGACGGTGACCGCAGGAGCTCGCGAGGCAGGGAACGTCCATAGGGTGGTCGCGCATGGAGTGGGCGTCTAGCCACTCCATGTTAGACGCCTGACGTTAACTTACCTTAGTTGCCTTTTAAGACACCTCGGTAAGAAATGAGGGTGGCTATACTACTCTGCTGGATACTAATAATTATTTTTTTAAATATCTATGACGTGTGCACGTTCAAGCAATTAAGCACTAAATATTTTAATATTTACCAATGGATGCCTGAACGGGTTCAAATCTGATAAAGCTTGGTAAAGATACGTTTTTACCGTTTGACTGACGCCTAGTAATACAATCAAAGTTTTTGCGAAAACATCGAATACCATAAAACGTTCGAAGGAATGTTTACGAAAGTAATTTGCAGTAAATCCCCCTACAGGTCACGTTTGTTAGCACGGTTGATTTGACTCCACGTTGAGCCTTCTCAGAATGTACCTGGCAAATGGAATTAAATAGAAAAGATTACATCTTTCCAAAGTGGTCCGCTGTTTAAGGTGACCGGGGAGTTGGGCTTTGAGTGTCCTGAAAATTGATTGGTTTCAAGAATTTTGGATTATATTTCTAGTATTAGATTTTTGGCTTGAGAATTTTGACTTTATATCTTTATACAAATACTATTTAACCGCCCCTTTTTCGGATCGATTTAAATTAAATTGTTATATATCCTATCCCCGTATAAAAAGCGGAATCTTTTTAACCTATTTAGTTTTAATTTTTTAGTATTTAAATTAGTAGCCCGGTATATAAGCTTCAATCGCATCAAATTTCATTGACATTGCAAGGTATTTGCCTTAAATTGATAGAGCGTCTAATAGACATTTAAGTCAACGTTTGGAACGAGACTAATTACGATAATTTTTTGCCCCGTTCCTTTACTCCGTGTTCTCTTCTTATAGGCGACAACCTACGACCATAAAGTATACTATAGTAGGAAAAACCAGCCTAAAATGTGTCCTTTGACAATGATGAGAAGCAAATGAGACTTATTATCTGTCTCCCTTTATGTGTGACTTTATGTGACCTTTATGTGTGAGCTTTTACCTGCAACTTCGTTTGCGTGGACTGTTGTTGAGTGATAGGTGGATAATAGATGGCGCTTTTTAATGTCATGCTGTTAATATTAAATTAACAAGATTTCTAGCCTATATGTTACGCCGGTGTATAAGAAGTAGTTGTGCCAAATTTTATCGTTAATGGTTCAGCGAATTTTAATGGATGAGTTTAAAAATGAATATGTTTTGTTATCATCTCAAGTTTGAATTGTTTTCAACTATAACACTGACAGAATTATGTATAAGATAATAAACGTATTATAAACCGACAATATAGCACTAAACTTGTTTTATATATAGACTTTGCGGCATATAATGACACAGAGTGACACGGCATTATTAATTCAGTCGCGGGTCGACGGCGACAGTCTTGCGGGAATTTTGACATATTTAGGACGGCCATAAATGTCAATAGATTTATTAGGAGTAGACTTTTATAACGCCTCAATTATACATGTTAGTATTTGTTTCAAGAGTGAGATATTCAGTTAAAATTATTATTTATTGGATTAATTGATATATAAGTCAGGACTTCTACAATCTGCGACTGCAAAGTGAACTACAGACTTGTATGTACGTTCATACAGGAACCGCTTGTTCAATTCAAGTTCAATTCAATTCAATTCAAGCCCAGTTTTCAATGGCATCTTCAAGCTGTTGACTCCGACTGCAAGAATGGTCCGTGTATATTGGACATTGGCTATCCGCTCGAGCAGTCGGGTATGGCCGGCTTAGTAGTTTATAATATCTTAGCTTTTCCCTTTAAATACGTTTTCAAATACGAAGATATTTTTTAATGTTTTATTAGTTGCGTATTTTTGGACGAAATACTGTACAGCTAGGTCCCAACAGAAAGCTTAAACCAATGATTGGTTGGCGTAATTATAACGGCTGAATATCTTTTAATGAATACGAATTCACCACCAGAATATTAATTTAAAACTACATTATCGATCTGTTTTACTTTAGTTTCACTCAAATACTTTTTTTATGAGAAACAATTGATGTGAAACAAACCTTAACTAGACAAATTTATGTTGGGAATTCTAGTTAAAGAAAGCGGCAACACAGGGGGGGCCGCGTCTCCACGGCAACCGAGAATAACACGGAACACGAATTTTGGTGTCATTTCAAAAACTTAATACTAAAAAATGTGCTAGGAAGTAACAGTAAACTTGTAAGACTGAAAAGGCCTAGTTGCTCCTATTATTCTTGCAATTATCCCCAACATTTATAATTTATAAAGCTACTACAACATAACGTAACACAGCTTACGAATGCATCTTAGTTAAATCATAAAAGGCGTCACATGTATTAATCCACGCCTTGTTTTTCACTGATCGTATAAGCGGTCCATACTAAATTGTCGAAGTTACGCCCCTAATTTTCCTAGGTTTAGAGCATCCTACTACATTTGTAAAGCTTAGTGAACTTGCACACAGATCATCATTTAGTACATCTTTATCTGAAATATTGTGTGCCGTTAGTATCGCGTACTGGCTGTACATTAAAATAATGCATCTGAAATTGTACGTATATCACCATATCTGTACATTCGACTTACACTAAATATTTTCATAATTCTCTTACCCTTATCCCACTCTAAGTGGGGTCAGCATAATATGTCTTCTCCCATTCTCCTCTATCGTTCGTCAACTCTGGTGCCACTCCTTTAACATGCATATTTTTCACACAATCCATCCATCTTTTTTTTGGCTTAATGTTACTAAATGTTTTATTCGGGAAAAAAAATCAAGCTAAATAAGTCCTGGTTTTAATTAGGTGAATATGGTCATCCTATAACTACGCATCTCGTTATAATCTTATGTATATCAATGCTTATGTAAAGCTTCAAATTATAACGGAGTAACGTAAGAAGGATTTATACGCTTCATTAACATCTCGGATTGAGCGAGTTAGTGAGTCGTAATAAATACCCTTAACTTGAAAAAAACACATTACTCATCATCATAGGTTATTTAAGCCAAATTTAGAAACCACTAGCATCTTTCTGCCCTTATCCCACTCTAAGTGGGGTCAGCACTACATGTTATAAACATGTTATCACATGACTTTTGATGGCCACGTATTTTACGAACGGCTGCCTGCCTGACATCAACTTACCTAAGTCGTATTTTACGACACCTCGGTAAGAAAGAGGGTGGTCTATTCTACTAAACTGGATACCACACGGTGGGTCAACTTACCTTAGTCGCCTTTTACAACACCTCGGTAAGAAATGAGGTTGGTCTATTCTACTCAGCCGGATACCACACAGCGGGACGTCTTTCCTTAATCGCCTTTTACGACACCTCGGTAAGAAATGAGGGTGGTACTATTCTATTCAGCCGGATACCACACGGCGTAACCGGTAGAAATATTATAACCGGTAAATTTAATAACCGTAAAAAAAACCGTAACTTAACCGTAAATTTAAAACAAATTAAAAAATACACAAAAAAAGATTAAGTATATAATAAACTAAATAAAAACTGACGGAAGCTTGCGGGTAGTAGTTGATATGTATTATAATATAATATATCACTTATTATTATAACATTATAATATTTTATTTAGAACAAAAAATGTTTAAGTTAAATCTTAAATTATTTACACGCTAGGACTATAAAAGTCATGCCCACGTGGAATGGTCCCAAAAATACTTTTAAATTACAATGGAAAATTGCTAAAATCTTGTTCTCACAAATTACAACCTTTTTATATATATCTACATAAATTAATTAAGATTAATGACGAAACGCGTAAAGCGAGAACATCATAATTAATGATTTTGTTGCTACCTACCCTCGTTGCGAGCGTTATTAGAAGACTTCAAACATATTTTCATTTACGCCTACAGTACACTTAATAATATTTCATTATTATTAACAAATTAAGCACGCTCAGTGTTTTTGTCTCATATACTGGTTTTTGGATAAAAGGATACTATATCCTTTCTAATGCGAAACTTTGTAAGTATGTATGTTTGTTACTTTTTCACGGCGAATCCGCTAAAGCAATATCGATAAACTTATGCAAAATTTTAAAAATCCTGTTAGTTGCACAGGAACAGGATGACATTGAAAAACGCCATCTATTATCAACCTATGACGCGGCAACAGTCTACGCGAAGAAAGTTGGGGGTAAAAGCTAGTTAATGATAAAATTACACATACATATAAATGCCTTGCATTAATTTTTTATAAAATAAAAAAAGAAACTTCAAAAAATTAAGAAATGGGGTAGTTGGGGCTCAATCCTGGGCCATATACATATCTCGAGACCACCCGTTTACCCGAATAAGCCACGCCAACTTGACAGTTTTAGGCAAAAATAGTGTTTTATATTCAATGTAAATTTTAGTATGATTTAATGCCTAAAAATAGGCATAAAACGATTTTTTTAAACAAAAGTAATAATAAAATTATTTTGCTATAATCCGCAATGAAGTAAAATAGAAAATATATATAATGCTAGATGTAGAGCGGACAATCGGTTATCATACCTGATACATGCGGGACTCCGGCATGTATCAGGTATGATAACCGATTGTCCGGATTATAGCAAAATAATTTTATTATTACTTTTGTATTATGGATCTCCGCAAAGTACCTAGTTCGATTTTACTGCCCCATATCGCCTTACATGCCGAATTTCAGGACAATCGTTGGAGCCGTTTCCAAGATTCCGAAAAAAAATATATATATAAACACAAGATTAACTCATTTAAATGTTAAAGATAACACGTTACAAATAAATTTCATTATAACAATATCTACAAAAGTACCAAACGGTACCCCTATCATTAGGGGTATGTAAAACTAAGCGTTTTAGCGTCGTCCCGTTTTGAATAATATACAAAACGTGCCCAAGTGCCTAATCTACCTCATACACTGTCATGGAAAATACAGCACAAATTTAGCTTGTTTTGCATACACTATTATTATAAAGCCAAAATAGTAATAAAAGGCAACTAAAGTAAGTAGACCCGCCGTTTGGTATCCGACTGAGTAGAATAGGTCACGCTCATTTCTCACCGAGGTGTCGTAAAAGGTGACTAAGGTGAGTTAGCCCGCCACATGGTATCCGACTGAATAGAATAGGCCACCCACATTTCTTACCGAGTTGTAAAATGTGACTGAGGTTAATTGGCCCGCCGTATAGTATCAGTTTAAATAGAATAGACCACTCTAATTTATTACTGAGGTGTCGCAAAAGGTGACTAAGGCAAGTAAACCCACCGTGTGGTAACTGAACGAGTGGAATAGGCCACCCTAATTTCTTACCAAGGTGTCGTATAAGACGACTAGGGTAAGTTAACGTCAAGCAGGCGGCTGGTCGTAAAATAACTAGCCAAAACGTGTTGTACCGGCCCTACTTAAAGTAAGAGATGATGATTCAAATTCAAATTCAAAATATTCTTTATTCAAATAAACTTGTAAACAAGTGCTTTTGAATCGTCAACTCTACTGCTGGTTCGGAAAGCTGTTCCTACCGAGAAGAGCCAGCAAGAAACTCGGCGGTTGCTCTTTTAAAAATATAATTCTTAATATTATTTACATTAAGTCTTTACTGTCTTGTACAGGTTCAAAGACAGCTATATCCACACATTCTTATCTTCTAAATAATCTTCAAAAGTATAGTAGGCTTTCTGTATCAGCCTCTTTTTAATAAAGTTTTTAAACTGCTGTAATGGCAGTGCTGAAATTGATTGCGGAATTTTATTATAGAATCTTATACCAAAACCCACAAACGAGTTACGCACTTTTGCAAGGCGCAAAGCAAGAACCGCAGGCTTGTGTCGGTTCCTGCTTTGTCTATTGTACACATCACCTATCGTTTTATAATTTTTTATATTTTTATGTACATAAATTAAATTGCTTAAAATATATGAGATGATGAGAATAATGATGATGATGAAATGGAAATCCTTGAAAGAGACCTAGGGTTGATGTCTAGTGCTAGAAGAAGGAGAGAGAAGCTTAATAAATTGATTTTATTTAAGTTGAAATCCTTTCAAAATTTCAAATAGTTAATCTTCATGTTAACATGGCAAAGAGACAAATAAAAGAGAAATATTAGTGTTTACTTTTTGTATAAAAGTATGTACAGAAATAGTCTTTTTAAAAAAAACGGCTTTTGCCCGTTTTTCTTTTACTAAGTTGGGGGATCTTAAAAACCGATATAAAAAGTAGACACTTTTTAGATATCTAATATATCTGTATAAAAAATATCATGGATGCGATATTTAACGATCGATATATATCAATGTCGTATAACTTGATAAGAACCTTTCATAAATTTGATAACTAAATATTCGTGTATGAAGCCAAGCCAACAACACCTTTTTCACCTCATTGTTTATAAAGACAAATGGCGATTTGGAATTAATGAGCGTCTGCCCCGAACAGAGCGTCTGACAAATGTTTAGAATTCGTCCCTTCTATACACCCACAGGGTAAAATCTCTACGCGATGTTTTGTATATAAGAATCAGAAAACCATTTCTCTATACATTATTAATGCTATTTCAGAGAAAAGCGAATACTGTTCTTAAAACACTGTTATGAATATTTATTGTTGATGTGACATTAAAAATTTAGGAAAAGAACATAGAATTAATGAGGGTAGGCTCGACCTAGCCAATTTTATTAAAGCGCAGATGTCTAACACGTGACACAAACCTTGTCTAGTGACCATCCGACAAGATCTATCAACATAAAGACCATTGGTTTATTAATTTTGTCTCCTTACTAATAAAGTGTCGGATAGTTAACCGACAAATAAACTAAGTAGCAGATAAATGTCAGTAAAAAGAGACTCTTAACAATGAAAAAATAATAATAAAATATAATCGCGGCCATTTTGAAATAGGTATTTGCTATCCAGCAGAACAACAAAATAACAGTCTCATGATGGTAACTTTTGAAACAAGCTCTTAGTATAGTAACTTATTGAAGAGTTATTGTTAAACTAAATGTAAACTTTCTGATTTTATTTGACTCCATACTAATCGTCATCATCCTTCCGCACACTCTAAGAGTCGGCACAACATGTTATAAACATGTTGTCACATGATTTGGCTACGTATTTTACGACCGACCGCCTGCCTGACGTCAACTCACCTTAGTCGCGTTTTACGACACGTCTACAAGAAATGAGAGTGGTCTATTCTACTGAGCCAGATACCATACTAGCAGAATTCATACTAATATTTTGCATTATTGAAGGTGCATAAACGCTTAAATTGGCGCAACAAAGTCTAGGGCAACACTAATCTTCTATATATATATATATATATATATATATATATATATATAGAAGATTAGTGTTATATCTTATATATATATATATATATATATATATATATATATATATAAAAACGAGTTTGTACGTCTGTTTCTTATAGACGTCACAACTGGACGGGTTTTAATGAAATTTTTGGACAATTTTTAATTGAATAATAATTGAAATGATAATCCTGTAAAGTTTCGTGCCAATTGCAGATTTTGTTTGATATTCGAAGTTCAATTTCGAAGGGAAATAGAAATCAGACAGCCATGGGCAGAACGCTAGTATACTTTAAGTTCGAAGGATACCGTCGAGTATAAAAAAGGTAGGGTAACAGCGTTCACAAACTTCGCTGAAGTAATTTGCAGTAAATCCCTTTTACAAGTCACGTTTGCACGGGTCATTTGACTCCGCATTGGCCCTTCACAATATGAACCTGACCAGAGGATCAAGTGGAATTAAACAGGAAAGATTATATCTTTATACATTTCGATTCGGAAAGGTCCAATGTTTAAGGAGCCTAGAGGAAACTACTCTTGGGAATTGAGTTGATTTTGTGAACGTGAGTCATTTCTACTATTGGATATTGAATTGGGGCGATATCTCCGTTATATTACAGTCGGTTGTTTATTGGGGGGTGGAATGTTTATGTTGCCATCAAGACCTGCAATTTCTCATACCTATTCGGAAAAAGGCCCGTGTATAAGCGTCTTCAAGGATATCAGTAACGCAATCTACTGGTATTATGAACATATTTATTGTGGATATAAAGACATAAGGATAACATATCTAACATCAAACAACTATTTGTTATGTTGTTGTTAAGTAAGTAAATTTTTAAATGGCCTCTTACTATCCCACTTCTGAACATAAACTCTCTTCTTTTCTGGAGCATAATTGAGAATTTAGAGAAAGAAAGAGCACCAATATAGTTTTAGAGGCAATTGAATTATTTCACCGTAACTATCATATTAACGCCACGAATATTATGCTAACCTCTAGAATATTAGAGGACCACGATAAAGTATTATCTAAGTCGTTCTCCTGTCCTTATCCAACTTTAAGTGGGATCAGCAAAACATCTTACAAACATGCTGTCACATGATTCGGCGAAGTATTTTACGACCGGTCGCCTGCCTGACGTCAACTTACTTTTGTCGCCTGTTACGACACCTCAGTAAGAAAGCGGATGGCTTATTCTACTCAGCCGTATACCACATGGCGTGTCAACTTACCTTAGTCGCCTTTTACGACACCTCGGTAAAGATTGAGGGTGATCCTCTCTACTCAGCCGAATACCACACGTTGGGTCAACTTACCTTAGTCGCCTTTAACGACACCTCGGTAAGAAGGAGAGTGGTCTATTCTACTCAACCTCAAGATAAATTTATGTAAATATAAAATATAACTAAAATTTCAGTAAAACTAAAACAGTTTTAGTAAACTAAATATGCTTTTGCAGGCATTTTGAGGTTACACGCGAATCTTCAATTTATGAGCCGTTGAACCATAAAACTAATCGGCTGTTATTATTGTTTGATGTGCCTTTGAGGACACATTAAAAGGATTTACTCTTAAAACGCTTAATGTCGTCACTTATACATAACGATACTATATATATATATATATCATACGCTTAGTATTAAAGTGACCTAACTCAAAATAAGAATAATTGTTTTTTCAATGCCAATCATGACATCACGCTAGTAACTATTAAAAACGCTATACTAATTGAAATCATGTAAAACGACGAAATCATATTGAGCGATATGAAATCATTTTTTGAATTTAAACTACAACGAACAATATCAAAAGGTACAAACATGACTGGCCCGTTGACGCAGTGTGTAGTGATCCTGGCGGGTCAATTATTCGATTCCCGCCGAGGGCCAACATGTTCTACAAAAGAATTATTAGCGACTGACTATTGACTAACAAAGTTGCTTCTAATGCTGACATTCTAGACACGCTGACGTCGCGGTGTTCTATGGAATCCCGCAAGTAACACCTCCCATAATGGAATAAATATTATATAGAGCAATATTACATGGTACGCATCGTATTAATTACGCTTTGGCGGTCCATAAAATATGTGGTCCAATTCACAATGGTGTGGGGTTCATTTTACGATGCAGCACTTCAGTAATGAAAAGTTGCTTTTTGACACAACGTGTCTTACCAGTCAATCGTCTAAGTACTGCGGTACACCTATACCATACACCTGGTGAACTTTAACCTCGCTACGTTACAAGACGCCTAGATATAAATACGCCTTCATTACGACGATCTATGGCGATAGGAAATGTTTTTCAGAATTCGATTTAACTATGAAAAGAGTATGATACAAATATATATTCAAAGTTGTAAAGACCATATTAAACCGGAATATTGGAATAGTCATTTGACCGGAAAGACCTACGGGTACGTATTCTGACCCACTGAATTCGATTTCAAAATCAGTTTGACCTATACACTCTCAAAATTTTAAAAACAGTTATATAATTTAATTATTTATATAATTATTAATTATTTATATAATTATATTATATAATTATTTATATAATTATATTTATATAATTATATTTAATTATTTATATAATTTAATTATTAAGTTTGTAATTTAATTATTAGGTTCATCTCCTGATAAAGCTTTGGTTGAGGATATTAATATATTTATCTACTCTGATACTATAATAAACAAAGATGATAAAACTGAAACCAAAGTTCTTATGACAAACATTACGTACAGGCCAAAAATTAAAAATTAAAAAGTTTTATTACGATTCAGGTCTAGTATGGTCACCTGTATCATAATATAACTTTTTAATCATAACGATACACCTACATCCTCCGCCTGGACCAAGTAGGTTGAACCTCTACCTTAAAAAAAAAAGGTTTCAATGAACGAGTCCGCGACGCAACACGCATGCGCAATCGATGTTTGCGCCTTGGCGCTAACATTTGACATTTAAAAAATGTTATCAATATTTAAACAAAGTTTGGTTTTTATTTATATTGTTTTACGTATTATAGTACGAGAGTAGATAAAGTAGTGTATGACACTGTACATAACTTGGTCTTATAACACTCGTGTTATAAGAACCCTTATTATGCAACAGTATCAATAAGTAGAGTGATTATTGCATATTTTTTTGTATACAACTTTACATTATTCTCTTAACTCTACATTTTAATCATGTATTCGACAAAGATAACTTCATACCTCTATATGAAAACCTTTTTAATTAATTTTGGCGCAAAATACCTACTCAAATATTCAACAGCTGGCACAAGTGAATATTTGAGCAAACTGTACAATATAAAGGATTGTATAGTTATAATACTGTTCATATAATATGAACGCAAACTTAGTGTTCTCTATAGCTAGTACAAGAATATGTTATTAGTTAAACCTACAGTTTGAAATATAAGTTAAATATTAAAGATTTACAATTTTCGAAAGTATTTATCCTGAATAATCTCAAATCACATTTTTTTAGATTTCTCAATATAATGTCCGTTTTTTAATCCTTTTCTCGACGAAAAATGGGATTATCTTTTATGTAATCCCACTATTCCAAAAATCTTGATTTATACCGAATTTCATCAATTTTGCTCCTTTGTGAAAGCGTAACGCACAAACAGATTAATTTTGATGGCATCAATAATTATTTTGGATAAGAATTTTTTCCCAGAAATTTCTTAAGGGCAATAGAACGGGTGCCGTTCAAAATTTCTCTATATATTTAAACATTATATATAATATTTAAATGAGTTTATCTTATATATGATGCTAAATTAAAAAAAATTAAATGCACTGAAATAATGCTAAAATGTTGAATAAAATGCATATGAAAGAGAAAAAAGATGTAAAGGAATTAATTTCAAGCAATAGCGAAGTGTGAAGAGTTGTGAGGGTAAAATAGCCAGGTTTCAGAAAACGTTACGATTCGGTAAAACTAAGTTCACAATATAACAAAAGGCAAAAAATTAAAACTTATTAAAGCTATATACAGTTGCTATACACTTCATATAGCAACCAACGTACAGTAATCAATAATCAAATCAAAATAATCTATATTCTTGTCAGCTTTTTACAAGCACTTTTGAATTGTTAAGGGTCAATTTAAATTCAAGCTATAACTGGTTCAGAATGTTGCTCTTACCAAGAAGAACCAGCAAGAAACTCGGCAGTCAATCGTTTTAAACATTTTAAATTTACAATTTTAAATATATTTTACGTATGAGTAAAGAATAGAATAGATATAATTTAAACTTTTCTAACGTAAAAGTAAAACACACAAAATAATAAAACATATACACACAAAATTAAAACTACCAAACAACAAAGCATTTTCCAACTAGCAGTCAAAACAATTGATCGTGCAGAAATCAAATAAGCGAACAGCAGACGACCCGATTTGAATAATTGCCGGAACTTTCATGTCCGTATTCATCAAGGCTTGTTTATTGCTTGCTAGGAAAGGGCGTCTACACACTTAAGACTATTCTAAGACAATAATAGAAGTTTCAATCGTTATGTGAAATCCAAAATGTTTGAATTAGTCTTCGATTCGTTTGTGGTTTTTGGTATAAGATTCTATAATAAAATTCCGCAATCAATTTCAGCCTTTTGCCATTACAGCAGTTTAAAAACACTGTTAAAAATAGGCTAATACAGAAAGCCTACTATACTATTGAAGATTATTTAGAAGATAAGAATGTGTGGATATAGCTCTCTTTGAACCTGTACAAGACAGTAACGACTGAATGTAAATAGTATTAAGAATTATATTTTTAAAAGAGCAACCGCCGAGTTTAGTGCTGGCTATTCTCGGTAGGAACAGCTTTCCGAACCAGCAGTAGATTTGACGATTCAAAAGCACTTGTTTAAAAGTTTATTTGAATAAAGAATATTTTGAATTTGAATTTGAGTATGCACGGATACAGTTAGAAACAGGTTGTGTTATGAATTTTATTTTTATGAATTTTATTTTATTTTCAGCAACAAATTAAAGACATTATTATTTTAATAATTTTCGAAATTAGTAATTACCTAATTTTAATAATTGTCAAAGTTAATGATTACCAGAATTGCAATATTGAAACGTTTATCTCACGTTATTAGAAATATTTTATGATGACAATAAATAGTCTTAAGTTGTGTGAAGAATGATAAGCATGTTAAAGGAGTGGCATCAGAGTTGACGAATGATAAAAGAGAATGGAAGAAGAAGACATATTGTGGTCACCCCACTTAGAGTGGGATTATGGTAACAGAATGATGATGAAGCATTTTGGCACAAATATATCGCACGTTTAGTATAAAATTGATCTTATACGAAAAAGTTGTTTTGTGGGAAATTATAAGATAGCGATATTGTAAAGATAGCGTAGCGTCTACAAAACTCGTTAGTGTTAAAAAGACACATAGCTTGGAAAAAGCAAGAAAACACTTGTTTTTTTAGATAGTTCGTATCGTGATATCATAGATGCTATTAAAATAGCTATTTCAAGGTTATATACATTGAAATACCTATTTTAATAGCATCTATTTTTACAACAATGTTACCTAACACAGGTTAGGTAACATTGATGTCAATTAAGCCTAATTTTGTATTAGGTCACTTTAATACAACGCGTCCCATATTAAAGTCATGTTAAATTACTTTAAACGCACAAATAAAAATTTTATTATTTAAAAGTGATGCAGTTGATTCAAAACTAAATTTTACAATATTTATTCGAGCTTACAATTAATATAATTTACAAAAAATACTGACAGGAATTAATGATTACGTTCTGAAGAAATAAAATACGAAAACGGCAATCGCCTTCATTATAATAATTGATACAAATTCAAGGCCTTCATTCATTAACGGTTTACTTGTTAAAATATGTCCGGCTAAAGACAGTGTAATAACTGTAATTTACAAAAAAAATACAATGACATAGAGTTATTATTCCTAAAAAAGGAAAGCCAGACTAAAATGTGCCATATTACAATAGATGGAAAGCAAACGGAGGTGATCTATCTGTCTCTCTTTTTTGTGTGTGATTAGACAAAGATGAAGTATTCGAGTTTCATCTTCCCTCTCATTATTTCTTGTGTCAATATCACTTACAGGCCTGTCTATGCCCCCTCTACTCTATTTTTAATAACTCTATGATATATCGTGGATTTATCATCATCTGTCCTTATACCACTCTAAGTGAGGTCGGCACATCATGTTGTCACATGATCTGACTGCGTTTTTACGACCGGCCGCCTGCCTGACGTCAGCTTACCTTAGTCGTATTTCACGACACCTCGGTGAGAAAGAGGGTGGTCTATTTTACTAAACTGGATACCACACAGTGGGTCAACTTACCTTAGTCTCCTTTTACGACACCTCGGTAAGAAATGAGGTTGATCAATCCTACTCAGCCGAATAACACACAGCGGATTTTATCATGGATTAAAGCAAAATAATGTTATTATTACTTTTGAATTATGGATCACCGTAAAGTAACTAATTCTAGAAAAGACTTTTGAATCGACAAATGTCTGTCAGGTACATGCTACCTAACATTGGTTTGAAATTTGAAAAAAAAAGAAACAATTAACTTGCTAAAATTAATGTTCAAGAAATATGACTTGATAGGTGCAAAGAAAATTTTGATTCTTCAAAGTGTTTTCTGTGATGTTGACATTATATCTGTTAACACTTGAATTATCTCAATGTTTATAAAAATTCTTATATTTTTTATACAAAAAGATCAACGTTTACTTTGATCAATTAGACGAAATTTGACGACGTAATGAGATAAGGTTTGTTTTTATTAAAATCTTCATTAACATTAAAATCTTAAACACTTTTTTTATTTCATATTTTTATATAGCAGAATCTATTCGGCTGAGTAGAATATACCACCTTCATTTCATACAGAGGTGTCGTATAAGGTGGCTAAGGTAAATTGATCAACCGTGTGGTATCCGGCTGAGTTAAATAGACCACCCATTAAGGTAAGTTGACGTCAGGCAACCGGTCGTAAACTAATTAGTCAAACTATTTAAAAACTCTATTGGTTGTTATCCATTTTCATAATCGTACAATATTATACGATTATGAAGTAACTTTTACAAAAGTAAAGGATATGTTATTTTGCTATAATCCGCGATAAAAAATGAAATATGTAATGCCAAATTTAAAGTGTACTATTCGTTCTCATACCTGATACATGCGGAATATTTAAAAACTCGTGCACTATCCGACAAAATCGCATATTTTTCGATTTTGTCATGGAGTCTAGCTCCTGACGATGCTTCGATTACCCGACGAAACAATTGTTGAGATTGTGGTGGTCAATGTGTGCAATGCTTGTGATGAGTCCTTTTGTCATTTGATGAATCAAAAGCCTTTTGATTATTTAACTGTATCTATAATCGAAATAACTTTACGTATTTTTCTCTTTGCATTTTTACTAGTGCAATAAAGTTAAGGATGATTCACGCTACACCGTGCCGCGACCGGGCCGTGCCCCGGACGGGGCACGGTCGAACATTATGGTATACTTTTCGTATGAAGTGATTCATACGAATCACTTCATACGTGCCTAACCATGCCCCGGCCGTGTCCCGGCCGTGCACGGCCGGGGCACGGCGTTGAAATGTCGGTGGGTATTGTTTCCCGGCTCCGGCACGGTTCGGCCCCGACACGTTGTAACATAAACATATGCGCCCGGGCGCCCGCAGAGCAGTCAACGTCAAATCTTGGTGAATTTAGCTTGGTAAATCAGCTTAACAGCAAAATGGACAATGCAAATTGTTTAGAATGTGTGTACTTTGCTCTGTGATTTACGACATGAGCCATCCTAAGTATTTAGATAACAAAAAAAAAAATATTTCCAATACTTCATCATCGATGGCAATTGCAATAGCTGCTAATTCAAATTGTGAAACTGCATATTTATTTAGGCGTCAAGTCTATCGATAGATGAAATCACTTGCTGATAAAAGCTACTTAACATAGATATAAGTCGTGCAAATAATAAACCCAAACAGCCCGGTGTAACATGAATGACTGGCACGGCCCGGTCGCGACACGGTGTAGCGTGAATCATCCTTTATTCTTCTTTTTAATTATTTCTGCTGTTTAAGTTGAATGTACAAAATCACTTAACAATCGAACCACGTTGCCAAGTTTTTGAATAATAAATCCTTAAACTTGTTAATTCATTCTGAATAACAAATTATTGAATAAAACATTGAAATCATTAAAACATGACTAACTTAATAACTATGTAAACACAAAATAATTTTATAATAAAGAAGTTACAATAAAATTGTTTTGATGTAATCCCACTACACGCACTCAATAGTGCTTTGTGGAGTATTGGTGTTGGGGGCGTGCGATGCGATGCGATTGTTGACTGCTTCATACACCTAGCATTACATATGTTCTGTTAACAAACGCGGATTACAACAAAATAATTTTATTGTAACTTCTGTACTATGGAATTATGCAAAATAATGCCTGCTTCTATAAATATATCATTTTAATAAAATAAATAAATCATCATAAAAATAAATAAATCATTCAAAAATAAATAAATCATTTTATAATAAGTTTGTTTACTTACCTAATGGTTATCTTCTGTTGATGTCATTAAACTAACATACACAATGCACAGTGATTTTTCGATATTAACGATATACTTATAGATATTAAATTATTAATGTATTAAACTTTTATAAATTTTTTAATTAATACCTATATATATTTAGCGATTTGTAGGTACCTACAGTAAAACCAAACTTTGTTTAAATTGGCTACTACATTTGCCGTAAGTAATAGAATTTCTCTTTACTCAATTACATCTAAGCGAAATTGTTTGTTCAAGAAACTTGCAGTGCAATCTTTCAATCGCCTAAGAGCAGTTATCTGTTAGAGATATGGTATATTATAAAAATATAATACGTCGATCGAAAGCTTAATTAAATGGGATAAATCAAATGAAATTTATTATTTTTCAGGTTGTAATAGCAAACCACCGTGAGATATCCGACTACAAACAAAACATACATAGTAACTTGTCTTATGATAGAATTATAAATAACTAGCTTTTACCCGCGACTCCGTTCGCGTGAACTGTTGTCGTGTGATAGGTTGATAATACGAATAGATGGCGCTTTTCAATGTCATCCTATTCCTGTAGAATTAACAGGATTTCTATAGCCTAAGTTTCATCGATATAGGTTTAGCGGATTCACCGTGAAAGAGTATCAAATATACATCAATTATAATAAACTTTTGCATATATAATATTAGTAGGAAGTATGACAACACTGCAGATGAAAAAAACAAGATGCGATGATAACAGAAAAACAACATACTCTGAATTTCTTAAACATATCCAGCATGCATCCTCCTGCCCTTATCCCACACTAAGCGGGGTCGGCACAACATGTTATAAACATGCTGTCACATGATTTGGCTGCGTTTTTACGACCGGCCGCCTGCCTGACGTCAACTTACCATAGTCGTATTTTACGACACCTCGGTAAGAAAGAGGGTGGTCTATTCTACTAAACCGGATACCACACGGTGGGTCAACTTACCTTAGTCGCCTTTTACGACACCTCGGTAAGGAATGAGGTTGGTCTATTCTACTCAGCCGGATACCACACGGCGGGTCGACTTACCTTAGTCGCCTTTTACGACACCTCGGTAAGAAAAGAGGGTGGTACTATTCTATTCAGCCGGATACCACATTAAACATATCCAGCATAGGAATGAAACAGTGTTAATTAATTTCTCCTATACACATCTGTTATGATTTTAATCAGTTCAAAGCTACCACGTAAAATTTATAAGGAACTGTAAGATCGATATGTTTGTATCGTCCACAAGTAAACGGAACGTAATTGAGTAGCTCTTTACTCAAGAAGTTTGTTTGTTTGATCTAGGAGAGTGCAATGCATTAACTACTTGAATTATGATACTCTAACTTTGATAGAAGTATACGGTACTAAGTCATATATATTATTTTTAATGCCTAATTAAAATAATCCTAATTAAACCTTTATGATTTTAATCTTAAAACATAAGACTATCAACTATTATGTTTACCTCAATACTACTGGTTTTATAAATTATTCATAAAATTCTTAAATATGCCTGAAACGGTATAAGTTTAACAGTTTAGTTTAATAAGTTTAAAACAATTTTATCCGTTTTAACACCTTGGTTAATTGCCTCTTCAGATGACAAGAGGGCTCGCTCCTTTTTCGCACAAAGAATCAAAGCGATTCAGCGCGGAAACGCTGCCAGCATTCTTGGGACCATTCCACGTGGACATGATTTGTTTAGCCCTAGCGTGTAAGTAATTTAAGATAGATATAACTTGTATATTTTTGCTGTAAAAAAAATTATCTCTTTTTCATCTACAATATTCTTGGATAAGATGGAAAGATTTTATTTTATTTTATTTTATTAGGCCATCAACAATATATACATTATTAACATGTTGAAAAGTTACATGATACCTTAAAAATAGAACTAAATGCTATATTAATTAAAGACGGCTACAACATTTACAAAAATAACAAACATTCATACTAAGATATAAAAAAGTGACAAAAACACTGATTATGTAACTAGGCGTTAGTTAAAAGTTTTAGAAGGGATTTTTTTAACATTGTTTCGGAATCGTGCATTATATCTAACATATTACCCTTCGATAGCTTATTATATTGACGCATAAGTCTATTTAAGGGAGAGTTGTGTCCTAGATTTGTCTTTGAAGGCCATTCCGCGAACAACTTCCGTATTTGGGCACGAGGCTGTCGATTTGGTATTGCAAAGTTAATTTGCTTTAATAGGGATGGACAATCTATGACAACTCTCAGCAATTTTAACAGAAACATACCGTCTAAGAGAGATCTTCGATTCCGTAGTGATATTAAATTAAAGTGCGTCAGTCTATCGTCATAACTTTTTAGTCTTTTTGCCAACCCATATTGATATGCAAGATGCCAAAGGAATCTTTTTTGTATCGACTCAATACGTTTCGCATACACTTCATAAAAAGGATTCCAGACGACGCTGCAATATTCGACTTTGGAACGGACAAGACAATTAAAAACTACAATTTTAGTCTGTGGATTTTTAAATTCTTTAGTGTTCCGCAACACAAAACCGAGAGTTCTTAAAGAGTTTTTAACTATGTGGTCTATATGAATATTGAACCTGAGGCTGCTGTCCAAAATTACACCCAGATCACGATAAATGTGAAAATAGAATATGTCGCCAAAAAACCTACCTCCCATAGGGCTTGTACACAAAACTGCGTTACGATGTCGCATCGCAAAAACCTGCGATCTCGCACGACGCATCGCAAGAACATACGAACTGATTCGCATCGCGTATTTCTGTGATGTTACGATTTCACTAAGCGAGAGGCTACAGAGCGAACTAAACATAATGTGGTCAACAGACCACATTATGTTTAGTTCGCTCTGAGACTGCGCGTGTTCCATCGTGATTCATAACAGTAATAAATGGATGAACCCAAAATCTTCTTTGTTTTTTTCCTGTATCCCCTAACCAATAACAAAAGTGCACACTTCTTTTTACGATCCATTCCACGACCTAATTTGAAATTTTAAATTCGTTTAGTACGGTTGTCAGTCGTCGAAGGAATGGTCACTTTTGACGCCTTGCCGCACGAAATCGCATCGCAGCAATTTGTGTCGCAATTTCCTTCGCATCGCGTCAATTTTTGAGCACAAAAATCGTACAGTATTGTTTTTTTGAATAAATATTATTTTTTAACCTTTATGATTTTATTTAAGTTTATTTACTTTTTAAAAGCCAAATCTTACAATAGATATCATGAATCATAACATAATGAATTGAATTAAATTTCTTGAAATTACTTCGAAAAGGTTTTAATTGAGTTATGTAGGGAGATCGAAGTAAGGCTTTTGTCCAATTATAAAACAATTTAGACAAGATTACATTTAATACGCTTCGTTAGTATTTTATATGAATTTTTAATTGATCTTTCATTTCTTTGTACTATAAGATAAGCTTAAAAAAGTTATTTTAACTTCATTTTAACAATCTACGAATATATGTGTTTTATTCATTATGTAATTAGGTAACCATCGAGATGAAACCTGCGTGAAAAGCCACTAAGGTAGGTAAGTAGATGGTAGTTGGAATAAATCCTTTCAAATAGCACACTCTACATTTAGCATTACATATATTCTCTTTTATCGCGGATTATAGTAAACCGCCGTGTGGTATCCGCTGAGTAGAATAGACCACCCTCATTTCTTACCGAGGTGTCGTAAAAGGCGACTAAGGTAAGTTGACTCACAGTGTGGTGTCCGGTTAAGTAGAATAGACCACCCTCTTTCTTATCGAGGTGTCGTAAAATACGACTAAGATAAGTTGACGTTAAGCAGGCGGCCGGTAGTGAAAACGCAGCCAAATCATGTGACAGCATGTTTATAACATGTTGTGCCGACCCCACTTAGAGTGGGATAAGGGCAGGATGATGATCGCGGATTATAGCAAAATAATATTTTCATTACTTTTGTATTATGCAAAGTAAAGCCTGATTCTATAAATTAGTTTAGTTAGTTAAGCTGCCCGTAAGCCTCACCGAAATCGGACAAAAAGACAATGCCTTTTATATTTAAATTTGAATAAACATAACTCAAGTAAAATAGTTAATCAGCAACATAATGAATTCAAGATAACACCACATATCAATATTATTTCATTCCATCCCGAACTCTAAATTAAACCACCACGTAATGGGTTATCTTTCGTCCACCGCCTTCTCCCATATGCGACCAGTTTCCGAAATTAAAAGATTAAAGTGGACACCCTCATTTGAATATCAAATCACAGTGATATCACGTTTCTAGTGGGTCCAGGTTACACAATTAATATTTTGATTGCATATCTCAGTGACTTACGTTCAGTCACGTCTTACTTGAACTTTTTCTATTAAAGCATGAGTTTTATTCGCTTTACGTTGTATACCTCGTTTACCGCGATCTGGTATCCGGCTGAGTAGAATAGACCAATCTCATTTCTTACCGAGGTGTTGTAAAAGGCGACTAATATAAGTTGACCCACCGTGTGGTATCCGGATTAGTAGAATACATATTAAGAAAGAGGGTTGGCCTCTTTCTTACCGAGGTGTCGTAAAATACGACAGAGGTAAGTTGACGTTAGGCAGGCGGCCGGTCGTGTGACAGTATGTTTATACCATATTGTGCCGATCCCACTTAGAGTGGGATAAGGGCAGGAAGATGATGTTGTATACCTCGTTTACTTTTGTCATTTAATACAATGAATGTTCATTATTTATGAATATAGATAAATTTATCCTTTTTTGGACTTCTATCTTTACATAATGAACGTCCATGGGCAAAGGTCTTTGCCCATGTACCTTTGACGGTGGATTCCCGATTTCTTATGCGACTTAAGAAATCTAGGTCTATTGTCTATTTTTGGATTATTCGTTTAGTTGGAGAGTCCCGAAAGGAAGTAATACTGGCGGTGTCTCTGGATATTGCAAATGCCTTTAACTCCATGCCGTGGGGTGTCATCAGGGAGGCTCTAAAATATCACGGCGTCCCCGGGTACCTGCAGCAAATAGTGAATAACTACTTGTCCGATCGCACCGTAATATATCCAGCGGGTGGTACTTGGACTGAGAAGACAGTTGTACGCGGCGTTCCACAGGGGTCGGTGCTTGGACCGCTACTGTGGAATATCGGGTATGATTGGGTTCTTCGTGGAAATACATTGCAGGGTGTTAATCTCTTCTGCTATGCCGATGACACTCTAGTGACGGCCTGCGCTAAAACTCATAGGGAGGCACGTATCTAGGCAACCGCGGCAACTTCACAAACTGTGGCTCGAATTCGCCGGCTCGGATTAGAGGTCTCTATAGGAAAAACTCAGGTCCTATGCTTTCATGGTCCCCGAAAAGCGCCGCCAAGTAACTCATATCTGATGGTAGGAAGTGTCACCATTGGTATCTCAAACACAATGAAGTACTTGGGGCTACTAATAGATAGCCGGTGGACATTCGAGGCTCACTTCCGATGGCTTACTCCTAGACTGGTGGCAACTGCTGGAGCATTAAGTCGGCTCCTTCCCCGAGTGGGGGGGCCTAATGCAGGATGCCGCCGCTTATACGCGGGAGTAGTGCGGGCCATGGCCCTTTACGGTGCACCCGTTTGGGCAGGTCGTCTGAACTCTCGTTCTCTAGCTCATTTACGCAGAGCACAGAGAGTTCTGGCAATCAGAATTGTTAGGGGCTACCGCACTATCTCTTGCGAGGCGGCTTGCGTGTTGGCTGGCACCCCACCTTGGGATCTGGAGGCTGAAGGCCTGGCTGAAGCCTACCATCGTAGAGTGAATGCACATTTAGGGGACGCATATTCCTTGAGGGTATGTGGGAATGCAGATTGGCGGAGCATAGCTCAAGCAGATGTTCTGCGTAAATTGGGGAGTAGGCTGGAATCGCCCAGTGCAGGGCACTGGACAATTTCAGCTATCCAGCCAATTCTGCAGGGTTGGACGGTGAGAGGGCATGGAGTCCTTACTTTCCGCTTGACGCAGGTCCTTTCAGGGCACGGCTGCTTTGGAAGTTTCCTGTGTCGGATAGCCCAGCAAGAGCCTTCCAGTGTGTGTCATGAGTGCGGTGCTCTCAATGACACTGCTCAGCACACTCTTGCTGAATGTCCTGCATGGATGGAACAACGGACGCGACTGCTAGAGCACGTAGGACCCGATCTCTCTCTACCGGCTGTAGTAAAAGCTATGGTAGTAAACAGTAGAGCTTGGGCGGCGATGTCATACTTCTGCGAGTATCGCAGAAGGAGGCGGCAGAGAGAGTTCGGGAGGCAACCTCTTCCAACCCAATCCGTCGCAGACGAGCGGGACGAAGACGGCGTGCCCAAGACCGTCGACTACCACCCTGATGAGGACCTCCGGGCGTCGAATAGGGGGATTCGACGCTCTGGCTGGAGGGAGGTTCTTCGAGATGGCCGATGCATTATGTGTTCCCAATGCGTCGGTTTATAGTGAAAGAGTCAGTCTAGGCTCTACAAAAGTAGAAAGGGTAGGCTGCTGACGAGGGTGCAGACGTGATGCGTCCAGTATTCCTGTGCCCTCGCCACCAAGCAGCAAGGTGGAGCACCATGAGGTTTTAGCCGGTAAGAGTCCGGCATAACTGCTTTCGCCCCCCAGCGATTAGTACCCATGAAGGGTTTCCTCATGTTAAAAAAAAAAAAAGTCTATTGTCTATTAAATCTCATATATAAATCTTAGAAATAATTAAATCTGATATATAAAAGTAATTTTTATTAGCTACAACAAACAAAATGCTTATTATTTAAAATTTCTTACAAAACGGTCACCTACTAGTAGGTACATGGTCAATTACTAGTGCTCTTACCTTAAATAATGTTAAGAAACTACACTGTATACCATTAAGAATGTATTTGCCCTACCGATAAACATAAAACTCAAGTTCACATAAAAAGAGATCTATTTTTTCGAAACTGTCTGCGAGTGACATCAATGGGCGGAAAGAGAAATAAGTACAAAAGGCCCGCACTTGAGTCCCCTTTGCGATTTACAATGGTTACGTGTTTCACGTTGTTCAGACTAATTTGGAAAAACTCCAGGCAGTAAAGTTATCTGTTTACAATAATCTCCATCCATTTTTGACGCTATTGTAAGCGCACACACTATACAAGAACTCGATATAATAGAACACCACTATCCCCGCTGCGAGATACACTTCTCTTGAATAAAGAACAAAAGTGAATGTCACTGAAACGATTTATCAATAGAAAGACTCCACCGGAAACAACAACGGCACAGTGTTGCCACCATTTTAATCAAAAAGGGCGCGATACTCTTGTTTTAATGACTGTGTTGCTATAAAATACAACGCGGAAGTCATTGACGACAACATCCGGCCCTCTTGCATACGTGTTCGTCGAACACGTACTGGTCTAATTTATAAGCTGAGGAAAAGGATTTTTACAAGTAAAGTTATTTACAAAGTGAAATTGAGTCATTCAGTCGTTAATGTTCCGTCTAAATGTGAATTCATTCAGATTACTAATATCTCTATTTAAACATCAGATCAAATCGTTAGACCACAAAGGGCCGTACAACTTGCTTGTTAATCATGGTTTGGAATAGAGATGCCTAAGGCCACCCTAAACGTGTATCACCGCGTCACCATTGAAACAGTATTCACTTCGGATATCTGTTACACTTTAATCCACCCTGGTATCCTTTGTCTGAAGCGAATACATTAGACAAGATAAATGATCAGAAAAATAAACTTTGTTGTCCATACATTATCTACAAAATGAATATGAGTCATTAGGCTGTTAATGTTCCGTCTGAATGTGGAAACGAATTCAGACTATATCTAATTATGTATCCAAACATCGGATAACCAGCGTGGATGTTTTGGCTCGTCAGACCGCAAGGGTCGTACAACTTCTTCATGTATCATTCTTTAGATTAGAGATGCCTGAGGCCACTCTAAAGTGTATCACCATGTAGCCATTGCAACAGTGTTCACTTTGGATATCTGTTACAATTTAATCCACTCGGCTATCCTTCATCTAAGACAACATCCGGCCATATCGTACAACTTGTTCATGTATCATGGTTTAGAATAGAGATGCCTGAGGCCACTCTCGCGTTTTGATTGTCATTGGCGTTGTTATTTCCTCCTGAATTTAATTCTTGTTGATTTAACAGGATTTCTATAGCCTTTATGTAACCCCGCTGTATAAGGAATAATTGTGCTAAATTTCATCGATATTAGTTCAGCGGATTGGCTGTCAAAACGTAACAGACAGACAGACTTTCGCATTTATAATATTAGTAAGAATAAGGATATAAGTAATCAAGACTCAATGAATGAAATTTGTTGTAAAAATTATAGATACTTAATTGTGTTTTCTTTAATCGCATTAAAGGCATTTATAACGCAAGTTATACGTAAAAAAATTTGTGTACTTTTCTCAATATGAAAATTAATTATATCAAATCGCGCACCACTGTGCACGCAAATTATTTATAAAAGATTACACTGCTAATTGATTCACGTATTAATATACATAGATAAATTTTTCAAAGCATCTAAATTATCTTTACGTAGAAAATCTTAAATAATCCCGCATATCTCTGACGTCAAACAGCCTCAAGCTTCTAAGAGCTCTTACTTTTAAGCATGCCCAGCCAAGGCTGTGTGTAGGAAAATTAACCTAATGAGCATTTAATAAAAAAAATCACGTATACTAATAAATTCTGTAATAAATTATTTATTGTTAAACTCATAAATTATACAAAATATAACTTAAACTATGAATTCCACGCTGACATGCTTGTATCGTAGAATTCGTTCTATTACTTTAATACTTGATAGTTTTTATCGGACGTTGCGGATATGTCGAGCACCTTAACATAGAGTAAAATAGGCCAGACAAGGCAAGTTTTTTATTCAACAAATTTCTTTTCAATTCTTAAATAACTATTTACATATTAACATATTTACCACATATTTTTAATACATACTAAATATTTATATATATATATATATATATATATATATATATATATATATATATATATATATAAATATTTAGTATGTATTAAATATATATATATATATATATATATATATATATATATATATATATATATATATTATAAATATAAACTAACAAAATAAAAAACACTTTTATATAAATATTACTTCAGTAATACGATAGGATTTTTGGTTTGATAATTTTTATTATTAACTTAAACAACCTTAACGGAGTTTGATGGTGTTAAGCAATTTTTAATTGTATTGAATATATGTAATTTATTTACTTTATATACATATATAATATTCATTATTTTATTTATTTACTAAATTAGATATTTCTAAATTTGATAATGGCGATAAAAATTCATTGATTTAATTTATATCTTTAATCTTACACTACTGTCTATTAAAAAATAGCATTAAAAGTTGATAAAATTTAAAACAATATTAATATTTAAACAATATGACAAAAAACATTAAATCATTTAGAATACACCTTCTGTGGGCTATTTGCGACAGGATATCCTTAGCGTGTCAAAAAAGTTTGGCACCGGAAATGATTTGGTTTGACCGGCGATCTTGATAGGCAAAACAAATATTTTAATGCAAACAGAATACTCGGATATTTTACGAATACAGAAATTATGAAAATAATATTTGATACTTCTTAAAATGATAATGATCAGATTATATAAAATTAAATTGAAAATGTAGTTTATTGAAATAGTCTTTTACATTTTTTTTATGGTATAGGATGCAAACGAGCATGCGGTTTACCTTAAAGTAATCACTGCCGCCCACGACCTCTCGAAGAGCGAGTGCGTTGCCGTCCTTTAAAAAAGTGGAAAACACGTTTTTTGAAGGTATCCATGTCGTACCGATCCGGAAACACTGCCAAAGGAAGATCGTTCCATAAAATGGTGGTGCGCGGAATAAAATTATTTGAAAAACGCACTGTAGTGGATCGCCAAGCATCCAGATGGTGAGGATGATATTTTAACCTGTAACATACAGTGCGGTTATGGAATTTAGCGTCAGGAATCAGGTCATGTAGTTCAAAGGAACACTCCGTGAAAGATGCGGTAGAAAATGCATAGTGATGATACGTTTCTATGCATCGGCAAAGAGTCCAGTTGTTTTCAAATCGCCTTATCCCAAATAATACGAGCTGCTCTGCGGTGTATGCGATCGAATGGCTTAAGTTGGTATTGGGTAGCACCAGCCCAGAGATGAGAACAGTACTCCATATGTGGCCGGACTTGTGCTTTATACAGCGCTAGTCTATGGACCGGCTTGAAGTACTGTCTGGCTCTATTGATAACACAATTTTTTAGAGGCCAACTTAGCCTTCCTTCCCAGGTGAACGCGATACTTGCAGCTATTGGAGATATCGAGACCAAGTATTTCGATACTACTCGGATCACTTAAGAGGGCATTCATGTTCTTACATGTTCTTACATGTTCTTACATGTTCCTACATGTTCTTACATGAAGTCTTATCATTGTCTATTCTACTCAGCCGGTAACTTACTAATTACCACTAACTATTGTTATGAGGCTAAACATCTAACTATTCAATATATGCAGTATTATATTATCTATTTCATAGCGCCTTAGAGTCACATTAATTTTATCATTATTCCTGTTATATAAAAGTTTAAATACATTGCAACGACTTACCATTTTGTTACAATAACGTGTTCAAGTTACAATAACGTAATATAACATAAGTGATGTTTTAAATAAACAGCTCCAGCAATATTGACAATTCTACTATTAACTTTTAAAATATTACGCACGCGGCAAAATTTAAAGCATTCCTTGCGTGCACTGAGTAAACGGTGATAGTTATTCAAAAATCAAATACAACAAAATTGTTCCTCTTTAATAGTTCTAAATAAAAATCCGCAACAGCATTTGATATCTTTTAAGGTTAACCCACTTTAACCATTTATATGGTTATCAAAAGACTATATTATGATTTTAATCTTTATACGCGGGCGGAGCCGCCAGGATTTCTAGTATTTTATAAAGAAGCGGCACCGTTGGCAAAAGTTAAAAAGCGCTCACAATGTTTTTAAAAGGCCTTCGTAAATATTAAAAGCACTTATTGCTTTTTTTGTTTGTGTTTACGTAGAACAAAACTGTGCGGGAATAAAGCCGCGAGTATACAAAACTGAGCGGAAATAAAGCCGCGAGTATAATAAAAAGACATTAAATAAAAGTAATATATTCTACATCCATAACTTTATTCCCTTGGACTATATCTAAGAGTTAATTATATATAATTAAGAGTAATTCTCAAAGGGATTTTAGAACACTTAGCCACAAGTCTGTATCCAGTGTAAGCCAATCTACTAAACCTACACCTTTGGTCCATTTTGCCACTTTAGTTTCACAGCTTATTGTACGATAGGTTTTACTTTATTTTACATCCTATTCCTGCAGAATTAACAGGATTTCTATCGGTGTATTATGAATAATTACGCTAAATCTCATCGATGTTGGTTCAGCGGATTCACTGTGAAAGAGTAACAAAAATACATCCATACTCACTGTTCGACTTACATTTAACATTTCTATGTCATATTAGTCGCAATAAACCAGTTGCAGTAAACAGACGTTTTATTATTTTTCTCAAAGAATTTTAAAAGTATACAGTCCATTATAGTGTTTATTACTATCATAATTTGGTCCAAAATCGAGCCGCATACTTCGGTGCATTTTACTTGCCCGGCCGGCCGACAAGCGATAAGCGAACGTTTTTTCTATATGAAGATCGTTAGTGCGTATAACTTCATAGCGTCAACGAGGGAACTTTGCTTGTAAAAATTGTAATCAAGATGGCGTCGATCGACAAATTATTGGAAAGAAGTGATAATATCTTTGAATTAATAGAAAAAGCACGTGTTAATCATAAGAAATGTCCAAAAGCACGATTGACTATCGGATATTTAAATACGAAAATAAAGTTTATAGAAGAGTATTGGGATTCCTTTCGTGAAATACACAACGAAATTATAACCATTACTACAAAGGAACAAAGAATGAAATTATCGTATTTCAAGGACGACAGACACAGCCAATTTGAAGAATTATTCTTGGAATTGAGAGGCGAATTAGTAGACATTTCGGAAAACATCAAATGTGGAAAAGGCTCTAACAGAGATGAGAACAGTTCAACCAACGCTGAAGTTTATTTACCGAAGATCAACTTGCCCACTTTCTCGGGTGCATATGAGGAGTGGCAGGCTTTCGAGGACGTGTTTGTGTCATTAATACGCAGGAATACAAACCTTAGTGATGTGCAAAAATTACACTATTTAAAATCATGTGTTTCAGGTGAAGCAAAAAATACTATAAAAAACTATCAAGTTGTGGAGAAAAACTATAGCATAGCGTGGGATACTTTGAAAAATAGATATTCGCATAAGAGACTCATAGTGGATGCAATTTTAAAAAGGTTATTTTGTATTAAGAAAATTAACACACAGTCAGCAGGTCAGTTGAAACTTTTAATAGATAATGTGCAGGAATGTTTAAGTAGTTTACAAGCTTTAGACATATGTATTAGTACTTGGGATCCTTTGTTAGTGTTTTTAATGACTCAAAAGTTAGATTCTGAGACTCATAAAGAGTGGGAAAAGTTTGTAAGTAATGAATATAAAACTAATTTGCCTTCATTTAAAAGTTTAATTGAATTTATTGAAGCTAATATTCAAACTTTAGTATTAATAGCACAACCTACCTGCTCTCGTACAACAAGGGAACTTTCTTTTCATGCTAATGCGATACAGAATATGTCATGTAGTTTTTGTACTCAAAATCATTTTTTATTTAACTGTAAGGGTTTCAGTAAGTTGGATCCTATTAAAAGAAGAGAGTTTGTTAGTGAAAATCATTTGTGTTACAACTGTTTATCATCCAATCATTCTGTCTTTAATTGTAAACAAAAGGTTTCATGTAGATTGTGTCATAGACGTCATCACTCACTTTTACATCAGAATAATTATTGTGGAGAGAGTAAAAGAGGAGAGACCGGGTCACAGGTGGAGAATAATTCAACCGGGCTGTCTTCTTTACATACAAATGTAGAAGGTGAGAATAATGTTTCAGCACATATTTCAGTAGCCTCGCACTCTGCAGTGGGTTACAAAGGGGCACTGTTAGCAACTGCACTGGTTTGGGTAAAGGGTTATTCAGGACATAAAACAATTCTAAGGGCATTAATAGATCCTGGTTCACAGGCATCGTTTATTAGTGAAAGAGCAGTTCAATCATTGCGACTCAAAAAAACTGCAATTAATGGGACGGTGACAGGTGTAGGGTCAACAAAAACAACAGTCAGTCATGTGGTACAGTTGGAGGTTTTGTCTCGGTATGATTTGGAATTCAGCCTTCCTGTACATGCTTATGTTTTATCATCACATGTGACGACTAAGTTACCGTGCAAATCAATCAAGCCAAGCTCTTATTGGTCACATTTGGAGGGTCTCAACTTGGCTGATCCACAATATTTTAGTGCGAACAAAATTGATATTCTTCTCGGTGTTGAAGTATACACAGATATTTTAAAGAATAATTTTATCAAAGGGCAACCAGGTTCACCATCGGCACAGGAAACCAGCCTGGGTTGGATTTTGTTTGGAAACATCAGTGAGGACTCACTGAACAGTACAATCTTGGTCATGCATCATAAATTAGAGATTGATATTGAGAACATGTTAAGAAACTTATGGTGCATAGAAGAGACAAGAAAAAGAGAGTTAATAGCAGAAGAGAGCAAGTGTGAAGAGATTTATTCAAAAAATTATTCAAGACAAATAGATGGAAGATATATAGTTAAATTACCTTTACGAGATTCAATGGAAGAAATTGGTGAAACAAGAGATATAGCACTTAAGAGGTTACAGATGTTAGAGAAGAGATTAGAGAAAAAACCTGATCTTAAAAGTGACTATGTGAAGGTTATTGAGGAGTATACACAGTTAAACCATATGGAAAGAGTTCCAGAAGAAGAAAGAAGTAAAAGGGGTATATACCTACCTCATCATGCAGTATTTAAAGAAGAAAGCAGCACAACCAAGATGAGGGTTGTATTTGACTCTTCATGTAGAAGCTCAAATGGAAAGTCTGAATGATTTGCTTATGACAGGTCCACAGCTGCAAGAAGATCTTAGAAATTTAGTAATGCGATGGCGCTTAAAACCGTTCTGTTTTGTAGCAGATATACAAAAAATGTATAGAATGATATTGGTGAAGAAAGATGATGCGGATTTGCAGAGAATTCTATGGAGAGCCAATGTGAATGAAGAAGTGGAAGAATACCGTTTATTGAGAGTCACATTTGGAACGGCTTCAGCACCATATTTGGCTGTCAAGACTTTGATGCAACTCGCAGAAGATGAAGGAAAGGATTACTCGGAAGCAGTAAGAGTCATAAAGGAAGATTTTTACGTAGATGATTGTTTAAGTGGTTGTTTCTCAGTTGAAGAAGCTATTGAATTAACCAAAAAAATTACAAACATATTAAATAAGGGTGGTTTCACACTTCAGAAATGGGCTTCAAATAATGAAGAATTATTGAACATGATAAAGTCAAGGGAAGACGGAAGAAAATCTGAAGTAAATAATTGTACTATCAAGACTTTAGGTTTAACTTGGAATATGCTAACAGATTCATTTCAATATCACCTGAAATTGCCGCAACTACCAGAATTAATTACCAAAAGGAATATTCTAGCAGACATACAGCGCTTATTTGATCCTCTTGGATGGTTAGGAGCAGCAATTATTTCAGCTAAAATTCTCATTCAGAAACTTTGGATGGAACGATTGGACTGGGATGAGTATGTTGGAGATGAAATCAAGGAAGAATGGATACGAATAAGAAATAGTTTTGGCTACTTAAATACGGTTCAAGTAAAGAGATGGATTACTACAGAAAGAAAGCAGCTGGATAATATTAGTCTTCATGGATTTTGTGACGCTTCCAATAAAGCTTACTGTGCTGTAGTGTATTAAAGAGTAGAAACTGAAGGTGGGAAAATTAACACGGGAATCATAGCATCTAAAACAAGAGTTGCACCAGTAAGACCAATGTCTATGCCTAGACTTGAGCTTTGCGGTGCAGTACTATTAGCGAGACTATTAACTCAAGTGAGAGAAGCGATGAGAATACCACTTGAGAAATGTTTTGCATGGACTGATTCGTCAGAGTCTGAGTCGTTCTGTCATGGCTTTGTGGTGATCCTCAAAGATGGAAAGTATTTGTAAGTAACCGTGTTGTTGAAATATTGGATAACTTAAACAATTCCCAGTGGTTTCATGTTCAGTCAAAAGAAAACCCAGCTGATGTTGGATCTCGAGGACTTGATTTGGCTGAATTAATTAACAATAAATTATGGTGGGAAGGGCCAGATTGGCTAAGTGAGAAAAGAATACATTTTGAAAGATTAAATATAATACCGACAAATTTTGAAGTAAAGAAAATACAAGTAAATTTAAAAATTAAACAAGAGAATAATACATTAAAATTTGAAAATTTTATTTCATTAGAAAAACTATTAAAAACTATTGTTTACTGTAGAAGATTTTTAAATTACAAAAGAAAGCATAATGAGATTGATAAAAGTGTAACAGTTGAAGAATTAGAAGAATCATTAAAAATATGTATTGGCATAACACAGAAAATGAATTTTAGTGAAGAAATAGATAGACTAGAAATTAAGAAATATATGAAGAAAGGAAGCAAATTAAAATCATTGAATCCTTACTTGGATGACCGCAACATCCTCAGGGTGGGCGGCAGATTGCGAAATTCTAATTTAATGGATGGTGCTAAACATCCCATTATTCTTGATAGCAAATGTCATTTAGCGTATCTTATAGTAGGAGATGCTCACAAGAGAACGCTACATGGTGGAATCCAACTAATGCTTTGCTACATTAAATCTAAGTACTGGATTATTGGAGTGAAAAACTTGGTAAAAACATATTTACGGAAGTGTATAGTGTGTGCACGACACAGGGCATCAATCAGGACACAGATCATGGGGGATTTGCCGGAAGTTCGTACTACACCAGCACGGGCATTTCTCCACAGCGGAGTTGACTTTGCCGGTCCTTTGCAAGTTTTAATGTCAAGGGGAAGAGGAGCAAAGTCAAATAAGGCTTATATTGCGATTTTCATTTGCGTGGCTACGAAGGCCATACATTTAGAATTGGTAGGTGACTTATCATCTGAATCCTTTATTGGAGCTTTTCACAGATTTGTTGCACGCAGAGGAAAATGCACTCACATATGGAGTGATCAAGGGCGTAATTTTATTGGAGCAAATAAGCAGCTCAAAGAAGCATTTATGGAAGCTAAACTTGAATTGCCAGCTCATTTAAAAGAAATGTTGGCATTTGAAGGTACACAGTGGCACTTTATCCCACCCTACAGTCCGAATTTTGGCGGGTTATGGGAGGCTGGAGTCAAGTCAGTTAAACATCATTTGCGACGCATTTTCACGGCTAGACTTACTTTTGAAGAAATGGCTACAACACTTTGTCAAATAGAGGCATGTTTGAACTCCAGACCGTTAACACCAATTGATACCACAGATTCTGATTTTAAAATTTTAACACCGGGTCACTTTTTGATTGGGGAAGCACCTGTTACTGTACCGAGTCCAGATTTGAGTAATATCAATGTAGGTAATTTAAGTCGATGGTGATTTGTACAAAGGCTAGTTAGGGACTTTTGGCATCAGTGGCAAACTGAGTATTTATCTCGATTACAAGAGCGTCCTAAGTGGCTTAAACGTGTTAAAGAGTTTGAAATAGGTGATATAGTGTTGTTGAAAGATGAACACTTGCCTCCTGGTAAGTGGTCACTTGGACGGATAGTTGCAAAACATCCTGGGTCTGATAATGTTACTAGAGTCTATAGTGTTAAGTGTGCTAGTGATATAATTCAACGTTCTGTATCTAAACTTTGTTATTTACCTATAGAAACTAATTAGAAATAATTATATTAAATTTTGGTACATTTTACTGCAACATGTAATTGGTAATTGTATTATGTATTTTTATTTGTATATCAACTAGAAAATGTTATCAAAATATTCTGCGTTATTGGTATTTGTTATTAAGTAAGTTATTACAATTACTGATTTTTAAAGGGAATGTAAACTCATGTAAGTTATTGCTTATAAAATGTTAATTAAATTTCAATATCAAAGATCTCATAAAGTATGTTTTTAAGAAATTGACTATAGCAATTTCATATGCAAAATTAAATGTTCTATTGTTAATCTATATAGTTACAAAAGCAATTCAAATGTTTACTTGGTTATATAGTTACAAAAGCAATTCAAATGTTTACTTGGTTATAATATGTAATTTTAGTATTTTTTGTTATTTAAGTGATTTCAATATTTTTTGTTAATTTTGGGATTTTGGTATTTTTGTTTTTGGCTATGTAAAGGACCATAGTCCTTTGGTGGGCGGTATGTTCGACTTACATTTAACATTTCTATGTCATATTAGTCGCAATAAACCAGTTGCAGTAAACAGACGTTTTATTATTTTTCTCAAAGAATTTTAAAAGTATACAGTCCATTATAGTGTTTATTACTATCACTCACAAACTTTCACATTTATTATATTAGGAAGTTAGGAAACTAGTAAGAAATATCATTTTCTTAACGACCTTCGAATATCCAGTACAATTTTCGTAAACAAGGCAAGGGCATTAATCTTAGTGAGCTCTGCCTATAAATAATAAGGGTTGAATTTATGAACGAATAACCTATTGGCTGGTGGCTGATTTATTTGCATCGCCATTTTGCAAGTATTAACGGGGCAGATTGTGGCCGTGATTGATGTTGACATTTGTAGTGAGGGCCGGGTTGATTACGAGTGATTGCTTGTATTACAGGAAACCTATCGATGCTTCTCGATACAGAACTGTTTATTGATCACTGGCGGCCTGCTCCGGCTTCGCTCGGGTATAAAATATATAGCCCATGTCACTCAGTGAAAAAAATGATTAAAATCGATTCAGTACTTTTGATTTATACTGCCCGTGGCCCGCACGCGCTAAATTTGGATATTGTGGATCATCCATAAGAGATAGACATACACCATCGCGGAGTTTTCTGTCGACCTTTTCAAGGTGTACACATAGTACATTATTTTGATAAATCTCGCAGGGTTCAGCCTGCGTTTGCAATGTAAGCGGAAAAAAATGTAATTATTTACACATCACATTAGAAACCCCAAAAATGAGAGTATTTCTCTACAAATATGTTGCGGAGTTTTAAAGATTTAAGCATACATAGAGATATAGGGACATAGGGACAGACACAGAAAGCGAATTTATTGTATACTCTGTAGTGATAACGCAATACATAGGCGGGATGACCTTATAAAGAAAGCACGACGTGGAGGCGTCGAGCGTTCTAATCAAAACATGCCGCTATGACTTCCTAATAAAAATTACTTGAAAACAAATATTCGGATTTTAAATTACTAGTAGTACCTGCAATTTCGTTCACCCAACTAACCAAGTATTTCATTACCTTCAATAGATAAAAAATAATAAATATATGGGACAATTATACATACGGTCGTCCGTCACCAAAGTAAATTAATAATTGTGTTATAAGTGATAGACGACTGGTTCATATGTACATATATAATTTTGAATCTTTTACCAATTCCAACGATTTTCCTGAAATTTAGCATGCAGGAGGTTTTGGAGGAGAAATATCGATCTAGCTAGGTTTTATTCAAAAAATAAATCGTTTTATCCCTATTTTTGGGCATTAAAAAATACTAAAATTTATATTGAATATATAAAACACTCATTTTGCCGTAAATTGTAAAAGCAGCGTAGCTTATTCGGGAAACGGTTGGTCTCGTGAATGAAAATACCTACGACCGAGTCCCACCTAACCAATTATTTTTTTCTTTTTTTATTTGTATAAAATTACCAAGTAGGGCTCGATCAGCCGGGTACTAAATACTTAAATACTAAATAATTAAATAATAAATATATACACACAGGCTCAAAAAAACTTAGAAATAGTATTTAAAGAATGTTGCTCCTTAGAGGGAATTTAATCCACGGCCCGCGAAATTGAAGGCAAGGTCACTGCCACCTGCGCCAACACGCCATTCAATACAATGTCTACTCAGCTGATTTTTTTATATTTTGTATGTTACCCCGGTATATAAGCTTTAATTGTACTAAATTTCATCATAATATTAATTATAGTTTGATAATAGATGGCGCTTTTCAAAGTTATCCTGTTAATTCTACAGGATTTATATTGCAGGATTTATGTTTTCCCGATATATAAGGAATAATTGTGACTAATTTCATCACAATTAATCCATTGGATAAGCCGTGAAAGCGTAATAGACTGAATTAGACATTTGTAATTGTAAATTAATATGGATTATGGATAATAAACTTGGTTGGGACCACGAAAATATTATAACATAAGGAAGGTCTTAAGGGAAAAATATTATGTACTAAATAAATCTCAGTTTATTTTTACCGTGCAAGACAAGAAAATCCGAGCCCATAAGAAGTCATTACCACAAGACATGTTCCATTTTTCACAATTTTTGCAGATCATCCTCATTCGTAATAAACATGTCAGGATAAACTGTTGTTGGCTTAAGTCATGAGCGAAGAGAAATAGAAAAGTTATGGTAACTTACTCGTATATTGTTACAGAGTGGGTGACTGATTCAAAAGATATATTTGCTGTTTTCTAGACCTAGCATCTAAACATCATCTTCCTGCCCTTATCCTACTAAGTGGGGTCAGTGCAACATTTTATAAGGAGGATAATTTTATTAGGATCCGGGTGACTAGAATAGACTTACCTCATTTCTTACCGATGTGTCGTAAAAGGCGACTAAGGTAAGTCAATCCACCGTGTGGTATCTGGTTAAATAGAATAGACCACCCTCTTTCTTACCAAGGTATCATAAAATACGAGTCAGATAAGTTGACATCATGCAGGTGGCCGGTCGTAAAATGCGTAGCCAAAACATGTGAAAGCGTGTTTATGATATGTTGTATTGATCCCACTCTATGTCATAGGAGGATGATTAATGTTCAGTACCCATCGATTGAATGGGAAACAAAAGGAAAGAAAAACGCGCTAAGCATCCGCCATAACCATTTTAGCGTCTCCCTTGGCATAATATTCATCAGGAGTCAAAGCTCAAACGTTCCATGATAAATAAAAAATGAATATAAATTATGAATACAGGCAAAGTGTAGAATTTGCTCCCGGCATATATTTTTCTGACGCGTACACTCTGATTACTTTGGCAGAGATTTTAAATTAAAAAAAAATGAAATGCTCACTAAGCTTAGTGCCTCGTTAAGCTACTCGTTCATTATAAATATAACGAGGATTCACCTGTCCTTTAATACAGTATACAATCATTTCTAAGCCGCTAACATCCATCATGAATGGGGGTGTCGTGTTAAGTCCCACAGGATTAACGTGTAGGCTTGAAATGTACTGAGTCACGTGTGCTACAAGATAGGAGCGAAGAGCGATTTATGTTAATTTTCTGGTACTAATTTCTATAAAAAATTAAGTTATTCATCAATATTTATAATTTGCTTCACAGTATATTTTAAGCAATTTATTTTATGTATACTATAAAAATATAAAGAATTATAAAACGATAGGTGATGTATACAACAGACAAAGCAGGTACCGACATAAGCTTGCGACTCCTACTTTGCGCCTTGCAAAAGTGCGTAAGTCGTTTGTGGTTTTTAGTATAAGATTCTATATTAAAATTCCGCAATCAATTTCAGCTTTGCCATTACAGCAGTTTTAAAACACTGTTAAGAAGAGGCTGATACAGAAAGCCTACTATACTCTTGAAGATTATTTAGAAGATAAGAATGTGTGGAGCTCTCTTAGAACCTGTACAAGACAGTAACGTCAATACAAAAGTAATATAAAATAATTTTATTATTACTTTTGTATTATTATTAATTTTATTATTATGGATCTCCGCAAAGTAACGCCTAATTCTATAAATTAGTAACGACAATGTAAATAGTATTAAGAATTATATTTTTAAAAGAGCAACCGCCGAGTTTCTTGTTGCCTCTTCTGGGTAGGAACAGCTTCCCGAACCAGCAGTAGAGTTGACAATTCAAAAGCACTTGTTTACAAGTTCATTTGAAAAAAGAATATTTTGAATTTGAAAAATTTTTGAATAACTCTAGTTTAATGACGTCACATTTTGCATGTTATGTAACTGTCTTTCATTTACTTGTTCTTTAGAAGCAGCATAGTTGTATTTTGAATTCTGTTGATTATTTTAACAGACTGTTATTTTGGGAAATTGCTTTCTTTAAGGTATTTACCCGTTACACTTGTTCCGCCTGGTTTTTGATTTTTGAAGTAGCTTTTTCATCTAGTGGAACACGTGGAATAACGTTCTTCGGTAACGAGTCGTCATTCTATTCCAACATGCTATTCCATTTCAACATGCTATTCCATTCCGACACCCAATTCTACTCCAAAACACAATTCCATTTCAACACATCAAGAGATCAATGTCCCTTAATTTTTTAATTGTGATCATCGCCACGGTTAATTTATACTTAGTAATAGAAATGTAAATAACACTTCGATATAGTAGAAAACTAAATTCGTAAAATAATAAAACTCATCAAAACCAACTTCATGATAATAAAAGTTTTAATTTCCAACTTCGAATGTATTCAGTACGGAACATATCAAGTGTTTCAAAGTTGCTCGTTGTAGTAGTTTACGCTTCAATTTACATAAATTTTTTCTTACCAGTATTAAGTATAGTCAGAGTAAATTTGCGGACGTGAAGAAGTGACAAACGACCTTAAAAGTTTTGCAGGAAGCTTATGGACACAAACGGCAAAATGTATTTATTTATTCGGATTTCCAACAACACTACATATTAAATAGTCCAACAAATCATCATCATCTTCCTGCCCTTATCCCACTCTAAGTGGGGTTGGCACAAAATGTTATAAACATGTTGTCACATGATTTGGCTATGTATTTTACGACCGGCCGCCTGCCTGACATCAACTTACCTTTGTCGTATTTAACGACACCTCGGTAAGAAAGAGTGTGGTCTATTCTACTTAACCGGATACCACACGGTGGGTCAACTTACGTTAGTCGCCTTTTACGACACCTCGGTAAGAAATGAGGGTGGTACTATTCTACTCAGCCGGATACCACACGGTAGGTCGACTTACCTTAGTCACCTTTTACGACACCTCGGTAAGAAATGAGGTTGGTACTATTCTATTCCGCCGGATACCACACGGCGTAGTCCAACAAATCATATCTTTAATATTTAAAAAGTCAATCTTGTATCTATATATATTTATATTTTCTAAATCTCCGAAACGATTTACATTTAACGAAATTTGAAATTAAGCATGTAGGTTTTGGAGGGGGAAAATGGATCTAGCTAGATGTCATTTAAACAAAATGTTGTTTTATAACTGTTTTCAGGCATTAAAAAGAATGCTACAATGTAGTATTTAATGCATATGATACATGTGCAATCAAAAGCAAAGCTGTGACAGCTTAATAGTTATGGGCGGACAAAAGTTCAAAACCTGTGGTCGATTCCCACATGTTACCCGGCGCTTTCTTACTTGCTTTTTTTATATGCTTAAAAAAATTACCAAGCAAAGGCCACCCAGGTACTATATTTTTAAATTAGTTACGTAGTACCAACTATTTTTAAATTTAAAATATCGTGAGTAGTATTCATAGTTTATGTATAGAAACCGACTATACTCACGTCTTACTGTATCGGGTTAGCCGTTACATTAACTAGTATCAACTATATTAAATAATTAATTTTAAATAAATAGTCAATTAATGACTGAAAATACTGTTTTTAGTTTGGCCGTGTGGTATCCGGCTGAATAGTACCAACGTCATTTCTTACCGAGGTGTCGTAAAAGGCGACTAAGGTAAGTTGACGTCAGGCAGGCGGCCGGTCTTTAAAACGCAGTCAAATTATGTGACAGCATGTTTATAACATGTTGTCGGCCCCACTTAGAGTGGGATAAGGGCAGGAGGATAATGATTTAGTTCAATAGAACGATAGAACAGCCGTTCTTATGTTACGTTTATGTTACGTTTTTACTCTAGGGATGAAATAAAAAGGGTTTTAGAATCCCAATTTGTATCTATTTCGGAGAAAAGATCTTGGATTGACTTTATTCCCAGTTGAGTTTCCCTAACTGAGATACTTGGACAACTGTTATATCAATATTATATTTTTAACTTTGCCATTACAGCAGTTTAAAAACACTATTAAGGAAAGGCTGATACAGAAAGCCTACTATACTGTTAAGGTTTTTTTAGAAGATAAAATGCGTGGATACAGATATTATTCGACCCTGTACAAGATAGAAACGATTATGTGTAAATAGCATTAAGAATTGTATTTTTTTAAAAAGAGCAACCGCCGAGTTTGTTGCTGGCTCTTCACGATAGGAACAGCTTTCCAAACCAGCAGTAGAGTTGACGATTCAAAAGCACTTGATTACAAGTTTATTTGAATAAAGAATATTTTGAATTTGAATTTGAATCGAATATTATAAAGGTTTGTGTGTATATGTGCGTTTGCGCCACTTTAGCGTCCCAACTGCTTAACTGACGCTTAAGAACTTTCTCGTATAGGTTAGCTTTAAATATTGAAAAATTAACTAAATGTGAACTAAATTAAAACTAAATATAACTTACAGATCTTCATCATCCTGCCCTTATCCCACTCTAAGTGGGTTCGGCACAACATATTATAAACATGTTGTCACATGATTTGGCTGCGTTTTTATGACCGGCTGCCTGCTTGACGTTCACTTACCGTAGTCGTATTTTACGACGCCTTGGTAAGAAGGAGGGTGGTCTATTCTACTAAACTGGATACCACACGGTGGATCAACTTTCTTTAGTCATCTTTTACGATACCTCGGTAAGAAATGAGGGTGGTGTATTCTACTGCCGGTCACAACACAGCGGATCGTCTTAGTCGCCATTTGTGACACTTCGGTAGAAAATGAGGTCGAGCTATTCTACACATCGGATATCACACGACATGTGAAAATATTATTTAATAAAACTAAATCTTTAAATATTCATACCATGTTACAATATAAATTTAAGACGGTTGCTAAAACATTTTACCCTGCATGTTTTCCAGAAACCCTTAGTTAAGTAGTAAAGAATACGTCTTTTTATTTTCTTTTCAAGTAACAGTTTTAACGTAACAAAAGTTAAAAGTTCCTAAGAAAGGACTAACTATGTTTGTAACATAAGATTGCAAGTTTCAACTTTAACCAGAAAATACGTGACGCAAAGTTGTAACGCAAAGTAAACGACAAACTAAGTAAATCCAAGCTATCACGTCACAAGCTCGTTTACCTAATTAGTAGCTAAACTAATTGTGAAGATTTAACGCATCCTCAAGATGTGAAGTCTGTAATCCTTAACATATAAGAGAAAGGATTGCACAGAGTAAGTTTAGTAACAGATATGCCCAAATTAAGTTTAAAGATAATGTGTTACATTTTACAATTATTTTTTTTATATAACAGACTCGTTAACTTGATTAATCTGAATATTTTAATTTTATCTATATACTAGTTGTTTTGCCATATAGATGACTAGCAATCGCCAGCGGCTACGCCCGCGTGGAAATATTAAAACCGTAATATAGTATTTTGATAACCATAAAATGGTTAAAGTGGGTAAATCGTAAAATCTAGACACATGCTGTCGCGGAATTTTAATTAGAACTTTTAGAGGGAAACAATTTTGTGATACATGATTTTTTGATAACTTTCACCCTTTACATAGCGCACGCGAGGAAAGCTTTAAATTTTTCCGTTTTTTAATACTGCTCCTCTCCTATTCATCTTAGCGTGATGTAATAGTCTATATCCTTCCTCGATAAATGAACTATCTTACACTCAATGAATTTTCAAAACGGTTCAGTAGTTCCTGAGATTAGCGCGTTCAAACCAAAAAAACTCTTCAGGTTTATATTATATTAGTATAGAAATCTCTTATAATAAACACACGATAACTAATTTAATGTTCAAAATTTCAATTCAGGAAAAAATTGTGACACTGATTTCTATGCGGGCAAAGCTGATGGCACAGGTAGTCATAAATATTATGATGATATATTATAAATACAAGTATTTATAAGCTATCAATATATGTATGATAATAAATATAAAACATAAAGTATTCTCTGGTATCCCATTAGTCTGTATGTTTACGTCACATAAATTGTTTCAGAGCCGACTTTCATTAAGGCGAACCTTACGCAACTTTAAGGGTTTTACTAATTAGCAGGTAACTTTATACTTTACTAAGTAAATCCAAAAACGATGTGTTAGCAAATTTGAAGTAATTTAATAAATAGTTTTTCTGATTCAACAATAAGTTAACTTTTGTTATGGAAGCAGATAAAAACGAGAAGTTACCTTAATCTATATTAATATATAAAGCAGAAGAGTTTGTTTGTTTAATTTTTTGAATGCGCTAATCTCAGCAACGACTAGACCGATTTGAACAATTGTTTGAGTTTAAGATAGTCCATTTACTATATGTATTATTGATATACAATCTCTCCATATCAATGTCCATTTTTAAAAAAAGGCTATATAACATCACGCTAAGATGAATAGAAGAGGAGCGGCAAAAAAATATTGCGAAAACAGCGATATTTAAAGCTTTCCTTGCGTTCGCTAAGTAAACGGTGAAAGTTATTTAAAAATCTCTTATAGTTAACTCACGATAACTATTTTTATATTCAAAATTTGCGAAGCTTTTGGCACAGCTAGTTTGCTATAACTATTCCAAAAGTTTTATTTTTGTGCGTTTAATGTTATAATAATATTCTTGTACTAGTTAAAGAAACAAAAGTAAAAAATTACTGAATATGTTTCCATGGTGTATTTATTATATATAAGTAAAATAAACCACGTAAAATAAGCTGTGGTAGCCCGCCGTGCGACTCTTTCGAAAAGGTCACGTGTTCAAACCCGGGCAGACACCAATGAGTTTTTCTGTTAAAACTTATGTGTCTAATTGATAACTGCAATTTATCACACGCTTTTCGGTGAAGGAAGACATCGTGAGAAAACCTGCATATCTAGAGAATTCTGAAGATATGTGCAACCTACCAATCCGCATTGGAGCAGCATAGCTCTTAGCTCCAATCCTTCTCTCCAAAAATGGAAAGAAGAGGCCTATTCCCAGCAGTGGGAGAGTAACAGGCCGCTACTTACCTACTTAAAATAAACCACACAGAGTTATACCTAACCACTACCACTGATACCTAATGTAGTATGCCAAGAGTAGCATAATTTATGACACTAATAGACGACTATGCTCTATGCTATGTAATTTAGAATAGTCTTCGACAATCGTTATGTTGGCCTGAAAACAAATTCAAAACATACCACTGACATTTGGCAAAGCCATTTCACAAATAGTTATACAGCTCGGTTCTGTACATGAGATAATCTTGTTTCGGCCTGATTTTTGAACGGCAGTTACTGTGGCTACAGTTTGCTTTATATGACTAAAGTTTAATTAGAACTGTAACTAACTTAATAATTATGTTATGGGTGACGGACAACTGGTAAATATATACAAATATAATTTTAAATACATACCTTAATACAAATATATACCCAGACTAGAAGAACCAACAAATTGTAATCAAAAAATATTGACCATCGGTGGGAATCAAACCCGCGACCTCTGGAGCTGAAGGGTCACTACCTTGCGCGAACTGCGCACGATGCTGCGATTTAAATCGACAAGGTTCTATAATTAAAACAAAAGAAAACCCTGAGTATGTTTCTACTCTGTAATCATGGTCTACAGAATCTCTCTAAAGCCCACCTTTCCGTATATACATTGCATTAGGGATATGGAAGTGCCAATTAGGATGGTAAAACTCTCCACAAAGTACTTAAGCCAAAAAAGAATAAAAAATCGTCAACTTTACAGACATTACAAGTCATATCACGAAAATCGTAAAATTACGTTATTATCAGTTTAATTAAAGGAAACTTATCAAGTTAATGATCGTCAAATTTATTGCGTTCGTTTCAGAAGAGTTTCCTCTCAAGTTAACATTGAATTTAAAAGTTGAAGTTTATTACTCTCTTGAGATTACGACAAAGCTATCGACTGCCCTTAATTATTCTGACGCTTGATCTAAATGCGTCAAATTTATTACCTTTTTTTTTCTTCCATGAATTTATTGAAATTTTATCAGTGGCGTTACTCTACTTTTCAGATATCAGACTTAAAATATTAATCAAATGACTAGATTCATTTCATCCTTAGTAATGTCTGTAACGCTTCCACAGTTAATTTGCTAGTACAATATTGCTGAAATTTGGTATAACAGTAGTTTATATACTGGGCTAACGTGTGGGATGAGGAAAAAAACAGATTTTTGGTCGAGTGTAATATAAAAAGTAATAAGGGGTATAGTAACACCTGAATTGACGCTATTAAATAAAAAATAAAATAAAAAACATAATTATGTAATTTATTCGATTGAGAAATTTTAAAAGTTTAAATATAATTCAAAATCCGTCATTATAGAATATTCTTTAAAAATCTACTACTATTATAATTTAAATTTTTGCAACTTTACCAGTCATAAGAATGTTAAAACTAATTTAATATTGGACTTCTCGTAATAACTATTCAAATCCTAAGTAGTTGCATACAGATTTCTTCTCGCATTTTTTTATATCCTTTGTAATAAAAGTACTACTAATTACTTGTAATACTTTTACTTCTGCAACGCCGTGTGGTATCCGGCTGAATAGAATAGTACCACCCTCATTTCTTACCGAGGTGTCGTAAAAGGCGACTAAGGTAAGTCGACCCGCCGAGTGGTATCCGGCTGAGTAGAATAGACCAACCTCATTTTTTACCGAGGTGTCGTAAAAGGCGACTAAGGTAAGTTGACCCACCGTGTGGTATCCGGTTTAGTAGAATAGACCACCCTCTTTCTTACCGAGGTGTCGTAAAACACGACAGAGGTAAGTTGATGTCAGGCAGGCGGCCGGTCGTGAAAACGCAGCCAAATCATGTGACAGCATGTTTATAACATGTTGTGCCGACCCCACTTAGAGTGGGATAAGGGCAGGAAGATGATGATGATGACTTTTACTTCTGCAATAACGAGTATGCTGTTTTATAGAACATCTCGCTGCTCGTAGAATACGACTATAATGTATTTTATCTACTCTGATACTATAATACAAAGATTATAAAACTGAAACCAAAATTCTTATGACAAATATTACGTACAGGCCAAAAATTAAAAATTAAAAAGTTTTATTACGATACATGTATGAGCACCTGTATCATAATATAACTTTTTAATCATAACGATACACCTATACAACCTCCACCTGGACCAAGGAGGTTGAACCTCACTTTAAAAAAAAGGTTTCAATGAACCAGTCCGCGGCGACGCAACACGCATGTGCAATCGATGTTTGCGCCTTGGCGCTAACATTTGACATTTAAAAAATCTTTTTTATATTTAAACAAAGTTTTTTTTATTAATATTGTTTTACGTATTATAGTATGAGAGTAGATAAAGTAGTATATGTAAAACACGCCTGCGACTCGTTTTTTTAAAACACACTCGTGTTATAAGAACCCTTATTATACAACAGTATCATATAACATAGCGTCTTTTTGTTATTTGTGTACGTGTATCGATGCTCTATTTAAGCCACACTTTCGATTAGTTTGACATTTGATCAGCCTTCGTAATATCGCCATAGTAACGCCATGTCATAACAAACTATGATCAATCAAATTATAGAATTATATACTGTATTTATACGTTTCATGACAATGTTTTTTGTATACTCAGAAGCAGTGATATTATTTTCGATGATTTCCATTATTATTAATCCTCGATTAAAGTCACGTGAATAGATAGTTTTCAAATCTCTAACAACCTCTTAACTAGCCGGTTTCTATACATTAATTTATATACATCCTCAAATTTCTGTTGTTTTTTATTTCGTTCTTTCCAGGATGGTTTGTGGCCTTGAATAGAATATTGTGTTGAATCATTTTTTTTAAATACAACCTCAGACTATATTTAATTTTAAACTTATACGAATACTACGCAGTATTGCTACAGTTAACAATTAAAGCTTTGCTGTTGTCGTTACATTTATTATTGCTACTCCTCTCCTATTCATCTTAGCGTAATGTTTTATAGCCTTTCTGGGTAAATGGACTATCTTAGACTTAAATAAATTTCAAACAGTCCAGTAGTTCTTGTGATTAGCGCGTTCAAACAAACAAACACTTCTGCTTTATATATTAGTATTTATATCGGTTACAAGGAAAATTTCCATTACTCCCGGACAACATAAAGCTTAGTTGCTCATTTAATATTCACGTATATTGTGAGAACATAATATATAGTGAAAGATAATTCTAATTGAATAGAATGTCCTTTATTTGCTCAAAGCCTTTATATAAAGTAAATACAATGAAATTGTATACATTCAAACTTCACACTGCGCAAATATTAATTAAACAAAGTTTGCAGATCTAATACAATATTATAAAGGCTATATATAGTATTCGTTGTTTGTTCTTCTTCCACATTCGAATAGATCGATGTTATTTATAGTTACATAGTTAATAGTCCGACTGGCCCGTTGGCGCAGTTACCCTACCTTCAGCTCAGCGGGTTATGGGTTGATTTCCCGCCGGTAGGCCCAACATTTTCTATACACAATTTGTTGGTTCTTCGAGCCTGTGTGTGTCCCATATATTTATTTATTATTTTTATTTATATTTAATTAATTAAAGGAGAGAGGCTGGAGAGTCAAATAGGCTAATTTTCAATTCAATACTAAAATTTAAGAAAGTGGAGTCACGGGACGAACGTATATCTGTATAATTATCCGCACTATATTCGATAGATAAGTAGTAGTAGTAGTAGTTGATAAATAGAGAATTACTAAATAAATAAATTTAAAAAAATCTTAGTCTGATGATTCTTCGGTTACGTGGCAAAACAATTATTGAGATTGGGGCAGTGAATGTGTGCAGTGCGGCCGATACTGGCTTATAGTGATTCCGGTTTACGAACTCTTCACGCATATTGTATGAACGTGGGTGGTGCACTCTACTTTTAGATTTAATGGATAATCGCGCCTTTTAGCACAATGTTATTAGCATAAAGCTGTAATAGACCATGCGTCTCTTTCAAGGATACAAAAAAAATACAAATCTTTTTTATACAAAAAAAATATTTTTACATAAGTATAAATGAACAGAAAAATATTAGTATCTATACAAATTTATCTTCCCATAATTTAGACCCCTGTAACCTAGTTAGGTTACAGGGGTATATACCGAGATACAGGGCAAACTAGTTAGTTTTCCCTGTATCTCGGTATACAGGCTCTTTCGAGGATATTAAAAACTTATGTGTCTTTAATAATTGCAATTTATCGCGCTCTTTTAGGTGAAGGAAATCATCGCGAGGAAACCTGCATACCTCTAGAAAATTCTGGGGATATGCGTAACCGACCAATCTGCATTGGAGCAGCGTGGTAAGTCTTAGCTCCTTCTCTTTAAAAACGGAGGAAGGAGACCTATGCCTGGCAGCAGGATAGTAACAAGCCTTTGGTTTCCCGTTCTTTACTTTTTTAATATTACTTACTTTGATATATCAACACTTAAGTTGACGCAAACAAAGTTAGCGTTCAGCTTGTTTTTTATACTTTTATTTCTGAATACATCAATAGACCAACCTCATTTCTTACCGAGGTGTCGTAAAAGGCGACTAAGGTAGGTTGACCCACCGTGTGGTATCCGGTTAAGTAGAATAGACCACCCTCTTTCTTACCGAGGTGTCGTAAAACACGACAATGGTAAGTTGATGTCAGGCAAGCGGCCGGTGGTAAAATACGTAGCCAAATCATGTGACACCATGTTAATAATATGTTGTGCCGATCCCACTTAGAGTGGGATAAGGACGATGATGAAACTTTGGTATATCAACACTTAAGTTGACGCAAACGAAGTTAGCGTTCAGCTTTTTTTTATACTTTTCTTTTTGAATACATCAAATGTAGAACAACTGTACACAGCAAAGTTTGCAGATTTGAACGATCAAGTGCAACAATCAACTTTTTCCAGACAATACCGCACAAACCGTCCAAACGGGAAGAGCCATCAAGAGAAGTAATTCATCATACGTCACTTCCACTATGGCACTCGGCCTTGGCCCGCACTGTCTTCGCAACCTTGACTCGCTTTCATTTTATTTTTCTAGCAACATAAGACCGCCTTAATTGGAAGTCACATCTTTAAGAAACACGCTTTGATGGGCCGTAGTCGTATTTTAATTGCAAACATCTTCCTTGTATATCATGTCATATTTAGTTTTTCTTTATAGGTATAATCATCATCCTCCTGCCCTTATCCCACTCTAAGTGGGGTCGTCACAACATATTATAAACATGTTGTCACATGATTTGCCTACCTGACGTCAACTTACCTTAGTCGTATTTTAAGACACGTCGGTAAGAAGGAGGGTGGCCTATTCTACTCAGCTGGATACCACACGGTGGGTCAACTTACCTTAGTCGCCTTTTACGACACCTCGGTAAGAAATGAAGTTGGTCAATTCTACTCAGCCGCATACCACACGGCGGATCGACTTACCTTAGTCGCCTTTTACGACACCTCAGTAAGAAATGAGGGTGGTACTATTCTATTCAGCCGGATACCACACGGCGTTTCTTTAAAGGTATAATAGGGGTGCCAAAGTGCACAAATTAATAGGTAAGTCTAAAATATTTCCTAATAAATTATCATTATTTAGTCCTACTATTAACTTTCGCTTTTCGTTCGATACAGAATGTAGTGTATGTAGGATCAGATGTGTGATTATTACATTGTATATATATAATATATATACATAAACACACAAACATATCATACATACATCAATATCCATATACTGTCTTAAGCGCACCACGTCACTAACACCAGAGCCGCGGGCGAGCGTGGAGGTGTAGTGACATACTATTAATGCGTTTCAGTCTGTAATAAACTAATACAATACAAGTAAAATCATACACCACACAGAACCAGAAGTAATAAATTAAAGCATTATACGCCTAAGTAAGGAAGTTTATTTTCTTGATTTTATAATACTTCTTTTTTTAAATTACATAAGCTGTGATAGCCCAGCGGTGAAACCGAGCAAATATTTCGAAGGGTCAGGGGCACAAGCCCAATAAGTTTTTTATTATTGGGGCAGCGTGGTAGATTCCAACCCTTCTCTACAAAAGCGGGAAGAGAGAAAGCCTATAGTTACTTCCATATAGTATTGTGTTTTTACACAAGCTTCTAATTCTAATTTCGGGGTCGCTTGTCGGTACAGGACGGGTGGTCAACTCCTAGTAATTGACGTCAAGAAGGCGGCCGGTCGTAAAATACGTAGCCAAATCGTGTGACACCATGTTTATAACATGTTTTGCCGACCCCACTTAGAGTGGAGTAACGGCAAGATGACGTAAATTTCTAGTAAATTCAGTATTAATAACGTTGAAGGAAAACCAATCAATGTGTAAGAACCTTTAGTTTTCAATATGACAATACTCCATTACTAGTGCCATCATGGCATTGATTGATCCCATTAGCCGACAATTGGCTCGGCCCGAACATACATTATTGCTACTTGGCTGGACATGCGACCAGCTAATAGACAATTAGCCGATACATTAAGCTGGATGACTATAATTACGTTGATATAAGTACCGGTAATAGTAAACATTTCCCTAGAAATATCCATAAAGTGACTTATTTTTTTTAACTGCTAATAAATATCATAATTCTCCTGCCTTTACCCCACTCTAAGTGAAGTCAGCACAACATGTTTTAAAGATGTTGATGATAGCCGCTATCAGCCGAATACCACACGGCGACACGGCGGGTCAACTTACTTTAGTCGTTTTTCACGACACCTCGGTAAGGAAGAGGGTGGTCTAATCTACTCAACCGGATACCACAAGGCGGATAAACCTTAGCCGCCTTTTATGATACCTACGGAAGAAATAAGGGTAGCCTATTGTACTCAGCCGGATACCACACGGCTTTATGTCTTAAAACACTACAAATACAATAAATGGACTGTAGAGGTTGTTAAAACTTTTAATATATTAATTAGTATTGTATTAACTAGTATGTGAGTTCTTCTATTAAAATGTATGTCTGATATTGCAATTTATCATACGCTTTTCGTCGAAGGAAAACATCGTGAGGTAACCTGAATATCTATATAGAAATCTGGGGATATATGGAACCTACTAATTCGCATTGGAGCAGCGTAGATATTAGCTCCAAACAGCTCTCCGAAAACGGAGAGGGTAGGCCTATGCCCAGCACTGGGATAAAATGACTTTTTTTTTAAATAAAACCTAGCTTTTTCTCCCACCAAAGCCCCCTACATGGTGAATTTCATGACAATCGTTGGAGTCATTTCCGAGATTCAAAAACGATATTTACACACACACAAGATTTAACTCAACTAAATATTAAAGATTTTCATCGTTACTTCAAACAATGGGCCAAATTATAATTATAATCAGGTATGTTTGAAATTGTTTGATGTTTAAAATAGTTATTTATTAGTGAACGATATATATGCTATCAATCATTTGAGAAAGGTTTGTGCTATTAACGATGGTTGTATTAGTCCGTGGCGTACTTCATACGTATAACAGAACTTAAAAATGTGTAAAGAAAATCACCTATTAAATTAACAGAAATCAGGCGGTTGAAAAACATCAGAGGATTTTTGTAAACGTGAAAGAAAGGTGTGTTATATTTTGTAAGGTCGCGTTTTATGGTCGGTGACACGCGTTCCACTTTTTCATATTTGTGAAAACTCATAGAACATTTCTATTTCAGTTTTATTTTCGGGCGATATGTCCGTACATTTTCTGGAATACGGGTTGTTTTATTTTTGTTATTCCACCTCTCTTTTCATAGTTTATTGATGTCGTTTGCTTGTTCATGGGATGTTTCATATATAGTATCGTTTTTGGAGATATTTTTAGTTATTTAAAAGTGAACATCAAATGTTCACTTTTTAACTTAAACTGAAAAATCTATGGTGCCTATTATCTATCATCAAACATCTATCGCTTTCGACAAGTCGAAATAGAATTCAATTCCTTGCTGTGCGCAACAGAGATGTCTACAACGTAGGGGTGAAACATCTCTCGTTGCCTACGGTGCGATGATAAAATGGTGAGATAAGAATAAGGTCATGAAGTACCTGAACACACTGTCAAAGATAGATTATTTAGAAGACCGATAGACAGACAACACTGCGCCAATGTTTGAAACTGTGCAATTTGACATTGTATCGGGTTTCATAGCCAATAAGTCTTCTGGCATGTTAATTAATCCACCGAGTCCGAGGCACCACACAAATGGCATAAAATTAAAAATAAAAGTCTCAAAAAGCTGTCTGTCTGTATGTGAAAGATTTTCTCAAAATTTGCTAAACCAATTTTTATGCAGTTTGAACTAAAAAGTAGTGCAATGCTTCCGGAAGATTTATATTAATAGTGCATTACTGTATTATTTAAATTGTGTTGAAGAGGTCATCCAGTTGTAAAACAACTTCCATGCTATACCAACGTAGATACACTAAAGTACTACTAGAGAATTTTAGATCTACAAAAAAGTCCGCGACAGCATGTCTCAATGTCTTATGGTTAACTCACGATAACTAATTTTATATTCAAAATTTCAATTGGAAATCAGTGTATTTAACGCTGATTCTTCGCGAGCGCAGCCGCAAGCACAGCTCCTTTTTTCTTTTTATTTTATTTAGGGATCTTTATACAATATTAAATAAGTATGGGCCTCATAAAAAGGCTCAGAGTCGCTCAGCGAGCCATGGAGCGAGCTATGCTCGGAGTATCTCTACGTAATCAAATCATAAATGAGGAGATCTGTAGAAAAACCAGAGTCACCGACATAGCTCAGCGGGTCGCGAAGCTGAAGTGGCGATGGGCGGGGCACATAGTGCGGAGAACTGATGGACGTTGGGGTCTCAAAATGTTGGAATGGCGACCCCGCACCGGAAAGCGCAGTGTCGGAAGACCCCCTACTAGATGAACTGACGACCTCAAAAAGGTCGCGGGGAGCCACTGGATACAAGCGGCACGAAACCGTGTGTTCTGGAGATCCTATGAAGAGACCTATGTCCTGCAGTGGACGACCATCGGTCGAAAAAGAAGAAGAAATAATTATAGCTAGTCGAAAGTTAAATATATCTCCGAATGCAATGTAACCATCAATACATATTTCCAGTAAAACCTATTTTACTGCTTTTAAATGTGAGACGTAAACCTTTAAACGACAGTCACAAGTTTACGAGTTCATAATAAATTTCACAATATTTTACAATCTTTACGGCATACATAAAATTCAACGCGCAATCACTTTAGCGAGGAATTTTAATTACTTTTAATTTGCATTACGTGAATGTAGCATGAGTGAGGTTTGAATTAAAAGGGTATCAATTTCTTGAAAACGGTCATTACATATTCAGAGCAGAGTTAGAGATTTGGGTCATAAAAAAGGGCTATGAATTACCAGTTATTATTAAAGAAATCACGGGCAAAAGAAAAGAAGTGTTTTAAAACTAAAATTCCGTAACTCTCATAGAAGCGAAAAAATAATGCGTAACGGCGTATATGGTTTTAAAAGTTTATGTTGTACGGCACTACATTTTTTAATATTATAAATGCGAAATTCTGTCTGTCTGTCTGTTACGTTTTCTTGGCCAATCCGCTGAACCGATATCGATGAAATTTGGCACAATTATTCCTTCTACACGATGAATTTTTTTGCTGACGTATATAAACGTTGCGTGGATTAGCGTTTATCAACTTTGACGTGTAATAACGTTGCTCTACCCACCACGCTGTTCTTATGAAAATTAATAGATCAAATATATCCCAGATATTCTCTAGGTTAGCAGGTAACATTATGGTATTCTTCTTCCTTAAATGTGATGAATTTATAGGCTAAGAATAATATTTAATTAAAAAAAATAATAGTCACCTGCCCGGAGTTTGAATCCGCCTACCCTTGGTAAGGATCGTGCTCTTCACAGCTTGCTCTTTCGATATCTTAACAGAATTATCTTTAAACTTTGCTTAATTAAAAACCAATTCAAAGTTACCGCCGAGGGAGACAAGACAATTTAATTAAAAAATCTATTAAGAAACAAAGGAAATGTTTCAAGCAAGTAATTAACAATTTTCTTTTTAAAATATATATTAAAAGCTTAATGGCTAAATCTAGAATCCCTAATTATACGGAAAGGAATTTTTATAAAACTATCCGATAAAAGATTGATCAAAATACATTATTGTTATAAAGATGATATTAAATGATATTTATAATTGATATCTGTCAAAAGTGTAGTCATATATTTTTAAATCTTCTACCATTTATAGAAAGGGGAAAGTATGTGTGTGTGACTATGGTTACAGGACCTAGACTTTTAAATCTGACAAAATTCATCTTCTTTGTCAACAGATGGACATCAACATGATGTAATCAACGATGGACATAAGACTCTTTACTTAATCTCCACACCAGACGATCTTGCTTCGCTTGGATCCAGTTGTTCCCCTGGACCTTTTTGAGGTCGCCAGTCCGAGAAAATTCATAGTCCAAATTCAAAAGACATCCTAAAATAAGATCTTTATCAGCCTTAGATTATAAAGATCTACCTTAATTTTTACATAATTATTTAGTATACGAGAATTCGGGAATGGCAAAACTCAAAAATGTCGCGGGGAGCCATTGGATCCAAGCGGCACAAGATCGTCTGTTGTGAAGATTCCGTGAAGAAACTTATGTCCGTGACATGTTTTGACTTTTCCTTCTGTTACTTAAAGGTTAACTGGAAGAGATCCCTTTTAGGGATAAGTCCGCCTTTATACATGAGCTTTTTTTACTTTTTCTTTCTCTTTTCTAACTATATGTATAAAAATAAATAAATGAATGAAGATCCGAGCAGAGACTATAATCTATAATGCCCACCAGTGGATGTCCATCGGTTGACGAAAAAGAAGAAGGTACGAGGATTTGTCAAAGTTGTATATATCTAATCTTGGGGACTCGTATTGGTACAGGACGTGCGGTCAGCTTTTATTCTGTACTGTTCCACTCATTTCCTTATGTTGGGACATGCATTTTACTGCTGTCTGTTTTACTGTTTTACTCATGCTTTTATAAGCCTGATAATAGCCCTGAATGGGACATTTGTAAGATCTTCAACCTTAATTAATGCTTACCTAGTATCTCTTATCTTACCAGCGAGTATATAGGGCACTCTGCTAGAAGGTAAGGACGCGTTTCTTGTCTTGACGTCTTCAAAGTTGTCGAATGTCAAAGTAAAACAAAGTAGATGCTTCGAAAGGGATACAAATTTTTAGATTTAAGTATTAATATAATATATAGATGTGAAAGAGTATTAAAATCATAACTGAGGCTTGATAGCATCAAATATAGGACGCGCGATGTTAGAAAAAGCCTTTGTCTGCATCCGAAGTTTGGCGCATCGCCAGAGTCTAACCATAATGTTAGGTATCTCATAACTGACAGTCACATGTGGGTCATAATAATATTTTATCAGCACTTGAAATATCTATTTATGCATTGAAAGTAATTTTAAAAAGAAAAGGCAGCGTTGGTAGATTCCTTACTAGGTGGGCATACGACCTTAAAATGTTCGCAGCGAATCACTGGATCCAATTATGACAGAAGTTTTTGGAAATACCTTTAAGCATTTATGTCGATCAGTTTAAGGATTATGTTACTTAATGTTAATTATTAATGTACAAAATAGTAAGAACTAAATGTTCTAAAAATATATTCTGAAAAGAGCACGAAAGCCAACAAGAGCCGAGTCTCTTGCTGGCTTTATCGGTACAGTTTTAAGAAACAGCAGTAGAGTTGACGATTCAAAAGCACTTGTTATTAAGTTTACTCGAAGAAAGAATATTTTTATTGGAATTGATTAAAAAATGATATTCGTAACTTAATATGTTTTGCAATTAATATACTTGAAATAACGCATTAAGAGGTCTACTATCCTATATATTATCTATGAGGTCTACGATGTTTTAATAGCTAAATAGCTTGTCACGAATTGTCTTTGACAGCAGTCTTAATTTATTTTGTTTTACTACAAACTAAAAAAACCACAGACAATAAATAACATATGCAACATAACTTTTTTGTATCTTCTTTCTTTTTATAAAAATATTTATAAATACGTTGGTATATTAAAATACCGAATACCTATTATTCAAGATGAGTATCCACATATTTCCGTAGCTTCATAATAAGTCATATTATTCCGCCTAGCCCTGTCCTAGATTCCTAATTGCTCCCTTTCGTACTACCCTAATGACTTCCCCAATTTTCGACTGAATACTGTTTTAAAACGACGTCCCCTGTTCTATGTAGCAAAGCATTGTTCTTTCTTAACGCTCGGCTAAGGATTGCGAAAAAATAAACGGGGAAATTTTATTTTCAATTCCATTTCTGTTATTGTGAAAATAGTAAATTTATTGCAAGTTTTTATACTAAATGCGAATGAATGAAATTATAAACTTAGTTTATTTACTAGCTAGTTACACGCAATTTTTGTCGCTCGCACTTGCCGTGTAATTTCATTTTCGATAGTCAATAAAGTGTAAATTTAGTTTAATGGGTTTGCAGAAATCTATCGTCCTTAACTGATCTGATTTCTTAACGAGACGTCGCAAAAGGCGACTAAGGTAAGTTGATCCATCGTATGATATCCGGCTGAGTAGAATAGACCACCCTAATTTCTTACCGAGGTGTCGTACAGGCGACTAAGGTAAGTTGACCCACCGTGTGGTATCCGGTTGAGTAAAATAGACCATCCTCTTGCCGCGTGCCTGACGTCATCTTACCTTAGTCGTATTGTAAGACACCTGGGTAAGAAATGAGGGACCACCCTCCTTCGCTCTCTTTTTTACCGAGGTATCGTAAAATACGACTAGGGTAAGTTGACGTCAGGCAGGCGGCCGGTCGTAAAATACGTAGCCAAGTCATGTGACATCATGTTTGTAATATGCAGTGCCAACCCCATTTAGAGTGGGATAAGGGCACGAGGATACTTGTTTTTGTAAACTCAAGTAAGTCTATCACATACTTTAGATTGGGTTGAAAATACGTTACTATAAAGTGATTAACCGCGCCACTAAATTCTCGTTAAGCTTCCGTATTCCAGCGAAATACCATTATGAGTATGTCGTTACGGGCTTTTGATAAAAGCTCTTAAACGCTTTATTATCTGTAAACAGTTTCACTCTTCGATTATTTCCATAGAGTTATTATATATATCATAGAAGTGAGCTTAAAATGTGCCTTATTAAAATTTAAAACAAAACATATAGTTGTGTGTCGTTAAATACGACTAGGTTAAGTTGACATCAGGCAGCCGCCCTAAGGCCTGACCTCAGTTGCCTCCAATGCGGATTCCGCCAGGGCAAGTCCACCCTCGACTGTATCGAGGGTGTGAGACTTGATCCACCACTCGATTGACCACTCGCGACAACCCGGCGCGAGGTGGTGTTGGCGGTGTCGCTGGACATCGCTAACGCATTCAACACCTTGCCCTGGGGAGTGATTAAGGAGGCCCTACGCTTCCATCGCATCCCCATGTACCTGCAGCGTGTGGTCAGTAATTATTTGTCTGACCGCGCTGTCAGGTACCCGACGGCTGGGGGTGGGTGGAAGGAGCGGAGGATGTCGTGCGGTGTTCCACAGGGCTCGGTTCTTGGCCCACTTCTGTGGAACATCGGCTACGACTGGGTGCTGCGCGGGCAAATGCTTCCGGGGGTGCGTCTGTTTTGCTACGCAGACGACACCCTCGTGACTGCCCGCGCGAGCACCCACCGGGAAGCCCAAGTGCTGGCGACTGCGGCCACGGCCCACGTTGTGGCCCGGATTCGCCGGCTGGGACTGGGGGTGGCCTTGGAGAAATCCGAGGCCATTTGCTTCCACAGGCCTCGGATGGCGCCCCCAGTGGGCTCCCGGTTGGTGGTGGGCGGGACGTCCATCGAAATCTCGGGTACACTACTGTACCTGGGATTGCTCCTCGACAGCCGATGGACGTTAGAGGCCCACTTCCGGCGGCTCGCCCCTAAGCTAATGGCACCGCCGGAGCCCTGAGCAGGCTCCTCCCGAATTTGGGAGGGCCTAATGCAGGCTGCCGGCGCCTATACGCCGGAGTGGTGCGGTCCATGGCCCTGTACGGCGCTCCCGTATGGGCGGGGCGGCTGACCGCGAGATCCTTGCCCCTGCTGCGTAGGGCGCAGAGGATCATGGCGGTCAGACTTGTACGGGGCTACCGGACCATCTCCGGCGAAGCGGCCTGCGCCTTGGCCGGGTCCCCTCCATGGGACCTTGAGGCTGAGGTACTAGCTCAGGCCTACCACCGTAGAGTCGAAGCCCATTCACCGGGGGGACACTCAGCGGCGGTAGAGGTGGATTGGCGGAGAGCAGCTCAGAAGGAGCTCCTCCGCCAATGGAGGCAGCGGCTTGAATCGCCCAGTGTAGGAGCCTGGACGATTTCGGCCATCCAGCCCATTCTCCAGGGCTGGGTCTCCAGGAGGCATGGGGTCCTCACCTTCCGCCTGACACAGGTGCTTTCCGGACATGGTTGTTTCGGGTGGTATCTGTGGAGGGTGGCCCAGCGCGAAGCGACTGGTGAGTGCCACGAGTGCGGCGCCGAGTTTGACACGGCGCTGCACACGCTCGCAGACTGTCCAGCTTGGGCGGTTCAGCGGGCGGAACTCATGGCACAGGTGGGGCACGATCTCTCCCTGCCCACTGTGGTTCGCGCCATGGTGGACAGGGAGCGATCGTGGGCAGCGATGGCCTCCTTATGTGAGAATGTTATCTCGCGGAAGGAGGCGGCGGGGCGGATCCGGGAAGTCGAGTCCTTGGATCCGATCCGCCGCAAGCGAGCGGGGCGCAGGCGACTCGCCGAAGTCCGTCGCATGCCGCCCTAACGGGGACCTCCGAGCGTTCCGAACGGGGTATCGGACGCTCGCTGGAGTTAGGTCCCCGCGGCGGTCGATGCATCTGGTGCTCCCGATGCATCGTCCAGCGGAGGGAGGGGCCACTTTTAGAGAGGCCCCGACCCAGAGGTGGCGCACTCTGGGGTACAGAGTTGCTGCTGGCGGGGATGGGGGTAATGTCTTCATGGGTACCCTATACTCGCCACCAGCAGCGTGGTAGAGCACTGTCAGGTTTTTAGTCGGTGAGAGTCCGACATACCCGCCGCTCGTCCCCGTCGGGCGGTGACGACCCATAATGGGTTTTCCTGACATAAAAAAAAAAAGGCAGCCGCCCGCCGTAAACTACGCAGCCCAATCATGTGACATGTTTATAATATGTTGTGTCCACCCCACTTAGAGTGGGATAAGGGCAGGAGGATGATAACTTTATTTATTGAGAAACTCTTACTTAAGAGGCCAATTCATCGCTCTATAAGTTCGTTTTTTTAAAATTGACAAATTTTAACAGCGTAAGAGACATAAACATCAGAAACATCTCTAAATCCACCTAATAGCAGTAATAGTAGACAGTAGCAGCTAATAATTTGTTTCCTAATTATGACAGCTAAGGCCTATATTCGTTAAGAAAAATACGTAAATAAAAAATTAACAGCTCTCTGAATGTTTTTTTTATCTACTTTCGTTAAAATACCAAAAAAAATCTGCTTTTCTTTTCTTCCATATAACGCCTCAACAGTATATGAAAAATTTAAAAAATTAAAGCTATAGGACGAATCTGGACTTTATGTTTTGGTTTCTATGTATTTTTGTAATTTGTACGTACAACTTTTTGCTATTACATCATTGATTTTATAGATGCGACCTCATTTGTGAATGCTAAATAAATGTTACACTACGTTTTCTTAATTTAAATTCTTAAAGATCTCAAAAGCTGTCTGTTTGTATTTGATCGATCTCAAAATCTATTGAACGGATTTTTTTACGGTTTTTATTGAAAGAATAAATTCTTGAGGAAGGTTTAAGGTGCATTTCTCTAAAAAGGCATTTCTCGAAAGGCTAAACCGATTTTGAGGTAGAGCAACATATAGGCAATTTTCTTTTCCTAGAATTCCCGCTGATTCGGATTTTACGCGGGAAATACTTTATGACGCAATAACTTTCAGGCCAAGCCCGTGGTCACAGCTAATATAGAATTAATAGAATAATGTTAAAAAACGAAAAAGCCCGATATAAACATAGCAATTAGACTAATTCAAGTCTCAATATAGACAAATAAGCCCATTTTTTTTCATTCTATTCTTTTAAAATTGTAAGTATATAATTGTAATAATGTTATAAATCAAACTTAATATTTAAGGTCAGCGGGGCACTTTAAATGCGTCAGTCATGACATTGTTGCATATAATAGGTTTGATATAATAATTTAATACAAAACAAATAATCCTTGTTCGTGATCTGCCGCCACTAATAACAGTCGTAAATACTAACTTCAATGAAATGCAAGTTTTTATTATTTCAGTTAATTTAACATTCAACTGAAGTTTATATTGTATGACTTTTATTCGTGAATACTACTAACGCATAGTAAAAACAGAAATTAGAATTAAAAGGAAATACAGTTACGCCGTGTGGTATCCGGCTGAATAGAATAAATAGTACCACCCTCATTTCTTACCGAGGTGTCGTAAAAAGTGACTAACGTAAGACGACGCGCCGTGTGGTATCCAGCTGAGTAGAATAGACCAACCTCATTTCTTACCGAGGCGTTCTAAAAGGCGACTAAGGTAAGTTGACCCACTGTGTGGTATCCGGTTTAGTAGAATAGACCACCCTCTTTCTTACCGAGGTGTAGTAAAATACGACTAAGGTGAGTTGACGTCTGGCAGGCGGCTGTCGTAAAAACGCAGCCAAATCATGTAACAAAATATTTATAACATGTTGAGCCGACCCCACTTAGAGTGGGATATGGGCAGGAGGATGGATGTAGGAAATACAGTTATTCTTTTTGTACCGACCGATTTTTATACTTTATATACAACCGCTATATCTTTAATACACTTTACGTAAAACCGTAATGTAGTTACTAGTAACATAAACCTTTCGAAATAATCGAACTATCTTTTATTAAAAATTGTACACAAATCCGTTTAATAGATTATGAAAAAATCGATCACATACAGACAGATATCTTTTAAGGACTTTGTTTATTAATAAGTTTAAAAAATATCTATACTAAGATATAATGTTGAAAAGTTTGCTTGTTTGATTGTTTGAACGCGCTAATCTCGGGGATTGCTGGACTGATTTGAAAAATTGTTCAGTGTAAGATAGTTTATTTATTGAGGAAGACTATAAACCTGTATAACATAAGCTATATAATATAACATCACACGAAGATGAATAAGAGAGGAGCAGCAATAAAAAATAGAACGAAAACGGCAAAATTTAAAGGTTTCCTTACGTGCGCTGAGTAAACGGTAAATGTTGTTCAAAAATCATGTATTACTAAAATTGTTCACCTCTAAAAGTTCTAAATATAAGTCCGCGACAGCATATTTCTAGCTTTTAAGGTTAACCCGCTTTGACCATTTTTATGGTTATCAAAAGACTTTATTACGGTTTTAATCTTTCCACTGGGGCGGAGCCGCTGGCGATTGCTAGTTTATTATAATTAAGTATAATATTTAAGATTAGCATCTTAAACATTAACGCTTAATTAAAACTAACGCGCACAAAAATAGGGAGACGGTATAAAGGCTATACAGAATACAAATCAATCATTAATTATTCATTAATTCAAATCAAATTCAAAATTTAATTTCATAAGGCGCGACGCTTTAATTAATTTCGTTCATGCAAAGACGATAGTTGTATCGTCATTATTTGGCATAAAACAAATGACTCCTACTCTTGAGACGTGATTAAAATCTTCTAATATTTAAATGAGTTAATCATGTATGTATATATAAATAAATAATATGGGAAACTTATACACACGGTCATCCGTCCCCAAAGTAAGTAACTTATTACTTTTGTTATGGGTGACAGTCAACTGGTGATTATATACTTATATATTTTTATATACTTAAATACAAATATACACCCAGGCTCAACGGCTAACAAATTCATTTTTAGAACATGTTGGCCCTCGGCGGGAATCGAATCCGCGACCCGCGGATCTGAAGGCAGGGTTACTACCCTATAAATATATTTTCTGAATTTTGGAAACCGCTCCAACGATTTTACTCAAATTCAGCATGTTTGGAGGTTTGGGGGAGAAAAATCGATCTAGCTAGGTTTTATTTTAAAAATATCTCGTTTTATCCCTGTTTTTGGGCACTAAAAAAACTACGAAAATAGGAATAGATAGCAACTCATAATTTGAGCTGTCAAATGCAAAGCTGTGACAGCCTAATTGTAACGCCCGGAGTCCAGACCAAAAAGGTTCGATTCACTCAACCGGCACTTTTTTTTAATTTTTATTGCATTTTATTATATCTTTTAAAAAATTACCCATTAAATTTTAAAAAACCCAGGTACTACATAATAAAACGTCTTATTAGCAGGATGTATTTTATATCTTTTAGTAGGGACTGTATAGTAAATTACGTGAATAAAGATTATAAATATAAATATATGGGACACTTACACACACGGTCGTCCGTCCCCAAAGTAAGTAACTTAATACTTGTGTTATGGGTGACAGACAACTGGTGAATATATACATATATAATTGTTAAATACATACTTAAATACAAATATACACCCAGGCTCAAAGACCAACAAATTCATTTATAGAAAATGTTGGCCCTCGGCGGGAATCGAACCCGCGACCCGCGGAGCTGAAGGCAGGGTCACTACCCACTGCTCCAACGAGCCAGTCAAAAACAGATTTTCAGATTGATAAAACTCTGATAGTCCAGCAGTGAGATTGCGCGACTCTCTAGATGGGGTCATTCTCCTTTTTTTTTTATGTCAGGAAAACCCATTATGGGTCGTCACCGCCCGACGGGGACGAGCGGCGGGTATGTCGGACTCTCACCGACTAAAAACCTGACAGTGCTCCACCACGCTGCTGGTGGCGGGGAAAGGGTACCTATGAAGACATTGCCCCCCATCCCCGCCAGCAGCAGCTCATGGGGTCATTCTCCTGCCTTTATCCCACTCTAAATGGGATCGCCACAACATGTTATAAACATGTTGTCACATGATATGTCACACACGTCAAAATATCTAAACTGTATTTTACGACACCTCAGTAAGAAAGAGGGTGGTCTATTCTATTCAACCGGATACCACATGGCGGGTCGCCTTAACTTAATCACCTTTTACGATACCTCGGTAAAAAATTGAGGGTAGTCAATTCTACTCTGCCGGATGCCACACGGCTTATTGATTATTATTATTAAAATTTTAATAAATTGCAATAATCAATTAGCCACATAAGCCTAATTGATAATTGCAATTTATGAGACGATGACATAACCTTCATATCTCTAGAGAATCCTGATATATGCAACCTAGCAATCCGCTTAAGCTGTAATTGCCCATTGGTGAGACCGTGTGACTCTTTCCAAGGGAATACGGATTCAAACTCCGAGAAGACAAGGAGTGACTTTCTATTTAATCTTTTGTGCCTAATCGTGCCTAATTGTGACGCTGATTTCGACGCAGGCGAATATCTATTATCTATTGCATATAATAAAATCGTTGAGATGTTAAATCTCTGTGCGTTTGTTCCCGCTAATTTTGGAAACCGCTTACCCGATTTAGACGCTGTTTTCACTAAAATGTAGTAAAAAAACTCACCATATAGGGTATGTTTTATTTCAATCGGTCAGTAAATAAAAAAGATGTGTCAAATTTAAGTTCCGCCATTCCGTTTAGAGGATTTCCTTTAGACTCCAAAACGACTGGACCTATTTTGATGAAATTTCAGTCAATCTATACAATGACCCATCGGATGATACTGTAAATAGTGGTGGTTTTTTTTATAACTGTAATAAATATATCTTTAAATTAAGCACGGCGAAGCGGGTTGGGCATACTAGTAAGTAAATAAATGTTCATGAGTTCATTGAACTCTGAGTAATAGTAGAAATACGACGGACTTTTATTATTAAACTCATCGCAGCTTTTAGCGTGTGAGTTCATTTAAACTTTTCTGTTTATACGACGGTAAAGTATCAAACACTTAAAACTTTATTTGAATAGACAAATTTTAACTTTATTTCATTCCACACAAAGTTTAAAGCTGCATATTATGCTAGGTCGTTAGTTCGTGGTTTTGCGGAATCATTATTGCAAACTTTTTGAACATCTCATGTGGTTTACTTCACAAATAAAAAATGCAATTTATATTATGTATAAGTATTAAAAGATTAAATTTATGAGCGCTGATTGAAAATTATTGTGTTATTTGGTTCTTTTTAAAGTTTAAAGCGTTTCAAATACTATTTAAAATCTCAAATGATTAGCTTAACAGAAAGTAACAGAAATACAAAAATATTATCCAATATCTCATCAATATAAGCTGAGATCATCTCAGAATAACTAGAATCGTTGATTTAGAATCCTTGCTTTAGAATCCTTACTTTAGCTAACCAGAATCCTTATAAATCAATAAAAAAAAGTAACGGGCTAAGACTATCCCACTCCGTTTTTGGTTGGAGCTAAGTCTCACTACGCTACGCTGATGCGCGTTGGTAGGTTTTCTCACGATAATTTACTTTACTATATTTTACTTGTTTACAATAAGACACAACTTTTAACAGAAAATTAAATAAAAAATCTTGTATCTGCCTGGGGTTTGAACCCGTGACTCTATTGGGAGAGTCACACTGTTTAGCAACTGGGCTATCACAGCTTTTTAAAGCAACATAACAATACAAATGTATTATCATCATTGTTCTACTGAATTTATCTATAACGCAAATATTTATAATTTTAAAATGTAATAACATTGGCAATTTTAAATATTTCAAATAACTACCTAAGTGATAAATTTAACATAAACTCCAACACATACGAGTATAAATACAACAAAATTGTTGGCTTTGTAATCAACACCATGTATTTTCCAAGTTTAGCAGCTATTTTTCTTTTAACTACACCATTTATACATTGTAAGTGCAAGAAGTTAATAACAATTTTATCAGATTTCACCAATGAAAATGATCGTAAGTTTTTTGAGAAAGCACTCCCGTGGATCGCAGATAACATTGGATCAGATATAAGAATTAATTATCATTTCAAAGACAGCGGAAAAGAATCAGGGCCTAGAAAATGCGTTCTATCGCAATTAACAACGAACACATACCTCCAAGCTTCATACCTTACCTGCGAAGCCAAAGGAAATTCAATATCAGAATGTACAAAATTACTACCAATCAATAAAAATAAATTAGATGCATGCATAAGGTTAAGGGTTAATGGATTTGTGAAATCAGCTGATTGCCAATTTCGTAAATATAAAATCGTATCAACACCAACACTTGTTTTACCGAGAAGAAAAGTAATAACTGAAATGAAACCCAAAAGTATATTGGAGAGTATTTGCAAATTATTTGCTAGAAATAAACCGTCTGGTTGTATTAACTCGACGCCTTTTCCTAAAGATCAAGCAAATGATAAAAATGTAGCAGACAAAAGTACCACGACAGGAAAACCCATTCAAAATGGTGAACAAAAGACTGATCCGAAAGAAATTAAGTCGAAAAATGAAAATTCTAATGAAAAGAAAAAAAATTCGTCTCAAGAAAACAATAGAGATAATACTGAACCAGATAAAAAACCGTCAACAGAGGAAAATAAAACATCAACAGAAAAGTCTACAGATACAACGCAATTAACAAGCACATCAACAAATGATGAAACATCTTTAAAAACAGATAAACCTGCTACGTCAGAGAACAACTAAGTAAATGCGCCTCAAAAGGGTATTAAATAAAAAAAAATCATCTCTTTAATGTCCTTCATTATTTTGTGGTCATCTATCATTTAAAGGAAAATCATACAGCAAAAAGTAAATTTCTTAAGTAGTGAGAGGTCTATATTTTTCCCCATTATAAAGTCTTGTTTATTGCCAAAATTGTTTTAATTAACTAAACAAAAGTTTTAGCACTTGCTGAGAAATTAAACTCCTTCAGCATAGTTTTGTGTTTTCGGCTTTACAAAATATAATAACAATTTGCTTACTTTACTGTTTCATAAATATATCTTTCCTAAATAGCGTTTATACACTATGCAAGGTTTCTATTACAAAAAAATGTATTTTCAACAAACTCAAATGACGAAGATTCGATAATGTTGAATTAATAAAGATCATAGAAGACAATTAAAGTAGCAATCTGAATTCTGAATTAAATGTATTACCCATATTAAATTCAATATCAGATATAATTTTGTTTGTGAATCAAGATATGGCCCAAAATTTACATTTGTATAAGACCCCATAACTTCCCATATAAGACCTCAATACTGATCCCTAGCAGGTTATTTGTTTTAGATAATTAATTGGTTGGGTTCGAAATTTCGATAACAACTTTAGGGGATTAGGGAAATATTGATGACAGAGTTAAAGGAGATGGATGGCGCCAAGAGACATGACAAGATAAAAGGCTCACTGGGACGAGCTATAAATAAATTGAATAATTCTTATTACATAAGTTTTGATAAGACTTTAAATAACTTTCATTGCACTTAACCAAATATCATAGAGATACTCGAACTTGTAAAATATTGGATCTAAAGTACAAGTATAATTAATTCATTTTGCCTTTATTGTTTATGAATTTTTGTGCCACACTATAAGGTATAAATAATCTTAATGAAGATGTCATCATCCTCCTGCCCTTATCCCACTTTAAGTAGGGTCGGCCCAACATGTTATGAACATGCTGTCACATGATTTGCCTGTCATTGTACGCCCTCATCGCCTCCGCCACACTCCTCGCATGCGTTCCTGTTTGTTATAGACAGTTTGAGATGCACAAATTCATCAAGTGTCTCAAAAAATAGGGATTCTCTAACGATATGATCACATTTTTAACGGCTTTATTTCGGCTGGATGCATTTCTTGTGGTCCATTATTTTTGGAGACCTATTTTAAATCACCTTGCAAAAGTCCATGCTGCAAAAAGAGGTCTACTGATACCAATCCTTGAGTATAATGACAGTATGTTAAGCAATTAATAAAATATTAACATAAAAAAAAATAAAAAAATGTCAATATGCAATCAAAAAGTAATACGATAATTTTTATATATTAAGAAAGAAAGCAAGAAAGAAAATATTATTTCAAAATAGACATAATACTATACAAAACATTTAATTCGTTGCAATTGAAGAAACAAACAACAAAGCAGAAAATAATAATTTTAAACAACAAATGTTTTAACGAGTAAACCCTCATTCATATCTATTTGCACAGATTTTTTCTCTAGCAAAAGCAGTAACACAGAAACGAGCCTTAATGTAAGGAAATAAGACTGTTTATTACTTCATCATGCTCACCCACATTATATGGTGAATATAATGCTTTTACGTATTTATTCTTTCAAAGCATGTTACGTGGAACATTTAACTCGTTCTTATTTTCACGTGATGCGGTTTTGATGGCAGCGTGCGAATTTTATATACCGTCTTTTTGTTATATATGGATAAATCTGCCTGACAAAAGATAATGTAATAGCAATAAACAAACAAATCTAAGCTGACATAAATTATATCTGGCTATAACTGGCTTAGAGGCTTTTTGATTAACTTTAAAAACATGAAGCACTCATATATCTTAATGCAGAGGAAATATTATATATCCTCCTTCCCTTATCCCACTCTAAGTGGGGTCGGCATCATCAAATCATGTGTAACATGATTTGGCTACGTACTTTACGACCGGCCGCCTGACGTCGACTTACCTTAGTTGCCTTTTACTACTCCTTGGTAAGAAATTAGAGTGGTCTATTCTACTCAACAGGATACCACATGGTGAGTCAACTTACCTTAGTTGCCATTTACTACACCTGAGTAAGAAATGAGGGTGGTCTATTCTAGTAGGCTTACTAGAAAAGACCTACTACAGAGATAACTTAACTAAATAGCGACATTTGTTTGTTTTATTCTTTCCGAATTTAATTACTTCCATTCAATAATTACTATTTGGTAACTTCTGCCAAGTAATGCCTTTTAAAAGAAAAACAAAAAATAAGCACTAAAACTATGTTTTAGTAAAAGTAAATATAGGATTATGTAAAACCGTAATAAAAATGTTAGAGGGACGTTACTCTGAACTCGGTGCTATTTTATTTAAAGGCATTACACACGTCGCGAGCGGAGTGGTCATTAAACGCACACAAAGCGAAGTATTTACATTTTGGGGACGTGCTTTTAATTTTTCAGTGTAAATAATTCGTGGACAAGCCCGCCTATGACTATTTTCTGTTTTATCGTGGCTTTTAAGACAGAAGTTATAATAGATTTATATATATCTTTAATATTTAAATGGATTAATCTTGTATGTATGTATTCGATGTTCTTGAAATTCAGCATGTAGTGAGTTTTGGGGGAGAAAGATCTGGCTAAGTGTTTTTTTTTTTTAATCGTTTTATTCCTGTTTTGGGCATAAAAAAACAAAAGTTTACTTTTAATTTATTGAATATATACAACAGAATTTTCGCCGTGAAATGTCAAGTCAGCGTAGCTTATTCGGGAAATGGGTGGTTGCGCGAAATGAAAATACCAAGCATCGAGCCCCACCTACCCTATTATTTTTTATTTATTTCTTTAAAGTACCTTTTTTTTCCTAAAAAATTACCGAGCAAGGCTCAGTCAACCTGGTACTTGGACACTTGCCCACACAGTCGTCCATCCCCAAAATAAGTACTCGTAACTTAATACTTGGGTTAAGACAGACAACTGGTGAATATATACATATATAATTTTAAATACAAATTTAAATACAAATATACACCCAGGCTCGGAGAAGCAACAAATTGTTTATAGAAAATGTTGGCCCTTGGCGGGAATCAAATACCCGCGACCCGCGGAGCTGAAGGCAGGGTTACTACCACTGCGCCAACGAGCCAGTCAAGATTACTTATTTTATTTTGAGGAATCCGCGTTTGTTAAGAGAATATATGTAGTGCTAAGTGTATGAAGCAGGCAACATTCATATACGAGGTGTGTTCAAAAAGTATCGCGAATTTTGTGTATTTTCAAAAATTATTTATTTATTCGTAAATATCTATTTTGTCCCCTTCAAAGTAATCCCTCTGAGATATTATAAACTTGTGCCAACGTTTTTACAAATCTTCGAAGCACTTCAAAAAATCATCTTTTTGTATCTTGTTCAGCTCCTCCTTCGATGCCGTCTTTATCTCGTCAATCGTGGCGTAGTGTCGTCCTTTCATGGGCCTCTTCAGTTTCGGGAACAAGAAAAAGTCACAGGGGGCCAGATCTGGGGAATACGGTGGCTGCGGTATCATTGGTCTGTTGTTTTTGGCCAAGAAGTCGCGTACAAGCAGCGATGTGTGAACAGGGCCGTTATCGAGGTGCAAAAGCCAATTTTTGTTTTTCCACAAATTATCGATTAAAATCGAATGGCACGAGCCAATCAATATGCCTAGGTCCTCGGCAATTTCTCTATCGATGATTCGAAGATTGGCCAATACCATTTTCTTCAATTCATCAATTTTTTCGTCTGTTGTTGAAGTGCTCGGGCGTCCGGCACGCTCTTCGTCATTCACATTTTCTCGGCCTTTTAAAAACATTTTGTACCACCGATAAACGTTGCTTTTGTCCAAAGTAGCTTCTCCATATGCCACAGTCCACACTCGGAATGCATCCGCGCACTTAATTTCGTTTTTCACACAAAAATCGATACAGGTTCCTTGTTCCATTTTTTGAATAGGTAAAAATCGAAGACGAACCAAAACACGTGCAAGCAAAGCAGCTGTCAACAATTAACCGAACATTCAAAATGGCCCAACTTGTCAGCATAAGTGAGAGACATATGTACCAACATAACGCCACAAAAAAATCGAAATTGGAATATATGTAACTCGCGAAAATTCAAAATTCGCGATACTTTTTGAACACACCTCGTATATACCTTATAGATGCAGGACAAGTCACCACACGTGACCGTCAATACCAACACTCCACACAAGCACTACACACACTCACTATCACAATCTCAACTATTCTTTCGCGTCAAAACAAAAGGAGGATAGGCTCCACGACAAAATTATAATATGACTCTCAAAACTCTTGAAGCGACTCTTATTTTTTTATATAAAACTATTGCAAATATTCAAGAAAATTCCAATTTAAAAGCCTAGAAATGTAAATACAAAAGATGGCGTGTAACATGCACTTATAAGGCATACTGTTATCACTACAAACATTAAATAAATGGATTATCTTAACATGGAAATTCTGCATTTAATTTACATCTGAATATTTTTATTTTGTTTTTTTTTAAATTCTCGTTTTAGATGCATTCATGTATTTTATTTTGTATAACGCACTATTAAATGAATATTGATAAATACTTAACGATTTCAGCTTTGCCATTACAGCTGTTTAAAACACTGTTAAAAAGAAGCTAATACAGAAAAGATAGTCTTTTCTGTATTAGCTTCTTTTTTTGATGATAATAATGCGTGCAGATATAGCATACTTTGACCCTATACAAGACAACGAAATCAATGTAACTAGTAATAAAAATTGTATTAAAAAGGAGCACTTGCCGAGTATCTTGCTGGCTTTTCTTTGTAGGAACAGTTTTCTGAACCAGCAGTAGAGTTGACAATTCAAAAGCGCTTATTTACCTGTTAACTTGAATAAAGAATATTTTGGATTTTGAATTTTAAAATATCCTTGCTAATATTAGAAATGCGAAAGTCTGTCAACCAATCAATCAACCAATATCGATGAAATTTGGCACAATAATTCCTTATACCCCAGGGTACGATATAGGCTATAGAAATTCTATGTATTTATCAGGAATTAAATCAGGAAGAATTAAATAGGATAACATTCAAAACGCTATCTATAATAAACCTATGGAAGTTTATTTTATTCACGTGTTTTTTTTTGTTACTATGATTACAAGAGTCGATATGGCTTTGTAGTAGAGTAATTCACAGAGGTTATACCAAAATCGATTTTATTAATAAACGCTTCTGTAGTTTGGTTTCCTTTTATATTAATTTCCAAACGATTTCCTCTCTCAATACAAAACAAAACAGAGGGGTGAAAAGCGGTCGTGCCTGAATCGTTAGAAAAGAAATATCTAACACTTCGGCAATTCGTAATACTGGGGCAAAAATTTAAAAGCCTACGTGGAAAACATTTAATTTCCGCACTCCTCCATTTTTATATTTTTATTATATATATTATAAACCTGTTGTCACATGATTTGGCTACGTATTTTACGACCGGCCCCCTGCCTGATACCAACTTACCTTATTCGTATTTTACGACACCTCGGTAAGAGAGTGGTCTATTCTACTCAACCGGATACCACGGCGTACACGGCCTATGTACGGCAAGATTTCTCTTGAGACATTAAATGTTCCAGTCATATTTAGTATGAGGGCAATGTTCTTACTGTGCTTTATACTTTAAATAATTTATCGAAGTAGGTGTTACTTTGCGGAAATCCAGAATACAAAAGTAATAATTTGATATTATAATATGTGTTTGTAAACGCTGTTTGTTTAAACGCGAATTATAGCAAAATAATTCTATCATTACTTTTGCACTTCAAACTTTACTTACAGGCTTTACTTAAACGGGTATTTTATCGGGTTTGTTTTTCCTTTTCCCAACAGATAAACGGGATTTTTTATCATATATATTACCCCGGTTTATAAATTTAATTGTGCCAAATTTAATTTATGTTTCTCCTGCAGATTTTCCTAAACTTTTTTTTTAAATAGTGGGAATAGAAAATAACTAAATTAAATTTTTTTAATTTTAAAATTTAAGATAAATAAGAGGGGTTATTATAGAGTTAGAGTGGGGATATTATAGTAATCAGTATCAAAGTTTCTGCATAATTAAAAGGGGCAAATTAAAAAAAAGAAGACAAGAAGAAAGACAGAATGACCGCATTTATAGTCATCATCTTCCTGTCCTTATCCCACTCTAAGTGGGGTCGGCACAACACGTTATAAACATGATGTCACATAATTTGGCTTCCTTTTTACGACCGGCCGCCTGCCTGAAGTCAACTTACCTCTGTCGTATTTTACAACACCTCGGTAAGAAAGAGAGTGGTCTATTCTGCTAAACCGGATACCACACGGTGGATCAACTTACCTTAGTCGCCTTTTACGACACCTCGGTAAGAAATCTATTCTACTCAGCCTTCTTACTTCGGTCAATTCTACTCAACCGGATACCACACGGCGGGTCGACTTACCTTAGTCGCCTTTTACGACACCTCGGTAAGAAATGAGGGTGGTACTATTCAATTCAGCCGGATAGCACACGGCGAATCGCATTTATAGTATTAGTGTAAATATAAAGAGTATGTTTTGAAACATAATTTCAAAATGTGGGTACACTACAAATTATACATAACTACATAATTTATTGTGCATTCTAACTATTGAAAAAACGTTAAAATATTAGCATTTAAGTGTTGATAACAGTTGCGTTTTTAAGAATTAATGAATAAATGCTATTCATTAATGGAAACAGATTAAAACTGGCTTGCTGTTCCAACGAGCGACCCCTCACCCGGCCGTCAGATCGGAATCATTAACTTGGTGTTGCCATTCGAATAATACATGCGATGTAGATCGGAACAATACCACCCTTTGGCTTGACGGGTGAATATTAGTTTGTAACTCTGGTATAGGGTTTATATATATAGTACCTTAATTTGAAAAGTAAAAGATGATATTATCTGGAATCGATGCCGGTAGTCTCAAGTCAAGATGAAATGAAATGAAAGATCGATTTATCGCCCTGAAACCTCAGGTACTAAATTTCATGTAAATCGATACCGATATTATGTATATATATATATATATATATACACACACATATATATATATATATATATATATATATATATATATATATATATATATATATATATATATATATATATATATATATATATACAAGATTATCCATTTAAATATTAAAGGCCGTGCGCTACTTACAGCTGTTTCTGGTTTTTCAAGGATGGATTGTCTGTTATTTTCTATTATATATTTTTTTTAAAAATTCAAACTTGTAAACAAATGAATTTTTAATCGTCTACTCTATATTTACTCTATAATTGCACCCATCGCTTGTAATTATTATCGTCTATAATCCCATGTATTATTCCGATAGCAACACTCAATTAATGATTTGGAGCTGACAGACGTTTGATCGTTCGTTGAAACAAGATGGCGGCTTTAACGTGATTTAAGGCTATATATATTTAAAGGCTAAGTATTTTAGGACCGGCCGCCTACCGGATGTCTGATTACCTTAGTCGTAGTTAATGACAACTCGGTAATCTTTCGGTGAATCTTTATTCAAGCAAGCTTTTGTCAGCTATTTCAAATCGTCAAGCAGCAATTTGATTTAATGAAGCTGCACTGGTTTGGAGACCTGCTCATATCGAGAAGAACCAGTAAGAAACTAGGCAGTCAACCTTTTAAACATTTTCAATTTAAATATTTAAATCGCAGCCCTGTATGAAGCTGAAAGGATTTTAAATGTAAGTATTTTTAACAGTTATATAATCTACAATAGAAATACAAAATGCTTTACGTATAATAGAATTTCATATACTTTCTCTCATAGAATTTCATTACTTATTTTAAACTTTTCGTTAGACGAGTCTAAAATTCTGAGGCGTATGACAATTTTTTCCTCTGTACTTAAGAAAACAAAAAATTTGACAAAACTGTGAGTAGAAATTGGTAAATAATATATTTAAAAAACTAGCTTTCACCCGCGACTTCGTTCGTGAGAACTATTGTCGCGTGATAGGTCGATAATGGATGACGCTTTTCATTGTCATATATTTCTGTAGTATTAATAGCATTTCTATAGCCTGTATTTTATTCCGGTGTATAAGGAATAATTGTGCCAAATATCATCTATATTGATCTAGCGGATTCGCCGTGAAAGAGTAACAAACATAAATTCATACTCAAAAAATTTCGCATTTATAATATTAGTAAGATAATAGATATAGATATATAATGAGCTGTGATAGCCCAGCGGTAACACCGTGCGACTCTTTCGAGAAGGTCACGGGTTCAAGACCGGGCAGATACCAATGAGTTTTTCTGTTAAAACTTATGTGTGTTTGATAATTACAATTTATCACACGCTTTTCGGTAAAGGAAAACATTGTGGATTCTGAAGATATGTGTAACCTACCAATCCGCATTGGAGCAGCGTGGTAGATCCTAGCTCCAATCCTTCTCTCCAAAAACGGAGAGAAAAGGCCTATTCCCAGCAGTGGGAGAGTAACAGGCCGCTACTTACTTACTTACTTTTCTTAAAAGATATAGCAAAATCAATTAGCTGAATAAACATACCAAGGAACAACAAGATCATTCTTTTATTTATCAACATAAACGAAAACACGGCAATTCACTTTATCGACGAAGGCAGGGCACGCCCTAGTCGTCCTTTTAATGGAAACAACTCAATATTTAATTTGAAACTCAAGCAGGATACTTTCGCATATCAATTTAACCTGTTGCGAAAGTAACTTAAAACGTAGGTAATTTAAGAAAGTCTATAAAAGTATGTACAGTTTGGTCCCTAAAGATTAAATAATCCTGGAGCGCATAGAATAAATATCCAGTATAAAATATACCAAAAAAAAAGAAATTCCGAGTGGTCTCATTAATTATTCAAATTATTCTTATTGTAGTTGGCTTTTGTGAGCTCAACCAGCCAAACACTTTATCCAAACAATCTAGTGCTTAGCTCGTTTCAACTTATATCCAAGCTTTCTTATCATTGATATAGTCTTCAATAGTCAATAAGCTTTTTTAATAAGTTATTTTTAATTTTTTTTTAATCTGAATAAATTATTAAAAGCTTTTATTTTGCAATGTTAAATTTGACCCATTTCCCGTTTGCGATTTTGGTCGTGGAGTCTATCTCCTGATGATGCTTCGGTTGCGGGGCGAAACGATTGTTGAGTTTGTGATAGTGAACGTATATAGTGCTTATGTATTGTGGTGGCGGTGGTGGAGGTTTGTACATGTGTTTTTTACGAATCCTGCATGTATCAGGTATGATAACCGATTGTCCACTCTACATTTAGAATTATATATATTTTCTATTTTACTTCATCGTGGATTATAGCAAAATAATTTTATTATTACTTTTGTATTACGGATCTCCGCAAAGTTTAAAAGACGCCTAATTCTATAAACTATATTACGGTTTTAATCTTACCACGCGGGTGGAGCTAGCGATTGCTAGTCTTTCATATGAGATAAAATGCTTTACTTAATTTTCTTTCGGACAAGGATAGCCTGAAATCGGATGTCGATATATTTCACCTATCACTGATTGATTGTGCTCATATAGAATTCCATTAGCGGGTAAGTAGTTTTAGTAAGCTTTCAAACAATTTGCTACGACCTACGATCAGAGCTTAAATTTATATTGGGTTCGGAGGATGAATAAGTTTAAATTAGTTGAGGTATCCTTATTGTTTTTATTTTTACTGATAAAGAGTGAAAGGTGAGAGCCCGCTTCTTACTATTCGAAGTCGTTACTACAATGTAAATAAATATATAAATAATTAAATATATGGGTCATTTACACACACGGTCGTCTGTCCCCAAAGTAAGTAACTTTATACTTGTGTTATGGTAGACAGACAACTGGATATGTACTTATATATATTTTTTAAATACATACTTTAATACAAATATACACCCAGGCTCAAAGACCAACAAATTCATTTATAGAAAATGTTGGCCCTCGGCGGGAATCGTACCCGCGACCCGCGGAGTTGAAGGCAGTGTCACTATCCACTGCGCCAACGGACCAGTCATCAAGTCATGTCAAGATATATCATAAAGAAATTTGATTACTGGTAATTAAAGTGAAAGCTATATCTATGTTAATATATAAAACTGAAGAGTTTTTTTGATTGTTTTCTTTGATTGTTTGAACGCGCTAATCTCAGGAATGACTAGACCGACTTGAAATTTTTTTTGTGTGTAATTGTGTGAGTATCTTTCAGTGTAAGATAGTCCATTTATCGAGGAAGACTATAGGCTATATAACATCACGTTAAGATGAATAAGAGAGAAGCAGCACTAAAAAATATTGCGAAAACGGAAAAATTTAAAGCTTTCCTTGCGTGTACTATGTAAATGGTGAAAGTTATTAAAAAATCGCTTATAATCGACTCACGATAACTAATTTTAGTTCAAAATTTCAATTTGGAATATAAATTGTGACACTGATTTCTATGCGGGCGAAGCTGTTGGCACAGCTAGTACATAAATACGAAAGTCTGTCTGTTACGCTTTCACGGCCTCCTCACTGGAACAATATTGAAATAATTTGGTGCAATTGAAGCTTATATATCACGCTAACGCATAAGATAGTGTTAGATCCTATTATTATACTTAGATAAGAGTAATTGTATTGACTCTTTGTCATTGGTCAATAACTTTATTTATCGTTATGTGGGTAATTGGTTAAAATAAGTGATGAATAGAAATAATAAAAGAGAATGTTTTTGGTCAGTCGATCATCAGCATTCAAAGATTGAAGTCATGTTTCAGTCCGTTAGTGTCTTATAATAGGTAGGGTTCCCGTTTTTCCATTGAGAACAGTAAAAGATTCACAATTGAGAAAAAAGACTATTGGCTGAAAAGTACCTTGTGGTTTCCGACTGAATAGAATAGACCAACCTCATTTCTTACCGAGGTGTCGCAAATGGCGAATAAGGTAAGTCGACCCGCCGTGTGGTATCCGGCTGAATAGAATAGAACAATCTCATTTCTTACCGAGGTATCGTAAATGGCGACTAAGGTAAGTTGACCCACCGTGTGGTATCCAGTTAAGTAGAATAGACTATCCTCATTTCTTACCGAGGTGACGTAAAATACGACTAAGGTTTTCGACCTTTGTAACCTTTGTAAGTGGGGTCGGTACATGTTGTACCGACCCCACTTAGAGTGGGATATGGGCATTAGGATGTTGAAGAAAAGTAGCATTAATAAAAAAAATATCTCTAAACAAAGGCAAATTATAAATGATGTTCCTACGTAATCTTTATTCTGCCCTTGCCAAAAAGTCGTTCATGGTAAAAAACGTATAGCTCAAATATTTTTTTTAAACCAAGCTTTAGTTATAATTATTTAGTATGCAGAATGCTAATTCGTATGCTAATGACGACATGTTAATAGCATGTTAACACAGTTAATTATAATATAGGAACAGGAAGGTTTAGTAGTGAATTATAATTTTGAATAATATGAATTAACATCTTCGTTTCCATTAACATTTTCCCGAAATTCAGTACGTAGGGAGTTTTAGGGGAGAAAATTCAATCGGGGTAGGTTTTATTTATAAAATATAAAACTAATAGGAATAAGCTTGACGCTGGTTCGTTGAGAACGGGGACGGGCCCTAATGTGGGACGCAACATGCGTTGATACGTTAGCCTCGTCCCATATCGTCAAGACCTGGAGCTGCGGCGGAAATTGCCGAATACGGCAAACGGCAGAAGCGTGCATCTCTCATCGAGAGTTATATTTGTGCCGTTTGCAATTGAGATCCTAGGGCCATTGAATCAAAATGCAAAAAAAAAAATTATCCTTTTTAAGACCTCGGTTAATTGCCTCTTCAGGTGACAAAAGGGCTTATTTTTCGCACATAGAATCAGCTCAGCGATTCAGCGCGGAAACACTGCCAGCATTCTTGGTACTATTCCCCGTGGGCATGATTTGTATAGTCCTAGCGTGTAAGTAGTTGAAGATAGATATAACTTGTATATTTTTGGTGTAAATAATTTAAAGGAATATAAAACACTATTTTTGCCGTAAATTGTCAAGTCAGCGTAGTGTATTCGGGAAACGGGCGGTCTATAGCCCCACCCACACAATTTTTTTCTTTTATATTACTTTTTATATCTTTTAAAAAAACGGTTGCCTGTAAAGTCTGTTTTACGGGCAAAGATTTTACGTGACAACGTCTTTTTCTCAGTAGAATATTTAGAGAAAGACAGAGACACAAGTACGCACCGATTCAACGCGCCTAATTCTCTAGTGCTGCGCGCGCGGCCAATCATGGTTGAGTGGGAGAGAGACGCAAGGCATTCGCCAGTCCGGCGGGTCTCTCTTTCGTTCGGTGACTCATCGTAACAGACGTGAGCGGGCGTTACACTTTTTCATGAGTGACTCTAAGCCGCAACCTAATTTAAGACGTTGTCACGTCAAAATAACCAAACAAGTCACAACACCCAGGTACTCTTTGTAATGCATATTTAAATTTACAACATTTGCTTTAAATTGCTTTAAAACGTACATATTCATGAGATAAATCTGATAACACGAGTCTGCGTATAATAAGTCTGTCCACATCGTTAAAGCGACTATATCAAACTGGACAATATTAACGCTAAACACAAAAGTTCTGCTTCGTAATTAAGAACGCTCGACAAACAACACGAACGTTTCGCGTAATTGCGGTTCCTTTTATTTATACAGAGTTTTTGATACGTTCTATACGTATTGTAAAAAAGTCCCCAAAATCTGTCTGTATGTAATCGATTTTCTGAACATTAATAAATAAGAAATAAATAAATATATGGGACACTTACACATACGATCGTCCGTCCCCAAAGTAAGGAACTTAATACTTGTGTTATGGGTGACAAACAGGTGAATATATACTTATATAATTTTTAAATACATATTTCAATACAAATATACACCCAGACTCGAAGACCAACAAATTAATTAATAGAAAATGTTGACCCTCGCAAGAATTGAACCTACAGCGCCGACGGGCCAGTCAAACGTTAAGTTACATTACAGTATTACAGTTAGTTAAAGTTACTTTCTCCGAAACGGATTAGCCAATTTAATGAGGACTTTCACTGGAGGAGAAACTGTGGAACAACATATAGACTACTCTTTATCCAAGAATTCCTACGCGGTTAGGATTTATGCGGGAAAAACTTCTATTATAAAACCAAAATCACCAAAAGCTGTCTGTCTGTATATGATCGATTTTCTCAAAATCTACTGAACGGATTTTAGTACAGTTTTTACTAAAAGATATTAAAATTCCAATGAAGTCGCGGATACAGCCAGTTTAAAATTCCCAAAAAAATATGGCGATTTAAGATATTTTTATTTTAATAAACCAAGTGGTTATTAAAATACAAGTTTCCTCAAGATAGTTTTCTTCGCCGCAAATAAAAAGTTATTATATGACTAAGCTTCATGGTTTGAATTCCCTTTTTAAAATTTACCGTTTCGCCATCACGAATTAAATAAATAAAAAAATATATGGAACAATAAAACGGACGTCCGGCCCCAAATTAATTTAATACTTGTGTTATGGGTGACATACAACTGCTAAGTATACATCTTATATAATATTAAATAAATACTTAAATACATAAAAACACTCTGACTTAAAGAACCGCCAATATATAATATATAATTCCCACGTTTTGGTTTTAAACATTAAAAGGTAAGTTTACAGTACCCTCGATTCCGGGATAGCGAGACTTTAAATGGCATTATTGCGTACTTTAACTCCTTAAATTATTCAGACGGAAAGAGATTCTTTTTTTTCTAAATTATTTAAGGTTACGGAATCAAGGTCTGAATAAATGATATCAGGTTTATCCTTAACGATTTAACATAAAAAATTTATCGCAGTCATAAATTAGTGATAGAAGCCTCTTATAAAATGGCAGGCAATCAAGTATCCAGGATTGTCCTAGAGATTTTTGTTATCTATGCATTTAATGATATTAACCAAGAGTGATCAAATCGGTCGATTTATTTTACTAGTTTAGACATATACCAATAATTCACTTCGATGTTTTCCTTTTCTGTAAATGTAAATTGTGAGTAAAATTTAAGAACTCTTTTATAGAAAACCATGTGGAGTTCAGGCTTTAAGGTCGCAAATTACTAAGGTTTGCGCCTTCTTATAAGCCACCCATCACGGCTGGACTCTTTTCATCCTCCTGCCCTTATCCCACTCTAAGTGGGGTCGGCACAATTTGTAAACATATTGTCACATGATTTAGCTACGTATTTTGCGACCGGCCGCCTGCCTTTTACGACACCTCGGTAATAAAAAAGGGTGATTTACTCTACTCAGGCGGATAGAACACGGTGGCTCAACTTACCTTAGTCGCCTTTTACGAAACCTCAGTAAGAAATAAAGCTGGTCTAGGCTGAGTAGTAACTCAGCCGGATACCACACGGCATTGTCATAATATTTAGCTGTCCAAAGACAAAATAAACCACAAGTTTGTATAGTACTTTCATATAATTGGCCATCAATTAACAAGATATTAGCGGCCTATCCAAAGCTCTTGGCAATGATTAGCAAAGGTAGAACAATACAAGCCGCGGTCACCGCCATCTGTTGACCATTAATAACTTTGGAAGCCGATTGTTTTCGGTTGGACATGGAATGCCATTAATTACAGTTACGCATTTAACCTTTCACCGGTCTGCGGTTGGAAGGTGAGATTATTTGCCTTAATGAGATTTGTGTCCCTTCGTAACTTGGTAAAGTGTGTATTATATTATTACTTGTAATTACCCAGTGGTTATAAAGAAACGGCCTGTTACTATCCCACTGCTGAGAATAGGCCTCTTCTCTCTTTTTTTGGAGAGAAGGATTGAAGCTAAGACCTACCACGCTGCTCCAATGGGGATTGCTAGGTTTCACATATCCCTAGGATTCTCTAGAGATATGCAGGTTTCCTCACGATGTTTTCCTTCACCGAAAAGCGTGTGATAAATTGCAATTATCAATTAGACACAAAAGTTTAATAGAAAAACTCATTGGTGTCTGCCCGGGTTTAAAGCCATGATCGTCTCTAGAGATTCACACGGTCGCACCGCTGGGCTATCACAGCTTAGTGGTTATATAATGAGCGAATTTAATGTGAACTCACTCTTTTTCAGGTAAGGTAATTTTAGATTTGACATTATTATAAATATTTCAAATAATGACGTAGTTACCGAGATCGTGTGGTATCTGGCTGAGTAGAATATACCACCCTCATTTCTTACCGAGGTATCGTAAAAGGCGACTAAGGTAAATTGACCCACCGTGTGGTATCCAGCTGGGGAGAATAGATTACCCTCATTTCTTACCGAGGTGAAGTAAAAAGCGACTAAGGTAAATTCACCCATCGTGTGGTATCCGGCTGAGTAGAATAGACCACCCTCATTTCTTACAGAGGTGGCGTAAGGGGCGACTAAGCTAAATTGATCCGCCGTGTGGTATGATTTGGCTACTTATTTTATGACCGGTCAAATTACTTTAGTCGCCTTTTTCGACACCTCGGTAAGAAAGAGGGTGATATAATCTACTAAACCGGATGCCACAGCGTGGGTCAACTTACCTTAGTCGATTTTTACGACACCCCAGTAAGAAATTAGGGTGGTCTATTGTACTCATTCGGATGCCACACGGCGGGATGATTTACCTTAGTCGCCTTTTATGACACCTCGGTAAGAAATGAGGGTGGTCTATTCTACTCGGCCGAGCATCACCCTCTTTATTAACGAGTTAAAGTCGACTAATGTAAGATAACATAGGCTGGCGGCCGGTCGTAAAATACGTAGTCAAATCATGTGATAACATGTCGTGCCGACCCTACTTAGAGTGGGATAAGGGCAGGAGGATGATTATTTTTGTTAATAGAAAACTCATTGGCGTCAGGCTGGGATTTGCCCTAGCAGAAGGTAACGCGTTTTGACCATCACGGTTAGCCAGACATGTTAATAATGTTAACAAAATATATCACACGATTAATTAACCAAGTTGAACAAGTCGTTAACTTGACGGGCGACCCTAATCAGCAATAACCTGCTACCAATTCATTTTGTTAAAGGCGGAGTAGGCGGTGACTATTGCACGATTCCATGTATATGCGTAGTTAGTCTTTAACCTATAATTCTGTGAAAAGTATTATATGATGGTTCATTGGAATAATGTGTCTATGAAACACTTTCGTTAATTTATAAGGAATATTATGGCGTATCGTATGACCTATTTGCAACGAAGTTATGTAGGACCACGACCAACCTTCTATTTCACGTTGCTCTAGGGGATTTGTCATAATCGACATTCTCTGATAATTCTATTAAATCTGATTCTACTAAATGTTCTATGCTGTTCTCTATACTTTTTATGGGACAATTACACACACTGCAGGTCCCCAAGGTAAGGTAACTCGATACTTGTGTTATGGGTGACAGACGGCTGGTAAATATATACATATCATTCATTCTCCTGCTCGTATCCCACTCTAAGTGGTATCAAGACAACATTATTTAAACATGTTACAAGTTTCGAGTTTCCTTAGTCGCTCTTTTAAGACACCTCGCTAAGTCATAAGGGTAGTCTATTCTATTTATCCGGATACTACACGGCAGATAATACACTACGTTGAGAAAATTGTTAACACTCGGAATCGAACCCGTGACTCCTGGAGCTCGCCAACAAACCAGAAATTCTCCAGAGATATACAGGATTTTTTTCTGTTGATTTTCCTACATTCAAAAGCAAATTATAAATTGTAAACATCGGTGGCGTAAATTTTTATAAAATAGTAGTGAATGTCCTTATTAAGAGACACAGGTTCTAAAAGTACAAGAAAAGAAACGTCATATGCCATGAGAGAATGCAATTTTGTTTCGTTAATTTTATATGCGATATTTTATTATAACTTGTAACAATTTATATAAATGATTTTGAATAATAAATAAATGAAAGAAATTTATATTAATAATTTGTTGTAACAATTTATGTAAATGTGAAATATCTTCCCAATAAAGTTGCAACATGTTTGGAATACAACTTTTTAGGTCTATAATTTGAATTAGGTCTATAATATAAAAGAAACATCGTCGTCGTCAATGTGTAATTTGTGCAATAATAGACTCTCTCAAATATTAAAGTGTACATATTGAAATTCTATCTCGATTATTCTGGGCTATCGAATGCAAGGCTACATCAACTGACCTTTTGTTCACTTGTACCCTATACGCTTTTCAGTAGTTTTTAACAGAGCTAGTCTCTTGCTGAGATTCGCAACTATAAGATGCTGATATCTAGATCTAGAGCTAAGCTAAATTGTTGTGTGTGTAATATGTGGTGATGGCGTTTGCCGAGGCAAAATAGATTTCGCCGTGGCCATCAAATGTTCCGTACAAAATATCTTGCGTTATGCCCAATCATGTGGGATCAATTAAGTAGACTCTTTATAAATCCAATGGGGCCTTTCCAAATATGACAGACAAATATTACTTACGTGCTAGGAATCAATGAAATGATACACATATTCAATATGTGTTGTTATATCCTCATAAAATATTGATGAGTATTAGAATGATATAGCCAGCGATGAGACCGTCTGACTCTGTCGAAGGGTCACGGGTTCAAACCCCGTGCAGACACCAATAAGTTTTTCTGTTAAAACTTATGTCTTACATAATTGCTTTATATCACACGCTTTTCGGTAAAGAAAAACATCGCGAGGAAGCCTGCATATCTATAGAGATTTCTGGGCATATATGTAAAATAGCAAATCGCATTAGAGCAGCGTGTTAGGTCTTAGCTCCAATACTTCTATGCAAAAACCAGAGAGAGGAGGACTATGTCCAGCAGTGGGATAGTAACAGGCCGTTATTTTACTTTACTTTAGAATGATAATAAATAAACCAGGACGCCGTGTGATATCCTGCTGAATAGAATAGTTCCATCATCATTTCCTCCCGGGGTGTCGTAAAAGGCGACTAAGGTATGTCGACTCACCGTGTCGTATCCGGTTAAGTATAATAGACCACCCTTATTTCTTACCGAGGTATCGTAGAATACGAGTAAGGTAAGTTGATTTCAGGCAGGCGGCCGGCCGTAAAATACGTAGCCAAATCATGTGATTACATGTTTATAACATGTTGTGCTGACCCCACTTAGAGTGGGATAAAGCAGGAAGAAGAAGAATAAGTATAATAAATAAGGATGCTAAATACATATAGCGAAAACATTCAATCATCAGTCCAAATTAAAAAAATCAAATATGTCAATTAAAAATTTATAAATCAGTCCATTCCCTTCCCACTGCTGGGCAAAAACCTGCTTTTTGAAGAGTAGTGGTGAGTAGAGTGACTCCATTGTGGGCTGTAATATATCGCAATAAATCTCTTAAGGTTTCAGTTTAGCTTGGAATGCAATTAAGAATGTCAATAATAATTCCTATTGTATTTCGTTATGAGAAATATTTGTCTTGAAAGATTAATGACTTTCTCGGTATTATTGCAAGTAATATCCAAGAGGAAAAATTTGTTTTTTGTTTCACTCGATTTAGGAGACAATAGAATAAAATTGAGCTGTGAGCTGTGGTAGCCCAGCGGTAGCACCGTGCGACTCTTTCGAGGAGGTCACGGGTTCAAACCCGGGCAGACACTAATGAGTTTTTCTGTTAAAACTTAAGTGTCTAATTGATAATTTCAATTTATCACACGCTTTTCGGTGAAGGAAAATATCGTGAGGATACCTGCATATGTCTAGAGAATTCTGGAGATATGTGTAACCTACCAATCCGCATTGGAGCAGCGTGGTAGGTCGTAGCTCCAATCTCTCCAAAAACGTAGAGAGGCCTTTACTCAGCAGTAAGACAGTAATAGGCTTTTCTTTTTTTTTAGAATAAAATTGTACTTATTTATATGCCGGTTGTTTATCTACTAGATATTTCTGTCAATTATTGGTATCCAACTATGCACGTGAGTCTTGGATAAAAGATTTCAGCGCAACAAAAATTCAGTATCCATATTTTATGGCTGAAAAACTTTAGACTTAGTCCATGGATTAAAATTTTAGCGATGCTACTTTTCTCTTTTAAAATTATTTTCTTTTTTAAAATATATCCTGCTAATCATACTAATATTACAAATGCGTAAGTTTGTGAGTATGCATTTATATTTTTAACTCTTTCACGGATAATCCGCTGAACCAATATTTATGAAAATTGGCACAGTTACTCCTTATACACCGGGGTAACATATAGGAATCCTGTTAATTGTACAGGAATAGGATGACATTGAAAAGCGCCATCTATTATCGAACTATCCCGCAATAACAGTCCACGCAAACGAAGTTGTGTTTAAAAGCTAGTTTTATTAAGTAGTTAAATTTCATATTGGAGTCTCCAATAAAAAAATAATATGTTATTCTAAGTTAGAGCGTAGCGTAGGATAAGTCACTATTTCATAATGATCTTTAAATGTCTATTTAAAGAATATATAGCTAAAATTCGCGAAATTTATAATATACTTGTAATTCTTCGAGTTCCAATTAATTTATAAACGCCCAAATCGATTTAGCCACTTTAGGTTAAAATATTTGAGCAAGACATTCGTTTTGGTCTAAACCATTATTATCGCTTAGGGACTCCTTAAAATTTATACGGGACAAGCCAAAATTGCCGTGGGACATTCTGAAAAAAACTCCGCATAAATTCGACCGTTTGCGAGCTAAGATGTTTATGTATCAATAAATGAGAAATAATTTAATGGATTGTAAGCCCAAAGGCAATAGATCCTTTTTTTTAATATGATTGCTTATATCGTAATTTTCTTTGTGATCAAAGCATAGAGAAGAACTAGAATAGAAGAGCCAGCCTAACATGTGTCCATCACTAATACAGATAAAGCAAATGAGATTTATTATCTGTCTCTCTTTCTATGATGTGTGATTAGACAAAGATAGAAGAACTTATCTAAGAATTCAAAATAGCGCGCCGCACTACTTAACTTACTTAACTTTAGTTGATATAATTTGTGAGTGCTATAAAATGACATTTTGTCTATGTGATTGCGTCTATATGTATTGCGTCATTTACGATCTATTTGCGGACGTCGTGGTCGACTATTCGCGATAAATCTGCCGACGCTCTCTATGTGAAGTAGCACTGGCTTATTCTATGAAAAAAGACGCCCGTGTTCACGCGCATTCAGAGAAAATTTAACGAGTTGAACAACAAATCGAAGAACAACCGTTCCTTGCCAACTGATTCACCAATAAAATTATATTTTTATATGTTTTCGTATATATTTTAGATTTGCTTGAGTGAGTAAATATAGTATTTAACGTTTCACTTAGGGTACATTTGAATTTTAAATAGATTCAAAATACGACAAAGCTTATAAAATATTCCAACGTCCCTTTAGTTGTTCCGAAAACCTAAAACAACTTTGGGCAACTTAAGCCTCGTGTTTTTTTGGGCGATTTTTCTTACATTTCCCAGTAGAGTTTAAATGTGACTTGAACTTGACCTTTTCACTGTTCTTGACTTCCATGGTTCCATGGCCGAACGGTAAGAGCGCATTAGTCTTATCCAAAGTTTCTGAGTTCAGAGGTTTTTAATGTGATGTCGTAAATAATTACATTTTTTTTCTTTAACATTGCAAACGCAGGCTGAACCCTACGAGATTTATCAAGATAATATACTAAGTATTTGTACACCTTGATAAGGTCTACAGAAAACTCCACGATAGTATATGTTTATCTGTTATGGATAACAATAGCATTTGCAGCAGAGTTTTATCGGTTGAGAAACTCAGAATTGTTTTAAGAAAAATATTTTAATCATTTTACTTTATTTTGATAAGTTACTAGCTGATCGGGTAAACGTTGTTTGTTCCATATAAATAACCTATTTCTAGGGAATTCCTAGTGTACATTATAAAAACATTAATAAGTAAATTTTGTGCAAGAAAATAAAAATTATGGGTGGACAACCCGTAACATATTTTTTATTTAGGTTTTATTTGTCACTTAGGGTATGAAAAATAGATAGTAGCCGATTCTTAGACCTACTGAATATGCATATAAAACTCCACAAAAATCGGTCAAACCTTTTCGGAGGAGTATGGTAACTAACATTGTAAGAAGAAAATTTTATAAGATATACATCGCCTCGACACATGAAGTCGTTTCGTTTCCATAATATATTTGCGTTAAATATGTTGTTATATATTTAAAAAACTTAGTCATATTACCGTGAACATCAAATCCCCAGAAATAAACAGTTTGTACATCGCACAAAATTATATCATAGCGGTTATGGTGACCCTACTAGATTGACAGACGACAGTGGCACAGAATCGTATTGTGTATAAAATACTTATAAAAACCTATATAAAGGTTTACACGTTCATAGTCTGCGAAAAAAGAAATACAAGCGTAAAAAAGGTAGGTAATCTTTCAGTGTTTAAAGAAAATGTTAAACAATACTATTCAAACTATTCCTGATTAAAATCTCCTTTTTCCTTCATACCTTCTAACGTTATAGTATATTTTCTCATTACTTAATAAATTTATTTTTTCTATCTTTTTCGTCATATAGCCTTTACTTATAAATTAGTTCAATTATTATGTTCTAGTATAGTAAATATTTAGAACTTAATTATTTTGTACCCCCCCCCCCCCACCGCTGATATTTCATTAAATCCTCTACTCTAAGGTTGCCTGGAAGAGATCGCTTTTAGCGATAAGGCCGTCTATTGTATTAATACTTTATTTTTTAATTTCGTGTACTGTTATGGTGTGCAATAAAGTGTATTCTATTCTACTTATGTCTATTGCTTACCTGTGATAGCCCAAAGCTCGCGGAGACATTCTTCCCTCGACCGCTGTATCGCAGACCGTTTCTGCACTTCTGGTCCGGACTCCAGATATTCAAAAAGGATAGCACCAAGGAGAACGTATATAACCACTAGTACAACTAAACCTAACTGCGAGCAGGAAGCTCGAACACATAACGAAACAAACCGTCTAAAGATATTCGGTCTATCCCGTCCATCTAACGACACTTCCGAAGACATAATTCTAAATTCAAAATTGGAATTTTAAACTTGGAACTTCCATTGCTCACGCTATGGAAACTTTTCTTTCTTCATTTTGTTTTTTTTTTTATTGCAACTGATTGTATCTACTGTTTTACGATCAACCGCCACGGAAACTTGAGTCGTTTTTATTTATTTTGCTAATGTTAACTAAATGCTACCTATAAATTTATAATGGATGCGATATGAAGACATATAATTTTGTTTTCGATCTGAAACAAAAGGGAAAAATGAAGTTTTTTAAAATCGAAACAAATTATTATTTAGTAAGATATAATATGTGATGGCAATAATAAAAACTGTATTTGGATTTCAATATTGAAGTTATTCTAATATATAGTATTATTCAAAGCGGTATATAGAATAAAAGTTAAGGTAAATAAATTTTTCAGATTATCACAATATTTTTAAAGCTGACTAAAGCAGTGCTTTTTTTATTACTTTGTCCGGCAGTGAGATAGTTACTTTACTAAAGAAAACTCTGTTTCTTGCATTGATCAATTTTAAATTTTTTAATTTTATTTTATTTACATAAAATAATAATTACATAAATTAAATTAGGTAAATATTTTCATCTTCATTTCGAAGATATTTAAATTTCAATAACATTAGTTACGCCTTACCAAGAACTAAAACGAGTCAGGTGATTTTCATTTAGTTACAAATTCAAACAACTACACTTCACTTACAATTATTTTAAATATGCATTTATTGCGAAAACTTTTAAATTACTTATATAGTACAAAAATAAATCACTTTATATAAGTATTTAATCAAATGAAACTTTAATTTTTAACACTAAGAAAAACATTGAAATTTAAATTTCGAGTTTTATATAGTTCGTAAACTTAACGAAATCATTGGCGCGATTCGAGACATACAATCACAAGGACGAGTCAAATTGTACTAGAGCATTTGTTTCAAACGTTTCCCAGAGTTTCTTCCACAGACTTTATGCGTTGCGCAAACCTGCGGGAAAACCATTTCCACGTGGTTAACTCCATTTATTTGTCGATCCTAGAGACATCTGTGGGGTGGTTATAACTATTTAATGTAAACTGTTGTATGCGCCATCTATCGTAAAATACATTTACTAATAAATTTGAAACTGAAAAACTATGAGAATTCATGTACATATAACGATCAATTATTAAATTATTTCGATGTTTTCTTTGATTTCAATTTGAATGATAAATAGAAAATAGGTCAAAGAAATACTGATTTGGCTTACATTTGTCTTTGATTTGATTACATCACTATCAAATGTCAAACCATACAATAATTTCGTGGTCCGCGCCGACAAATTGCGGGAGGTTGACACGCTTCAATTTATTTTTAAGCTCAAATCATCATAATAAGTTAATTTTATTTTAAATTATTTATTACAATTAGTCAAAAACTTAAATACACCTAAAAAATCTGCGAAAATGAGTACAATATTGGAAAAAATCGCCGCCATAGAGTCCGAGGTGTGTATTAGGTTATAACTTTTCACTTAAGAATGTAATAGAACTTGACTTAAAAGTTATTTAATCAATTTTGAATAAAGTGTAACAAGGTTGGAAAATTACTTACCAAAAGTCTTATAAATATTTTACAGATGGCTCGGACGCAAAAAAATAAAGCTACGGCGCTTCATTTAGGTTTGTTGAAAGCCCGTTTGGCCAAGTTGCGACGTGAATTGATTACTCCTAAAGGTGGTGGCGGTGCCGCCGGCGAAGGTAAGGAGATATTTGAATAAATACATCGTAGATAAACACCAATGCTCTGTCACTACACATAGTCTTTGACTGTACCAAGAAATTATCCATGTAATATGCAAAGAAATACTTTGAGATGCTGTTCGAGGTCTAACGTCGTAGATAGGCTTAGGCCGGCTTTTTCATTGGGAACAAAATTGAGGCTGAGACTCGCCAACATGCTAATACTCACATTATGTTCTCTTAAGATATGTATGGTTTTTGTCAAGGATGTGCAGATTCTTTATTTGGCTATTAAACCTATGATCATTAGTAACTATCAATTAAAGTTAGGGTTTTTCATAGAAAATTATAATGTGCCTTAGTGGGCTACGCCATGTGGTATCCAGCTAAATAGAATAGATCACTCTCTTTCTTACCAAGGTGTAAAGTACGACCTAGGTAAGTGGATGTCACGCAGACAGCCAATCGTGAAATATGTAGCCAAATCATTTAACTACATGTTTATAACATGTTGTGTTGCTAACCCATAACACAAGTATTAAATTACTTACTTTAGGGACAGATGACCGAGTGTGTAAGTGTCTCATATATTTATTTATTAATTTACTATTTATTTATTTCACTTTTAGGTTTTGATGTTGCTAAAACTGGTGATGCCCGAATTGGTTTTGTGGGTTTCCCATCAGTAGGCAAATCTACGCTCCTGTCCAATTTGGCTGGTGTCTATTCAGAGGTTGCAGCGTATGAGTTCACAACTTTAACTACTGTCCCTGGATGCATTAAATATAAAGGAGCTAAAATTCAGGTTTGTATAAACATGTAATGTAAATATGCGGAAGAACTTAATAGTGTATATATAATTGTATGTGGGTAGTGACCCCTAAGCCTTCAGATCTGCAAGTTGCAGTTTCGATTCTCGAGGGCCAACATTTTCTATAAACAATTTGTTGGTTCTGCGAACCTGGATGTAACCTTGTATTAGAGTTTGTGTTTAAAATTATATATGTATATATTTACCAGTTGTCTGTCACCCATAACACAAGTATTAAGTTATTTACTTTGGGGACGGACGACGTTGTTTGTAAGTGTCCTATATATCACTACATATTATAAAACAAAGTCCCTATATCCCTATGTACGCATAAAACTTTAAAACTCAACGCAACAGATTTTGATGCGGTTTTTTTAATAGATAGAGTGATTCCAGAGGAAGGTTTGTACGTATAATAACATTCAATACGGAATAGAGAAATACTGTAATTTTTGAGGTTTCTGTAAATAATTACATTTTTTTCCGCTTTCATTGCAAACGCAGGCTCAACCCCACGAGATTTATCAAAATAATGTACTAAGTATTTGTACATCTTGAAAAGGTCTACAGAAAAGTCCGCGATGGTATATGTCTATCTCTTATGGATAACCCACTATAGCATTTTTTGTCATTTACGTTTTATGAAAAATAATGCCATATTTTTGAAGCAATTTTTATACAATGCAGCATTATTCCTTATCCAATTAAGTACCTTAAATAAATAGTTGATTTAATATAGATCAATATCGCCGTTTACAGCATGTAATTTAAGTGAACATTTTCTGAGATATTACAGATTAAAAATGCCGTGAGGACGCCGCGCTTCGCCCTATAAAACTTCGACTTTAGCAGCTATGTCCCTCTTTCACGAGTTTGCTTAAATACATTCTGTAATTAATTGTAAAAATAAAATACATAGGGAAAATATAAAAGTAAATAAGTAACAATGTACTATATGAATTTAGATATTCCAAAGATAGCAAGAAATCTTCTTGGTGAGGGAAAATTGTTTTTCTCCAAATTTAACGCGTGCGGGCCACGAGCAGTAATGAATAAATCAAAACTACTTGATCGATTTTAATCATTTTTCTACACTGACTGACATGGGATGTATATTTTATACCCGTGCGAAGCAGGGGCAGGCCGCTAGTTTATATATATACTATTTATAAGATAGTTTACACTTATGGTCTGTTTCACTATTTCAAAATGTAGCAATGTGATAGCATTTTTTATTTTAAAATCTTGAAGCTTCAATGTCATTAATTTTTTCCTACTATATGCCTCACACATCATCATTTAAGTTTCAGTACCCATTCGGTTTTCAGTTTTTTTTTTGTATCTCCTCAACTTCAATTTGATCAAAAAGTGGAAAATATAGCTTTAAAACACAGCCTTTTATACAACTTAAATTAAAACTGTACCAGCATATTTTACAGGGGTCCAGAGCAATAGACAAGACCAAGATGTTTTAAATATCTGCGACAAAAGTCATCAGGATCTAAGATGTAAAAATATTTATATACTTATATGCATTATAAATCCCTTGAAAAAATAGTTTTGTTGATAAAATTTGATTATATATTTTCTTTCCAGCTACTAGACTTGCCTGGTATTATTGAAGGTGCTAAAGACGGCAAGGGTCGAGGTAGGCAAGTCATAGCAGTGGCTAGAACTTGCAGTCTTGTATTCATTGTTCTTGATGTTTTGAAACCTCTTCAGCACAAGAAACTCCTTGAACATGAGTTGGAAGGCTTCGGGTTGCGGTTAAACAAACAGCCACCTAACATACATTTTAGGAAGAAAGACAAGGGTGGAATTAATTTAAATAACACAGTGAGTACTTTAAACATCGTATTTAAATTAAATAAATAGACCTCTTCCATGATATGATTGAATGATTATTCATTTAAAAAACCTGAATATTAGGGTTCTGTAGTCCAATGTTCACATTCTTTTCTCTGGGTGCCGCAAAGTGATTATATTATGTGACAAGTAGCACTAAACTTTCTTCAGAAGAAATTTCATTTTATTTCTATAGGTATATACAAAATTAAATTAATTAGAAAAATACCTTTTCTGATGTATTTTGTATTTATGGATACTTAATCATCTGTAAGTTTGTTAAGATTTCTACTAATATTAAATATGGTAATTAGAGATAGAAAATGTTTAATATTATAAAACTCAAAGGCACATTTAATTTAACTTCATTTTTGCAAGGTGCGTAAATACACACTTAGCAAGTAAAATCGTCATGATTTCTAGTGACATCAAAAATACTGTAAAGTTAATATTTTTTGAATCCTTAACTACTTTAAAGGTTGCATAAGTACAAACTTGTATGTAATACATTGATCAAAATAGATCAGTAATGGTGAAAGTGATACTGGGCCCTCAGGCCCCTGCAAAGCCACTACTTCCAGAAGAAGATGTAATGCCTTTCATTTGGGTTCAAAAAAATACACATAGCAGCACATGAAATGACTTTTTCTTCAGAAAACTCACTAAGATAAGACAGTATAGTATAGAAACTTGTGTTATATATATAGTATTGTATGTATTAACAACCACTTGGCATTCTTGACTAATAGAAGCTACCAAAAACTTTTTTTTTAAATTGTCACTATATTATAGCATGTCACATTTTATATATTACAGTGTCCACAATCAGAACTAGACTTGGAGACAGTTAAAACAATTCTCTCTGAGTACAAGATCCACAATGCAGATATCACACTCCGGTACGATGCAACAAGCGATGATCTTATAGACGTTATCGAAGGAAACAGGATATATGTTCCATGCATCTATCTGCTCAATAAGATTGGTAAGAACTTAGTAAGAACATTATAATAATAATATAATAATAATAATAAGCCTTTATTACTAATTTAAAGTTACTTTACAATATTTGATATAGATTTTTTTTAAGTCGCACATCAGTGTGTCATTGAGACATACGCCTCCTCTAACATCCAAGAACATTACAGGAAATATTTAATCATCATCTTCCTGCCCTTATCCCACTCTAAGTAGGGTCGTCACAACATGTAATAAACATGTTGTTACATGATTTGGCTGCGATTATACGACCGGCCGCCTACCTATTATTTACCTTAATCGAATGTTACGACACCTCGGTAAGGAAGAGGAGAGGTGGTCAATTCTACTAAACCGGATACCACACGGTGGGTCACCTTACCTTAGTCGCTCTTTACGACACCTCGGTAAGAAATGAGGTTGGTCTATTCTACTCAGCCGGATACCGCACGAATGGGTCAACTTCCCTTAGTCGCCTTTTACGACACCTCGGTAAAACATGAGGTTGATCTATTCCACTCAGCCGGATACCATACGACGGGTCGGCTTACCTTAGTCGCCTTTTACGACACCTCGGTTAGAAATGAGAGTGGTACTATTCTATTCAGCCGAATACCAGACGGCTGAAACCTCTACTAGTCAATGACCTTTTATTTTCCAGATCAAATAAGTATAGAGGAATTAGATGTTATATACAAAATCCCCCACTGTGTACCTATATCAGCCCATCACAAATGGAACTTTGACGATTTGCTGGAAAAGATGTGGGAGTACCTCAAACTTATTAGGATATACACAAAGCCCAAAGGACAGTTGCCTGACTATAATGCACCTGTTGTATTGCACGCTGACAAAACTAGTATCGAGGACTTCTGTAATAAGCTCCATAGGTCTATAGTTAAAGAGTTTAAATAGTAAGTATAGCATTATGTCATAAAGAATTGTGTACTCTCTAGAATAGATAATATATATAATTGTTTAATACGTTGAGCGTCACGTCAGCCATCAATGGCTGACACTAGACTTTCAGTTAAGGCGAGGTCAGTCATCAGTGACTGACAATAGACTTTCCGTTTAGGCCGCGTCAAACATGGGTGACTGACAGCGTGTAATATGAGAACTTTAAAATTGACAGTATTTTACGGAATCACAGAAAACTTATTTTAGGGTTTATAGGATTCATTGAAACATGACACAAATAAAAATGGTTTTCCTTCGCAAGTATTACACAATTTTACAACATGCTTGGTCTTTTTCCTTGCTATTATTCTACCATCTGTTCTTCGATTTTTTGTCTTTACCATAATTTACAGTACTTTAGAACTTCACAGACTTTTCTCTCTTTCTTTTTTTTCTCTTTTTTTCCTCTTTTTTTTCTCCTGGCCTGACGCCCAACGTGTTAAGCGTCTTTTACTGCAGTTAATAAGATGAGTTACAATACTCCAATTTAAATCACATACCTTTGGGGTTTTTTCTTGTTCAAGTCTTTTGTTAAAATATTAATGTTAATCACTCCTAGACTGAAATTGATAGTTTTTTTTGGGTTATTTTTCTTTATTTATTTTATTGTTATATTCCAGTGCCTTAGTATGGGGATCTTCTGTGAAACATCAGCCTCAAAAAGTTGGTATAGAACACATATTAGCAGATGAAGATGTTGTGCAAATTGTCAAGAAAGTATAACCTATACAGATTACTTATCAAATGCATTATTTTTGAAGGTTGTAAAAGAATAAATAAAAATAAATAAATAAGGTTTATATTTGCACTCCAAGAAACCAGATCTTTAATACAGATAACGATTGATTTGCATGGAAAGTGTCATTTTTTTTATATGACAAACAAAGATTTTTAAAATTATATATGCTTTCAAATTGTAACTCAATATCTTTATCTATTAGATTTTTAACAGGTTACTGTTGAGTACAGATTGTCAAGCTTTTAAACATTTTTTTTTATAAAGTAACTTCAAAAAAGTTTTTTATTATATTGAAAGCGGACAGTGTGGATGTAGTCTATTTTCATTTTTTTTTAATTAAATACTAACCATATCCAAAATATCGTGTGTCAAAATTTTTGGGGTCAGCCAGGACTGGTTCTTTAACGGATACCACAGTTCTTATTAGGTCACGCAAAGACACTTTAAAATAGCCACTCCGAAGTGAAATGAGCTTCAATCCGGCGACTTTCTTATCTCTTTAACTGACAATGCACTACGCTTAGTATTAAAGCGACCTAATTCAAAAAAACTGTTTTGTGTTAATTCCAATATAGAATAGCGTCTTAAAAAACTCATTTTAAAGAGACTAATAACTTGGAAGAGCAAGAAAACATATCTAACATCCTACTATTAAAAAAAAGTTTAATAGTGGGATGTTATCAATGGCATTGAAATAATTAAAATGTATTGAAGTTAATTGACCCTAATTTTGAATTAGGTCACTTTAATACTAAGCGTGCAATAAGTTGTTTTGAATAGGTAAGAGGAAAACCAAACATTTTAATTATGTTATAGAATGTTTTTTTTACAATATATGATATAACACTAGTAAACTTGAAGCTTGTTGACAATTACGAAAATGAATTTTGTTAACTGTAAGGAAAATAAAAGATATTTATAAATAAATAGTGGTTATATTTCTAAAAACTGTTTTTTTTGTTGCCTAGATCCTTTGCAGGATGTGTTCTGCCCATAAAGTTATTTAATACGAATAAATTTATGAGATCACACCATTATAGTAGAAACAAGAAAGAAATAAAAAATAATAAGATTAATACATTTAAAAAAAAACTAACTATCCTAAATACATTATATAAACAAACAAAAAAAATATCATGGTTGATTGATTGATACCTGATTTTCAGTGGCTCCTTTGAATCGTGCATGCGACAATGTTATATATAATATGAAACAAAAAGTAAAATAAAATGAGTAGTGCATTAAAATGATACGTTATTGTATAAAAAATATTAGAGTGCAGACTTTAAGTAAAAATAAATAAATATTGCAACCTTGAACCTATTTTTAAAAACATGTCGCGAAAAGATATTGAAAGTAGAGTTAATAAAGTCTCCGAAGAATAAATTCACATTTCCTGTGCTTATACATAGGACATGTGACCTTTCTCTTCCGATAGGGCGAAATAGAGTTATTCGCGATTGCCGTGTCAATGTCAAACAAGGAAGTTTGTCGTTTATGCCACGACATAAAAAGAATATTATATGCTCTTTATAGGTATAGATTTCATAGGAATAGTGCAACACTTAAGGGTTAATTTCCGTTTTAAACTAGCCTAACTGTTAAGAGATTACTGAATTTTTGTTCTTAGCTGATTATTTAACGTCTGCGTGAGTGTGTGTGTGTGTGTGAGAACTCCTGTGAAATCCAAACTATTGAAATATGGCCCATGCTAATTTCGTAAAATCTGTACTTAGTCTTTAGTTATTTAAATATAAACAATTCAATAGTCACTTTCAAGAAATTAAAATTTAATTCCTATGTTGTTTTGATAATTAAAATTAGCTTTATAAATAAAACAAGATTTTCCAATTTTCCAAGAAAAGTGATTTGTATTTGAAAACTGTATTGTAAGAAAATTGATTGAGTAGCTTTGAAGTTTCTGAACGTAAAATTCGACACATTTGTAATGTCAATTACCAAATGACATATGTTTGTTATTGTTTATTTCCTTGTAACCTTTAGTAAATTGTTATTAATTTAATTGTCTAAACTTTAAGTTAATTACATTTTTATGATTGTTTTCTTGTATTTGATAGGTTTTGTGATTCTCTTTTGATAGGATGACTACATTTGAAAATTTATCCACTAGTGAGGTAGGTCTTTATATATATTCAATTTTTTTTTTGTTTCATAAATATTCTATTACGTAAGTATTACATACCATAGATAAGTAAATAATTCTAGATTTTAATATTTTACATGCATTAAATATTAAAATCTAGAAACAATATTATTCAAAAGAAGTTAAATATAACTACGTGTTAGTATCACAGTAATAATACTTAATAATTTATGAGTTAATTATTATTATATTAGTCACCAAAACAAAACTACATTGACTACATTATTAAAGTAAACCGCCATCTTGCTAGTAACATAGACACTATGTATATTTTTAGTATTAGTTTTATTATTTTTGCATAGATGGCATTGTACGGGTTTCTTTTTATTGTTAACTTGTCAAGTATTAGTTCAGCGAATGTATCATTGTCTATACTGAGATTATTTGTTTCAGAGAATAAAAATCGCATTACAAAGAGATGTTAGTGCGGTTTGTAGAGAGTGTTGCCATTACCGAGGTTTCGAGATATCAATGCCGGCCATTGCGATTATTTCTGAACTGGTTTTCAAGAAAATTTCTATTTACGGATTGGATTTGGAAGCTTTCGCTAAGTATGCAGTTATATTGAAAATTTGAATTTTCGATCAAGTTCGAATGCTTAAGTATAAAAATCAGTGTGTATAAACTCACATTACTAAATCATTTGTGACTTTTAAGTTGTATTACCACATCATCTGTTAACCCTTTCTAAATAAAGGAGAAACCTAAGAATGTTTTGCATAATACACTTAATATTCACAATTAATGTATAAAGACCGGCTATACTCACGTCTTATTTTATCGGATGAGCCCGACTAGTTTCAAGCATGAGTATAGCCGGTTTCTATACATTAATTATAAAAAAAACACTTACGATAGTTTAAATTCTAAAATTGCTAATCTTTACACACCTAATATTTAGCTTATTTATATACGCTTTCTTGTTTTTATTTTAATAAACGTTTCTAGTAAGCTAATATAAACATTTAATACCGACGCAGGCACGCTAAGCGCTCGTCAATTAATGCAGAGGATGTCAAACTACTGGCTCGAAGAAATCCATCATTGGTATGTATATTTAAGTACTAGCAACCGCCAGCGACTCCGCCCGCGTGGAAAGATTTAAGGATGATTCACGCTACACCGTGTCGCGACCGGGCCGTGCCACGGCCGGGGCACGGCCACCGTGCGTCGGCCGTGCCAGTCATTCATGTTACACCGGGCTGTTTGGGTTTATTATTTGCACGACTTATATCTATGTTAAGTAGCTTTTGTCAGCAAGTGATTTCATCTATCGATAGACTTGACGCCTAAATAAATATGCAGTTTCACAATTTGAATTAGCAGCTATTGCAATTGCCATCGATGATGAAGTATTGGAAATTATTTTATTTATTATCTAAATACTTAGGATGGCTCATGTCGTAAATCACAGAGCAAATTACACACATTCTAAACAATTTGCATTATCCATTTTGCTGTTAAGCTGCTAATCTCACTAAGATTTGACGTTGACTGCTCTGCGGGCGCCCGGGCGCATATGTTTATGTTACAACGTGTCGGGGCCGAACCGTGCCGGAGCCGGGAAACAATACCCACCGACATTTCAACGCCGTGCCCCGGCCGTGCACGGCCGGGACACGGCCGGGGCACGGTTAGACATGAATCACTTCATACCAAAAGTATACCATAATGTTCGACCGTGCCCCGGACGGGGCACGGCCCGGTCGCGGCACGGTGTAGCGTGAATCATTCTTAAAACCGTACAGTATTTTGATAACCATAAAAATGGTTAAAGTCGGTTAACCTTAAAAGCTAGATATATACTGTCGCGGACTTTTATTTAGAACTTTTAGACGAGAACAATTATTTTGTTACACATGATTTTTCAATAACTACCACCGTTTACTCAGCGCACGCAAGGAAAGATGTAAATTATGCCGTTTTCGTAATATTTTTTATTGCTGCTCCTCTTCTTTTCGTCTTAGCGTGATGTTATATAGCACATAGCCTTCCTCGAAACATGGACTTACACTGAAAGGATTTTTTAAATCTCTCCAGTAATTCCTGAGATTAGCGCGTTCAAACAAACAAACCCTTCAGCTTTATAATGTTCAAAATTTCAATTCGGGAAAATTTTTGTCACACAATGATTTTCACGCAAGCGAAGATGTCGGCACAGCTAGTATATTATAATTATTCTTTTAAAAGTAAAGTAAGTAGCGACCTGTTACTATCCCACTGCTGAGAATAAGCCTCTTCTCTCCGTTTTTGGAAAGGAGGATTGGAGCTAAGACCTACCACGCTGCTCCAATGCGGATTGCTAGGTTACACATATTTCCAGAATTCTCTAGAGATATGCAGGTTTGTACGATGTTTTCCTTCACCGAAAAGTGTGTGATAAATTTCAGTTATCAATTAGACACATAAGTTTTGACAGAAAAACTCATTGGTGTCTGCCCGGTTTTGAACCCGTGCCCTCCTCGAAAGAGTCGCACGGTCTTACCGCTACCACAGCTTATTTACTTTTAAAAGTATACCAGCCAATATGTTTTCGAGGTGCATAATTTCGCCGCCATTCATCGCGCAATAATGAATCTGTTAACAGCTGTTTAAATAGCAATTTTAATATAAATCCGATCCTGAATACCTAAATAGCAGTTGCGATGGTTGTTATTTATGCAATTGCTATTTTCAAGTTAAAATGATATGCTTAATTGATATACAGTTTCGACACTACGTTCAAACTAATCGCTCTAGTGGGATTTAAAATGTAAATTCGAAATTAACTTTGTTATTTACTCTTTTTACCTACCTTGTATCCGGCTGAGTAGAATAGATCACCCTCATTTCTTATCGATGTGTCGTAAATGGCGACTAAGGTAAGTTGACAAACCGCGCGGTATCCGGCTGAGTAGAATAGACCGCTCTCATTTCTTACCGAAGTGTCGTTAAAGGTGTCTAAGATAAGTTGACCCGCCGCGTGGTATCCGGCTGAGTAGAATAGACCGCTCTCATTTCTTACCGAGGTGTTGAAAAAGGCGACTAACGTAAGTTTACCTGCCGTGTGGTATCCGGCTGAGTAGAATAGAACACTTTCATTTCTTATCGAAGTGTCGTAAAAAGCGACTAAGATAAGTTGACCAGCCGTTTGGTATCAGGCTTAGTAGGATAACCACTCTCATTTCTTACCGAGGTGTTGTAAAAGGCGACTAAGGTAAGTTTACACGCCGTGTGGTAACGGCTAGTAGAAAAGATCACTCTCTTTTCTAGGAGTATAAAAGGAGACTTTATATAATCGTTTATTTTATTATTATTATCGATATTTAATAATCGTTTTTTTAATATTAAAAATCTATCATATTAATTACCCCCTTTTTATATTCTTTTACTTTCTTGTTTTCTTGTTTTTTAAGATAATTATATGTTGTTGGATGAAACCAATATAGCCAAACTACACAGTTTAATTCAAGGACTATTTTAGTGTACTATACCTATATGTCTTAAATGTTAGAAATCGCTATTTTGTTTCTCTTTTTTGCTTAATTCTTTTTTATTATTAGTATATGCAATAAAGTTTTATAAAGTAATAAATGAAATAAATATTTTCTACCGTATTCCTGAAATCTACGCAGATAAAATCACGACAGACGGCTAATTGCACCTTGTTCGTTTAAAATACCATGTTATCTTTTCCAGAAAGCACTTCTCACCAATCTATCGAGTAACAATCCCTCGGCTAAGAAAGATAAAAGAAAGACGACCGCGAAATCAGCTTCCAAAAAGAAAGGCAGTATTATTGAAGACATGCCGCTACAAAAGAAACCTAGAACAGAAAAATGTCCTATTAAAGATGTCAAAGAACAAAACATTGATGAAGCTATCGACTTAACTTTTGATTAAATAAACGTAGAAGTAAAATGTAGTTTTCTTACTTTTTCCAAACTATGGCATCGTGGATGTGCCATATTTTAGTGGAATGTACTCGAAACGTATCTTTTAAGACAAATAACATATAACATTAGCTTGGAGTTAAGTAATGGTTAAGTAACCATAATTTAGGTGTATTGCGTACGCCGTGTGGTATCCGGCGAAATAGAATAGTACCACCCTCATTTCTTACCGAGGTGTCGTAAAAGGCGGCTAAGGTGAGATGACCCACCGCGTCGTATCCGGTTAAGTAGAATAGACCACCCTCTTTCTTACGGAGGTGTCGTAAAATACGACAAAGGTAAGTTGATGTCAGGCAGGCGGCCGGTCGTAAAAACGCAGCCAAATCATGTGACAGCATGTTTATAACATGTTGTGCCGACCCCACTTAGAGTGGGATAAGGGCAGGAAGATGAAGATGATAAACTTTTTGACTTTACCTGTAATATAAGTGCGGGTAGGTACAACATCTCGGAGCAGCGGACGTAATGTCTTCACAAATGTAATTGATTTTATACATACACGCATCTTTTGTTTAATATTGCCATTAATCTATACTAATATATAAAGCTGAAGAGTTTGTTTATTTGATTGTTTGAACGCGCAAAACTCAAGAACTCTTTGAATGTAAGATAGTCCATTTACCGAGCAAGGCTATAGAATATATAAGATCATGCTAAGATGAATAGCAGAGGAGCAGAAATAAAAAATATTGCGAAAACGGCATAATGTAAAGCTTTCCTTGGATGCGCTAAAAAAAAAAAATATTCATTTTGTCTCTGGGCAATTGTCATTTTTTTATTCACCGATATGTGGGTAGCAATGAAAACGCCACTCGCCGATCGGTTCGTCTGTCGCCGTGCGAGTGTCTACGTGAGCGCAGAACCTTCGCTAATGGCCGCTCGATCGCTATGAATGATTCGCATCAAATTCATTATGAAACATTAAATAATTCGTCTAGGACTTGCAATATTAAGTGCAGTGCCTAACATTAAAGTGTCGTGTCGAGATTCGGACTCGTGATAGTGTTAAAGTTCGTTCGAGTAACAATTCCCCTGGCGTCACAGGAAACGGCCGGCCGCCGGCGCATATCGAGGACTTCGAACCTTCCAGTGCATGGTGCAAAAGCATCGAAAGGTGGGTGGTGCTAATTTGTTACTACGTATCGGTAATATATGTTCATTGCCCAAAAAGATAGAAAATAGTTAACTCCCTGAACCCCGTACAGTCTACTTAAATTACCCACCATTGACCTAGGATCCAGGGACTAGGTTCCTTTTAATTAGGGAACATTTCCCTCCACAAAACAAATGATTTATTCAACATAATTTCATTATTTTTTTATATTTAAACCTATATGAAATTATCAAAAATACATCAAAAGCAAATGAGACTTACTATCTATCTCGCTTTTTAAAGCTTTTATTCTACTTGCGATGTATTTATGTGAAGGAATCTTGCAAGTTAAGTTTGACCCAATTCCCGGTGTCCAATTGAGCTGAAATTTTACATACTGGTACGGTCCCGATAACAATGCATGTTTATGATAAGCATGACCTAATGCTGCTGCCAGGATTTGCTCCAGACGAAGGAACTACTCAATGTTTAACAGTAAAGACATGAAATTTTGTTAAAAGTTTTTTAAAAGGATTTTAATTTGACTTTTTAGAGGCTTTTATTTAACTTACTGTGTATGAAGTTGGAATCATCATCCTCCTGCCCATATCCCACTCTAAGTGGGGTCGGCACAACATGTTACAAACATGCTGTCACATGATTTGGCTGCGTTTTTACGACCGGCCGCCTGCCTGACGTCAACTTACCTTAGTCGTATTTTACGACACCTCAGTAAGAAATGAGGGTGGTACTATTCTATTCAGCCGGATATCACATGGCGTGTATATGAAGTTGGAATCTTGCAAGTTAAATTTGACCCTCTTCTCGGTGTCCGATTTAGCTGATATTTTATATACTGATCTCGTCCCGATGATGCATGTTTATGATAAGCATGTCCTGATGCTGCTACCAGGATTGGCTCCAAACGAAGAACCTCTCAACGGTGAACAGAAGAGATTTTGTTAAAAGCGTTTTTAACTTGACTCGTTACACTGAAGTCCATTTTAGTAATCAATGACTATTCATATTATGAATGCTATTCAGTTAGTATCTATGCTATTCAGTTCGTCGTGTGGTATCCGGCGGAGTCGAATAGACCACCCTGTTTCTTATCGAGGTGTCGCAAAAGGCGACTAATTTAAATTGACGTCAGGCAGGCAGCCGTAAAATACGTAGCCAAATCATGTGACAGCATGTTTATAACATGTGCCGACCCGAGAGTGGGATAAGGGCAGGATGATTATCTATGCCAGTGACTCTCAACCACTGTGCCGCAGCGCTTTTGTGTCCCGTCTAATTTCAAAAGTGTGCCGCCAAATTTTGCAAATATATAATAATGTTAATATTATTAATTATATCATTTAAAAAGAAAAATATTTTTATTATTATCTTGTAATTAATCCATTTATAAACGTTTAGTTATTATTCTAGTAGGTATATATTAGTTTATTTTGTATATTTAAATTTTTTGTCATAAACTATTTATGCAGTGTGTTGTACTAAGTAAATAATTTTATCTTTTTGTGTGCCGCCAAATTTTGAAATCGTTAAATATGTGCCGCAACAAAAAAAGGTTGAGGATCACTGGTATAGTGTAATGTAGTGCTAGTGCTACTTAAAAAGAACACAAGAACGAAGTGTCTCATATAGTAAGAAAGGCAAAAATATGGTTAATTTGTAACCTTAGGGTCGAACTATAAAGGCACGAGTGTAACCTTAATATAATAATAATTTTATTCAAAGCTACAAACGCTCACAATTGTTAGTAACAATAAAAAAAACTTATAAACTATGTTAGTAATAAATTAACAAATACTTATCCAAAAAATTTACATTACATACATATACATATCGTATTGTCGCACTAGCAACTCCATAAATCGTTTATATATGGGTGACTCCATTTTACACACTAACGTACTTAGGATACTGTTTGAGCTTGAGCGAAGTCTTGCTAGCAAGGATGCGGTCTTTGAATAAAGTACTTTCAAAAAAAAAAAATTCAAAATATTCTTTATTCAAATAAACTTGTAAGCAAGTGCTTTTGAATCGTCAACTCTACTGCTGGTTCGGAAAGCTGTTCCTACCGAGAAGAGCCAGCAGGAAACTCGGCGGTTGCTCTTTTAAAAATATAATTCTTAATTCTATTTACATTAAGTCGTTACTGTCTTGTACAGGTTCAAGAGAGCTATATCCACACATTTTTTCATTGTGGATGACCTACTAATGTTATAAATACGAAAGTTTCTGAGTATAGATGTATGGTTAAGAATCACTGATCTATGCTATTCAGTGGATAGCACGAAGTTATTATAAAAAGCCAGACCACATAAAAAGTGTAGTCTACAAATAATACATAGAGAATAGAGTATACGGGACCCCTGATAACAAGTGAACAGCGGACCACGGAGCGTAGGTGCGCGTGCCGCCAAAAAACTCGTTATACCAAACACAATTATCCGCGAACATAGACTACGTTGGAGATTCCTTAATTAAATAAACATTGGTTTAATATCTTTATATTTAAATGAGTTAATCTTGTATATATATATATATATATATATTTTCTGAATCTCGAAAATGGCTCCAACGATTTTCGTGAAATTCAGCATGTAGGAGGTTTTGAGGGAGAAAAATTGATCTAGGTAGGTTTTATGTAAAAAAAATATTGTTTTATCCCTGTTTTTGGGCATTAATAAACATTAACATTTATATTGAATTGAATTTTTGCCATTAGCTGTCAAGTCGACATAGCTTATTCGGGCAGCCTCGAGAAATGTGAATGCCAAGGATCGATCCCCAACGAAATAATTGTTATTTCTTTTTTTTAAAGTTTTTTTTGCAAAAAATTACCGAGCGAAGCTCGGTCACCCAGATATTGAGTATATATATGAGCCTTAGCCCAGATATTGAGTATATATATTGCCTTTATAAAAAATTTAATATTAGTATTAAAATATGGACTAATACATTTCATTGAATATATGAATACCTTAACATATTTATACTTCACGCCAAATTTCATATTCCTTCGTTCGTGCAATTGATATTCGGCGAAGTAGAATAGACCACCCTCATTTCTTACCGTGGTATCGTAAATAGCGACTAAGGTAAGTTAATCCACCGTAAATTTTGTTCTGGATCCAATCAGCTGCTGGCGAGTCCAGGTGGTAGCGACGTGCCTAAGCCTATCGTCTGCCGCCCTGTCAGGGGACCTTCGGACGTTTCGAACGGGATATATCGGATGTCTGGCTTACAAATCCCCAAGGCGGTTGGTGCATCTGGTGCTCCCTATGCACCGGTTAGCGAAGGGGGGCTTCTCTTTCGAGGGGTCCTTACCCGAAGGAGGTGTTCTTTGAGATCAGAGCTGTCGGTGGGTATGGGGGCAATGTACAACGATACCCTGTCCGTGCCATCGGCAGCGTGGTGGAGCACACAGGTCGTTTTAGTCGGTGCGAGTCCGACATAACCGCCGCCCGACGGAGACAGGCGGCGGTGCCCATAAGGGGTTTTTTCCTGTAAATCAACTCGCCGTGTGATATCCGGCTGAGTAGAATAGACCACCCTCGATCTTACCGAGGTATGGTAAAATACGACTGATGTAAGTTGATGTCAGGCAGGAGACCGGTCGTAAAAACGCAGCCAAACATGTGACAGCATGTTTATAACATATTGTGCCGTATTAGAGTGGGATAAGGGTAGGAGGATGATGATTTACTTATAGGTATATTAAAAAAAAATGTTGTTGTTGAAGTGCATGTTGTTGAATAAAGTTCTTTTATTTATTTAATAACATCATTACATTACCTACTAAAGTCCATGAACACAAAGTCGCAATCAAATCAATAAAATAAAGATAATAATTAAAAAATAAGAATCGACTCTACGTATTCCGTTGTGGGCACAACGGTAGTTAATTACTCCTATAACGACAGTTAGAGCATAATGAGATTTTTGCAATTCAACAGTAGCACATTACAGGGTGCTGTTTGTCAACCCCCCCCCTCCCCCTCGCCCCGCACCCCCACTGACCACCTAGGGAGAAGTTATTAGGCGAGTTTGTTAATGAATTTCATATATGCTTATTTAAGTAACATTTTATTTAATTTATAGACTTAGGCTTACTTTGCGGAGCTCCATAATACAAAAATATTTCATCACAATCTTTTGATTGTGGTGGTGAATGTGTGTAGTGCTTGTGTATTGTTGTGTTATCGGTGTCGGGTGTGCATAGAGTTATAATTCTACATGTATCAGGTATGACAACGACTAGTACACTCTACATTAAGCATTACATATATTTTCTTTTATCGCAGATTAAAGGCGACTAAGGTATGTCGCCGTGTGGTATCCGGATAAGTAGAATAGACCATCCACTTTCTTACCTCGTGTCGTAAAATACAGTTAAGGTAAGTTGACGTCAGGCAGGCGGAAGATTGTAAAATACCAAATCATGTGACAACATATTTATAACATGTGCCAATCCCACTTAGAGTGGGATAAGGGGAGGACGACCAATGGTATTACTTTACACTTATTAAATAAATAAGAAGCAATTTTCTCAAAAGATTGTCTTTTATAAGGCGGCAATGTTGTTTTTTTAGTATTGACCTAATGACCTAATTATTTGAAGGAGGTTGTATTCGTAACATGTAACAACCTATTCCTTGATGTTGGGTGATGAAAAAATAAATACAAAATGATAGTCAAGTATAAACAAAGTCATACGCTTTCAATCAATTTTTAACACGAGTTTACATTTAGCCGCCGATAATAGACAAATGGCATCCAAAGTACAAACTAGCCGTGTACCAAATGCCTCAAGCTATGATCTAGGCTGTGCACGCCAGCAGATAGGCCTGTGGTGCTCATTAAAATATGTAAATGCTGCGCTGAGACATTACGCAGATAGGTGCTCCTGACTTATTGACTAGACAGTTTCATGCAAACGAGAAAAATTTGTTACAAAAAGTCGTAAATCATATCGAACGAATCTTAGCGAACACCCAGTACTATCAAGTAAAATCCATTGTTACAAATATAATAAATAAATAATAAATATAAATATATGGGACACTTACACACACGGTCGTCCGTCCCCAAAGTAAGTAACTTAATACTTGTGTTATGGGTGACAGACAACTGGTGAATATATACTTATATATTTTTTTAAATACATACTTAAATACAAATATAAACTTCAATTCTATAAACTCTTAGCTTACTTAGCATAAGTTCAAAAGAAACTCGCAATTCTGTTAACACATCATCCTCCTGCCCTTATCCTCTAAGTGGGGTCGGCACAACATGTTACAAACATGTTGTCACATGATTTGGCTGCCTACGTATTTTAAGACCGGCCGCCTGACTGACGTCAACTTAGTCATATTTTACGACACATCAGCCGGATACCACACGGCGGGTCAACTTATCTTAGTTGCCTTTTACGACACCTCGGTAAAATATGAGGGTGGTACTATTCTATGCCGGATAACACACGGCTTTTGTAATTCTATTAACACCTTATTCCTTATTCCTTTAACTCGAATATCAACTTACCAACATATTTAAGCACAACTCCCCACTACAATCTTTTCGACCCATCATGGTATTATAGTCATAATACCATCTCATATACTGTTTCGTAATACAGTCACAAACGAGTCCTTACTTATATTGGTCACGTGATTATTGCGTTGTCAGTATATCCCGTATTAAAAACTAAAGAGATGATGTTTGACTACTTCCCGAAAATAATAATAATACATTCATTATGAATATTATCTAACACAAATACAAGCTTCACTGGTACACCTTTGCTGCTTCAAATAATAAGGTCAATAATAAAAACAACATGGTCGCCGTTAATGTGACATTGTGCGTGTTTAGGCTCTCTCGATTATTCTGGGCTAACGAATGTCCGGTTGCATAAACTTACCTATTATTCGCTTGTATCTTACACGCTTTTCAGTAGGTTGCCACAGGGCCGGTGCCTTGCCAAAACTCGAGCGACTATTAGAAGTAACGCCTTCTATAAATTATTTATGATATCCCCCTTTTTTACTGAGCTGTGATATTATCACAGCTCTGCTTTAACTTTACAACTTCTTTGCTATTTGCTATTGATATTTGCACCGCCGTCAATGCGACATTTGTACGTGATTTGGCTCTTTTGATTACTCGGGGCTAATGAATGCACGGTTTCATCAACTGACCTTTTATTCACTTGTAATCTCTGTTGCCGAGACTCAAGCGACTATTAGATACTGATATCTAAGTCATTAGATAAGCTAACGTGCCGTGTGCTAATGTTTGTTGTAGTGATGGTGCCGATGGTCTTGCCGAGCTTTCTCCAGTCTTGGCAGCCGGTCGTAAAATACACAGTCAAATCATGTGACAATTTTTTATAAAATTTTGTGCCGACCTCATTTAGATAAGGGCAAGAGGATGATGACGAATGAATGATGAACATGACCTCTGTGCTATGCCATTTTTGTAGCCAATAAATAATCAAATGGATTTATTGAATGTCACTGCGGTGTTGCACAACACCGTCCCGCAGTTGTGAACGCATTTACCCGTTCCCGGTGCACCTACCGCGCGCAACTATTTAGTATCATTACAAATGTCGCTCGCCGTGTCCGCCACTGTGTGCGACCTACGGCTCCTTATTAATAAGGAGCATTGTTGGCTCGTGTTGTGTGGACATGGCTTAAATACGATAATACTTCGACAGTAGCGAATGACCGTAATTTATTTGACATTTGAACAGTTTGACGACATTTGAAAATCATCATCATCAGCCCTTATCCTACTCTAAGTAGGGTCGGCACATGTTATAAACATATTGGTAGGTGATTTGGCTAGGTATTTTATGACCGGCTGCCTGCCTGACGTCAACTTACCTTAGCCGTATTTTACAACATCTCGGTTAGGAGTGAGGGTGGTCTATTCCACTCAGCCGGATACTACACGACTTGCATTTTAAATAAAGCTTAATGTATAGTCCATTAACAGGTATTTGAGCACAATTTGTACAAAAAACATGACTGTTTTTTTAAATCATTTCATATTAATAATATCATCAATAGTTTCCACAGCGCACGCGATGATAGATTTTTATGTCTAATTTCTTACAACTTACTAAATTTTATTACGTATCCCTATTTTTTTGGAAATGTAATATAGCCTATATTGCTTAGTAAAGATGCAGCTTTCTAATAGTGAAAGAATTTTTGAAATCGGTCCAGTAGTTTTTGTGTGAAACATTACAAATTTTTCCTCTTTATAATATTAGTATAGATGAAAAGCGCAGATATTTAAAATTTAAAATATACAAAACTCATTATAGTTCTCCGTACGCGTGTTCTTGACGTTTTTGATTATGCCTTATGGGCACATAGTTTAAAACAAAAGGTGTTTGTTGGGTAAACGACGCCGAACAGATAATTACAGTTGCTTAACTATTTCTTAATAATAAAAACCTTATACACATTGCCCCGCTAGCACCAACTTTAAACCGAAGAGTGCGCCACCTCTGGGCCTAGCTAAAAGTCGCGAATCGATCCATCGAACGCCTCGGTGACCTTTTTAGTTGGTTAACCTATCTCTTGCTGCAAAAAAAACTCAGGATTTGATGAAAAATTATAAATAAAGCTCTCTCCACACAACGCGAACCATTCGTTACCCTAACTGAGGTAAGCAAGAGTGTTGTTTTGTTCTGTCCTCGTCATTACGTACCTTTCAGCTCATTACAGCGCTACCTACAGATCACTCGCTTAATTTGTGCATTTCCGATCCGAAGATATTCAAATTTCAACCGTAATGACGTCGAGGAAATGTTAATAAAATGTTAATGCGGCGAAAGCGGTTGTCTCTACTCCAATAAGTGACAGATTTGCTTGACAGACATGGCTTGTTGTGCACCGTATGAATAAGTCACGATTGGTTTTTTGTCTATTCTATTATTTATGAAGCATTGTCTGGCTTTAAGATTTATCGGTAGAAAGCATTTCTTCATTGTAATTTGCAATGAAATTTATTTTACTCGAATTTAAATCAATTTGCATTATTATTTTTGGATTAAATATTACTCAATCGCTTATAAGAAACTTTGAATCTCTCGGAGATAAAGGTTTCACATTTGGCAAGAAAAGATTATAGAGTTCATTGAACCTTATATAACCAAATAATAAAATTCAATTAAAAAAAAACATTTGAAAATTGTAATCAAATCAAATGATATCAGAAATTTTCTTAAGAATTCTGAAAATTTAACCTTTTATCTGTTCATTACCTAAATTGCGGATACAACTCGGCGGGTCAATTTACCTTAGTCGCCTTTTAAGACAAATCGGTAAGAAATCAGGGTAGTCTATTTATTCTACTCAGCCAGATACCACACGACGAGTCAACTTACGTTAGTCGCCTTTTACGAGGCCTCGGTAAGAAATGATGGTAGTCTATTCCAGTCAGTCTGATACCATCCGGCGGGGCAACTTATCTTAGTCGCCTTTTACGACATCTCGGTAAGAAATGAGGGTAGTCTATTTTACTCAACCAGATACCTTACGGTGGGTCAACTCAGCTTAGTCGCCTTTTACGACACCTTGGTAAGAAATGAGGTTTGTCTATTTTACTAAACCAGATACCACACCGAGGGTCAACTTAGCTTAATTGCCTATTACGACACCTCGGTAAGAAATAAGTGGTTCAATCCACACCTAAAGCCTTTATATATTTAGTACCCTAATTAAAAGTCCTGACAATGTTTACCTATTATATTAAACTAGCGGCCTGCCCCTGCTGCGCACGGGTATAAAATATAAAGCACATGTCACTCAGTGAAAAAAATTTATTAAAATCGATACAGTAGGTTTGATTTATTCATTATTGCCTGTGGCCCGTTAAATTTGGAGAAAAACAATTCCCCCTCTCCCTATACCAAGAAGATTTCCTGCTATCTTTGGAATATCTAAATTCATATAGTAGTACATTTTGCTAATTTATTTTTTCATTTTTCCCTATGCATTTTATTTTTACAATTAATTATAGAATGTCTTTATATACAACATTTACAGCTTACTTGTCAATTAACAATTTTTGAAAGAACGACATATAGCTGCTAAATGCGAAGTGCTATAGGGTGAAGCGCGGCCTCCTCACGGCATTTTTAATCTGTAATATCTCCGTATATGTTCACTTAAATTACATGCTGTAAACGGCAGTATTGATCTATATTAAATCAACAATTTATTAAAGGTACTTAATTGGATAAGGATTAATGCTGTATTGTATAAAAATTGCTTTGATAAGGCTTCATCATTTACTTTTTCTTAAAAAGTAAATGACAAAAAATGTTATTGTGGGTTATCCACAAGAGATAGATATATACCATCGCGGACTTTTCTGTAGATCTTTTCAAGGTGTACAAATACTTAGTACATCATTTTGATAAATCTCGTAGGGTTTAGCCTGCGTTTGCCATTGCAGAAGAAAATGTAATCATTTACAGAAACCTCAAAAATTACAGTATTTCTCTACTCCGTATTGAATGTTATTATACGTACAAATCTTCCTCTGGAATCACTCTAGCTATTAAAAAAACCGCATCAAAATCTGTTGCGTAGTTTTAAAGTTTTATGCATACATAGGGATATATGGACAAAAAAAGAATGCGACTTTGTTTTATACTATGTAGTGATAAATCAAAATAATTCACAATGTGCATAACGCCGTGTGGTATCCGGCTGAATATAATAGTACCACCCTCATTTATTACCGAGTTGTCGTGAGTGGCGACTAAGGTAAGTCGACCCTCGTGTGGTATCCGGCTGAGTAGTATAGACCACCCTCAGTTTTTACCGAGGTGTCGTAAAAGGCGATTAAGGTAAGTTGATATCAGGCTGGCGGCCAGTCGTAAAATACGTAGCCAAATCATGTGACAACATGTTTGTAACATGTTGTGCCGACCCCACTTAGAGTGGGATAAGGGCAGTAGGATGATGAATTCACAATGTGTATAGAGCTATAAGTTATAAATAAATGGTTGCCTGGAAGAGATCGCTGTCTTAGGGATAAGGCCGCCAATTGCACAATATTTTTCTTTTAATGTTATTTGTTTTGCTTCTAATTTGTTTAGAAGTAGTAGTAGTAGTGTTATTATTATAGTGCAATAAAGTATTCATTCATTCATTCATTCATTCATTCATAAATTAAAAAAAGGAAATATGAAATACTTTCCCACAAATGCAATATGGCCCAATACAATAATGTGAAAATGAACGTATTCACATCATTACACTATTAATTATAAGTAGCGGAATCAATCGTTTTCGATTCAATACCGACGCCGAATGCGATCGACATTTTCTGGTTTTGAACTTAATTATTGACAAAATGGCGAAAAATATTGTACGCCTCCGACGCGAATGTGACAAATGTTGCAAGTTACCAATTCGATTATCGGGTTATGACATTTTTATTATGCTATGTACCGGATTTCCAGTCAGGTGGTAAGTATAAATTTACTTAGTTGGTTGGTATTCAAATACCCTCTATTTTTTTTGTCAATTATGTATTTTTCTGCTCCATAGCAGAAAAATACATAATTGACAAAAAAATAGAGGTAACAGCGGTAACACCGTGTGACTCTTTCGAGGAGGTGACGGGTCAAACCCGGCCAAACACCACTGAGTTTTCATTTTTCACTGAGTTAAAACTTATGTGTCTAATTGATAATTGCAATTAAACACACGCTTTTCTGTGAAAGAAAACATCATGAGAAAACCTGCATATCTCTAGAGAATTCTGGAGATATGTGTAACCTACCGATCTGCATTGGAGCAGCATGGTAGGTCTTAGCTCCAACCCTTCTCTCCAAAAATGGAGAGAGAAGGCCTATGCCCAGCAGTGGGATAGTAACAGGCCGTTACTTTTATACATTTACTTAGCATTACTTGCGACTGCCCAAGTTGGTGTTTTGGGAGCAATAAAAATTGATGTAAATGTTTGTTGTCTATAAAATTTGAGAGTAAAACCAACACGCCTCATTGCTACGAGTGTTCGCTTTACAATAATTCAACGATTATGGATGCTGTTAACGATTCTATGAGATTTTTGTTGTAAATTATAAAAGATTAATAATGAAAATATACAATAGTTAAAGTTTTGTGGTTAAGCTGTGGTAGCCCAGCGGTAACACCGTGCGACTCTTTCGAGGAGCTCAAACCCGGGCAGTCATCTCTGAGTTTTTCTGTTAAAACTTATGTGTCTAATTGATAATTGCAATTTATCACACGCTTTTCGGTGAAGGAAAACATCGCGCGGAAACCTGCATATCTCTAGAGAATTCTTGAGATATGTGTAACCTACCGATCCGCATTGGAGCAGCGTGGTAGGTCTTAGCTCCAAACCTTCTCTCCAAAATCGGAGAGAAGAGCCGCTACTTATTTTTTTATGTGTTTTTCTCCACAAAGCCTGAGTTAACTACACACCAGAGATACAAATACTTTCACTTTGATATTAATCAATCAAAACAATGTACAATATTATGTATTTCTATGGTTCTAAATTTGCACTTGAAATTATAAAAATTATAAAAAAAGAAAAAAGGGCTCGTGATATCGGGACTCGATCCGGGGCATTTTCACACCTCTAGACCGCCCGACCCTTACATACTAAGTTTCATCATAATCGTTGGAGTTATTTTTTACAATTAAACTTAGCTAGATCGATTTCCCAAAACCGGCTGAATTTCATGAAAATCATTGGAACCGTTTCTGAAACTCAGGTTATACTGTATAACTTTAAATCAGCAACATAACTAAGTCACAAAAGCTGACTGCGTTAAGTCACATTAATCTAATCGGATCTGCCTAAATAACTGACTTTTCCATTAAAAAATATATCCATGAAGCTACAATGTAATAGTTATCATAAATGAATGATTGTTATTTTATTTTTCAATCGCCCGCGGTCCGGACCGCCAAGAATTAATAACGGCCGGTGCAGGGGCCAAAACCGCGACAATCCACGCTCTTTTTGACTGCAATTTTTGAAGTTTCCCCCCCTTTTTTTTCTATTCGCTGCCGATAGTTTTTTGCGGTTGACAACCACTAGCCTTTTATGAAACGGATGTTTTAATAGGCTTCGATTTGTGGATGTGTGTATAACATTTTTGATGTGATTTTTCTGTATCGTTCTTTTACTGTAAAGAATGTTCAGCAAAGGACTTTCCTAACTTTTGGATAGAGGACGGTGGCAGAGTAGTTTAAAGTATCAATAAACATCGATTTTCAAGAACTTCACTCATGCACCTCTTAATGGACACATGTGTTAAACGTGTTGTAACATGATTTGAAGTATTTTGCGACCGGCCGCCTGCCTCACGTTAACTTACCTTAGTCGTCTTTTGCGAGCCCTCATTTAGAAATGAAAGCGGTTTATTCTACTCAGTCAGATGGGTAAACTTACCTAAGTCGCCTTTTACGACACCTCGTTTAGAAATAAAGGTGGTTTATTCTACTCAACCGCATACCGACTTTTTTGATGAGACTTTCACTGTGAGATATAGGAGGTTTTGGAGCAACATATAGGCTAATTTTTATCCTAGAATTCCTGCGCGGTCGGTATTTACGCGAGAATAACTTTATGACACGAATTTTCACGGGGACGAAGCCGCGGTCTAAGCTAGTAACATATAGGAATCTTGAATAGATCTATGTCAAGCAATCGACGTCATTCATTCGCGGAAGATAGAGCCAAGTGGTGGAAAATGGCGTGAAAACAGTGCTTAGCGCGAGTTCTTTTAACCTGTTCGATCGCGTCAGCGTAGCGCAATTTGTATTATGCTGCAACAGCGGTCACTAGATGTCGCTAATGCAATACGACAGCATTTAGGATAACGATACAAGGAGCAGCGATGACAAGCAATAGACGTCTATAAGTTCAGAAAGAAAAAGAAGCACAGCCTACTTAGTTATTTTGCTAAAATTATAATGTTGATATAATTGTTATTATTATTTTTTGTTGTTATTAACAATTTTTAGTCAAAGACAACCTAACATTTGTATAAACCTCAAATCAAATCAAATTAATCTTTATTCAAATAAGCTCTTTAAAGCACTTTTGAATCGTCAAGGATCAATAAGATTAATGAAGCTACAACTGGTTCGGACTGTTGCTCTTCCCAAGAAGAACCAGAAAGAAAATCGGCGGTCAATCTTTGAAACATTTTCAATAACATTATCAAACCGCAGTCTTGTATAAAGCTGAAAATTTTTAAATTTACACTATCGTGAGTAGCATTCATAGTTAATGTATAGGAACGGCTATACTTACGTCTTATTCTTAACTAGTCGGGCTAACCCGATAGAATAAGACGTGAGTATAGCCGGTTCTAAACATTACACAATCATATGTAATTTTTATGTTCCAGTAAATAAGTGAATGAACTAGTGAGCTTAGCAAGTAGCTTTTTATTAACTCAAGGGTAACGTAAAGTATCAATAAATTGTATTGATGCAAACAATAGACCAATTTATAAAAAACATTTTTTGACTAATTTATTTCAAGTAACCCTTTTATGGTACACTTGGGCACTTGTCGAAAAACTTAAATTGTAAATATTTATAATACTCTCCGGGCGACACTCAGGACAGTACAGTTCAATTTACAATATTGTCACACAAATAAAATGCGCATAGTCCAAGAGACCACCGCAATAATATATTTGAACGGACCGAAAGGAAAACAAATTTACAACAAATACAATCATCATCTTCCTGCCCTTATCCCATTCTGAGTGGGGTCGGCGGAACATGTTATAAACATGTTGCCACATGATTTGGCTACGTATTTTACAATCAGCCGCCTGCTTAATCTCAACTTACCTAAGGTAGTATTTTACCGTATTTTACGACACCTCGGTAAGAAAGAGGGTGGTTTATAGGTATTACGTTAAGTTCCTAGCTTTCACGTCAGTAGTCTATTAAAAATGAAGCTGGTATTAGATAAAGAGGACTCTTATAATTTCTTGAAATAGGGCAGTACGATTCAAACAATTTTTGAGTAGTATATAGCGTATTTCTTTTACTATATTATAAGAAATGTATAATATTAATTGTCTGATAATTGGTAGAATTTTGTTTCCGGTAATTTGAGTGTACAATAAAAAACAATATCGATTATTTTTTTTATTGTACACTCAAATTACCGAAAAAAATGATATACATACGTATTTATTCTTTCTATCCCACTTTCATATATTTTTGTTAATTTTAGTAATATTCTAGTGATCTGTTGTATTGTTGTTGAGTGGTTTGTTTGTAGATTACGCTTTTCCATATGAGACTACCAATTTCTGTACTCTCTTTTTTCATAGTTTTTTTTTTATATATTCGGTTTTCTCTTTAGAATATATTTTACAGCCGTCTCTGGGTACATGTTCAAAGAGATTCCGACATCCATTAAAAATTAAACGTTATATCGTTTTAATACACTTTTGAGCAACGATCGGTTGCGGACAAAAATAAATGCAACATCAAAATCAACGGAAAGCGCCGCCACACTTACGAACAACTTTATACCTGTATATATTTTTTTTCATACAGCATATTTATTTGCACTTATAATAGTATTGGCTACTTAATTGATGTATTCAGATGTTACTGTTTACTACTAGATGTATGTCGCTTTGGAGCTTTTAGCTTGGACTAAACCGATATGAAAAAGAAGGTTAAATTGAATGAATATGACCCATACGCTACGTATAGAGTTTACAAAAGCGTTTCATATGGCACCTTGCATTTCCTGTAGGCGTAACTAGGCGGTTAAATGCTTATGATAATACTTAAGTACTTTAACATGAAATCATTAAGCTGTCGAAGTAACTTATTGGATATTACGTTTTTTACAAAATAAAAATAAACGTAATAAAATCGCCTGTCCGCATCTTTTTTTTTTTTAATTTTTTTTATATCTTTTGAAATGTTTTAGTTTTCGTGTTCCTCGAACGTATCCGAAGTCAAATTTTGCCACTATCCATACCATTTTGTCGCACTGTGCTAGGAGCTAACTCTACTCGCGCGTAGGTCGCCTATTAAACGTGTATAGTGGAAAAGTAGATATTATCGGTGATTCTTTTGTTACCTTTAGGAAAAAAATCAGTCAACAACTCTAATATATTATATTTTGTTTAAAAAAAAAAAGGTTTATTGCATGTTGTGTTTACCTTAATATAGTCAAGTAATTAGCAATAATTTAATATATATTATTATAAGAATGTATGATTATATTAACTGCTGGTAAACCTAATAAAGGAAATAAAATAATGATATTGTATGAGATTAAAAAATTAAACCTTTTTTTGGGTTAGCATTTGATACATATAAAACCGGTTGCCCCTATATGTACATATACAATTCTATAAAAAGCCCATCAAAACCTACTCTACGTCGCACGCACAGATTTAAAGTAAAGATTTTTGTTTAATATATCGCACGCTTAGGTATTAAAGTGACCGAATCCAAAATTAGGTTTAATCGAGTTAGACACATTGTCCTTACTTTAATGACATATACGATATCAAGGTAAGAACTAATAAAAAAGGGGATGTTATCTAGCTCTTCCAAGTTATGGATGGATTGTGTGAAAAATATGCATATTAAAGGAGTGACACTAGAGTTGAGTTGAGTTGAGAATGGAAGAAGAAGATATATTATGACAACCCCACTTAGAGTGGGATAATGTAAGGCAATGATGATGAATGATATGCGTGGGATATGTAGGTAATAACACAATTAATATCTTTAACACAGCTCAGTGGGTCACCAACTTAAGGATGAATATGAACACCAAACGCGACAGATCATATAAAAGTTGGGATCAAATCTACATTCAGTTAGAAGACCTACCTCTAAACTCCATTTCCGCTAAACAAATCCATTTAATTGGAATTAAAAAAGTTGTGCCATTTTAAACCATAACCTTTGAGATTAAATTAACTCTAAATTATTCCTCAGCGTCACAAATATCGCATTTAATCCGGTTACCGTGTTTGGCTGTTATGTAAATACGGCCGGTGTCGTATTCATTAGGGGTATCGCCGCGTAGGGGTTAGTAAGTGACAAAGTGACAAACATTGCAAATGCATCCGATACATTGACGCGCGCTCAAAGAATTGATTATCGCGTCGCGCTAAGTGTTTATTTTCGATGCATTTGCATATTTTGCAGACCGCTTTTTTGTGACAGAATTAACATGTCTTACGCTCATTTTGCGCACTGTCATAATATAAATGCTGATGTGTATGTGTGCGTACCGTGTTTATCTTTGTGTGTGCGCGCGCGCGTTTTCGTTTGTGTGTGTATGTCAATCAATCAATTTTAGATTTGCCATTACAGCAGTTTATTAACACTGTTAAAAACAGCCTGATTCAGAAAGCTTTCTATACTCTTTCGGATAACTTAGATGATAAGAATGTAGCTCTCTTCAAACCTGTACAAGACAGTAATGATTGAACTAAGTAACTAAGATAAAACTAAAAGTAACTATTATTAAGAATTATATTTTTAAAAGAGAAACCACCTAGTTTCTTGCTGGCTCTTCTCGGTAGGAACAGCTTTCCGAACCAGCAGTAGAGTTGACGATTCAAAAGAACTTGTTTGCAAGTTTATTTGAAAAAAGAATATTTTAAATTTGAATGTGTGTTTTTGTCAGTTAAACGCTCAAACAGTTAGTTCAGCTTATCAGATTAGTAACAAATTTTATGATGATGGTCTTTAGCTAAATCAACATACATAAGCTTTTTTATAATATGGAGATTCTATGGTCAAAGATACATTATTCTATAAGTTGATCTAATAATATATATCATCACGCTAAGAAGAATAGGAGAAGAGCAGCATTAAAAATATTACGAAAATACTAATACATAAAGCTGAAGTTTGTTTTGTTTGTTTGATTGTTTGAACGCGCTCATTTCAGGAACTACTGGAAAGGTTTGAAAAATTTGTTGACTAAAACATAGTCCATTTATCGAGGAAGCCTAAAAGCTATATATAACATCACGCTAAGATGAATAGGAGAGGAGCAGCATTAAAAAATACTACGAAAACGGCAAAATTTTTGGATTTCCTTACGTGCGTAAAGTAAAAGGTGAAAGTTATTAAAAAATCATGGTATTACAAAATTGTTCCCCTCTAAAAGTCGGTGACAGGATATGTCTTGCTTTTAAGGTTAACCCACTTTAACATTCTTATGGTTATCAAAACACTACCCACCGTGTGGTATCCGGTTAGTAGAATAGACCACCCTCTTTCTTACCGAGGTGTCGTAAAATACGACAGAGGTAAGTTGACGTCAGGCAGGCGGCCGGTCGTAAAAACGCTGCCAAATCATGTGACAGCATGTTTATAACATGTTGTGCTGACCCCACTTAAAGTGGGATAAGGGCAGGAAGATGATGATGGTTATCAAAACACTATACGGTTTTAATCTTTCCACGTGGGCAGAGCCGCTGGCGATTGCTAGTTAATAATAAACTTAGACGAAATCACTCAAAAAATTACACATAGATTAGTGAACTTTGTTTTGACCGTCCATTTAACTTACACGTGACTTAGCGCTGAACTATCGTTGATTATAGCAAAGGCAATGCTAAGTTATCGAGAATGTTAAGTAGTGTTATCGCTATAAAATAATTAACATCTGCAACACGGAGGCTGCAAAATTATCTTCCAACACGTATATTAACTTACCTATTAACATATTTAATGATGTTACGAATAAATTTTCTATAACGTGCATTATATTCTTGTATCGGCACGAATTACTGGATTAACTTGAACCTATTATGTGTATTTGAAGAAAGCGCTGTAATGTATGCTGACAGCTTAATGACTATTCAAATTATTTACTCAAAAGTAATAATAAAATTATTTTGCTATAATCCGCGAAGAAGTAAAATAGAAAATAAATATAATGCTAAATGTAGAGTGGACAATCGGTTATCAACTGATATTTTCTATTTTACTTCATCGCGGATTATAGCAAAATAATTTTATTTTTACTATAACTTTTGTATTATGGATCTCCGCAAAGTAACGCCTAATTCTATAGATTACATAATGGTTAAAAATGTCTGGATTTAGTAACTTTTCGACCTTGCACAAAATTGCTATGACAAAATGTAACTAATTATGGGGGTTATATTTCGTAAAAGAGGATCCTTTGAGTTTTCTATTTTACTTCATCGGGGATTATAGCAAAATAATTTTATTTTTATTGTTACTTTTGCATTATGTAATCCTTAAAGTCTTCTATCTCAGCCTTCTGTCGACAGTTATTTTAATTTGTAATCTGTAATTAAACTGTCTGTGGACTTTTTTATATAATCGTTTATCGGAATCCACAAGCGATTTGTGTATTTTGTAAACGCAATGCAGGAGTCGCACATACATATTGTATTATACGGGTACTTAACGCTTAAGTTGGCGAACAAAGTCACGGAACTAGTAGTCATCGTCTGCCCTTATCCTATTCTAAATGGGGTCTGCACGAAACGTTAATAACGTTTTGTGCAGACCCCACATGATTCGGCTAGGTTTTTTTTCCGATCAGCCGCCTGCCGACTTCAACTTACCTTAATCGTATTTTCCGACACCTCGGTAAGATATTTTTTAAATAAATATATGGGACACTTGCACACATGGTCGTCCGTCCCCAAAGTACTTGTGTTATGAGTGACAGACAACTGGTGAATATATACTTAAATATTTTTAAATACATACTTTAATACAAATATACACCCAGGCTCAAAGGCCAATAAATTCATTTATAGAAAATGTTGGCCCTCGGCGGGAATCGAACCCGCGACTCGCGGAGCTGAAGGCAGGGTCTACCAACTGCGCCAACAGACCAGTCAACATATGAGGGTGGTCTATACTAATCAGCTGGATGTCACACAGCAGGGAAACTACTACTGTACATAATTTATAGAATCAGGCGTAACTTTGCGGAGAACTTTAATGCAAAGTAGTAGTAAAATTATCTTGCTATAATTCTCGATAAAATTAAAGCGCAATACAATTTTGTCGCGGATTATAGCAATTATTATTATTTTTGTACTAGTGTACGTTAAAAAAAATCTCGCAATAACTTTCATCCCACCATTAGATTAAACGGCTAAGTGTATTTGAATTCAGAATACAATTCTATATTCCGCTGATTTCCCAACGCAATTAAGCGGCCGATAAGCTGGTAATTACGTATGGTAATCGTGCACTTAATACTTCTCAGTTATGCGTCCCTGGTAGCTTGAACGCGTTCCTATTCATTATTATAATGATTATATTAAGAAACTAGCTTTGTCCTGCGGTTTTGGCGATTTTCAACTTAAAGCCAAATGATGTAACAACATCATCCTCCTGCCCTTATCCCACTCTAAGTGGGGTCGGCACAACATGTTATAAACATGCTGTCGTATGATTTAGCTTCGTATTTTACGACCGGCCGCCTGCCTGACGTCAACTTACCTTAGTCATATTTTATGACACCTTAGTAAGGAGGGTGATCTATTCTACTCAACCAGATACCACACGGTGGGTCAACTTACCTCAGTCGCCTTTTACGACACTTCGGTAAGAAATGAGGGTGATACTATTCTATTCAGCTGGATACCACACGGCATTGAATACAAAAGTAGGTATTGCGATTTAGCCATAAGACATAGAGACAGACTCTTTTGTAGATCTACAATTGTCTAGTACATTACTTTAGTGTATATCTGTTTATCTGGTTTATTCGTCGTACATGACTAAAGCTTACAGTACGGGGGTTTTTTTTACAACTGCGCGAACTCTACAACACAATTTACATAAAATCGTAATCATCATTCTCCTAACCTTATCCCACTCCAAGGGGGGGTCGGCACAATATGTCTTCTTCTTCCATTCTCAATTCTCTTCATTCGTCAACTCTGGTGCCACTACTTTAAAATGCATAATTTTCACACAATCCATACATCTTTTTTTCGGCCTCCCCCTAGCCATACATCCATCGACATTCATATTTAAAACTGTTTTGGTCACATGTCTGTCTGTCTGTCTGTCTGTCTGTCTGTCTGTCTGTCTGTCCGTCCGTCCGTCCGTCTGTCCGTCCGTCCGTCCGTCCGTCCGTCCGTCCGTCCGTCCGTCCGTCCGTCCGTCCGTCCGTCCGTCTGTCTATCTATTACATGACCATACCAACTTACTCTCGCACTCCTCATTCTGTAATGTATCAATCCTGTATGTATCAGGTATGAAAACGGTATTTTCATTTAGCATTATATATTCTATTTTACTTCATCGCGGATTATAGCAAAAATAATTTGACTATTACTTTTGTATATCCATATATTTAAAATACTTTTGGTCACACGATTTTCATCCCTCCTCATTAGATATGTCTATCGTTTATTTCTTGCTTGTCTGTATGTTCTAATTGCCGGTGCCGTTCGCCCACTTATCATAATGTCTCGCAAATCACGATTCTGCCTGAATAAATCTACCTTCGATAAGGCATGTATTATGGAACAGGACGTTTAAGCTAATTAATTAAATTCATTGCCACACAGTTGATTGAAAGCTAAAATTAAGGTAAATTATTTTTGTATTTCACGCAATAGTTTAATCTAAATGATTTAGACAAAATAATACTATGAAATGATCACTTTAAAAATACACTTTTATAAACAATAATATATTAAATCATAGATTGGTACTACAGAATATAAATACTAAAAAAAATGTATGAAAATTTATTGATAAGTTAGTAAATTTTTAGTAAGTACAATTCAAATTCATGATTTGGATATTTGCGTACCAAAATTTACTTTACTATAAATCGTCTCACTTCGTAAGTTAACTAGCAGAGATCTGTCTTAGCTATAACTTGACCTTTGTAGACTTTTTTGTCAATAATGTTTTTCCAACGTTTTTATGGTACATAAATAAATAAAAGTCCCTGGGTGACTGGTGGTAATTTTTAAAATGATGTAAAAAAATTAAAATAAAAAAAGAAAAATGAAACAGTAATAGGGCAGGTGGGGCTCAATTCTAGATATTTTTACCTCTCTAGTCCGCCCATTCCCCCCAAATGAACCATCATGACTTTACATTGGACAGAAAAATTGTGATTGTATTCAACGTAAATTTCAAAAAAAATTTAGAGCCCGAAATCAGGGATAAAACGACATTTTCTTAAAATTAAACTTATCTGGATCGATTTTTCTCCCCCAAAACCCCTACATGCTGAATTTAAGTAAAATCGTTGGAGCCGTTTCCGAGATTCCGAAAATATATATATGTACATTCAAGATTAACTCATTTAAATATTAAAGATAAGCTAGCCCTGTAATTATATTGACTTATTCTTATTTAAAAGAATCTCTCTAAAATCTATACATATTATAAAACAAAGCCCCTAAAAGTTGTATGTGATCGATTTTCTCAAAAATTACTGAACAAATTTTCGTACGATTTTTATTAAAAGGTAAAGCTATTCTTGGCTATTCTAATATATATACATTAAAGTTTAATTTCCGCGAGAAAAACGGCTGAAGCTGCGGCTACAACTAGTTAAGTAATAAAATAGCTACTTTGTTAAATAAAATATATTTTTGTTTCTTATTATATTATTACGTGGTAGACACATCTTGTTGATTTAAAAAATTCTTAAACTATAATAGGTATGCATAGTTAAAATTATATTTTAACATATACATAATAATTGGCTATCATTATATATTAAATAACTATCATTTACATTATTTACTTAAATTCTGAGAAATTTTTTAAGAAATAACGAAAATTTATTAATAGCTGCTTATAATTTCTATTCTATGTCATTAAGTCCGAGCGTGCACGCAGCTTCTGAGGGCAGTTTAAATCTCTACTTATTTACTACGTATTGATACGATATTTTCAACTCTTGTTAGGCTTGAACCTATATGGGACACTTACACACACGTTTGTCCGTCCCCTAAGTAAGTAACTTAATACTTGTGTTATAGTAGACAGTGTATAATAATTGTGCCAAATTTCATCGACATTAGTTCTGCGGATTCGCCATGAAAGAGTGGCAAACATACATTCATACGCATAAACTTTCGCATTTATAATATTAGTAGGATAAAGCAAACAATTTTCGTGAATAAATTTCGTTACACGCTAACAAGAGGTGGACATCTCGAATCCTAAACATGCCCTGTAAGTGCGAGCTAGAAATCTATAGGTGGGGGGCGAGCTAAAATTATTGGGGGTGGGTCGGGGAGAGACGGGCCGTCACCGACTGATATGTGACCGGGAGTCTTGTTCAACAAACGATGACGATGATTTAAGCTCAGCCGTTTTAAGTGTATTACCGAGGTAGAAATCCGGCTTTTGGGCTCAGGCTTAGATTTGAGAGAGCCATTATGGCCCGACCTCCCCGATTTATGAGCCGTCCGTTCTCTAGAGCTGAGTGTTGTATAGTGTAAGATAAAGACGACGAAACAGCAAAACTTGTTTTACCTACTTCCATAGAGTTATGTCTTATGGAATATTGCTATGGGGTAAATACGCGGATAATGAAATGAACATTTTTGTATCACAAAAATAGACACGTGGCATTTACAATTTAAGTCCGCGTGATTCCCTGCGAGAGAAGTTTAAGGAAATAGGTATTCCTAAATTTGCTTCACAGTATATTTTAAGCAATTTAATTTATGTACATAAAAGTATAAAGAATTTAAAACTATAGGTGATGTATATAATTACTACAGACTTCATGTAAAGGTTAAATATTGTAATTACAAAATTATTTTGATGGATGCCATACTATGTAATTTTGTTAATTTTTTATTGTTTTTTAAAACCTATGGGTATTTTATGACCACCCAGCTATCGCTAGTAAAAATAAAATTTACTATATAAATGCATTTATCACCTATATCTTATAGACAGGTTGGTCGTGAAAATTAAGCTTAGTTAAGCAAAATTAAGTTTAGAAAAACTTTAGAAAATAAGATATGTTTAATAAATAGTAAAGTTTAGAAAATTTAAATTAAGCAAATAAGTTTAAAAAGGAATGGATAACTCGGTTATAACACAGCAAAATGTCTAAAAGTAGACGTGCAATATTTCAGACATAGACGAAGTTGAACGACGCGAATCAATAATCCAAATTAAAAATTGCTAAGGTAAGACCGTTTTTAAACGTTTCCAATTCAGTATTAGAATTTTCAGTACTTAATCTTGTATTCAAATTTTAATTATATCATTCTGGCGTTTGAATAAAAACGTACTCATTTCGTGCCGTCCGTCGGTGAATAATAACGAGTACTCGAATTATCTTGCCGCGTGTCACACCGAAGTGTAACTTGAATATATGATTTTATGTTACTTAGACATTACAAAAAGGTTCTTTTTTATTTTATACTATTTATCCGCCGAGTAGTATCCAGTTGGGTAGAATACACCCTCTTTCTTAACGAGGGGTCGCAAAAGGCGACTAAAGTAAGTTGACCTTAGCAGGCGACTGGTAGTAATATACCTAGACAAATCATGTGACACCAAGTTATAACATATTGTGCCGACACCAATAAGAGTGGGATAAGGGCAGGAGAATGATATTTGTACTCGTGACTTCGTTCACGTAGAATTTAGTGGCAAAATACTAAAAATGATGCATTATATGGGTTTTTACATATTTCCGAAATTAAAACGGGCTTTTTCTGTATGTAAGCCTTGTACATAAGCGTTAATCGTAAGAAATTTCAAATAGGGCTTGTTATTTGACATTTAAATAATCGAACATTTATGTATAATATGATTATTGTTACGTTTATTCTGAATGGTCTTCGTTTAGCTATAATTTTGTAAATAAGTAGTTATTACTTATACTATTTCACGGCGAATCCGCTGAACCAATATTGATGAAATTTTGCACAACTATTCCTTATACACCGGAGTAACATATAGGCTATAGAAATCCTATTAATTCTACAGAAATAGGATGACATGGAAAAGCGCCATCTTTTATTAACCTATCACGTGACAACAGTCCACACCAATGTAAATGCGGGTAAAAGCTAATAATAAATAAATACGCTTTGGTGTAACATTCGGCCACGGTTATGGAGATCAACAATTAATTCGTATATTTGAATCCGGAAAAGCACTTTCCATCAGCTCATATGCATATTAAAATTATTCTTCACGATTTGGTTTAGAATTTTCAGATGACTAATGTGAGATACTAGGTTATATATAAACAGGATATCCTCCTGTCCTTATCCCACTTTAAGTGGGGTCGTCACATGTTATAAACATGCTGTCACACGATTTGGCTTTTTAGCATGATTTGGCGTTTTTACGACCTGCCGCCTACCTGACGTCAACTTACTTATTGCGATATCTCGGTAAGAAATGAGGGTGGTCTATTCTAAATACCACACGGCTGGTCAACTTACCTTAGTCATACACATACATACATCTTCCTGCCCTTTTCCCACCCTAAGTGGGGTCGGCACAACATGTTATAAACATGTTGTCACATGATTTGGCTACGTATTTGACGACCGGCCGCCTGCCTGACGTCAACTTATCTTAGTCGTATTTTACGACACCTCGATAAGAAAGAGGGTGGTCTATTTTACTTAACCGGATACCACACGGTGAGTCAACTTACCTTAGTCGCCTTTTACGACACCTCGGTAAGAAAAGAGGGTGGTACTATTCTATTCATCCGGATACCACACGGCAGTCAACTTACCTTAGTCATACATGGAAAGATAAATGAAAGCTTTAAAAAATTAACTTCATTTACAACAAGAACGGAGTGAGGCTATCGCATTGAATTCGATACGAGCATTGTTACATACAATGGTTGTTTGCCCCAGAGGAAATGACAACTTTGTAACATCTGATACATTTTATGCTGAACCGGCACGTGAATTCTCGATGTGCGTTATAATTTATACTAGCGATCTAGCTGTCATAAAATAATCAAATATATCACTCATTTCAATCAAATTATGAATAATAACTACGCCGTGTGGTATCCGGCTGAATAGAATAGTACCACCCTCATTTCTTACCGAGGTGTCGTAAAAGGCGACTAAGGTAAGTCGACCCGCCGTGTGGTATCCGGCTGAGTAGAATAGACCACCCTCATTTCTTACCGAGGTGTCGTAAAAGGCGACTAAGGTAAGTTGACCCACCGTGTGGTATCCGGTTTAGTAAAATAGACCACCCTCATTCTTACCGAGGAGTCGTAAAATACGACTAAGGTAAGTTTACGTCAGGCAGGCGGCCGGTCGTAAAATATGTAGCCACATCATATGACAACATGTTTGTAACATGTTGTGCCGACCCCACTTAGAGTGGGATAAGGGCAGGAGGATGATGATATGAATAATAATAATCTTTTTTTTTATTTACAACAAAAATCGTCAAATACTTTCGCCGGTCGTAAAATACCGTGCCAAATCATGTGACAACATGTTTTTAATATGTTGTGTCTGCTATTTAGAGTGGGATAAGGGCAGGATGATATATGTACTCGTGTGTGAAGGAGGTGAATTTCAATTTAACCCACTTCCCGTAGTACGATTGAGCTGTAAATTTACATTTTTGTCCTCGTTCAAACTAAATGACACTTGTAACTGACATCGCTATCAGATCCTAGGGCTCTAAAGTGCATCCCACTGGAACACTACGCCTTAGCGCGTCTGAGACGGTGCATCCTGTAACGATCTGCCCTCCACTCAAATCTCCACTTCTCAAATTTTAAAACATTTAAATAAATTAAATATTTAGAATGGGGTAGAGCGCTCGCGCTCTACCTCCAAACTGCATAAAACTAGCGCAAGAGCGCTAGCACTTTTTAAATATAATTGGCTCGTGATTCGTCTAGTTGGTTAGGACCCATGTAACGTTGTGTATGTAATAACTCAAATTCTTTTAGAGCGTCAGAGACCACAGATTCATTAGATCGGAGGCGTAAAGCAAGCTTAAATTAATATGATTTATTTGTTGTATAATAAGTGCACGATACATAAACAAATTATATATTTAACCAATACAAGAACATATTTTACATGTACTATACATGAACAGACTCTATATGTTCAAAACACATATATTCATTGCACGAACAGGTTCCAATTATAGCTAATACACGAACGGGTTACTATAAAATTTAGTAAAAAAATGCGAGACATTCAGAAGGTTGAATGTCTCTTATGTTATTACTTCATAGATATAGCCATCAGAAAGGTTTTTGTTTATATATATTATAATTAGTGTATATTTGCTTGCCATCAATATGGGACGTAAAACGATGTCAATATAAACGGAATAAGACTTTTCAAAGCCAACAGAAGGATCGCTCGATCATCAGATCGTACTTTAAACCATCCCGAATGGGAAGTTCTAAGTTATTAATATTTAAATTGGAAATGTTATAGCCAACAGAAAGATCACTCACTCGATCTTAATACCTAGCCCTTAAACAACTCCGTAGAGAAGTTTAGCGATGTGGTATCTCTCTCCCATCAATTACATCCTTCCGATTTGGAAAAATATAAAGGGAGAGGGATAGTCAGTAGCTCCGCACCCGCTACCAACGGTGAGCTCCGTCCATAGGATATGAGCCCCCCCCCGTAGGGTTAGGGTATGCAATTTATAGTGTGCCTGCGCCCTCGAGCCAGGTTATTTATATTATGTTGTATAAACACCCGTCAATGCTCTTAAAGAGATTTAGGGTAATTAAATAATGACCGTAGTCCCAGGTGAGGACCGTAGTCCAAGATAAGGCACAAGTGCCCGGTCGCAGTGCTAGGACCTAAGTCCAAATATCATTTCAGCCGTAGCTGTGGTGAGTTGGCGTTAGCCATAATTGTGTCGATGAGGCACAAAGCCTGATTTTGTTGATATAAATATCCAATTCTTATAATAAGACAGCGCATCTTGCCAATAGCAAGCATTTCAAGCGGTGCGTGCCGCATTCGTCGTTGTAACCACATATAGTGGAATATATAATAGCATAAAGCTAATACTGTACATGACTCCTCGGATATCACATAACAGTAAGTTGTAGTCGTTGCTACCACACGAAGTGGCAGATATCGAAGATTTGCACATGACTCCGCAGAGATCACGTAATAGAAGGTTTGTGTTGCTTCTTACCACGCGTAGTGGCAAATGTTTACTCCGAAGAGTTAAGAACGCAAAGCGCTCGCATTATGTGTTGATAATTCAATAATATATGTTTGTAGTGCTAGCACTAATGTGCTAAATATGTAGGTTTATAATGTGATGTATCCATCACTAACGCACGCCTTCAATGCGTCCTTTTGGCTGATTCCACGATCGGCATATAAGAATTAGTTATCTATATGTTTGTTACGCGTAGCAAGCTACGTAAGATAGAGTTTTGGGCAGGCATCACTTTCTAAAGCTAGTCCGCAATCTTGTTAATAAAGATCCGACCAGCGGCCCTACGACATGCTATAATGTCGTCATCGTTTGTGTATAGCTATGGGGAAGCCCTGAGAAGGACTATAACACGGCTAGTGCAGGTAACCCCGCAAGACTCCGTGCGAAGCTTTGAACAGTTTACTTTTAGAGTCCTAGGCGTCCAAAGATCAAACAAGGCTACACAGTAAAGATCGAAGATCAATACCGGCCTAAAATCCAATCCGTATCACCCAAAACTCACCAAGTAGCTCTGGCTGCTCTGTACCAAGACGGAAACCCATCCTGATATTCACAGCCTGGAGCAGATCGAGGCGAGGCTACACTACAACAACCGAAATCATTGCAGGCCTGAAACCATCGATCCGACACCAGTACTCACCAGACTGTTCGGTATAGCGCCCAGCACCACTCAGCGAAGTCACCCTCACCAAGTTATACTCCGGCACTATATCGTTCGAGAATCATAATAAATTTGTCACATGTAATGAAATTACATTTTATTTGTTTAGTGAGCTAGGAGACCGAAGTCCCTCAAGACCGAAGTCTCTCACCACACCGTTATGCCAAGCCGAAGCTTTAACCATTTCACACTATAAAGTGTTCGAGAATAATATATAATTTGTAACATGTAATAAAATTACATTTTATTAGTGAGCTAATAGACCGAAGTCTCTCACCACACAGTTTAGACAAGCCGAAGCTCTGAAAATAGTTTAGGGATCATAGCGCTACCATGTATCGCCCCAAGTACATGTAAACGAAAGCCTTCGGCTCGCGGTACCAGCCCGCGACTGCTCCCGGCAACGTCCGCCAGTCACCCACTACCTCTGCCAGACTGCCGGCGTGACGTTCGGCGCTAAGCGTGGAAAATTGAAAATGTATGGGAAAATTTTGATAAAAATATTTTAATGAAAAATGTACATATATGTAACGAGTATCAAATACTCATTACGAAAAACCATATTAAATGACAAACAAATATTTTTATTTATATACCTTTCTTAACATACTACCAATTCAGCACATAACTCTAACAATATATGCATGTAAGGTCGAGATCGTCACATTCAACCCCCTAAATTCTATGCAGTTCCATCGGAATAGAATTTACAATAGGGAAAAGTTCAAAACTAATTAAATTTTGAAATTGAATTTCAGAAACAGTCGGTCAATAACTTTTATATTAATATATATGTATTATCGCATCTTTCCAACAATGTTTTTTTTGAACTTGAACATGATAAATATATCAATCTTACTTCAATCCCCGATTTTTGCAATATCTGTATATCTAATCTTTTAAACTTTCAATATTTATAACCCCCAGATTACTTAATTTTCAGACCGCACTGCCCTTTTGATTTTAATTATCTTTGTACATATTTCAATTCACTCCAATGACCAAGAAAGAATAACTGTAAGAAGAACCATCAAAATTTAACATCGAGGCGCACAACCTTATTGATTTTCTAATTTTCATTTGTGAATCACTCAAAATATGTAGTTCCTATTCTTTATTTATTTTTGTCCTTTCGAAACATTAAAGTTAAAAGAAAATTGAGAATTATTTGGATGCAAAGCATTTCTCAATTCTAATTGTCTTAATTTTATTTGAGCTTTGATTGATCTTTACTTCGATTTACTGAGGATTGATTATCGCATTTTAATTGTATTATACACAATACTTAAATAACACTACTTCATAAAAATCATTCATTATTTTGCCAAATCAACCACTATATTGACAGTCAAATTCAAGTGACAGTAACACTGATTCAAATAAATTTTATATATTTCTTATTTAAGATCATTTAATAAACTACATTATTCATTACTTGTTCACCGGCAGCGAATAGAAATATGTTCAACCCCCAGACCCCAAGAGTTTACCAATCTTAATGAATCTGTTAGCCTCGTCAGTCTCTTTCCATTTCACGGACAGCAAATTGTAGGCTTGCGCCTATTTTAAAATATATTCAAGCCGTTTTGACCATCCTGGTCACGGCACCAAATTGTAACGATCTGCCCTCCACTCTCATCTATTCATCTTGTGACGATCTCGACCTTACATGCATATGTTGTTAGAGTTATGTACTGAATTGGTAGTATGTTAAGGAAGGTATATAAATAAAAATATTTGTTTGTCATTTAATATGGTTTTTCGTAATGAGTATTTGATAGTCGTTACATATATGTACATTTTTCATTAAAATATTTTTATCAAAATTTTCCCATACATTTTCAATTTTCCACGCTTAGCGCCGAACGTCACGCCGGCAGTCTGGCAGAGGTAGTGGGTGACTGGCGGACGTTGCCGGGAGCAGTCGCGGGCTGGTACCGCGAGCCGAAGGCTTTCGTTTACATGTACTTGGGGCGATACATGGTAGCGCTATGATCCCTAAACTATTTTCAGAGCTTCGGCTTGTCTAAACTGTGTGGTGAGAGACTTCGGTCTATTAGCTCACTAATAAAGTGTAATTTTATTACATGTTACAAATTATATATTATTCTCGAACACTTTATAGTGTGAAATGGTTAAAGCTTCGGCTTGGCATAACGGTGTGGTGAGAGACTTCGGTCTTGAGGGACTTCGGTCTCCTAGCTCACTAAACAAATAAAATGTAATTTCATTACATGTGACAAATTTATTATTAACTCGAACGATATAGTGCCTGAGTATAACTTGGTGGAGGGTGACTTCGCTGAGTGGTGCTGGGCGCTATACCGAACAGTCTGGTGAGTACTGGTGTCGGATCGATGGTTTCAGGCCTGCAATGATTTCGGTTGTTGTAGTGTAGCCTCGCCTCGATCTGCTCCAGGCTGTGAATATCAGGATGGGTTTCCGTCTTGGTACAGAGCAGCCAGAGCTACTTGGTGAGTTTTGGGTGATACGGATTGGATTTTAGGCCGGTATTGATCTTCGATCTTTACTGTGTAGCCTTGTTTGATCTTTGGACGCCTAGGACTCTAAAAGTAAACTGTTCAAAGCTCGCACGGAGTCTTGCGGGGTAACCTGCACTAGCCGTGTTATAGTCCTTCTCAGGGCTTCCCCATAGCTATACACAAACATTGACGACATTATAGCATGTCGTAGGGCCGCTGGTCGGGTCTTTATTAACAAGATTGCGGACCAGCTTTAGAAAGTGTTGCCTGCCCAAAACTCTATCTTACGTAGCTTGCTACGCGTAACAAACATATAAATAACTAATTCTTATATGCCGATCGTGGAATCAGCCAAAAGGACGCATTGAAGGCGTGCGTTAGTGATGGATACATCACATTATAAACATACATATTTAGCACAATAGTGCTAGCACTACAAACATATATTATTGAATTATCAACACATAATGCGAGCGCTTTGCGTTCTTAACTCTTCGGAGTAAACATTTGCCACTTCGCGTGGTAAGAAGCAACACAAAATCTGCTATTACGTGATCTCTGCGGAGTCATATGCAAATCTTCGATATCTGCCACTTCGTGTGGTAGCAACCACTACAACTTTACTGTTATGTGATATCCGAGGAGTCATGTACAGTATTAGCTTTAGGCTATTATATATTCCACTATATGTGGTTACAACGACGAATGCGGCACGCACCGCTTGAAATGCTTGCTATTGGCAAGATGCGCTGTCTTATTATAAGAATTGGATATTTATATCAACAAAATCAGGCTTTGTGCCTCATCGACACAATTATGGCTAACGCCAACTCACCACAGCTACGGCTGAAATGATATTTGGACCTAGGTCCTAGCACTGCGACCGGGCACTTGTGCCTTATCTTGGACTATGGTCCTTACCTGGGACTACGGTCCTTATTTAATTACCCTAAATCTCTTTAAGAGCATTGACGGGTGTTTATAAAACATAATATAAATAACCTGGCTCGAGGGCGCAGGCACACTATAAATTGCATACCCTAACCCTACGGGGGGGGGGCTCATATCCTATGGACGGAGCTCACCGTTGGTAGCGGGTGCGGAGCTACTGACTATCCCTCTCCCTTTATGTTTTTCCAAGTCGGAAGAATGTAATTGACGGGAGAGAGATACCACATCGCTAAACTTCTCTACGGAGTTGTTTAAGGGCTAGGAATTAAGATCGAGTGAGTGATCTTTCTGTTGGCTATAACATTTCCAATTTAAATATTAATATATTAGAACTTCCCATTCGGGATGGTTTAAAGTACGATCTGATGATCGAGCGATCATTCTGTTGGCTTTGAAAAGTCTTATTCCGTTTATATTGACAAAGTTTTACGTCCCGTATTAATGGCAAACAAATATACAGTAATTATAATATATATATAAACTAAAACCTTTCTGATGGCTATATCTATGAAGTAATAACATAAAGAGACATTCAACCTTCTGAATGTCTCGCATTTTTTTTATCAAATTTTATAGTAACCCGTTCGTGTATTAGCGATATAGGAACCTGTTCGTGCAATGAATATGTATCTATTGGACATATAGGAATCTGTTCGTGTAATTAACATATGTATTGAATATATAACCTGTTCATGTATCGTACACTTATATTAAATAAATTATATTAATTTAAGCTTGCTTTACGCCTCTAATCTGATGAATCTGTGGTCTCTGACGCTCTAAAAGGATTTGAGTTATTACATACACAACGTAACATGGGTCCTAACCAACTAGACGAATCACGAGCCAATTTATTTAAAAGTGCTAGCGCTCATGCGCTAGTTTTATGCAGTTTGGCGGTAGAGTGCGAGCGCTCTAGCCTCATTCTAATAATATAATTTATATTAATATTATAAATTTAGAGATGAATAGGTGTGAGTGAAGAGGGGATCGTTACAATCTCTAAATTTATAATATCAATATAAATTATATTATTAGAATGAGGCTAGAGCGCTCGCGCTCTACCACCAAACTGCATAAAACTAGCGCAAGAGCGCTAGCACTTTTTAAATATAATTGGCTCGTGATTCGTCTAGTTGGTTAGGACCCATGTAACGTTGTGTATGTAATAACTCAAATTCTTTTAGAGCGTCAGAGACCACAGATTCATTAGATCGGAGGCGTAAAGCAAGCTTAAATTAATATGATTTATTTGTTGTATAATAAGTGCACGATACATAAACAAATTATATATTTAACCAATACAAGAACATATTTTACATGTACTATACATGAACAGACTCTATATGTTCAAAACACATATATTCATTGCACGAACAGGTTCCAATTATAGCTAATACACGAACGGGTTACTATAAAATTTAGTAAAAAAATGCGAGACATTCAGAAGGTTGAATGTCTCTTATGTTATTACTTCATAGATATAGCCATCAGAAAGGTTTTTGTTTATATATATTATAATTAGTGTATATTTGCTTGCCATCAATATGGGACGTAAAACGATGTCAATATAAACGGAATAAGACTTTTCAAAGCCAACAGAAGGATCGCTCGATCATCAGATCGTACTTTAAACCATCCCGAATGGGAAGTTCTAAGTTATTAATATTTAAATTGGAAATGTTATAGCCAACAGAAAGATCACTCACTCGATCTTAATACCTAGCCCTTAAACAACTCCGTAGAGAAGTTTAGCGATGTGGTATCTCTCTCCCATCAATTACATCCTTCCGATTTGGAAAAATATAAAGGGAGAGGGATAGTCAGTAGCTCCGCACCCGCTACCAACGGTGAGCTCCGTCCATAGGATATGAGCCCCCCCCCGTAGGGTTAGGGTATGCAATTTATAGTGTGCCTGCGCCCTCGAGCCAGGTTATTTATATTATGTTGTATAAACACCCGTCAATGCTCTTAAAGAGATTTAGGGTAATTAAATAATGACCGTAGTCCCAGGTGAGGACCGTAGTCCAAGATAAGGCACAAGTGCCCGGTCGCAGTGCTAGGACCTAAGTCCAAATATCATTTCAGCCGTAGCTGTGGTGAGTTGGCGTTAGCCATAATTGTGTCGATGAGGCACAAAGCCTGATTTTGTTGATATAAATATCCAATTCTTATAATAAGACAGCGCATCTTGCCAATAGCAAGCATTTCAAGCGGTGCGTGCCGCATTCGTCGTTGTAACCACATATAGTGGAATATATAATAGCATAAAGCTAATACTGTACATGACTCCTCGGATATCACATAACAGTAAGTTGTAGTCGTTGCTACCACACGAAGTGGCAGATATCGAAGATTTGCACATGACTCCGCAGAGATCACGTAATAGAAGGTTTGTGTTGCTTCTTACCACGCGTAGTGGCAAATGTTTACTCCGAAGAGTTAAGAACGCAAAGCGCTCGCATTATGTGTTGATAATTCAATAATATATGTTTGTAGTGCTAGCACTAATGTGCTAAATATGTAGGTTTATAATGTGATGTATCCATCACTAACGCACGCCTTCAATGCGTCCTTTTGGCTGATTCCACGATCGGCATATAAGAATTAGTTATCTATATGTTTGTTACGCGTAGCAAGCTACGTAAGATAGAGTTTTGGGCAGGCATCACTTTCTAAAGCTAGTCCGCAATCTTGTTAATAAAGATCCGACCAGCGGCCCTACGACATGCTATAATGTCGTCATCGTTTGTGTATAGCTATGGGGAAGCCCTGAGAAGGACTATAACACGGCTAGTGCAGGTAACCCCGCAAGACTCCGTGCGAAGCTTTGAACAGTTTACTTTTAGAGTCCTAGGCGTCCAAAGATCAAACAAGGCTACACAGTAAAGATCGAAGATCAATACCGGCCTAAAATCCAATCCGTATCACCCAAAACTCACCAAGTAGCTCTGGCTGCTCTGTACCAAGACGGAAACCCATCCTGATATTCACAGCCTGGAGCAGATCGAGGCGAGGCTACACTACAACAACCGAAATCATTGCAGGCCTGAAACCATCGATCCGACACCAGTACTCACCAGACTGTTCGGTATAGCGCCCAGCACCACTCAGCGAAGTCACCCTCACCAAGTTATACTCCGGCACTATATCGTTCGAGAATCATAATAAATTTGTCACATGTAATGAAATTACATTTTATTTGTTTAGTGAGCTAGGAGACCGAAGTCCCTCAAGACCGAAGTCTCTCACCACACCGTTATGCCAAGCCGAAGCTTTAACCATTTCACACTATAAAGTGTTCGAGAATAATATATAATTTGTAACATGTAATAAAATTACATTTTATTAGTGAGCTAATAGACCGAAGTCTCTCACCACACAGTTTAGACAAGCCGAAGCTCTGAAAATAGTTTAGGGATCATAGCGCTACCATGTATCGCCCCAAGTACATGTAAACGAAAGCCTTCGGCTCGCGGTACCAGCCCGCGACTGCTCCCGGCAACGTCCGCCAGTCACCCACTACCTCTGCCAGACTGCCGGCGTGACGTTCGGCGCTAAGCGTGGAAAATTGAAAATGTATGGGAAAATTTTGATAAAAATATTTTAATGAAAAATGTACATATATGTAACGAGTATCAAATACTCATTACGAAAAACCATATTAAATGACAAACAAATATTTTTATTTATATACCTTTCTTAACATACTACCAATTCAGCACATAACTCTAACAATATATGCATGTAAGGTCGAGATCGTCACAATCCTCCCTACGGCATCCATCCACACTCGGAATGCTGTGAGGGACCCGTCGTCTGTCCGCGATGCTTTCCGTACTCGTCAATAGCACGCATTCTCGCCCCCGACATTACGTGCGTCGGGTCATCGTATTACACACTGCATTTTATGATAAGCATGACCTGCTTTGTCAAAAGAATGTATCAAGAAGAAACAACTTCAAAGAAACTAATGAACTTAATGATAATCAGGTAATAGAAGTAAACAAAAGCCGTTAAACGCATCCCGCGAATGTAAAACTGTAACCAGAATAACACCGACAATCTCGACAAAAGGCGCTCGCTTATAATAATAATCGTCAATAATAAATTTCATTAAAATGTAGATCTAGTTAAAAGCATTTTTTCTGATTAATTTTCAGTCGCGTTCCCGCTCTTCTTTTTTTTTTAATTGAATATCAGGCCACTTTGATGGCGCGTCGAGAGAAAGGGTTGAAAAAAGTTCGCCCTCATTTGAATAAAATAACAGCACTCGCGCTTTGCATTTACGGAGATATTTCAAATTATATCTGGACTCGTTTTTTTTGTTTAATTTTTTTTGTGTTCCCCGTATTTATTTTATTTTTCCATCAGCGCTCCCACCTAATTGGGTTAGGCCTCCAAATCGAAAATGTCGATCGAGTTGTAATTCAATTTATTTTTGTTTCTAATGGAGTCTGAGAGTTATATTCTTTCGTTTTAATTTCAAATCTTGGTTATTGGGTGGGAGGGTGTTAGTTCAACTTACAATTATGTATTCGGTTCAACCTCCCTTCATTTTAACTACAGAGTACTTGAATAACAGAAAACTTGTTGCTTTCTTACTTTTCAATATGGTATAATTTTTTTTTTATATATATCTAATAACTAGCTTTTACCTGCAACTTCGTTTGCGTGGCCTGTTGTCACGTGATAGGTTGATAATAGATGGCGCGATGTAGAATTAACAGTATTTCTATAGACTATACGAGGTGTGTTCAAAAAGTATCGCGAATTTTGTGTATTTTCAAAAATTATTTATTTATTCGTAAATATCTATTTTGTCCCCTTCAAAGTAATCCCTCTGGGATATTATACACTTGTGCCAACGTTTTCACAAATCTTCGAAGCACTTCAAAAAATCATTTTTTTGTATCTTGTTCAGCTCTTCCTTCGATGCCGTCTTTATCTCGTCAATCGTGTCGTAGTGTCGTCCTTTCATGGGCCTCTTCAGTTTCGGGAACAAGAAAAAGTCACAGGGGGCCAGATCTGGGGAATACGGTGGCTGCGGTATCATTGGTCTGTTGTTTTTGGCCAAGAAGTCGCGTACAAGCCGCGATGTTTGAACAGGGGCGTTATCGAGGTGCAAAAGCCAATTTTGTTTTTCCACAAATTATCGATTAAAATCGAATGGCACGAGCCAATCAATATGCCTAGGTCCTCGGCAATTTCTCTATCGATGATTCGAAGATTGGTCAATACCATTTTCTTCTATTCATCAATTTTTTCGTCTGTTGTTGAAGTGCTCGGGCGTCCGGCACGCTCTTCGTCATTCACATCTTCTCGGCCTTTTAAAAACATTTTGTACCACCGATAAACGTTCCTTTTGTCCAAAGTAGCTTCTCCATATGCCACACACTCGGAATTCATCCGCGCACTTAATTTCGTTTTTCACACAAAAATCGATACAGGTTCCTTGTTCTATTTTTTGAATAGGTCAAAAAATCGAAGACGAACCAAAACACGTGCAAGCAAAGCAGCTGTCAACAATTAACCGAACATTCAAAATGGCCCAACTTGTCAGCATAAGTGAGAGACATATGTACCAACATAACGCCACAAAAAAATCGAAATTGGAATATATGTAACTCGCGAAAATTCAAAATTCGCGATACTTTTTGAACACACATCGTATGTAACCCCGGTGTTTAAGGAATAGTTGTGCCAAATTTCATCGATATTGATTCAGCGCATTCGCCGTGAAAGAGTAACAAATATACATCCACACTCACAAACTTTCGCATTTATAATATTAGGATTAACACAAACGCACACTTCTATGAAATTTTACTTAGCAATTGTAATAAACGTATATAACTATACGTTTATTACAATTATAATCTCCGAAGCATCGTCAGGAGAATAGGCTCTATTGTAACATCTATCTATATAATATATAATATCTATATAATATCAATCGTCTCTATAATATAATATAGTAAAATAATTGTCTAATCATCATCCTCCTGCCCTTATCCCACTCTAAGTGGGGTCGGCACAACATTTTATAAACATGTTGTTACATGATTTGGCTGCGATTATACGACCGGCCGCCTGCCTGACGTCAACTTACCTCTGTCGTATTTCACGACACCTCGGTAAGAAAGAGGGTGGTCTATTCTACTAAACCGGATACCACACGGTGGGTCATCTTACCTTAGTCGCCTTTTACGACACCTCGGTAAGAAATGAGGTTGGTCTATTCTACTCAGCCGGATACCAAACGGCGGGTCGACTTACCTTAGTCGCCTTTTACGACACCTCGGTAAGAAAAGAGGGTGGTACTATTCTACTCAGCCGGATACCACACGGCTACGTCCCTATAATATAATATAATAAAATAATTGTCTAATATAATATAATAACAATATAATATAATAATAACTTTATTTGACTAAAACCATGGATTTCTGAAAATTAAGATCCGCTAACAAATATATGTTTACTATGGTATTCCGCAAACAGCGCCTGTTTCTATAAATAAATTACAGACAGACTTCCCTACGCACACGTATCATAGTAGTAGGGATAATTAGCTAGTAATAAGCTGTCTTAAGTTTCTTCAAATGTATTAACTAATTTATGTCATTGGAACAGATATCCTTATCAGTTCGGCCCACGTGTTGTTGCTAACTTTACAAAAAACCAAATATAGGAATGTTCACAAAGTAAATATTTCCTTTTAATTTTTATCGAAGTAATGAAGGTATATAAAAATTATTGTATTAGCGTACAACGTGTGCTACAATGCCGCCACACTCGAGCTACCCTCGTGTGTATACTACAGACTGAACGTCTTGATCGTTAAATACATTTTAAATATCATTTGTATTTTCAATATGTTACAAAATGTTGGGCAGAATGTCCCAATATCACGTATCTCGCGTTTCTACAATAGCTGCACAATGGACGCATTATCACGGGATATTGGCTGCGATGGGCTTTGGGCTCAAAACTTTAAGTTTTGAGTTTAAACTCGTTTAAACGTTTGGCTTTCAAAATGTTAAGCTGTGGAACGATATACCAGTATCAATCCAATGAATCTCTTTCCCTTCGGTCTTTAAGTTACAGACTAGGAAATATTTATCTTAAGTTATTTATATTAGTAGCATCTTCCCATCTATTTCATCATCATCATCATCTTCCTGCCCTTATCCCACTCTAAGTGGGGTCGGCACAACATGGTATAAACATGCTGTCACATGATTTGTCTGCGTATTTTACGACCGGCCGCCTGCCTGACGTCTATTTATCTAAGTCGTATTTTACGACACCTCGATAAGAAAGAGGGTGGTCTATTCTACTTAACCGGATACCACACGGTGAGTCAACTAACCTTAATCACCTTTTATGACACCTCAGCAACAAATGCATCTTCTCATCTATTTATTTTACCAAAATTAATTAATAGATAAGATAGTTAAAGTTATACAAACTTTTTCTTTATCTCTATATTACCCGTATTCTCTTTCTTCTTTAATTCATGTTCTTTTCCTTTTGTTACTCAAAGGTTGACTATAAGAGATCCCTTTTAGGCATAAGTCCGCTTTTATACATTTACTTTTTCTTTCTCTTTTCTTAATATATGTATAAAAAGAAATAAATAAATAAAATAGATATAAACGTAGTAGTCCGCAAGCTAAGTTACTGAAGACATCAATAATGTAGCTAAAATAAATCGGAAGAAGCCGAAAACTATAAAATAATGATGCTCTTTTTTCCCAGCTTATATGCAACAGTAGATACATAATTATATATACATATATGGGACACTTACACACACGGTCTCCAAAGTAAAGTAGCGGCCTGTTACTATCCCACTGCTGAGAATAGGCCTCTTCTCTTCGTTTTTGGAGAGAAGGTTTGGAGCTAAGACCTACCACGCTGCTCCAGTGCGGATTGGTAGGTTACACATATCTCCAGAGTTCTCTAGAGATATGCAGGTTTACTCACGATGTTTTCCTTCACCGAAAAGCGTGTGATAAATTGCAATTATCAATTAGACACACGTTTTAACAGAAAAACTCATTGGTGTCCGCCCGGGATTAAACCCGTGACCTCCTCGGAAGATTCGCACGGTGTTACCGCTGGGCTATCACAGCTACAGTAATCACAGCTACAGTATCACACACACAGTAAGTAATTTTAATACTTGTGATATGGGTGAGAGATAACTGGTGAATACATACATATATAATTTGTAAATACATACTTAAATACAAATATACACCCAGGCTCGAAGAGCCAACAAATTCTTTTAAAGAAAATGTTGGCCCTCGGCGGGAATCAAACCCGCGACCCGCGGTGTTGAAGGCAGGATCACTACCCACTGCGCCAACGAGCCAGTCAAAATTAAAAAAAAATAATTCTCAATCAAAAGATCACGACGCTTTCGTCGCTGTATACTAACCAAGAGCGTTTAAGAGAGTGAGAAAAGCTCGCGGCGCGGGCTATTCGTTCCACGGAGGGCAGTCTACTTTTGTCTTTTCGCTCCGACGTAAAGCGGGTAACTTCTGTTTTCACCTTTTTATGTTTTTATTAACTTTCTCCCGCAAAAACGTGCGGACTCTTTCGCTGACCTTTAGACTGTGTGAAACTTTTTTTAGGATTTGAAGGGGGTTTTTCGTTATTTTCTTTTCGCACTGCTACGAATGGACGCGAATATATTCTGCAAAACGTTAACTGGGAATGTACGCAAGTGGTTTTTCGGGTAATTGTGGACAGCTTGTAAATAATTGATTCAATTATTTGTTAGGCGCAGTTTGGTGTTTTATACGATCAATTAGGTTAAATGGTTGTCTGGTTCTTACGGCGTATGGTATCCGGCTGAATAGAATAGTATCACCCTTATTTTACCGAGGTATCGTAAAAGGCGACTAAGATATGATGACGCACCGTGGGTATTCGGTTGAGTAGAATATACCACCCTCTTTCTTACCGAGGCGTATAAATTCGACTAAGGTAAGTTGACGTCAGGCAGGAGGCCGGTCGTAAAATACGTAGCCAAATTATGTGACAACATTTTTATAACATGCTGTTCCGACCATACTTAGAATGGGATAAGGGCAGGAGGACAATGGACAGTACGGAATAAAAAAGTGTAAAATAGGGGCTGTGATGGCCCAGCGGTGTGACCGTTTGAGTTACTAGAGACGATCATGGGTTTAAACCCGGACTGGCACCGATGAGTTTTTCTATTAAAACTTGTTTGTCTAATTGATAATTGTAATTTATCACACGCTTTTCGGTGAATGAAAACATGGTAAGGAAACTTGCATATCCGTAGAGAATTCTGGAGATATGTGTAACCTACCAATCCGCATTGGAGCAGCGTGGTAGGTCTTAGCTCCAATCCTAATCTCCAAAAACGGAGAGAGGAGGCCTATGCCCAGCAGTTAATAACAGGTTAATACTTTTACCTACCGTGTGGTATCCGGTTGAAAAGAATAGGCCACCCTTTTTCTTAAGGAGTTGTATAAATACGACTAAGGTAAGTTGACGTCAAGCAGGAGACCGGTTATAAAATACCTCATCCAAATCATGTGATAACATTTGTATAATATATTGTGCCGACCCCACTTAGAGTGGGAAAAGGGATGATGGACAGTATGGAATAAAAAAATGAAAAATAAATTCTTACACCGCTTTTCCTCTGTGCCAAAATCTCGGAAGAATCTCAGGGTGAGGCGAAGTGAGTGGCCCTTAGGGAGGCTGTGAGGGGGAGACTTGACACTCATTTAAGTAGCATATAATTCAGTTTATTTAGCCGAATTGAATCTCAACGAAGGGTTGGTCCGGGAAAAAATAGAAAATACACAACTCTATGTATAGGCCGAGTTAGGGGGGTGTTATTCTTTTTTATTGGAATAAATTAGTGGAATTGTATTCCAGTTCGTGCTAATGAATGTCTTGCGGACGATTCGCTGAGTGGATTTTGGCTTAATTAATTTGAATTATGTTTCGATTCAATCGATTTGAATAATGTTGTTAGGTTATCTTTATATTTAATCTTTAATATTTAAATGTCTAAAGTTAATGATCTTTTCTGTATATATATTATCGGAATCTCGGACACGGTTCCAACAATTTTCCTGAAATTCTGCATTCTACAGAAGGTTCTGGGGAAAATCAAACTAGCTAGGTTTCATTAAAAAAAAATCGTTATTTCCCTATATTTGGGCATTAAAAAATAATAAAATATTCATTGAATATAAAACACTATTTTTTAAAATGTCAAGTCAGCTTGGCTTATTCAATGAACGGGCGGTCTAAAGTAAATACCGAGCCCAACTGCCCCACTATTTTTTTTTATTTTTTTTTTTAATTTTGCAAAAAATTACCGAGCAAGGCTCGATTAACCAGGCACTGTCATTTATGCTACAAAAATGATTAAAAAAAATTTATGTCCAGAAAAGGCTCCTGATTTGTGTAGTTTAGGTATTTCTTTATTGTATACGATCCTATTATAAAATTTCCTACCTTCGGCCCAAATTTCGGGCATCAGCGAGAGATTTTTTAGTTCTATGGACTACGAGTAATGTCGATGCATATAGAAAAAATTGACATTTAAATTAATGGAAAAGGATCTTAAAACATTCGCTATATTCTTGACATAACTAAGTTTCGTACAACATTCTGGGGATATTATTATATTTAAAAAGTAGCTATCTGGCCACTTGTTGCTGTAGCTCAGTCTAGTTTCGAATTTCTCTCGAAACAGAACAGTTAAAAAAATTGCCTCGCCACCAAACTTTAAAGGATCATCCGCTGGGTGATTCTAAGGATTGTCTGAAAATTTCATTAAAATCAATTTTGACATTTAGTTCAGACGTTCAGTCTATAAACGATACACAGAAAAATATTAATTTTTATAAAATATACAAGATAACATAATAATATATCGTTACATTTAAAAATAAATACTATTATATTATTGTTTTAGATATATTAATGTCATACAATTATTTAATTATTGAAAAATAACATTTATGCTATATTGGCAATGTGATAAAACCGATAGGTATTATTAAAATAAAAATGATTTCGATTTTAATGTTAAATTATTGAGAATTCGATTAAACTCCTTGAATTCTTAAAACTACGACGTAGTCGCATAATTAAGAATGTTATTAAAGTTCTACTTTTGAAACGAAATTTTGTAATTGGAAATCTTATTGAACTCGTTCCATTCTAAATTTAAACCTAGTTGCATAAATATGTAGGGAAACGTTGACAAACTTATTGATAATATTACTTGATAACGTTATTAAAGTATATTTTAAAACGAATATAATTGAAAATATTTTTTAAGGAAATATTTTAATTAGAAAAATTGTTCGTTTGTTAAAGGGTTTTTCAATTTTAAAACAAAAATACAATTTTTTGTACGTCGTTTACAAGATATCGTTCAGTCGTAATACGTAGCCAAATCATGTGACATGTATATAACATATTGTGCCAACCCCGCTCAAAGTGGGTTGACTTAAATACATATATACCCAAACTCGAAGAATTAACAAACTGTACTTAGAAAATATTGGCCCGTGGCGGGAATCAAATCCGCTATGCGTAGAACTGAAGGATCACTACCACCCCCGTCAACGGGGCATTCATTGTATACAAATATTTGTCATTTTTTAATATCTTACACTGTATTACTTGGGAATGAAATTATGTATCGAAATATTGAAAACATTCGATCCATATTTAAAAAATTCATGCTTTTATTATAACAAATACAAAAAAGTATTAATATAAAAGCGTATTTATACTCTGTATCGCTTTCAAAGATTTTTACAAAACATTACGTTATCTGTAAAATTTACGTAAAGAGTCCAACAGATGTCGCGCATTTTATCATGGCAACAATCAAAACGCTGCCAGCCGCAGGTTTAATTATGCAAACATCAAGCCTTGCCAGATTTCTCATTAGAAGCAAGATAATGACGGTATACACTGTCGCAAAATTAGATAGCAAGCACGCACCCAAACAGATATACGCGGGACATTAACATAAACCGAATTTGCATGTAAATTACATTTTACAGCGTCTTAATTAAAACATTTTGGCATTATAAATGATCAAGGGAGGCGGCTGTGCGCCTGACCTTACTCCCCTCACTTAGTATTCGATAGTTTTATATTTCGCTTATGTGTTTTAATTACTTTTATAACTAACTTCAAAGGCCTTAAGGTTCTCATTTAAATATGTATAATTAAGTTTGCCAATAATTAAGGTTAACTTGCCAAGAGACGCTGATATTAATGTCTAATTTTGTATGTTTTTTTACGACTATCCTGGTCGCACATTGAAAACATATCGAAAGTTCACTAAACGCGTTGAAAGCGTATAGTAAGGCGTAGTCGCATTATATTATGGACAATTTAGTTTGCCGTATGCTGTGAGGTTTCCAGTTACTTTTGTCTTATTAATAATTGCAATTTATCACACGCTTTTCGGTAAAGGAAACAATCGTTAGGAAACCTGTATATTTCTAGACAATTCTGGAGATATGTGCGAACTACCAATCCGCATTGGAGCAGCGTGGTAGGTCTTAGCTCCAACCCATCACTCTAAATGGGAGAGAAGAGGCCTATGCCCAGAAGTGGGATAGTAAGCTTGCGGCTCTTGTTTTGGGCTGCAAAAGTTCATAAGTCGTTTATGAGTTTGGGAATAAGATTTAATAATAAAATTCCTGAATCTATTTTAGTTTTGCAATTACAGTTTAAACTATTGTTAACGGGAAGCTGATATAGATACTTTACTGTTGGAGATTACTTAGATGATAAGAATGGATATAGCTACTCATCGCCCCAGTACAAGATGTTATTGACTAAATATCAGAAATATTTTTAAAAGAGCAACCGCCGAATTTCTTGTTAACTCTTGTAGGTAGAAACAGCTTTCCAAATTAGATGTATAATTGATTCAAAAGTACGTTAGTACAAGTTTACTTCAATAAAAATATTTTGAATTTGAATTTGAATACGCATGGCAAAAGGCCATAATTTTACACAGCGAAAAAAATTATGTGAAGAAGAGGCTAAGAATTAAGGCTTGCTCTACCATTAGGGATGAAATCTTTTAAACGCTTTATCTCTTGGTTTTTGGAAACTCAAATGAACATAACTGACCATACTATGGTCCTTAAGAGATTTTTCTTAATTTTAGTTTTTTAATGAAAACAATTTATGACATTGCAGCAATTTTTTTGAAGCTTATTTTTTATTAAGGTTTTAAAGGAATGCCTGGTAATAGCTCTATAGATAATTTTGTAATTATTATATCTTTTTAAGTAAATAATACTCATAAGTACCTAAAGCAAAAGGTTGTTTGAATCTTACTTTTGATTAAAGGTATATCTGGTTATACCACTTAGGATAATTTCTTAATTATTATCTCTTTTTAAGCAAATAATACTCATAAGTAAAGTAACAGCTTGTTAGAATCCCACTTTAGAATAAAAATCTTATCAACCAAAAACCCTGGACAAATGGAGACATTTTAAACATAAAATGTGGTTAATCGTATTTTGTAATACACGTCACTGTCGCGCTGCAGCCGCCATCGCGGTTTATTTCCGCGTCGCAACCGCACCGCTAACCGCATCGCCTATTTTTTGTACAGCAACGGACATCCGCGTCGTGCCTTCTTCGGATTCCGAGAGATATGGAACAGGCTACCACCACACAGGTTATAACCGCTTAGGTAAGTGCTTTGAATTGTTGTTGCACTATACGCCTTATCCGCATATCCGCATGAAAGAACATATGATCGCGGAAACGCCCAGCTGAAATGTCTATTTTTACGAATGCCCTTTTAGTCAGTCATGCTTTTAAATATTTTTTTAAATTGGGCTTCCCCTTTATACGACTTTGATGGAAAGGGACAAAAAATCTTGATTAGGTTTTTTATGTATTTCACCATTAGCAACCCTATCGATGGCACTTTGGGTAATAACATTTACATGTAATTTCAAGAAAGGAAATCTTTTCCTCACAAAGGGCGTAGGCAGAATTAACAGAAACCTCTTTAAATAATTTGGCAATTAGGGGTAACATAAAATTTGCATAATTGTGTAAGTTGTATACAGTTTATGTTTTCAGAACAGCATTTATCTATTACACACAGATGTACTGTGACTGAAATGCTTTAATGTTTAAGATACTAAGTGGAAAATTTCAGAAACATATTTAATTATTATAGTTGCAAATTGTCGTTGAAAACATAAATTAACAGTTCCTAGAGACAACGCCGTTCCATTTTTAAATAGCTCAAAATATTTTCATTCATTGTCTATTCATTTTAGAGTAGGCAAAGATTGAAAACTATACAGTTTAAGTACTGATGAGTATGTTAAAAAAAAGGAAACAATAAATACTAAAGTAAAATAAAAGTAAAGTTATAAATACTATTGTATTCGTATCAGTGGATGTTGCATTAAATTGTCAAGAATACATAAGTTCTTAATGATTTTTACTAGTGCTGAGTAGAATATACCACTCTCATTTCTTACCAAGGTGTCGTAAAAGGCGACTAAGGTAAGTAGATGTCAAGCAGGCGGTCGGTCGTAACATACGTAGCCAAATCATGTGATAACATGTTTATAACATGTTGTGCCAACCTCACTTAGAGAGGGATAAGGACAGGAGAATAAAAAGAAAACTGGTATGAAACTCGAAGGTTGCTCTTTTATATAACAGTTATTACAGTTAGGTAGATTAACACATAAAAAACTGTTATATACATATTTGTGAATAGTTTTTTGAAATTTACAAGATGTGTAACAGTAAAGAGTAAATTTAAACGTCTGAAATCTATCTTGATTTTAAAACGTCTTGACACAATTTCATTTCTAAGCGTACATTGTGTTCACTGAAAACAACCGGAATTAGTTATGAAGAAGTAAAGACAACCGTCTTTGTTTAGAGAACAGCCGCAGGGCGTGCATAGTCTAAGTAATCTCACATTGTTTCCATCTTACTCGAGAGCGAAGTACTTCAAAAATAATGAACATGTGTTTTTACGTATCTAATTCAAAATTATCCAGAAACAATACGAATACTTCGCGGAACGAGCTTCTCAAAAATAATGATACAAAGCTCTTTATTTCACACAATTACTACAACCTCCTGACGTCACACTTAGAAAATTTTCAAATACGTCACAGCATAAATGTTGCTGTAGTTAAAAAAAATTGAAAGTAACAGCTAACAATGTATTAAGCTTTGCAATATTGTTGCATGTGCACGTTAAAACAGATATAGTACATAGGGTTGCCACCCGTACTATATTATATAGCAGGGTTTCTTAAACTGTGGGTCGCGACCCCCAGGGGGGTCGCGAGACTACTGAAAGCAAAATGCATCGCAAAGATCTGATACTTTCAATCATTATTGATACAACTACATGGCTGCAGCTTTCCTTTAAAGAACTTTTCTAACAAAGATTTATTGATATTTCTCCTCCTAAGTTCCTTCATTATCCCTTTTCATTAAATTTAATTAAATAGATTTTATTAAATTTATGATTATATTCAAATTCAAATTCATTTATTTTTACACAATACACTTACAAAAAGTTGTTACAATTATTGTTTCAGCGTATTACCAAGAAATAGGTATATATATATTTCATTATATGGAGGGGTCGTTTAAAATTTCTTAAGCTTGAAGCGGGTCGCTTAAGAAGCCCTGTTATATAGTTTCGTACTATATTTTAGTCAATTGTACTGTATATTATAGAAAAACAATATAGGACGAAAAATACCATATTTTATCGCTAATTCTACTGTCGCGCTTTTTTTTTTTAATTAACTGTGAATGGAACGCACCCGCAGCGCTGCATAGGGAATTTTTGAACGAAACTCATTCATGTACGTACGGGGCTTACTTAGTTACACTTACCAACTCCTTTGTCATTGTCACATGTCAACGTCACTTTCTCAATTAATGTTACGCGAATGAACATTAAGGTTATTTTCGACTGTTTATTATCGGATTAAAATTACAACAAAAACATGGAGAGTAATGATGCTTCTTGCACGCGTCCTAAGAAGAAAGAAAGAACAGAAAAAACTTCAAAAAGCCCATGGAAAAATAAATAATGATTGAAAATAGATGTGTACTATTTTTTTTCTTGAATTTCTCAAAGTACAATATATTTTTTTCAATTAAAAAAAAATACCATTTTTCTTCAACAAAAGGTGGCAACCCTAAGTACACACGCTCTGAGAGTTGCGCCGTAGGAAAGTAGTGGAAAACAGCCGCCTAGTCCCTAGTGTCAAGTGTAAATCGCCTTGTTAATTTCGCTGGGCCTGCGGCGAATTTCGCCGAGGACGCATTGTGTGTGCCGGCTTTATGTCGCGTCTTCCCGTTGTCTGTACACGGCTTTAATTGCGCGCGTCATTGGCGCGCTTTTTGAAAAAAGAATGACGTGTAATTAACGCGGGAATATGGAACGTGACAACGCGGGTTCTGAGGGAGGAGTTTTTTTAATTTTTTTTAATTAGGCAAGGGAAGGGTTTTATTGGTGAAGTGCGTTTTGTTTTTGTATTATCAAATCTTTGTACCTACTGAATTAAGTTTAAGTTTAAAATAAATATGCCAATTATATTTTTATTAATAATAACATTAATTTGAAACAACAATTAATTACATAATATACATGTTTCGTTTACTATCAACCATTATAATTTAAAATTTATATTCTTGTTCTGTCACTGTTAATATAGGCTTAAACGACTAATAGTAACTGTGAAATGATTTAAACTATATATATTTTGCGTTTGCATTGTTGGTTGGGAAAAAACTCAGTTATTGGTTATATTATATTATAGAGATTATATAAATAAATTGAATTACTACATAGATATAGATTACTCATACAGTAGAACCTCGATAAGTTAAAATTCAAGAGATGGACTTAAAATTTTGAGGTATACAATTTTTAACTTATCAATATTGTATTAGAGAGGTTCGGGGCGAGGTTGTAAATTTGTACTATTTGTACCCGAATGCGTACGGTGTTAAAAATAATACATATTCATGTTATATTAAAATGGGAATTTCTTTTTCTTTCTTCATGGGAAGTTATTTTTAAAATTTTAAGTTTAAAAATTTCGTAAATTGAAGTTACATTGATTTTTAATTTATCGAGGTACTACTATTTATATTTAAATAATTTATTGAATTAGGCGTTACTTTGCGGAGTTCCATAATACAAAAGTAATGAGACCACTTTTTTCGAAGATTTTGTCGTAGAGTCTATCTCCTGACGACGTTTCGGTTACGGAGCGAAACAATTGTTGACATCGTGGTGATGAATGTGCGTATTGTTGTGTTATTGGTGTCGGGTAGTGCATGAGTTGTTACAAGTTCTGCATGCATCAAGTATGAGAAAGAATAGTACACTCTACATTTAGCATTACATATATTTTCTTTTATCGCGGATCATAGCAAAATATTTTCATTACTTTTGTACTTATATTTAGTTTAGTTTGACCCTATTTATTTTAAAATTAATTTCCTGAGCGCGCGGAATTGTGAATATCAAATAAAGAACATAATTATTTTTTTAAACCACATGTCAAACACGTAAATAGAAACAACAGCGCGTTTAAACATTGAAATTGAACGAGTGGCCAAAATTTTGCCGGGTGATTAATTTGATGTATATATTCGGTGTTTACGCCGTAGGTTGGTAAATAAAAAAATAATATTTCCCAGGGACAATGACTGGTCGAAACCGGGCGATGATACATGATCCTCGTTTGGCTTGCTCGTGTATTTTTTTATTATTAAAAAATCACATTAACGGCCTTCATTGGGGCGGTTATAAATAATGCCCTCCTTATTCAAATTTTTTTTTGTTTTTTGTTTCGCCCCCGCGTTATAAATGAGCTTATTTGGAAGGCTGAAATGATAGCGTGATATAAATATGAGGGCGCTGTCAAAGCGTTGCTAAATGTGATCGGGTGCTATAAGATATTTAAAATAATAATAGCACATAATAAGACTCTGTTAAAATACAAACACAAATTGTAAAAGATATAATATAATATTAGTATAATATAATATTAGATAAAAACTATAATTGTAAACAAAGTCTTGTGACTCAGAGGGACTGGAATAAAAAATAAATGAATAAATATAAAAAAATGTGAATGGGTGCTACAAGGTATTTAATATAATAATAGCATATATAAGACTCTGTTAAAATACAAATACAAATTGTAATAGTTATAATATAATATTAGTAAAAACTAAAATTGTAAACAAAGACTCGTGACTACCAAATCAGAGGGAATGGAATAAAAAAATAAATAAATAAAGTGATCGGGTGCTATATTTTGCAGGGGGTCACGGGTTCAATCAAAATTCAAATTCAGTCTATTTTCTTTATAAACTTATACATATCATATATTGATGATAAATATAGTAAAAAAACTCAGTAGATGCATTTTCGTAAAATATATTCAAAAGCACATGCTTACCCACTTTTTTGAACGGTCCACATGACCGTTCGAACCTCAGACAGGCACCAATGAGTTTTTCTACGCTAACTTGAACGAGTAACTTTAAAAAACTTGCACTAAGCACTAAGCGTATCCGAAAATATATTTCTAAAATATGGTTAAATGTAACATCACAATAAGCACTCGTAGAATATCCTAATACATCATATTTTCAAAATATGGAAGAAAAATTAAGAACTCAAATAAAATAAAGGACGCCGTACTTTGTATTTCGTGTCATAATTAAAATGTAAACTACAAGAAAATTACGGCGGGCCACTTAAATCTTTACAACGCAAAAACTAACAGTCATTAATATGCATAATGTATATGATTTATAGACCACCTTGACACTCATATGTTAATTTGTAATATAAAATAAATTAAGTTATTAACTGTACATTTTCCCATCCGCGCATCTATCCTGACCATAAAAAATGTAAAGTTTTTTTAGTAAACAAAAAATATGTATGTGATTGTTACTTTTTAAGAGTAATGACATGTAACTAACCAAATAGTGGCAAAGATCTTTCTTTTGCACAGACAGGTTGTACCGTAAATCCACCCAATTTTTTGAATTTTTTTCACCATAATAAGCGGAATGAATATTAAAAAAGGTTTAAGAAATCACTATTCTTAAAGAAATTACAGATCCTTTTTCATAATTCGACCATCACTACCCCGTGATTTATATCACGCGTTGTCATTGTTGTATTATTTATTATTTATTACTATTCAAATGATTTAGTAAATTATTAGTTTACTGATAGGATGTAATATTTTAGGAAATTACTATAACATAAGACTAGTCTTATAATAAAGGATAAGTTTTTAAAAGTTTTTTTCGTAACATGAAAAATATATGATAGCCATAGATGTTATAAAATGATATGAGTATAGCTAATTTAAAACATGCACGTCATATATATATTTTCCTTACTTTTATTAACGGCCTGGTATCGAGTCCTTTAGGACTTTCATATAAAAAAATTGACTACTTTCCTGTATAATTATTATATGAAAAAATTATTAACAATATTTACAACTAATTTGTGCAATAATATGTACTTTAAACTATCTTACAAATAAATAGATCGGTTTAAGAAAGCGTGAAAATGTTAACAAATTCCGTTATATGTGGCAAGATGCACTTATTTTAAGTTATTCTATTAACGTCATGGCAAAAACCAGGACAAGTATTATCGTCTATATAAGTACAGATAACATAAATCAAGCTATAGAGTTGAATGTAATTTTTCCTAAGACGAGCGACGACTCGTAATCTGACCTATTAGACCTAATGTATACCATTGAATGTAGTCCGTGTAACCCTCGCCAATTCGCATACAGTGACCTAGTAAAGTATAATAATAGGAATAAGTGGAGCAAATAGCAGCACCTATCCTGACATTATATGCAGGATCTCTAAACATAGTCACAATGGCTGCTCATCATTCAATTGTGCCGCTGGAAATGGGCCGTTTATCTACAATGGGTACGGTCATTTTATCATTGCATTTCTTTAATTTTCATACATTATGTATTGGGGGGGACTTGGTTTATTGTTTTGCTAATACGATAAAGTCCTTGATAGCGTGACATGTGATCCTTAGCAGTGAGTATTTTAGAACCTTGGGAAAGCAAGTATATCATTCTCCTGCACTTATCCTACTCTAAATGGAGTCGGGACAACATCTTATAAACATGTTGTACATGATTTAGCATCGCATTTTACGACCGGCAGCCTGAGTGACGTCAACTTACCTCAATCGTCTTTAACGACAACTTGGTTAGAAAGAGGGTGATCTAGTGTACTCAGCCGGATACCACGCGTCGGGTCGACTTACCTTAGTCGCCTTTTTCGACAACTCGGTAAGAAATGAGGGTGGTACTATTCTATTCAGCCGGATACCACAAGGCGTGGAATTCATAATTAAAAGTATTTTTTCATTTTAGTTTGTTTTTCTTTAAAAACGAACGTGATATGAAAATTGAAACGAAACTTTTTATTATGTTGTAAATCGTATAAAGAAAGTAAAGATGTTGTTTATGGTACACTGTGCCCCGTATTGAGCAGGGAAATGAGCAAGTTAGTAAAAACAGACGTTATTGTGATAGACTCTTATCGTGATCTAGCAGAATCATTTTAGCGCGTGTGTCCAGCGAGTAGTGCGAATACGTACTCTATAAATTATGTTGTGCTGCAGGGGTGCACAGCCTTTTGCACTCACATCAGTTTATTTTTTTTCACTAGTTTTCTTTTTAATGAATCAAAATTTATTTGTTTGACTTTTTATCGAGAAACAATTAACTAAAAACATTATGACACGAGAATTTTGAATTTAATAAGTATTAGCTGTGCCAGCGGCTTCGCCTCCGTGAAAATCACTAGTAATAATAACTAAAGTGTCACCAAAGTTTTCATATTATATAGTGTCATGTAAGAATGTATCCTAAAATTTTCGTATAATACAGTGTCATATAATAAAGTATCACTAACATTTTCATAAAATATAGTGTCATATAATAAAGTGTCACCAAAATTTTCATGTAATATAGTGTCATAATAAAGTGTCACCAAAATTTTCATGTAATATAGTGTCATATAAAGTGTCACCAAAAATTTCCCCAAATATTTCCCCAAATGAAATTTTAAACAAAAATAGTTATTGTGAGTTAACCATAAGAGATAGAGACTTGCTGTTGCTGACTTTTTTGTAGTATTTTTATAGATCTGCAGGTCCCTAGTACTTAGTTTAGTGTATCTCTGTTTGTTTACGTGGCGAACGTTATTAAAGATCCCAGCTTTTTTACAACAATGCGACCTCTAGCTGTGTCCATCGCTACGCCCGGATGGAAATTATTAATAGGAATTTATAAAAACTTCTCCAATTGAAATTTTCAACATAGAAGTCATTTTGAGTTGACCATAAGACATAGACACGCTTTCGCGGACTTTTTTGTAGAAGTGCTGTAGATCTACCATAACATTACTTTAGTATATCTCTTATGGATTAGGTGGCGCACGCGAGTAAAGCTCCCAGCTGTCGAGAGTTTTTACAGCTTCGATACATTTTACATAAAATGGTAATGTATTATTAACTTAAACCTTTCGGAAGAATTGTACTATCTTTAAGTAAAAATAAACGTTGAGATAATCGATCACGTACATACAGACAGCTTTTGAGGACTTGGTTTTATAATAGGTATAGGTAAGTAAGTAGCGGCCTGTTACTCTCCCACTGCTGGGAATAGGCCTCTTCTCTCCGTTTTCCAAGAGAAGGATTGGAGCTAAGACCTACGACGCTGCTCCAATGGGAATTGGTAGGTTACACATAAAGATATGCAGGTTTTTCACGCGATGTTTTCCTTCACCGAAAAGCGTGTGATAAATTGCAATTAGCAAGTATAGATATAGATAGATTATTGCAAAAAAACAAAAAAAAAGGACATTTCACAAAATCGGCCGGGTTATCGACCACTGGTTCGACATTTAAATTACGAGCGGGACCCATTTTTATCTGTTTTTTTCCCGTCGAGCCTAGGGGTGGCGCGCTTTTTTTGGCCTTACTTTTTTATCGAACGCTCCAGCGTCCACTCTTCACTGTAGGGTTAAACGGTCGATATAGGCCTACTTGTGCGCGGCGACTTTCATAAAAGTAGTTTTAATTAATTTGGTCGTCGCTATTCTGCCTAATTGATAGTTCAATGTTGTGTGAGCTTGTTGATTAACTGATTGCGGTCGGCTTCCAATTTTGAATGGGAAAATGAGTGTTGATTTTTTCTTTGTGATGTTTTTTTTAATTGAAAGGCTAACGCTTGTCAGTTATCTCGCTTTTTCCTTTTTATATAACAGATTATTATTCTGTTGATGTCATGTTGAGGTTACGACTAGAAAACTTTTGGTTGTAGGTACAATCAAAAGTTTTCTAGTCGTAACCTCTTCAAGAAAAAATCCTTTAAATCTTGACTAAGAGTGGATTTTTCGAAAAAACTTAGTGTCCTAATTGATAGCCTAAATCTATTATTATTATATCTAAGAGGAAAATTTTGTATATTTGTAATGTTTTCACACATTACAAACCGATTACCCACCAACCAACTGGACCCATTTCAAAAATTTCTTTCATCATTGGAAAGCTGCATCTTTACTGAGCAACATAGGCTATATTACGTTTTCAAAACAAATAGGGATCCGTTATCAAAATGTAATAAGGTGTAAAACCACCCTCTTTCTTACCGAGATGTCGTAAAATACGACTAAGGTAAGTTGACGTCAGGCAGGCGGCCGGTCGTAAAAACGCAGCCAAATCATGTGACACCATGCTTATAACATGTTGTGCTGACCCCACTTAGAGTGGGATAAGGGCAGGAGGATGATGATTTAAGTATATAATAAGTCATATTAAACATATATTTTATTAAAATTATGGTAGAATTATTTTGCTATAATCCGCGCTTGCTAAGAAAGTCTAGGTAATGCTAAGTATACGAAGTATCTAGTATAACTTATGTTCTAAAACAGTTTGGCCATGGTAAAACATTGTAGAGAAATCATTAACATCCCACTTTGATTTACTTGTTCTTATGTAGGATGACGTATCAAATATATCTCAGACTGACACCTATAGAAGAGCGTCAGGCAAGGACATATGTCAATATTTGCCTTGTTTCAATTTTCATTCTTTGTTCCCTGAGGAAGGCGTACTGTTTGTTTAGAGTGATTTGTAGGTTTTGGGAGACCTGAGATTTACGTATTTTTATTGCGTTGTACTGCACGTAGTTATACATAAGGAACAGTATTTTTTTTGCTTTAATTGGTAATTAAATGACTGTGAAATCTATACTAATATATTTGTTTGTTTGTTTGAACGCGCTAATCTCAGATCTGAAAAATTCTTTAAATGTAAGATATTCCATTTATCGGGGAAGGCTATAGACTATATAAGATCACGCTAAGATGAACAGGGGAGGAACAGCAATAAAAATATTTTACAATTAACAGCAAAAACGGTGAAATTTAAAGTTATTAAAAAATCAATTTTGTATTGTTCCCCTCTTAAAGTTCTAAGTAAAAGTCCGGGACAGCATATGTCTAGCTTTTAAGGTTAACCCACTTCAACTATTTTTATGGTTATCAAAAAAATTATATTACAAATATATTAAAATTATTATTTCTTTGGAATTAAATGTCTCTTTGGGTGAAATGAGTGCAATCACTTCGTATATTTCATGACAGCTAGTAGCTAAATGTGGAGTTTCTTACCGAGGTGTCGTAAAAGGCAACTGAGGTAAGTTGACCCGCTTTGTGGTCCGGCTGAGCAGAATAGACCACCCTCATTTCTTACCTTAATACTGATACATTTAAATACTGTCTTATATTTGTCTATTCTATCCAGAAAAATGTCTTAAGAATATTAAGTCTTAGAAGTCTTAAATAAAACTGCGTTTGACAAATGAAGAAAGGAGGCATTTCTTCATAAACTAGGGATGTCGATTACGTAGGGTTGTACACCCTAACATCACTAAGTTGTGTAATACTAGATCGACTTTATAAATATATCGTCACTGAGTAATTTAATAAATAAAATAAAGCATTGCTTTGCAATAATAACCCATTTATGCTTAAACAATATTTTAAAAATCATATCAGACTGTTACTGAGTGCATAATTGTATTTACAATTAGATAATCATACTATAGCGGTGTATACAATGTGGTATACGACTAAGTAGAATAGACCAACCTCATTCCTCACCGAGGTGTCGTAAAGGCGACTAAGGTTATTTGACCCACCGTGTGGTATCCGGCTAAGTAGATTTGACCATCCTCTTTCTTATTGAGGTATCGTAAAAGGCGTCTAAGGAAAGTTGACCGGTCGTGTAGTATCCGGTTGAGTAGAATAGACCACCCTCTTTCCTACTGAGGTGTAGTAAAAGGCCACTAAGGTAAGTTGGCCCGTTGTATGGTGTCCGGCTGAGTAGAATAGGCCGCCCTATTACTTACTGAGATGCCGTAAAAGGCGACTAAAGAAAGTTGATGTCAGCCTGGCTGTTAGTCGTAAAATACCTGAAACTTGTGACAACATGTTAATAACTTGGTGTGCCGACCCTAATTAGAGTGGAATAAGGGCAGGAAGATGATGATAATGACTAAAGCGGACTTTAAGGAGACTATTGCATTTTCCGTAAAACATTTTCACTGTCATCCCTAGTGCTGCGAACATGCAGTAGCCGGCTATCGACTGCCTTATTAATAAACATGCGCTAACAATAAATAATTGTTTATAATGAACTTTATAATATATTAGTGCAGATACTTCATTATCTCGCGGCGAACACGCACACATTCACCGCTATTCACGCAAGGATTCCGATGTGGAGATGTTTGCGCTTTTGTAGATATCGATAAGGCATGCGAATTGCAATCGTATTAAGGCTTCTTAAGTTTTTCGTAAGTTTATAAAAAAAAAGTAGGTAAGTAGCGGCCTGTTACTATCTCACTGCTGAGAATAGGCCTCTTCTCTCCGTTTTTGGAGAGAAGGATTGGAGCTAAGACCTACCACGCTGCTCCAATGCGGATTGGTAGGTTACACATATCTCCAGAATTCTCTAGAGATATGTAGGTTTCCTCATAATGTTTTCCTTCACCGAAAAGCGTGTGATAAATTGCAATTATCAATTAGACACATAAGTTTTAACAGAAAAACCTATTGGTGTCTGCCCGGGTTTGAACTTTTTTGACCTTCCTGAAAAAGTTGCACGGTGTTACCGCTGAGCTACCACAGCTTCATACGTTTATACGGTAACATAATTTTTAACGGATTCATTTCATATAATTCAAATTTGATATGTTTACTTCCCGTGTGATATTTGACTGATCAGAATAGACCACCCTCATTTCTTACTTAGGTATAAGTATCGTAAAAGACGACTAAAGTAGGTTGACGTTAGGAAGGCGGCCAGTCGTAAAATAACTAGCCAAAACATGTAACAACATACTTAAAACATATTGTGTTCTTATCTCACTTAGAGTGGAATACGTTAGAGGGCAGGAGTATGAGTATAGGATTTTATGACTTTATGGTCTCTTATATGTAAGGGTCTGATATCTGGGTCTTATATCTGGGTTCAATATAAAGATCTGTGAAAAAGAACGTTAGCCTTATTTGAGCTTTATTTCATTGTATACTTTCTTATTACGCAACTGAGTCCGCTGTTTAAAAGTTACATATTTAATAATAAATAAATAAATAAATAAATAAATATATGGAACACTTACACACACTGTCGTCCGTCCCCAAAGTAAGTAACTTAATACTTGTGTTATGGGTGACAGACAACTGGTGAATATATACTTATATATTTTTTAAATATATACTTAAATACAAATAAACACCCAGGCTCACAGACCATCAAATTCATTTATAGAAAATGGTGGCCCTCGGCGGGAACCGAACCCGCGACCCGCGGAGCTGAAGGCAGGATCACTACCCACTGCTCCAACGGGCCAGTCAATGATTAATTATTGCAAAGTTGTAAATACAGAAATGTTAATCGATATTTTTAATTATTTGTCACAGATCACATCACTAGCGAGCGCATGAGCACCGTCGCTTACATTTTCTTACATCGACGCATTGATTAATGCACGTTGATTTGAATAATAATTTTGAGCCGCAGACCTTATTGTATGATAAATTTAGTGCAAATTGTAACGTGAGGTCCTGAATTAAATATTAAGGTACATTAAGGTTGGCAAGACTGTAATAAAATTAAAAAGAAGAAACTTTTTAAAACTAGAACTATTTTTAAAAGCTTTTATTTAACTTGTCGTGTATGTATGTGAAGGTGGAATCTTGTTCAAGTTAAATTTTTCCCATTTCCGGGTGACCTATTGAGCTGAAATTTTATATACTGGTCCAGTATCCATGACAATGCGTCTTTATGATAAGCATGGCCTGCTGCTGTCAGGATTGGCTTCAAAAGAGGGAACTCTTCAACAATTGACAGTAGGGACATGTAATTTTGTTAAATACCTTTTTTTAATTAACTTGTGCTCATATTTGCATTGTATGCATGTGAAGGTGGAATCTTGCAAGTTAAATTTTACCCAGTTCCGAGTGTCCGATTAAGCTGAAATTTTATATACTGGTCCAGTATCGATAACAATACATGTTTATAATAACTATGACTTGATGCTACTCCCAGTATTGGCTTCAGAAGATAGAACCTCTTAACGATTAACATTAGGGATATGAAATTTTGGAAAATACTTTTTTTTACTTTCATTGCATATATATAATTTCTTCGCATATCACTTGTACATTGATAAATGTTTCTGAAAGAATGCACGTAATATATTTTGTAATTTAACTAATACTACCAGCTATTCGCTGCGGTTTTACCGGTTCTGCAAAGGTTATGTCAAAAGTAAGAATATCTATGAATATATAGGCATGGATGAAATATTTTTTAATGTTTTTGGTTATTTTCTTATACCATATAATTTTCCCAATTGCCTTAACGACATGCATGTTATGAAGATTCAGGCTCCTAAATTTCTTAATCTTTAAAGCGGTACAAATATACCTTACAAACTGTCGTTTTGTATAAACTGAAATATAATACAATATGATCTATTGATCTCTATCTATATATCTATTCTATGATACGTGTTAATTTCTAAAATGTCATTTTTAAGTATAGATAGAGTTTTGTATATTGTAATATGATCAACGTTACGTTACGTGTAATAAATATAATATTCCTTTAAAAAAAAAAGGAAATATTATATTTATTACATAGGATGGGAAACAAATTCTTTTCGTTGTTTTTGATAATGAATATTTGGTTCAGAAAAATTGAGATTAAGTACTGGCTGTAAGAAGGCTGTCCGTACTGGTATATAGATATGTTCATAAAACTGGTCCTTCAAGCCGGATTCCAACTTATAATTGTAAAAATATATTAAAATGAGCTGTGAGTATTCGCCTTAGCGAACATCGTCACAGATTTATAAAGTAGACTAGTATCTTAATAATTTTATTGTTACAATCCTCGGGCTATATTTGTTAGCGCCCGGCGTTGCGTGTACATTAATTGGGGCTTTGGAAAACATTTATAGACGTCTAGTCATTTAATTTCTTTGTTTGTCTGGAATATATGAGAGTTTTGGAGTGCGTTAACCGGGGTGTATAGGTAAAGTGCGTCTTAGTTTGTTTCAATTAATTTCTGCCTTATTTATCATGTCGACGTTTGAAAAATTTATATTTAGTTTTTCGGAGATAAAGATTGGAGCTAAGACCCACTGCGCTACTCCAATACAGATTAGTAGGTTATATATATAACCAAAATTCTCTAAAATAATGTAAGTTTAATCACGATATTTTCCTTCACCAATAAGCGTGTGATAATTTGCAAATATCAATTAGATACATAACTTTTAACTATAAACTCATTGGTGACTGCCCGGTATCGAAACCCCTGACCCTTCGAAAGAGTCTCACGATCTCACCGCTAGGCTATCACAGCTTCAAATTTTTATTATAAAAAAATTAAAAAATTGGTCATGAGTAATATATTTCATGTTATATAAAAATATTATTGTTTTCAATCTCAAGTCATTTTGGGTTAATTGATGACCACTTTACGGTCACCAGTATTTTGAAATAACCGTAATCGATACGCCATATCAACAGCGTGCTTTCCACGAAAGCATATGGTTATATTGTGAACATACCTAAGCCCGTACAAAAACCAATTCATAAAAGGCATTCATATTTCCAGTACGGTTGTGTTCTGCTTAAAGCAATTTTAAAAACAATAACATAAGTTTTTCTTTATTTACTTATCAAATTAAAAAATTATGTCACCTTCGTCCCGTTATGAATAGATTAGTAATAAGGGTTGATTCGGACGGGCGATTTTTGATAGAACAACGATGTCGGTTCGGTAATGATAAGTTACTTAATAAAAAAACATTCACCTATGATCAAATATAAAATCAATATGTGATAATGAAATGTATGTGAATGAAATAAAGACCAATTACTTGAAGCTGACTGACTGTGAAAGGCTATACATATGTTGTCTATTTAGTTCAAAGAACCAATCTTTATATACAATCGCAATATGTCAAACATAGTAGAGTTAAAGTGAAGGAAGTGTTACTGAAACTAATTAGTCTGCAAACAGGTCATTTTGTAGGGATGTTCTGATTTTTTTCATAAAGAATCAGTTTAGAGATTCAACACTTTATCAGCTTTAGTGGGTCAATTTCATGTAGACAAAATTTTTATAGGACTAGTATTTAAATAATGTAGGTCTGAAATAATTTGTTATATTATAAAAACAGACCTTCAATAATTCATATATTTTAATATAAAGAAAATACAAAAAACATTTTATCGAGTAACTCAACTTTAATTTAAGGAATTTACGCTGAAAATGCGTTCTTATTGCGACATTTAAAAAGTATCGTTTGAAGCGAACCTTATTAACACCGTAAGCAACACTTCTTACAATAACTTACTTTGTGTTATTTCTTATAATCAATAAAACATTGAATTTCTTTGAACTAAAAGTTTCTTTGGAATTTCTTAACTATATTTCAAAACTAGGGTGTAAGGACTCTTTCCAGGAGACTCATTACAGTGTCCTCCGCTCACTCATTCTTTGTAGAGTACTAGTTTTCAAGGCAACTTCGAGTTCTCTAAATAAAATCTGTTGTCTTATTAATGTATATAATTCATCATGCACTTTACGGTGAAGGAGATCATAGAAAATTTGCACAGCTGAGAAGAGAGAATTGGAGTTTTGAAGCACTAAGCTACTCCAAACCGAATTAGCGGTTTCATTATATACCTACTTACTAGATTTTTTTTGCTTTAGAATTATGTTTTTATTCTTTGACTAGCGTAAAAAACTTATGGTAACGTAGAGGAAGTAAATTGAAGGTCATCTAAAACAAAATTCGTACGTTACATATCCATACACCGGTCATCATCCTACTGCCATTATTCCAATCAAAGTGGGGTCGGCACAAGATGTTAAAAGCGTGTTGTCACATGATTTGACTAAGTAATTTACAACACGTCGCCTCCTTGATGTCAACTTTACCTTAGTCGTACAGTATTTTACGGCACCTCGGTAAGAAAAAGGGTGGTATATTCTACTCAACCGGATTCCACACTGCGGGTCAACTTACCTTAGTCGCCTTTTTTGACATCTCGGTAAGAAATTATCGTGGTCAATTCTACTCAGCCTGATACCACACGGCGGGTCAACTTACCTTAGTCGCCTTAAAGACACCTCGGTGAGAAATAAGAGTGGTCTATTCTACTTAGCCGGACACGGCATGTCACGTTATGTCATACACGGTTATGGATTATATGATACCCAAGTACAAAAAGGATGTATCAGAAAATGTGCGACATTACAAAACTGAAACATAAAGTTACATATAAAATAGATTAGCAGGCGAAAAAGTTACATAAACGGTTCATTCATCGAACGGGGCACGGGCGGTCTTGTTTGAGGCGAGTGAAAATAGACTAAAAAGACATAAGCCTTGACCCCAAAGGTGAAGGTCGGGCGGAACAAAAAGACGCACGGTATAGTTGCGTCGCACAAACCGGTAGTAGAAGCTCGTTGCAACCCGGCTACTCGGTTACGTGCCGAAATAAAAAGCAACTTGGCAGTGTGCTTGGATTTATTTGGAGCTGATGTTACCACCTCGTTAAACTTTAATAATTATATAATTTATATTTAATAATTATATATAATTTAGAAGTAGGCGTTACTTTGCGGAGATCCATAATACAAAAGTAATAATAAAATTATTTAGCTATAATATGCGATGAAGTAAAATAGAAATTATATTTCATGCTAAATGTAGAGTGGACAATCTGTTTTGATACCTAATACATGCAGGATTTGTAAAAACACATGCACAAACCTCCACCACCGCCACTACTATACACAAGCGTTACACATGTCACTATCTCGAACCCAACAATCGATTCGCCCCGCAACCGAAGCATCATCAGGAGGTAGAAACCACAACAAAATCGCAAAGTTTTGCGATTTTATCCAATATGTAACCAACCAATCTACCTACTAACTTCATTTATTTCAATATTGTCCCACTTACAAAACTGTTACTATCCCATTTTTAGCATAGGCCTCTTCTTTCCGTTTTTAGAGAGAAGAATTGGAGCTATGACCTACAATGCTACTCCAATGTGAATGTGTAGCTTACACATACATCGGATTCTCTAGAGATATGCAGGTTTCTTCGCGATGTTTTTCTGCACCGAAAAGCGTGTGATATATTTCAATTTTTAATTAGACACATAAGTTTTAACATAAAACTTATTAGTGCCGCGCAAGGGTTTGAACTCATGACCCCTCGATAAAGTCGCACGGTGTCACTAATGGGCTATCACAGCTTATCCACTTTGAACGGTCAGATTTAATTCAACCTTTGTACTCTTATCAACAATGACAATGTAATAAAATAAATAACATAAAAATTTAAATAACCAATTGCACTAGAAAGTGAAAAATTATTCTTAATAATAATATAATAAAAATAATAAACGAAATAAATTAGTGGTTTTGTGAAATAGTATAGTGCGCTGTGTGCCATTTTGTTCGTACATTTATTAACCATTTATAATCTGCATTTAATGAAAGCGCTGATTAACTAAAAAAAAAAAGATTTTTAATACTTCTTTATTTTTAAAAACTTTAAATAACTTCACAGTGAAATGATCACTTGTCACACTGAACCAACTATCGTGATATCAAGGAGCGGGCGCCAGAAAGCCGGTGGTCCCATATTTCACAGTTATTCCTACCACCACCTCCGCTTGTCCCACTGAGACATTCAATAAAAATAAGAATGATTCAAGACAAATAATAATTACAAGCCGGATTTTATGTTACTACTTTCTTCATTATATTATATAAACACCTCGTGATAAAGGTTAATAAAATAGATAGTAAATATATGAGACACTTACACGGTCGTCCGTACTTCAGAGTAACTCAATACTTGTGTGACAGACAACTGGATAACTGGATATACTTATATAATTTTAGATGCATACTTAAATAGAAATAATTATTCATACAAAATGTTGTCTTCGGCGGAAACCCGCCGTGTGGTATCCGGCTGAGTAGAATAAACCAACCTCAATTCTTACCGAGGTGTCGTAAAAGCGACTAAGGTAAATTGATCCACCGCGTAGTATTCGATTTAGTAGAATAGACCATCCTCTTTCTAACCGAGGTGTCGTAAAATGCGACTGAGGTAAGTTGACGTCAGGCAGGCGGCCGGTCGTATAAATGCAGCCAAATCATGTGACAGCATGTTGTGCCGACCCCATTTAGAGTGTGATAATGGCAGGAAGATGATGTTGGCTTCGGCGGAAATCGACCCCGCGACCAGCGGAGCTAAAGGCAGGATCACTGCCAACTGAGCCAACGTGGCAGTTGAAAGTACATGAAATGCTAAAAGTACAGTTTTATATCCGTTAGGTATGAAACCTAATACTAGCAGGTTTCGCAAAAACGTATGCACTACAGACTGTCACCGCCGCCACCACGACAAAATCGCAAAGCTTTGCAATATAATAATAACAGCAAGTGTAAGTTAATTAAAACAATATACTAGTTAGATTAAATATAGACTGAGTAAATACCAGCAACAAAGTAGGTCGCCAGAGAACACCATAAAATTATATGATACCAAGAAAATATACCCATGGTAATGTTTTTGTATAATATGAGATTCTATTATTAATTCACAGGTGTAAAGTACGACTAAAGTCTACAGGGACAGAAATATTGTAAAAATATACTCCATATGGCAACGTACAGTAAAAAGTTTAATTACAACAATTTACGTTTTTTAAAAATTTAATAACAGTTTTTTGACGAGCAGAATGCAGTTTTGCGAATTATGTTTACCGTGAAATTATAAAAAGCTAACGGCCTATATTATCGTGACATTTAGAAGTATTTTGTAATATTGATATTTTTATTCGCTAGTATAAGGAATATCGATGTCCTCTGACCTTAAAATTGGAAACAGCTGATGTTTTAAAAGAATGAAACAGATAAAAAACGAATCAAACAGATAGAATTCCACTTTTTCCTAATCAAGAAATAGAAACTAAATCATATAGACACATATGATCTTTTATAAATAAACAATGCGATGATTCTAGAGAATTCATTTAAAATAATTATTTATAAACTTTCTATTTATATCGCACGGCGCAAATGATCCATACTAACGATTTAGATGCAAAAGTTAGTCCGTTCGTCTGTGAAATTTTCATGGCTAATTTGATGGACCTATATTGAAATAACTTGGCATAATTACACGTTTTTCTGTCGAGGATAGGAAGTAAAAACATATTGAATAATTAAGGGTGCCTAAACGGTGTGAAATGAAAAATAAAAGGTCCCTATCATAACAGAGCAATGCTGGTTAATAGCATAACACTGTCATGAGGATAGACAGAGATCTGTTAAAGGGAGAGCTTAAGGAAAACGTAACAAGTCTTCACCTTAAATATGAGTAGATACTCCTTGCAAAGCCCGCAAAGTACCACCTGGATTCCTGCAGGGAGATTAAGCAGGATGTGGAGTATTAAGTTCTTAAGTTAAAGAGTTTCACATCGAAAATCCTCACATTTTTTTTACTTACAGCAAAACAAGTTATATCTATCTGAAATTAATTACACGCTAGGACTAATCATGCCCACGTGGAATGGTCCCAAGAATGCTGGCAGCGTTTCCGCGCTGAATCGCTAAGCTGATTCTTTGTGCGAAAAAAGAACCGGCCCCTCTTGTCCTCTATATCGAAAATCAAATTAGTATTTAAGATTTTAGAAATTTCGCTACTCAGCGTTAATGGTTTTTTTTGTTATATTCAATCATTTCTTTTAAAAAGTTTTAAGCGTTTAGGCACTCTTAATTATTCAATGTCTTTATTTCCCGTCCTCAAAAAAAAAACCAGGTTTTTTTTTTATCCTATATTTAATTATGCCAAGTTATATCTATATTGTTTTTTTATTTATTTTAATGTAAGTGAACCCCCTGATATGTATTATTCAGGCTTCTTGAAAGTAATAACAATGATCAGCTTTTTCATGCTACACTCAGAATTAAGCTAATTATAATAAAATTAAATTAACAACATAGATAATTAAACTATATTGGTATATGAATGAATGAATAAATGAATGAATGAACACTTTTATTGAACACCACATTAAAAACAGTAAAACCTAAAAATAATAATAAATACATATTGAAAAGTAGTGCTACAATCTGGCGGATTTATCGCTAAATAACGATTTCTTCCAGCCAACCAGGTTGATGAAAGGACAAAGCTACAGCTAAAGCTATATCTATATTGGTCCATCTGATTATTCGTGAATTTCATAGACAGACTTTCGCATTTATAACGTTAGCATGGATCCTTTTGCGGTGAGCAATATAAATAGAAAGTTGATAAATAATTGTTTTAAACGAATTATTTAGAATCATCAAGTTGTGTATTTATAAAAGATAGACGTACGTGTGGGTCATATGTGTGTCTGTGTGTGTTTATATGATTTAGTTTCTACTTCTTGATTATGAAAAAATGGAATATGAGTTTTAATATGATTACATATAAAGTTAGCTTACATCTTCGTTACTCTAAACACGTAATAAAGCGAACATTATTCTCCTACAGATACGATGTGCCCGTAAATTACTTACTGTCGCCAAATAGCACATCAACGAATAGTTTGCCATTTGCCATAGAATTCGACACACATTCATTCATTTCCTATTTTATCCAATTCTCCTCTCTTACTCGATTAAGTTTAATATCGACACAGAAAACGCTTTAGATGTATGTATAATTTTCTTTAATAGCATTGGACATAACAGACGTTTGCAAAACATTCGTTATCTAGTATACTAGCGATAAGCTTCCTTCCTTATCAAACCTTCGGGTAAGTCTGTTACAGTCACTAAAACACTATCATATTACGCTTGATGTGATAGAAGTCGTTGGTAGCAATCTAGTATTACTGATTTCACTTCTGCGGATTGTAGTTTAAAAAAAAGTATCTTCATGACGAAAATATATGAATACGACTTAGTTTTATTTAAAAAACAATACATATACTACAACTATACATACTACAAATTTTAAAAAACTTTACATAGATTTTCTGTTTTATAAATTTGTAAATAAATGTTTTATTACTTTTATACAGTACAGATCTGCATAATGCAAACAAGACCAATCACTCAGCAGACTGACATTTCCCAGAAAGTCTTTCGATATAAATGATGATTTCTTCACAATTTTTCTTCAGTTCATAGAACTTGATAATATTGCATCTAAATTTTCCAAAAAAGTCAATATCTTGTGTAACCTTGACCATTGTTTAAGGATAACGTGTACTTACTTGATCTACGAGTAATTGGTCGTGTCGAAATTAAGGGATCAAATTACAGCATGTGTCGGCAATATTGGAAATGCACAGAGACAGGGCGCGAACTTGTGTCCCATTGTGTGGACTTGAAACAATGATCTGGAACTGTAATAATGAGTCCACGAGCTAGAGGGAGTTCTATAATGGCCACAAAATCCTGAAATATAGTTATTATATCGTTATTTTAAAATTCTTTGCTGTTATAAGCAAAGACCACCGTAGGCTTTATAATAATATATTTACAAAATTAATAAGAATATTATTTTGCTATAATCCGCGATAAAACAAAATATATTTAATGTTAAATGTAGACTGTACTATTCATTCTCATACCTGATTCATGCACATTTTGTAAGAACTCATGCACTACCCGACACCGATCACACAACAATACACAAGCACTGCACACATTCACGACCACAATCTTAACAATTGTCTCGCAAATCAAAATCGTAAAAGCACGACAAAATCGCAAAGGCTTTGCGATTTTGTCGTGGAGTCTATCTCCTGACGATGCTTTGGTAACGGGGCTAAACAATTATAATATTCTACTCAGCCGGTTACCACACGGCGGTTGTCTGTCATCCATAACACACGTATCAAGTTTTTTGGGGACTTTGGTTATGTTATCGTAATTGTCCCATACATACGGAATTATTCAGTTGATTTTATGTTATTATTAAATAAAATGTTACATAAAATAAGCACATATGAAATTCATTAACAAACTCGCCTAATAATTTCTCCCTAGGTGTCAGTGGGATGCGGGGCGAGTGGGAGGGGGGCTGACAAACAGCAGCGGGCCAACATACCTTACTGGCCTTTTACGACACCTGGGTAAGAAATGAGGGTGGTCTATTCTACGGCAGATTCCACACGGCGGTTATTTATAAATTATACATTATTCATTATTCAAGATTCATTAAGATCACCTGACCATATTATCGTCTAACAAAATCGTCGATTTCATGCCAGTTTACTTTTTAAAGTGAAACCGTTTCTTTTACAAGCATAACTTGACCAGTCATAGATGGCAAATACTTTTTATGGATCACTAAATACGCTGTTTAACTAATTACTCTAAATATAAGGGCAAAACGTCCGATAAACAGTTTTATCTGTAAGTGGTCATAATCGTTTTCTCATAAAAAATGTCGCATGCGTGCCTATTTTTTAATTTCAGTATGACATTTCACTGTCGGTGCCAAATAGGGGTATATCGGCGGTGCCTATATCTGCATTTTAAAATTACCATTATACGTTTCTACTTAATTAAAATGTCATTTACCTAATTATAGCTTTGGCGGTGTCGTTCTGGTGTATTTTGTGTTATTGCTGGTTTTTTATACTGGGGACGGAGTTTGCTGTATGTGAAGGAATGTCCGTCAGTATAGAGTTTCATGCATTGTTTGGCGTATTGTTTTTTTCTCTACGTTCTCTTCATGGAGCGATACGTGAGTTGGGAGCATGCTCTATTAGAAATAAGTTAAAAAGTTTGCGAATAATAATTGATATAAATAAGAGCATGTTTTCCATTATCCGCTCTTATCTGCTTTTATCCCACTCTGAGTGGGGTCCCAGTACAACATGTTAAATGTTTTAAACATGTGCTGGTATCCAGTACTGATATGAGTAGAAAAGACAACCCTCATTTTTTACTAAGGTTTCGTAAAAAACGACTAAGGTAAGTCAACCGGCAGTGTGTTATCCGGCTGAGTAGAATAGACCACCCTCATTCTTTAACGGTGTTGTCGTAAAAGGCGACTAAGTTAAGTCGACCCGCCGTGTGGTATCCGGCTAAGTAGAATAACCCATCTCATTTCTTAACGAGGTGTCGTAAAATACGACTAAGATAAGTTGACGTTCGGCAGGCGTTATAAAATACGTAGCCAAGTCATGTGATGTTCGCACCCACACTGAGCCGATAGGAGAAATGAAACCACAAGCTTAAGAATACAAATCTCAACTTTATTTACCCCTCTTAGCTCTACCTATCTATCTGAGACAAAATCTCCTTAGCGCGATTTCAATTTAATATAATATAATGAGTAGGTTAGTAAGCTATATCATATAAAAAGCTTTTTTAGCGTTTAACATGTGACAACATGTGCCGCACCCACTTAGAGTAGAATAAGTGCAGCAGGATGGAGTCTTATGTATCTCACAGCTCACATGCTGTGAGGTCTTACACAGAAATTCTCTATGCAGGTCTATGATATTCAGGTCCCATCACGTCGTTTAACCTTTCAGGTAGACTGAGGAATTGTAAATAAATTGTATCAATTAAGTAAGTTTTTATTCGTAATTCATAAGTATTTTCCATTTGACCTAAGGAACCCTTACTCGCGAATTACTAGTAATAATTACTGTTAGAACGTCGACGCTCTGTTCTGCATATTAATAACAAAGGGACATATTAATAAATAATGTTAAGAAACGAGTGTTACGCCATGTGGTATCCGGCTGAGTACCACCCTCATTTCTTACCGATGTGTCGTAAAAGCCGACTAAGGTAAGTTGACTCACCGTGTGGTATCCGGTTTAGTAAAATAGACCACTCTCTTTCTTACCCAGGGGTCGAAAAATACGACTAAGGTAAGTTGATGTCAGGCAGGCGGCCGGTCGTAAAAACGCAGCCAATTCATGTGACAGCATGTTTATAACATGTTGTGCCGACTCCACTTAGAGTGGGATAAGGGTAGGAGGATGATGAATGTTAGGAAACGAGTGCTAAATATGGATGTGGATGCATACTAGAGGCAGGCCTAAAACGAAATGGTTGGATGGTACCATAAGGTCAATTTACCTTAGTCGCCATTTACGGCACCTGAGAAATAAATGAGGGTGGTCTAGTCTACCTAACCGTATACCACATGATGGGTCAACTTACCATAGTCGCCTTTTAAGGCACCTCGGTAAGAAATGAGCCAGGCCTATTCTACTCAGCCGGATACCATCAGGAGAATACGATAATACTAGAATTTACCGCGTACGCGTGTACTGTCGTCGTGTGATTCAATGTCATTCTATTCCTGAACTAACAGGATTTCTGTACCCTATATGATATTCCGGTGTATAAGTAAAAATTGTGTCAAATTTCATCGATATTAGTTCAGCGGATTCGCCGTGAAAGAGTAACAAACATACATCCATACTCACAAACTTTCGCATTTATATAGTAGGATACTACTATTAAAGAGTTGAGGATTATTTGGACGATAAGAATGCGTGGATATAGCTACTGTCTGACCCTGTACAAGATAGTAATGACTTAATGTAACTAGTTATAAGTATTATGTTGAAAAGAGCAACCGCAGAGTTTCTTGCTGGCTCTTTTTGGTAGGAACAGCTTTTCGAAACAGCAGTAGAATTGACGATTCAAAAGTACTTGTTTACAACTTTATTTGTATATAGAAAATTTTGAATTTGAATTTGAATTTATAGGATAGAGTTTACATTAAACAAATGTGTCTATTGTAGCACAGTCCGCGCAGTCAAAGGCTAGAGGTTGGCTTCTTATGCAGATTTTAGTGCCGGCGACTGGTAAGCACACGAATCGTTTAATTGTTTGGACCAGACGTTCTGTACTGGCGTGCTGCGAAAAACTTGGAAATTATATATAGAAACACTAGCGGCATGCTCCGGCGTCGCATGGGTTTAAAATATATAGCTTATGTCACTCAGTGAAAAAATGATTAATCGATCGATCCAGTAGTTTTGATTTATTTATTACTGCCCTTTGGTCGCACGCGTTAAATTTGGAGAAAACAATTTCCTTTTCCCTATACCACGAAGATATACTGCTATCTTTGGAATATCTAAATTCATATTTTTACTTATTTACTTTTTACATTTTTCCCTATGTATTTTATTTTTACAATTAATTACAGAATGTCTTGGTATACAACATTCACAGCTTTCTTCTCATTAGACAATACAAACATGTTTTCTTTAGAGGTTACTTTTGAAACAGCGACATATAGTTGGTCATGTGAAAAACTAACGCGTCCGATCGCTGCTGCTAAATTCGAATTGCTGTAGGGCGAAGCGCGGACTACAACGCGCTACGTATAGGCATGCGGCGCGCTGTCGCAATCGCTATTCGTCTGCATTTTAAATCCCTAATATCACGAAAATGTCCATTTAAATTACATGATGTAAACGCACTATTAATCTATATTAAACCAAAAATGTATTTAAGGTACTTAATTGGATAAGGATTAATGCTGTACTGTTATAAAATGATTCGAAATTAAGGCATTATTTTGTGTAAAAAGAAAATGACAATAAATGCTATCCATTATCCTTAAGGATAGCAAGGGTTATCCATAAGAGATAGACATATACCATCGCGGAGTTTTCTGTAGACCCTTTCAAGGTGTACAAATACTTAGTACATTATTTGGATAAATCTCATAGGGTTCAGGCTGCGTTTGCAATGTAAGTGAAAAAAAATGTAATTATTTTCGACATCTCATCAGAAACCTCAAAATTTACAGTATTTATCTACCCCATATTGAATTTTATTATACATATAAACCTTCCTCTTTAATCTCTCTATCTATTAAAAACCGCATCAAAATCTGTTGCGTAGTTTTAAAGATTTAAACACACATAGGGATATTGGGATATAGGGACATACGGACAGACGGAGAAAGCGACTTTGTTTTATACTATGTAGTGATGTGCTTTTTTGTTTTTTATTCTTTACAGGTTACTTGATAGCTATATAATACTATTGTATGTAAAAATATAGCCTGATGATCGAAGAGCCCTGCAAAAATAATGAAAGGAATTTTTATATATTATATTTATGTAGTATATACCACAATGTGAATGGGTACTAAACTTAATGAGTTTTTTTTTCAATGTGATATTAAGAAATTACAGGAAGGTACAATAACATAAATGAATTTTATTTGGTTTGAACAAAATCGAAATCAAGAAGTGCTTGTAAATATGTGACGACCAAAAATAGAAGAACATTAATGTGATTTTTTTTGTACAAATATATACACTGTCCATTATATTAACCATCTTTTGACAGATTGACGATTTACATATTTAGTGATGTCCTAAAGATTCTCGTATGCGATACCATTCCGATTATAGTACCTACTATCATTAATCGAATTACGTACCTAAGTAATTCGATTAATGATAACCTACGTAAACTAATAACAGATATAGAAATCAACATTTTGATTTAATATTGCCTTAGTTTTTTGAAAATAAATGTTAATCCGTGTGTATTTATTATAATCATAAAAAATATATTATACATCAACTGGCAACATCAACAGACCTTCCGCTCGGCCGCCATTTTGACGTGATCTGTCACTCTCAACGAAACGCCCGTGATAGTCACACGCATTTACGTTCGCTGAGTGTTCTCTCGCATCTGTTACACCTTGAGTTAAGTAGCTTTATTCCTCGGAAAAACTTTTGTGAAACTTATATTAATTGATCGTGAAAATGCCGAAAGGACGTGTGTTGAAAGCACAATCGAGACAGTTAGTGTTAAAACTTCATGAGTATTTTGAGCAAGAAAATCAAAATGGCGGACCTCTTATACCTATCACGCAAGTCCGAAACCGTGTTGCAGCCGCGTTGGGGATCAGTCTATCAACTGTGACTAAAATCACTACTGATGCCTACGGCAGGAGCGGCTTGGAGAAAAACAAACCATCTACACCAAAAAGAAAGCGCCGGGCTCATAAGGTGACAGCTGTTGATGACTTTGACGCTGACGCTATTCGTCGTCATGTATATGATTACTACTTGAGAAAAGAAATTCCAACTTTGAGAAAACTTATTGTTTCTTTGAAAAGAAGTGGTCTATTTCATGGTGAAAAATCTTCTTTGGTCAAAGTTTTGAACACAATTGGCTTTTCATATAAAAAGTTAAATAAAAGAAAATTATTAATGGAACGCACAGATATAGCTATAGCACGTTGTGATTTTTTAAGAGAGGCAAAGAAAATACAAGATTGGGCAAATATTGTTTTCACGGATGAAACATGGCTCAACGCTAACCACACACTATCTCGTTTCTGGACTGATGATACTGCTGATTCCACTTCCTCAGTACCAATGGGAAAAGGTGAGCGCCTAATCATTTGCCATGCAGGTACAGCAAAAGGATTTGTACAAGACGCACTGTTGGCATTTAAATCGAAGAAATCAAATGACTACCACGAAGAGATGAATGCAAATGTGTATGAAGAGTGGTTCAAAAAAATGCTCATTTCATTGGAAGAACCATCAATAATTTTTATTGATAATGCGCCCTACCACTCCCGTCAAATTGACAAAATGCCAACACAGGCTAATAAAAAGCATGAAATAATTAATTGGCTTCGGGACAATGGAGAAAATGTGGACGACTCAATGTTAAAAGTTGAATTAATAAAAATATTAAAAACCAAAAAGAGAGCAAAACGCTATGTAATCAATGAAATGGCAGCAGAATATGGCCATACTGTTCTTCGGATTCCTCCATACCACTGCCAGTACAACGCAATAGAACTTATATGGGCACAAGTAAAAGGGCATGCTGCGAGATGCAATACAAGCCCCCCATTCACAGCGAATAAAATGTTGCAATTGCTAAAAAATGCTTGCACCCACGTAACGGCCGAGAACTGGGCAAGTGTGGTGGAAAGAACTAAAAGAGTAATATTCTCTGATTGGGAACGTGATATTGCGTTTGATAATATATTATCTACACAAGAGCTAATAATAACTGCTACTGAAGACTCCTCATCGGAGGAGTCTAGTGTTGATTATCATTCCGACGACTCGTGCTATAAAATAAATTAAAATATCCTGATTGTTTTATTTGTATTCATGTATCAACTAAGAAGAAAGTAAAACTTTATATAATGTTATTAAATGTCTTTTAATACTCGTAACATCGATTTCTACCGATTATTTTTAATCTGTGGCATAATCGTAGTAACCATTATGTGTGACATCACTAAGTGGGCGGTACCCATCCATAAAGTACAAATATTATTTGTATGATATTTGTACGTAAGCAATACAAAACTTAATGAGCGTGAGCTGTCAAAAGACTGATAATATGATGGACGCAGTATAGTCTAAATCATTTGAAACGTCATGTTAAATTTACAAAACCCTTATCTTATATGCTATTTTATATCAAATTATATATTGACATATCCTGTCCTTCGGCCGCCATATGCGCTATTTGATAATGTCAGTCACTGAAAGACTAATTTTTGACATTTTTTTAGATCATATTAGTTACTATTTTTGCATTGATATATATATAGGTCTATCCAGGTTTGATTAAAAAAAAATGTTTAAATTTAAAAATGTTTTATCCCAGCTTTAAGTAATTGAAAAATTGCTTAAATTGACATTAAATAGTTTAATGGTTAACAAGCGATCTACATGTGACAAAAAACCCGCGTTCAAATCCCACTGGTTAACCCTGCTCATTCTTTCTCTTTTTTATTTTTTATATTGCATTTATTTTAAATAAAATTACCGAGTAACGCTCGGTCAGCCAAGTACTTTTTTTAAATAATAATAATTAAAAATCGAAAGGATATAAATTTTAATTTCGAAAATACAAATAACATACGTTTACATAACAAAAAAAAAACTACTATAAAATTATTGAAATACATGCAGTTTATAAGAATATTCAATAAGACCGCTTGTATAAACACAATTAAATAAACATTGTAAATTTCTATTTTAAGTACTAACCTAGGCTGATTAATTTTGTAACTAACACTATGGACACAATGTCTGAAATAAAGATGATAATAAAAATAAATAATAATAAAATAATAAAATGAACGTGTTCCCAAAATTATAAAAGTTCTGTTCCATATTGTAAGTTGAGGTAATTCAATAAATTATACTTTAGAGTCTAGACTTTAGACCATATTAGTGCGTCAATTATCTAGCTCGCATTCGTCTAGTACCAGTCCAACACCTATCATGGGTTAGACTGAACGAGATGTTGTCAGTGCCACATTTAGGCGCCGCCATAAAAGTATTAATTGCACACCGACAAGTCGCTATTGTTGTTTTCATTATGGTACATGCACAATTTGTAGATAAAATTATGTTACAACATGTTTTTAATGAAACCTTCTTCATAGAGTTGGTCATTTATATGAATAAGCATTGTGGCTGTCATATATATTATATGTCATTGAGTTGTTGCGAAAAAGTAAAAGTAAAAGAGTTGACTTTGGGAAAATTAAATAAATAAATAAATATATGGGAATTGCTTTTTATTTATTGTATAAGTACCTATAAAGGAGAAATATCGTCGTTTGTTATAATTATTTTTATTTAGTACATTCACGTTATTAATTATTAGTATTTATAAATTGCAAGCATTTTTCTAAAAAAATGTAACGGATTTAAATTCACCATATATTTTACGGTGAATAAAATCGTCAGTTAACCTGTATACGCTTAAAAAAATAATTAAATATCATATCATCATCCTCCAGCCTTTATCCCACTCTAAGTGGGGTCGGCACAACATGTTACAAACATATTGTCACATGATTTGACTACGTATTTTACGAGCAGCCGCCGGTCTTACTTCAACTTACCTTAGTCGTATTTTATGACACCTCGGTAACAAAGAGGGTGTTCTTCTCTACTCAGCCGGATACCACACGGCTATAATATTTATAAAATAACATTTATCTAGAAATTTACCATATATTCTACGGCGAATAAAATCGTCAGAAAAGCGTAGCGAATAAAGCTTACAAGATAATTAAGAGTTTGGCATTCCGTATTAAAGCAAAAGATGCTTTCTAGTAGCTCATATATTTATGGTTCCAGTAACTGTCATACATAATTAGATTAAACTTTAATTATTTGTAAGGACACTTTTCATCTTAATACGTTTTATATTATACTTCCGGCAGGTGGCCGGTCATAAATTACGTAGCCAAATTACGTGAAAACATGTTTTATGACATGTTGTGCCAACCCCACCCAGAGTGGGATAAGGGTAGGAGGATGATGATGATGATGATTGGTTCAGCGATTTCGCCTTGAAAAGTAATAAACATACATCCATTTTCATAAACTTTCGCATTTAGAAGGATTGAAAATAAAATGAATACGCCGTGTGGATACCACACGGCGTATTCATTTTATTTTCAATAGAATAGTACCACCCGTACCGGCTGAATAGAATAGTACCACCCTCATTTCTTACCGAGGTGTCGTAAAAGGCGACTAAGGAAAGTCGACCCGCCGTGTGGTATCCGGCTGAGTAGAATAGACCAACCTCATTTCTTACCGAGGTGGCGTAAAAGGCGACTAAGTTAAGTTGACCCACCGCGTGGTATTCGGTTTAGTAGAATAGGCCACCCTCTTACTTACCGAGGTGTTGTAAAATACGACAGAGGTAAGTGACGTCAGGCGGCCGGTCGTAAAAACGCAGTCAAATCATGTGACAGCATGTTTTTAACATGTTCCGACCCCACTTAGAGTGGGATAAGGGCAGGAAAATGATGTTGATATTTTGTTATCGTGCAGTAACTTTATCTTACGATTGCCATATACTGTATCCAGCACACAACAATTAATTGGTATAATGCTAAGGCGCGGCCATGATAATTGCACAGGAATAATGTCAGCGGGTGATTCATCCCCGTCTTAGAGTAATTCGCGACTGTAGTGATGTCATGTTATACGAATGTTGGCACGTGGTTGTTTGCATTAGAGCGCTTTCACACGAGACCTCGTAACAGATCCTAATTGAAAGTTAAAGGTGCTTTATTACAAGAATATTTGTGAATTTTTCTAAGCTATTAACGAAAGGTGAAAACAGTGAGCTGTATGAAAAACAAGTAAATTTTCCAAATATTTATATAAAAAGTATTATATTTCGAATTTGTCAACCGTTTTGTGATATCCGGCTAAGTAGAATAGACATTCTCATAGAGGTGTCATAAAAGGCGACTGAGGTTAGTTAACCTACAGTGTGTTATCCGTCTGAGTAGAATAGGCCACACTAATTTCTTACCGATATGTCATAAAAGGTACCTAATGTAAGTTGACGTCAGGCAGGCGGCCAGTCGTAAAACACCTAGCCAAACATGTTGCCAAGTTTTATTTGGAGTTTTTCAACAGATTCAGGGTGCAGTCTATGTAGGAGAATTACTGTAGCCACAAATCAAAAATTTTTGAGAAACCCCGTACTTACGACATAGTTTTAGTTTCTATAGAATAAATACGATTAATATAAAATATATTAGCTATAACATAAATTTAATTCTCACGCCATGTGGTATTCGGCTGAATAGAACAGTACCCTCGTCTGAGAGAACCATTACTGTTGACTTAAATTAGTGATAATGTGTTAAATCTTTTTGAACTAAGAACATTAAAAAACTAAAACTAAATGACTGTACAAAGTCTTTAGAATAGGAATTGTGAGTTATACTTAATAAATTCTTTTATTTAATAAATATACACACGGCTTTCGGTTTCCAAAGTAAGTAACTTAATACTTGTGTGTAGATGACAGACAACTTGTAAATATATACAAATATAATTTTAAATAGATATAGACATCCAAACTCGAAGAACGACGAATTCTTTACAGAAAATTTTGGTTACAGGGTGACTGCCAACTGCGCCAATATCAGATATACCATTATCAATGTTTTTCCTTAAAACAATTATCGTCAAATAACAGCCAAGGCCAGGAAACTCAAACAAAGCTGAATCTCGCTTCTTAATCAGAAAATCATTTGATAATCCATTAAGCAGTATTTTTGGATTTGATGCTAATAATGAGATCAGTCGTTTTACTCACAAATGCCATATAAATAATGAGATACTTATCCTTATTATAAAATAGTCCCCAAAAGCTAAGCTGTCAGTATGTGATGAATTGCCTCAAAATCTACTCAACCGATTTTTGTTAGTTTATTAAAATGTAGTGAAATTCTTTCAGAAGGTTTAAGTTAATAGCGCATTACAGTTTTATGTATATTGTGTTGAAGGTTGACCAGTTGTAAAAAAAACTCGCCTACTGGGAGATTAAGTCACGGGCGCCATGTTAATCAGTAGCGATACACTAAAGTAATTTACTATTTTTATTTGCAGATATACAAAATATATATCCTACTGCTCTTTTCCCACTCTAAGTGGGGTCGGCACAACATGCTATAAACATATGGTCACAGGAATTGGCTTCGTATTTTACGAACGATCGTCTGCCTGATTAGAAAGAGGCTATTCTACTCAACCGGATACCACACGGCGGGTCGACTTACCTTAGTCGCCTCTTACGACACCTCGGTAAGTAATGAGGGTGGTACTATTTCAGCCGGATACTACACGGCACAGAATTGTAGATACACAAAAGTACTTAAAATTATTAGTATTTATTTATTTCCACGCGGGCGAAGTCGTCCTAATGTTATAATATGTGATAGTAAGTTGAATTTATGTCATTTATTTATTCAAAATACAAGTGACAACAGGTTATCATTATGGCTACTTAATACAGCAACAAAGTATTGAATGTATCTTTGGCTGACACAATATTTTAATGTCATTGTCAACACGTCGTCAAGAGAAATATTCAGATCGTAAGGTCTGATAAAACGAAACAAACTATTATAGTTGTTTTATTTCAGAACAACGACCTAAAAATAAAAGTGTTTAAATGACCTTGTCTGATTAAATAGAGGTAAAATAATGGACAATAATAGCTTGTGAGTGGTGGTAGTTTATAAACACTGGACGATCAAAGTATTTGATCGAATTTCGATCGCGAAAATGTAAATCGTTTGTGGGTTTTGGTATAACATGCTATAATCAAATTCTGCAAACAATTTTAGCTTTGCCATTACAGCAGTTTAAAAACACTGTGAAAAGAGGCTGTTACATGAAGCCTACTATACTGTTGAGGATTACTTAGAAGATAAGAATATGTGGATATAGCTACTCTTCGACCCTTTACGAGACAGTAATGACTAAATGTAACTAGTAATAAAAATTATATTTATAAAAGAGCAACTGCCGAGTTTCTTGCTAGCTCTTCTCGGTAGGAACAGCTTTTTAAACCAGCAGTAAAGTTGACGATTCAAAAGCACTTGTTTACAAGTTTATTTGAATAAAGAATATTTTCAATTTGAATTGTGCAAAGTGTTAGCACAATTTTTTTTCTCATTCAGAGCACGGTTCAAAATCAAAGCGGCTATATTTCAAATAAATATTAATAAGGCCAAGATTATTAGCGAGTCTTGGCCGTAAACACGCTAAGTGCATCCCTAACTTCTCAACATCAATATTCTACCGGGGCGTTTATTATCATATCTCATTATACGAGTTAGTGCTTGTACAGGCTTGGGTAGTCCCCTTCTTAGGTTATGACCTTACAACTAAGCACTAAATTTAACTCTTAAAACAACGAAACAATGTAGACCGTAAAATAATTTCTTAAGGTGCGTTATCGTGTGAAGATGGACAGTTCTAAAGTCGAGATTCAGTTTCGAAATGCAATTTGGAAATGAGATCCGGAGGGTAGATGTTACCCTTAAGGGGTGGTGGGGGATGGGGTCTTACCACTATTATTTATAAGGGTGGGGGTCAGCGGACGGATCGCCGGCACAGCGTTGCTTACTGCAGTCGCCAACGTGTAGTCCGTCTGTAAATTGTTTTGTTGTATTGATTTGACCATCTTCTACTGTTATTAGATAAATATATCTTTCAATGGCTTTGTTCCAAATTATTTTTTTTTTATTCAAATAAACTTGTGAACATCATCTTCCTGCCCTTGTCTCACTCTAAGTGGGTTTGGCAAAACATGTTATAAACATGTTGTCACGTTTCACGTTCACGTTTCAAACAAATCATGTTTAGATATTTTACGTCGGACCCCCTGCCTGATGTTAACTTACCTTAGTCGTATTTTACGACACCTAGGTAAGAAAGAGGTTGGTCTACTCAAAGGGATATCACACGGTGGGTCAACTTACCTGAGTCGCCTATTACGACACCTCGGTAATAAAGGTGCATCTTTACTGAGCAACATAGGCTATAATTAATGTATAGAAACCGGCTATACTCACGTGTTATTTTATCGGATGAGCCCGATCAGTTTCAAACCCATTCGGGGCTATTATTCATTCTTCTTATTCTCTTATCCGATAAAATAACACGTGGGTATAGCCGGTTTCTATACATTAATTTTGAATTCCACTCACGATAGTTTAAATTCAAAAACATAGGCTATGTTACATTTTAAAGAATGGTGTAATTAAATGAGATATAAAACTTGCTACTGCGATCGGTATGTACGCGGGTGAAACCGTGGGATATCACTAGTGTGTAATAACTTTGAATAGAAAACTTAAAGCTGCCAATCGGCGACTGTCTGGTTTTGGTAACAGGATCACAATTTGACTGTAACGGAATGACTAACGTGCCTCCATTATATCTCATTATCAAGTCAACAGGAAGTAGCTGACTCGAAACTGTAACAATTAATCTTTCGCTAGTAGATATGAAATCTACCGCATTATTTTAGCTCATGATATTTTATGGCGAGGAAAAGAGAAATTAGAAGCTGCTTTGTTTTAAACAATATTCATTTCACGCCTACCTAATTACGGAAGTTGCTGTCTTATTAAATTTGTTTCCATTGTATCACGATATTTTAGCGTTGTATTAGAAATCCTTATTGCAATATAAAAAGAATAACTGGTTGACCGAGCCTGGCTCGGTATTTTTTACGATATATAAAAACGAAACTTCAAAAATAAAAATATAATAGGATACGTGGGGCTTGATCTTAAGTATTTTCGTTTCTCGCGACCACCCGTTCCCCGAAATTACAATGATTTGACGTTAAAAATAGTGTAAAACACTATTTTTGCCTAGCAAGGTTGTGTTTAAAAAAATCGCTTTATCCCTGGTTTTGGGCGTTAAAAAACTGGTTAACTGTAGAATAGGAACCAAAGTATTTTTTTAGTTGTAATGTTCAAAACCCGGGTTTGAATCCCACATGTTATCGGCGCCTTCTTTCATTTTTTTTATTATTTTTAAAATATTTTTTTACATCTTTTAAAAAATTACCGAGCAAGGCTGGGTCACCCAGGTACTTAATATTTATTCAATAGTTATTTTAAAATTACCGTGATTTTATTATTAACGTAATCATAGAAAAAGTAACGTAATTAAAGATTAAACTAAATAATGCAGTGGAAACGTGCAATAATGGTGTGTTCACACCTACCGGCCGTCGCTCACATACTTAAACTAAATAAGTACATGGGTTAGAAGATTTACATTAAAATATTACCTCGGGCCTTGTAGTGTTTTAATTTAATGTTCGCTAATGACTCAGTTTGGAAACACCATTGTTTAATGCTGCTTAATTTTATGAATAAACATTAATGTCTGAACTGTGTTCACTTTGTCGTTGTTTTTTATATCTATTTAAAACTATGCAAATCATTATATGGTTATGAGACAAATGTAAGACTACACTGAATATGGTGGAATTCGTATTCCCTTATAAAAAAGAAAACCCGTCCGTTACTATCCCACTGCTGGGCATTGGCCTCCTTTCTTTATTGGAGAGAAGGAAAGGAGTTTTCACAAACAAAGGACAAATAGTTTTCCTCACGATGTTTTCCTTCACTTAAAAGCGTGTGATAAATTGTAAATATAAAACATATGCTTTAACAGAAATAGTCATTGATGCCTACATTTACATTTACACGAGGTGCTTAACTACGTCGCCCTAAGCCGTGGTCCGGCCTCACAAAGAGGCACCCTTAGCACGACGTTCCCCGACGATAGTAGAGCTTCTGCGCTCTACTCTCCGCATTTCACAACCTCAACGATGCTTCTGCGCTCGTCCGGCTCACCCGGCGACGCTGTAAAAGCCATTAAGGCTAACAGCACAGTCAATTCAAAAAGAGGTCCTTAAAGGGGAAACATTAAATTTATATTCAAATAATTTTTTATTCAAGTTGGCCTTTACAACCACTTTTGAATCGACAAATTACAATGAAGCTATGACTGGTACGGAAAGGTGCTCTTACCGATGAACCAGCAAGAAACTCGGTTGTCACTCTTTACAAAAATAAATATTTCGTCATCAATCAATAATAATTAATCAATCAGTAATATTTTGTTAACGTGATGATCCATATTCTTTAAGAAATCCTTGATATGTAACCAACCAATCCGAAACTGTGCAGCGTGGTGGATCTAAGGTCCAAACCTTTGGAGGATCAAAGAGTCCGTCAGTATTGTATTTAAATATTAATTAATTATTTTAAATTTTAAATATTAAACAATGGGCTACAGTTCTGAGGTTTAGGGCAGTTGCTAATAGATAGCAACAGGTAATTACAAATTTATTTTTAATAATCTACAACAAACAAAACACTTATTATTTAAAATTTGAACCAAAACAGTCAACTACTAGTACATGGTCAATAACTAGAGTCCTTACCTTATATTTCTTACTAGAAAAAAAGTCCTTACCTTATATTTGTTACTAGAAAAAAAGTCCTTACCTTATATTTGTTACTAGAATAAAAGTCCTTACCTTATATTTGTTACTAGAAAAAAAGCCCTTACCTTATATTTGTTACTAGAAAAAAAGCTGGGATAGCCCAACGGTGCGACCGTGTGAATTTATCACACACTTTCAGGTGAAGGAAAACATCGTGAGAAAACCTGCATATCTCTAGAGAATCCTAGGGATATGTGAAACCTACCAATCCGCATTGGAGCAGCATGTTTAGGTCTTAGCTCCAATTCTTCTCTCCAAAAAAACGGAGAGAGGAGGCCTAAGCCCAGCAGTGGTATAGTAACATGCCGTTACTTACTAAAAAAATTTGTTAATCACAATAAGTATAAAACAAAGTAAACAGCAAGTCAACAGAAATTAAAGAGTTGACATTGGCAGCTACCGGTCGATATTTAACGGCGATAGTTCGAAGGGGGTTAATTAATAATAACGGCGTATGGGTGATTAATGAAACTGTACCCTTCCTAATTTATAGTTGGACTTAGCCCCCCCTTCCCCGCCGGCCCAAAGCAAACTAAATATCCGATACCTCGATGTGGAGTGCTGAGTGAACGAGCTTGATACTTGCTAAATATTTTGTATTTTTTTTAAATAAATTGAAATATAGCATTGAACCATTGAATTATTTATATAATTTTAATCTATATATATAAAAGAAAGTTGGTCTAAGTTACACTATTTATAACTCAAGAACGGATTAACCAATTCGGCTGAAAATTGGTGGACAGGTTGCTTAGAACCAGGAGACGGACATAGGATACCTTTTATCCCGTTCGACTGCATTTATTTTATCCCGTCAAGTCAGTATAAATCATGGTATTACAAGAACGACAATGACATTGAATAACAAAACGCAAATGTCAGTGGAATACAAAACATAGATGACAGCTAAACGTAATTTTTCTTTGGTGAAGTATCTTAAAATATTTGACAATTATCAAAATAATAGTGTTACAACATGTTTTTAATACAACCTCCTTCATAGAGTTGGTCATTAATATGAAAAAGCATTGAGGCTGTCATATGTGTCATTAAGTTGTTGACAAAGAGTAAATGGGTTGACTCTGGGAAAACTGTTTTTATTTATTGAATAAGTATAATAATATAATAAAGTATAAAGGAGAAATTTCATCGTTTATTATATTCAGAAGGGGATGTAACCTAAACTCACAAATAGAGCGGAAAAAAGGAATATCTGGAAATTTAAAGAGTTTAAGGAAAAGACAAATGACGATCAACATCTTGAGACAACACGGAGAGTGCGAATTTCGTATAATTTGAGAGATAGATGCGATATGCGATGCTATGGAATAAAAAATGGAGTTTTTATTGGAGAGATTATTATGATGATATTATAATGGTAATTGGTATTCGGTTTATTAACTCTGTTCCAGTTGTAACGATTGTTTTCTAGACTGTGGCAATCTGCAACGACTGTCAGCTATACTCTGCCTAGATGTGGTGATTGTTCTTTGAGCGTTATCATTTGCGAGTCTGTTTACGTGTGTATCTGCTGAGTTGGTTGCCACTTATTGAGCTGTTTTATGCCATGACAGTGATTGAGGGTGAGCTTAAGGTGCGAAATGATTTTTCTTTTACAGATTAAAAGAGCAAGTATTGAGTTTCTTGCCGATTCTTCTCAGTACAATCAGCATTCCGAATCAGTGGTAGATTCATTCCCAGAAGTCAGCTTATGAGATTTGCGGGGTCGCAAATGTTGTCAGGATGGTCGACTGTTACAACATGTTTTTAATACAACCTCCTTCAGAGTTAGTCATTAATATGAAAAAGCATTGTGGCTGTCATATGTGTCATTGAGTAGTTTTTGAGAAAGAGTAAATGAGTTGACTTTGGGAAAATTGATTTTTATTATTGCATAAGAATAAAGGAGAAATATCGTCGTTATTTATAATAGCTAAACGTCACTACATAGCATAAAACAAAGTCGCTTTCTCTGTCTGTTCCTATGTCCCTATATCCCTTTGTATGCTTAAATCTTTAAAACTACGCAACAGATTTTGATGCGGTTTTTTAATTGATAGAGTGATTGAAGAGGTTTACATGTATAATCTAACATATTATAAACTTCTATTATAAACATTCAATATGGAGTAAAGAAATACTATCATTTTTGAGGTTTCCAATGTGATGTCGTAAATAATTACATTTATTTTCCGTTTACATTGCAAACGCAGGCCGAACCCTACAATATTTGTCAAAATAATGTACTAAGTATTTATAACTAACGACGATATTTCTCCTTTATTCTTATTCAATAAATAAAAAACAGTTTTCCCAGAGTCAACCCATTTACTCTTTCGCTACAACTCAATGAATGACACATAAAAATATGACAGCAACAATGCTTATTCATATTAATCGCCAACTCTATGAAGGAGGTTGTATTAAAAACATGTTGTAACAGTCGACCATCCTGACAACATTTGCGACCCCGCAAATCTCATAAGCTGACTTCTGGGAATGAATCTACCACCGATTCAGAATGCTGATTGTACTGATTGTCGGCAAGAAACTCAATACATGCTCTTTTAATCTGTAAAAGAAAACCGCACATGCCATGACATGACAGGACTACGCTCTCGCTTTATGCTCAACTCTTTAAGCTCACGCTTTACGCTCAACTCTTAAGCTCAACTCCTCAACTCCTTAAGCTTTTCGCACCATAAGCATTTCGCACCTTAAGCTCACCCTCAATCACTGTCATGGCATAACACAGCTCAATAAGTGGCAACCAACTCAGCAGACACACACGTAAACAGACTCGCAAATGATAACGCTCAAAAAACAATCACCACATCTAGGCAGAGCCTAGCTGACAGTCGTTGCAGATGTCCACAGTCTAGAAAACAATCGTTACAACTGGAAAGATCCAGAGAACAATCGTAATTCTAGCTGACAGTTCCATCGAACAAAAGTCACGGGCGCGTCTAAGGCCTCACATAGCACATCGTCACGTTGATCTCAGAGAATTAATTAACCGAATACCAATTACCATCAATAATCTCTGAAATAAAAACTCTCATTTTTTTATTCCATAGCATCGCATATCGCAGCTATCTCTCATATTAACGAAATTCGTACTCCCCGTGTTGTCTCAAGATATTGATCGTCATTTGGCTTTTCTTTAAACTCTTTAAATTTCCAGATATTCCTTTTGTCCACTCTATTTGTGAGTTTAGGTTACATCCACTTCTGAATATAACAAACGACGATATTTCTCCTTTATTCTTATTTAATAAATAAAAAACAGTTTTCCCAGAGTCAACCCATTTACTCTTTCGCTACAACTCAATGAATGACACATAAAAATATGACAGCCACAATGCTTATTCATATTAATCGCCAACTCTATGAAGGAGGTTGTATTAAAAACATGTTGTAACATATTTGTACACCTTGAAAAGGTCTACAGAAAACTCCGCGATGGTATACATATTATCTCTATCTCTTATGGACCCACAATAGCATTTTTTTGACATTTTCTTCTTCATTTGTAATTTAAATGAACATTTTCAGAGATATTACAGATTTTAAATGCAGGGTATAGCGATTGCGCGCTTTGTCTTATAGCACTTCGAATTTAGCTGCGATTGGACGGGTTTTTTTTCACATGGCCGACTATATGTCGCTTTATCAAGAGTAACCTCTAAAGAAAACATGTTTGTATTGTGTAATGAAGATTCTTTCTTTATGACAAAAAAGCTGTGAATGTTGTATATAAAGACATTCTGTAATTAATTGTAAAAATAAAATACTCAGGGAAAATGTAAAAGTAAATAAGTAAAAATGTAGTATATGAATTTAGATATTCCAAAGATAGCAGGGAATCTTCATGGTATAGGGAAAGGGGAATTGTTTTTTTTTTATACAGAAAAAAGCTCCTTATGGGTACCGCCGCCCGACGGGGACAGGCGGCAGTTATGTCGGACTCGCACCGACTAAAACGACCTGTGTGCTCCACCACGCTGCCGATGGCAAGGACAGGGTATCATTGTACATATTGCCCCCATCCCGCCAACAGCTCTGATCCCAGAGAACAAACACCTTCTTCGGGTAAGGGCCTCTCGAAAGAGAAGCCCCCCTCCGCTAACCGGTGCATCGGTAGCACAAGATGCACTGACCGCCTCTGGGACCTGTAAGCCAGGCGTCCGATATACCCCGTTCGGAACACCCGAAGGTCCCCAGTTAGGGTGGACGATGGGCTTGGGCAAGTCACTAACACCTGGACTCACCAGCAGCAGATTGGATCCAGAACAACAGTTCGTGGAAGCGCTCCGCCACCTCCCTTCACCCCCCTCCACAGAACAAAGGGAGGCCATCGCTGCCCACGGTCGCTCCCTGCCCACCGTGTTTGTTATGTCACGGTCAACAGGGAGAGACCGCGCCCCAAGTAGAGGCCACAACGCCTTGGTGGGCGTTTCCGCCCCCACCGGGTAATTTTTTATAGAGGTTTTCTTCCTCGCAACCCGAAGGTCCCCGTTCCCATTGCTGTGCTTCCGAGTTTCGCCGACGGTGGCCGTAACCATATCCAGCTAGACTTAGAGTAAGCCCAACCGGACCCGTCCCTCATTAGGAACCCCACCCCAGCCCCCCCGGAGTCCCCGGCCTGTCCAGATTGCCCTCTGCTAATCAGAAGGACAACTGGATTGGCCACCCCACAGTGGTCAGTTCGCCAAGACTAAGCTTACCCAGGGTGCGCCACGAGGAGGCCGACCACTTTGGCACCCCAGGGGAATTGTTTTACTCCAAATTTGACGCGTGTGGGCCACGGGCAGTAATGTATAAAACGAAACTGCTGGATAGATTTTAATCATTTTTTTACTGAGTGACATAGGCTATATATTTTATACCCGTGCGAAGCCGGAGCGGGCCACTAGTCTATATATATAAAAGAAAGTTGGTCTTAGTTACACTATTTATAACTCAAGAACGGATGAACCAATTCGGCTGAAAATTGGTGTGGAGGTTGCTTAGAACCAGGAGACGGACATAGGATACATTTTCTCCCGTTCAATCGCATTTATTTTATCCCGTCGAGTCACTATAAAACGTGGTATAATAAAAACGACTATGACATTGAATAACAAAAAGCATATGTCAGTGGAATACAAAACATAGATGACAGCTAAACGTAATTTTGTCTTTGGTAAAGTATGGTAAAAAATTTGACAATTATGTTGATAATTTGTAAAAATAAAATACTTAGGGAAAATGTAAAAGTAAATAAGTAAAAATGTAGTATATGAATTTAGATATTCCAAAGATAGCAGGGAATCTTCATGGTATAGGGAAAAGCGATTGTTTTACTCCAAATTTAACGCGTGCGGGCCACGGGCAGTAATGAATAAAACAATACTACTGGATAGATTTTAATCATTTTTTTCACTGAGTGACATAGGTAGGCTATATATTTTGTACCCGTGCGAAGCCGGAGCGGGCCACTAGTTGAATATAAATTGAATTTAACTTCGATATACTAATGAACTTAACATAATGCTTAAACAAGAAATAAAATTATCCAGTATTTAAAACAATTTATTTAGCAGGCAGTTATGCTAAATGCAAGACCGACAGCAAAAAAACTATTAATGCAATTTTATAGACTGCTTTACGTTTACCTTAATAAGCAAATGTTAATAATGACATCTGTAACGGCTTTTGCCGCTAGACTGAAATTTGTAATTCATTAGTTAACCAAATTGTACGTAATTATGTAGGTATATTCTCAATATGGTCGAGCTAACGGAATCCGGCATCGTTGCTCGTGACTTGCTCTAAAGTAACTGACTGACTATACTCGTAAGAATGACGTGCACTTCGTGTACATTTGCTGAATTATTTAAAGGTTATATCTATCTTTAATATTTAAATGAGTTAATCTTGTATATATATATATATATTTTCCGAATCTCGGAAACGGCTCCAACGATTTTCCTGAAATTCAGCATGTAGGCGGTTTTGGGGGAGAAAAATTGGTCTAGCTAGGTTTTATGTAAAAAAAAATTTAGTTTTATCGCTTTTTTTTTGGGCATTAAAAAACATTTATATTGAATTGAATTTTCGCCATTAACTGTCAAGTCGACGTAGCTTATTCGGGTAACGGGCAGCCTCGAGAAATGTGAATGCCAAGGATCGAACTCCAACTAAATAATTGCTGTTTTTTAAAGTTTTTTTTTGTAAAAAATTACCGAGCGAAGCTCGGTCACCCAGATATTAATATTTAAATGAGTTAATCTTGTATATTTTTCTGAATTTCAAAAACGGCTCCAACGATTTTCATGAAAAATCATGTAATTGGTTTTCGGAGCGATAAACCGATCTAGCTTGGTTCTATTTAAAAACAATGAAATTTTATCCCGGTTTTCAGGGATTAAAAAACTAGTAATATAGAAATAGCATATAAAGGTTAATTGCACTGTCATTTGTAAAGTTGTCTAGCTCAATGAAGATTAGGCGTGAAAAAGTGAAAATACTCAGAATCCAGTCCCAAATATCAACAGCCTTTTTTTATTTTTTTATTCACGATCGATCACCCAAGTATAATATCATCATCCTCCTGCCCTTATCCCACTCTAAGTAGGATCGTATGTTACCGTCGGCTGCCTGACTCAACTTGCTCTACAACTCGCTTGTCTTTTACGACACCTCTGTAAGAAAAAGGGTGGTCTGTTCTACTGAACCGGATACCACACGGCAGGTCAATTTACCCTAGTCATATTTACCTTGGTAAGAAATGAGGGTGGTCTATTCTACCCAGCTGTATAAAACACGACTGGTCAACTTACCTTAGTCGCCTTCTACGACACCTCAATAAGAATTGGGGGTGGTCTATACTACTCAGATACCACAAATCGGGGCAACTTACCTTAGTCGCCTTTGACTACATATCACGGCACGATGAAAAAAATAGTACAAATTAGAAATATAAAAAGTACCAAGACGATGCAATCCGTGCTCATTATTATGAAGACAAGTACGAGCAGTGTATTCGGACTTTGAAAATCTAATTACGTAGCCAGTACCCTTACCTCGATCGCTCCTTCGCGCGCCCGCCCACCGATCCGCTCCACTTGGCTACCAACTGATAAGTTATATTAATTTGCTTGACACCAATTGTCTATATTAATTTATAAAGCTGAAGAGATATCAATCAGATAAGATAGTCCATTTATCGAGGAAGGCTATAGGCTATATCACATCACGCTAAGATGAATAAGAGAGGAGCAGCAATATAAAATATTACGAATAAGGCGAAGTATCAAGCTTTCGTTGCGTGCGCTAAGTAAACGGTGAAAGTTATTCAAAAATCATTTATTACAAAATTGTTCCCCTCTAAAAGTTCTAAATAAAAGTCAATGACAGCATATGTCTAACTTTTAAGGTTAACCCACTTTAACCATTTGTATGGTTATCAAAATACTATATTAGGGTTTAATCTTTCCACGGGGGCGGAGCCCCTGACAGTTGCTAGTTTTACTATATATAAAATGAGACATCAAATAATTAAAGCTAAAATATATTATACTTATACTATATGAACTAATGCATATAGGTACACACACTCGCAGACTCCCTTAACATATTTCAGTACACAGTTTTAAATATAATTTTGCATTTAATTTTAATTATATATATGGGTCACTTACACGCACGGCTGTCCGTCCCCAAAATAAGTAACTTAATACTTTTATTATAGGTGACATACAACTGGTAAATATATACATATATAATTTAAATTACATACATAAACCCAAACTCGAAGAACCAATAAATTGTTTATAGAAAATGTACACCTCGACGGGAATCGACACCGCGACCCACGTATTTGAACACCAACTACAGCAACGGGTAGTCAAAAAATATATCTTGCAATAACTAAAGAAGCTTCTTTTGAAATTTACGTTGAATACAATCACAATTTATCGCTGTCAAACGTAAAGTCATGGTAGTTCATTTGGGGAACGGGCGATCTAGAGATTTGAAAATACCTATATATTTTCATTTTTCTTTTCAATTTTTTTTTATTTTAATTTTTTTACATCATTTTAAAAATTAGCAAGGCTCGGTCACCCAGGTACTAATTACTAAACACAAATATTTTCTAGTCTATAACTTAATTAAGTAAAAAAAAAGTAAGTAGCGGCCTGTTACTATCCCATTGCTGAGAATAGGCCTCTTCTCTCCATTTTTGGAGAGAAGGTTTGGAGCTTAGACCTACCACGCTGCTCCAGTGCGGATTGGTAGGTTACACATATCCCCAGAATTCTCTAGAGATATATAAGTTTCCTCACGATGTTTTCCTTCACCGAAAAGCGTCTGATAAATTGCAATTATCAATTAGACATATAAGTTTTAACAGAAAAACTCATTGGTGTCTGCCCGGGTTTGAACCCGTTACCTACTCGAAAGAGTCGCACGGTGTATACGCTGGGCTATCACAGCTATATAACTTAAATACCAAAAGGGAGAGAAATTCGCGGATTTATCATACAAGTGCTAAGTAGATCAAGCCAAGTTTGTCCAAGCGCACGAATTATACATGGTGTATTAATACGGTGTTCAACTCTACTATTGCTAGTGAAGTTTTAATTCGATAACCCTCCCGCCCCCCTGCCCCCCGCGTCCCCCGCGATAATGTATTTATGGACGATACCGCGGACCTAATGAGCGTTCATACGCCTCTTTATGTTGCCCTGGTGCTTGGAAGGTAGTTCTAATGCTTTTAACAGGCATTTATCATTAACTAAGTTTCGCCCGCAAACCCTGATGTTATTGATTTTGCTAAGTTTGTCATGTTCTTTAATATAGGTTATTATCAAATTTGGTATAAAAACGATTCACTTATGAAATTAAGTTACTATATTCTCTTAGTTTTATTAAATCTTTAACAAAAATCCACTAATTAGTTCCTTGAAAGACTAACTTAACGATATCATCATTCTCCTGCCCTTATTCCACTCTAAGTGGGGTGGACACAACATGTTGTCACATGATATAGCTACGTATTTTACGACCGGCCGCGTGCCTGACCTCAACTTACATAGGTTAATCTTTTCTACTTAACCGGATACCCCACATTGGGTCAACTTACCTTAGTCACCTTTAGGACACCTCAGTAAGAAATGAGGGAGGTCTATTGTACTCAGCCGTATACCACACTATTATATAGTAAATAACATGAAATAAAAATGTATGTCAAAAATTTGTTCTCCCCCTTACCTTAAAGGTTAATGATGTGACTCAATAATACTACCAAAATCAATATTTGTTCAGCGGTTTAATCTTGAATGCATACCAGACAGACTTCGCAATTATAATACAAGTATGGATTTATCAACTGTCTACTTTATTGAGTTAAACCAATTTGGCAAATGTTTTGGCAAACATTTCAAAGACTGTCTCGTTAGATCTTCTGAACCAAAACAATCCAAATATTTTTCCTTGAAAGTTATTATACCCTGAAAACTACTATATACCTATACTAAAAGCCAGTCTGCTCTTGTCAATCTAAACTGTTGAAATTGTTAGTCATATCATTTTGAACCTTAATACGAGGTTATAATGAATGAGAAGCATCTTAAATCAATACTAGCGAAGATTTCCCTTAAGCTTTATGTTACCCTGGTATATAAAATATCATTACTCTGTAAAGCAAATAAGATCTAGTACCTAAGTATTCTTTTTGTAAATCTTAAAATATATGTATGTATGAACTTACTATCAGGCCACGCGTTGCGGTGTCACAGTTTGGTTTCGAATTACCCTCAACATCAGAAATGAACAGTTACAAAATGTTTCGATTGTCATTACTCAGTTCAGTGGCCTACCCGTCAAAGCATAACAAACAGACAGATTTTCGCATATAACGCACGATTAGTGTTAGAGTGACCTAATTCAAAATAAGACTTAATTGCGTTAGATACACTGTAATCCTTATACCATTGTCATCTATGACATCTCGCTGCGAACTATTAAAAAAGCTAGTGTTTTCAGGATCTGACATGTAAGTCTCTTTAGCACTTACGATTTCTGTAGGCGCCACGCTAAGCTTTATAGCAATTGAGTTTGACAAAACAATTTTTCTGAATTAGGTCACTATAATACTAACCGTGCGATATATTCGCAAACATAGTATAGATGGAGTCGTACGTTCATACAACATACAGCGGTAGCTAAATTTTAATTATAAGTAATAATAATGAAAGCCATCAGTGGCACGACAACGGGCTGACCTCCTCACACCCTTTGAGACCTTCAGTTACAAGATTTTGGATGCGGTAATTGTTTATACTAGCGATCTGTTACTGTTACAGCAGAGTTACATCCATCGTTCTCTATATAAAGGTAACTCGAATTTCATCGCGCTGTGAGCCGTATGTTTATATAATAATAATAATGTGGCCAAAGTGTGTTCAGGGTGGGGAGGCGGCTTCTGTTTTTGTATATGTCTACCGCTTTTCACCTGGCTTAGACTCTTAACGCAGTTCCATCGTTATTCGTATCGGGGTTAAAACCTAATGTAAAAGGAGATAATCTTTCCCTTTATACCTATACCTACTCTTAAGTTATGCGGGACCTAACGGGAGTTCACGCGCTCCCTTGGCGGTAAACGGTCAGTTCCTATCAACTGCTGTGCATAGATCTTCTCTATCCTTTTTAAAGAGATAGATTTAAGCTTAAGCCTACCATACTGGTCCTATGTTTATTGATAGATTACACGTTTCGCAGGATTTATCCCGAAATATGCAGGTTCCTTACGATTCTGTAGAACATTGTGTAATGTGATAAAGTTGCAAATAAGGCACATAAATTTTAACAGACAAACTCGTGCGAATAAAAGTATGGGACTCCCTTACTCTTTTTAAAAGTCACACGGTTTCACTGTTCTACTATCACAATTTTATTCCATGGGTTTTCAACAAATTCATGTTCCTTATTGATATTAACAAATCACGCCATATCCCAAAGATTTCTGGGATAATATGAGCATCTTCAACTCTGGTGATAGAATTGAGACCTTTGTCCAAGAGTGAGAAACTCTGAGGTCACTATACTCATAAGTTATAATAATTAAAGCTATAAGTGCTGTGTCAATCTAATTGCCTTAAACAGTCACGCACTTCGTTCATTAACGATGTTGCATGTACTTTTTTGTGGAGCGTAGGGAGTATTCTCGGAGAGGAGAAAGTTAGTATACGTTTCCAGACTTTTAACTTCTTTTCGAGTAATACGACATCATAAGGAAATATAGATCTCATTGATTTGGGTATGCAAGCACGTTTTAACATTCAGTTTTTTCATTTTGTGCTAACGAAAATATGTAATGATTTTTTTTTAATTTTCTCACAAGCAGACCCACAGTACATTGGGTCTGCAAAATCTGCGCCTATCAGATGTTGTGATACGAAACGCAACCTATAGAATTTTCAACCTATTCTTAAGCTGTTAATTTTTTCTGTTAAGTTATAAGTCGCGTTAGCTCGAAAGGTTTTTACAGCATTACCAAAAGATTTAGGCTAACTTTGCGCATCAATACGTCTATATTAAGACTTCTCTATTGCGATTCAATATAATGCTTGCGCTACATATGTGTTGCGTCAAACAACTTCAACACATTACGATTTTTAAAAATATACATATCTATATCTAACTAGGCTTCATTTTAAAATGTCGTTATATTCCTGTTTTCGGGCACTAAAAAAACTGCTAAAATAGAAATACCAGTTTAATACCAATTAAAATACCGGAGGTCAAATTCCACATGTCACCGGCTATTCCTTACTTTATTTTTTATTATATTTTGAAACTGCATTTTTTATATCTTTTAAAAAATTACCGAAAAAATTATCGGCCGGTACTTCACATTAAGGTAAATTGTATATATTAATTATGCATTTTTTACATCGGACGTAAATGATAAAATATAGAGGTAAAAAATACCCAGTCCATAAATAAACGATTCCCAGACATTTCCTTCTCAGTACGTCTTGAACCAACTTCCTATAATTAATTACACTCATTATCATTATTGTTCGGAAGGCAGTTTTGCTTCTATAATGAATTGTTCGCTCCATCATTAATTAGTTTATTATAATAAGAAGCGGAACTCCGTTCGCAGATTAATCAACTTTTATCTGATTGCCATTGCTTTTGTATTTTGGAGTGCCAAAAGTTGGGAAATTGATGATTGTATCTTTTTACTTATTTGGTTATTTGTTGAGATAGTAACAAAATATATATTTTTTAATGAGACATTATTATTTATTTACAGCAAAAATGTACAAGTTATATCTATCTTAAATTACTTACACGCTAGGACTATACAAATCATGCCCACGTGGAATGGTCCCAAGAATGCTGGCAGCGTTTCTGCGCTGAATCGCTAAGCTGATTCTTTGTGCGAAAAAGGAGCCCTCTTGTCACCTGAAGAGGCAATCAACCGAGGTGTTAAAACGGATAATAATTTTTTGCACTTTGGCTCTATGGCCCTAGGTTTTCGACTGCAAACGGCACAAATATATAACTCTCGATGAGAGATGCATACTCCCACTTTTTGCCGGATTCGGCCATTTCCGCCGCAGCTCCAGGTCTTGACGCTGTAAATGAGACATTAAAAAATATGAATTACTTGACTATCGAACTTAGAATCTTATATTGCTAAGTTGTTTTTATAATTTTTAAATTTAAACTATCGTGAGTCGTATTCATATTTATTGTATAGAACCGCATTGTTTTTATAAGTTAGATATTTTTGAGTACCTGAGTGACCAAGCCTTGCTCGGTATTTTTTTTTTTCATAAAAAAGGTGAAATTTGAAAAATAAGGGTAAAATAATTGGAAGGTGGGAATCGATGCTTGGTATTTTCACTGTTAGACCGCAAGTTCCCCAAATGAGCTATCATAACTTTACAGTTGACAATATAAATAGTCTTGTATTCAATGCATATTTTAGCATTTTTCAGTGCCCGAAGACAGGGACAAAATGTCATTTTTTGACCGGCCGCCTGCCTGGCGTCAACTTACCTTATTGGCCTATCACGACATCTCGGCAAGAAATGAGGGTGGTCTATTCTACTAAGTCGGATACCACATGGGGGGTCAACTTACTTTAGTTGCCTTTTACAACATCCCGTTAAGAAAACATGGTGGTCAATTCTACTCAGCGAGATACCACACGGCGTTTGACCGGGGTTTGAACTTATGATATTCTCTAGTGATTTGCACGGTCTAACCATTGGGCTATCACTTGTAGTAGTGGTGGAGGGTTAGGATTTCTTGAAGTATATATAGCCTTCTAAAAATAATAAAAGTAAAATAAACTAACGTTTAATTCTAGAAATTGCACATTATTGCTTAAGTAAAATCACTGATTGATTAACAATTCGCGCGAACTGAGTTCGATATAAGCACAAAATAGGTATCCATTACGATCAGCTAGATTTGTTACTTTTTAGAAGCGGGCCCTCTCCCGATATATGTCAGACAGCGATCTAATGCGACACCCAATTACATGTACGCAAAGCGACCGCGTTAATGTGAATGCGATCCTCGATTTACTCATCATTCCCTCGCGAAGTCTTTTTTAATATTGAGCGATAAATTACTATTTTATTGCTACCACTAATATCGTTCTAGACTTCTTCTTCTTCTTCTTTCGCAACCGGTGGACGTCCACTGCTGAACATTGGTCTCCTTAAGGGATCGCCACAATCCACGATTTTGTGCCGCTTGGATCCAGCGGCTCCCCGCTTTTTTGAGGTCGTCAGTCCACCTCGTTAGCGGTCTACCAACGCTGCGCTTTCCAGTGCGAGGTCACCATTCCAGCACCTTAGGACCCAAACGCCCATCGGTTCTACGTACTACGTGCCCCGCCCGTTGCCACTTCAGATTCGCAATACGATGAGATATGTTGGTAACTCTGGTTCTTCTATGGATCTTCTCATTTCTGATTTAATCACGTAGAAGTACTCCAAGCATAGCTCGCTCCATCTCCCGCTGAGCGATTTTTAGCTTTATGAGGCCCATAGTTAGCGACCAAGTTTCAGAGCCATAGGTCATCACTAGCAACACGCACTGTCCGAAGACTTTAGTCTTCAGGCACTGAGAAATAGGGGACAAAAAGATTTCGCGTAACTTCCCTAACGCTACCCATCCAAGTTGGATTCAACGATTGACCTCTTTCTCGAAATTGGACCTACCTAACCGGACCGTATGTCCCAGGTATATATACTCGTCTACAATTTCGAGTACAGAGTTCTCAACGATAATCGGATGGACCAGAACATGTGAGTTAGACATGATATTCGTATTACTCATGTTCATTTTAGGGCCCACCTGTTGAGATATTCTGAGGTCATCGAGCATTGTGTTAAGGTTCTCCAAAGATTCTGACATTTCTTGATGGTTTTTTTACTATTGTGTGATAAATTACTGCTTGATTGTTACCACTAATATATTTCTGGACTTATGATACTTCAACTAGGTCTAATGTTACTGATATTCCGTTGAATAGAGTCAATCAGGGTGAATAGGCACAGAATTGACTTAATTTTTACTAGTCTAGCCTGCAAGTATCAGGATTTTGTTGGTATCAAAACTTAAGTCTCATTATGAAGTTTCTTTAGGACTTTAAACTTAATTATGTTAAATAACCAGTTTGACATATTTTTGAAAGTAATAGATCATCCCTATTTATATCCCTATAAACACGAAATGGGGTTAATAGAGATGTTATTGAAATTAGGTAAACGTGACATTTAGGTTCATAAAAAGGTTTTTGATATCTGTTATGGATCTTACAATGAAAATTATGTTATAATACTTAAAAGTAATTAATCAGGAAACTTATAATTAAGCTTGTTATTTAATTATTCTAACGTCAAATGTAAGTCCTAGCTGTAAAGCCAAGAAGTAAGTAAGCTTTTTTTAGTATTTTGTGCGATAATTAAATTGTTCCTTTATACCAAAGTAATAGTAAAATTATTTTTCTATCATCCGCGATGAAGTTAAATAGAAAATATGTATATTGCTAAATCATCATCACCTTCCCTTATCCCACTCTAAGTGGGGTCGGCACAACATGTTAAAAACATGTTGTCATATGATTTGGCTACGTATTTTATGACCGGCCGCCTGCCTGACGTCAACTTATCTTAGTCGTATTTTACGACACCTCGATAAGAAAAAGGGTGGTCTATTCTACTTGACTGAATACCACACGGTGAGTCAACTTACCTTAGTCGCCTTTTACGACACCTCGGTAAGAAATGAGGATGGTCTATTCTACTCAGCTGGATACCACACGGCGTATGTATATTGCTAAATGTAGATTGGAAAATCCGTTTCATACCTGATACATGCAGAATTCGTAAAAACACATACCGCCACCACAACACACTAGCACAATAATTTTATTATTACTTTTGTATTATGGATCTCCGCAAAGTAACGCCCAATTCTATAAATTATTTTGTTTATTTATAATTTAAAAAATTAAGTTCTCTACCGCCTAGTGTATAAAATATTAAATGCAATATATATTGAATAACAATCTCAATTAAATGACGGACACGTAATAAGTACCTGATCAATTATTTAGCTAAAGGCAACTTTAGGCCGATCCAACTTGGCCGGATTTAAAGTTGTGACGTCATTTAGTTATTTAGGTACACGGGTTGTATTCCAAGGAATCGCTATACGAGTGTTTATACGAGATTACACGCTATTTCTAAATCCTCGCATGTCTAGTTTACTGTATCGAGAATAGACTTGTTATGAAGCTTTGCGATTTTTTCGTGGAGTCTGATGATGATGCTTCGGTTGCGGGGCGAAATGATTGTTGAGTTTGTGACGTATGTAGTGTTTGTGTATTGTGGTGGCGGTGGTGGAGGTTTGTGCATGTTTTTACGAATCCTGCATGTATCAGATATGAAAACGTATGTCCACTCGACATTTAGCATTATATATATTTTCTATTTGACTTCATCGCGGATTTTAGCAAAATAATTTTATTATTACTTTAGATATGAAGCGTTAAATTTTTTTGAGTTACAAAACCTTTAATACAAGATCCACTTTTACTATTTTTATAATAGTAAAAAGTGAATTTGTATTAAATGTACGTACTAGCTTTTACCTGCAACTTCGTTTGCGTGGACTGTCTACTACATAGTAGCTTCTGTCACTCTCTAAACCTGCAAATATCTCCAACATACAGAAGTTAATGACGATTGTGGTAGTCAGTGTGTGTAGTGCTTGTGTGGAGTGTTGGTGTTGGTGGCATTTTATATTACGTGTGGTCATTTGTACTGCATGTATAAGGTATGTGACTATTGCCTGCTTCGTACACTTAGCATTACATATATTCTCTTAATAAACGCGGATTACAGCAAAATAATTCTATTGTAACTTCTGTACTTTGGAATTCCGCAAAGTGATTCCAGCTTCTATAAATCAATTAATATCTCCATTGATTGATAATAGATGGCGCATTTCAATGTCATCCTATTCCTGTAGAATTTACAGGATTTCTATAGCCTATATATACGTTACCTCGGTGTATAAAGAATATTTCTGCCAAATTCATCGATACTGGTTCAGCGGATTCGCCGTGAAAAAGTAGCAAACATACATCCATAATCACAAACTTTCGCATTTATAATATTAGTAGGACATCCACGATGGAAGTACTTTATTAAGGTTACACTCGTGCCTTTATAGTTCGACCCTAAGGTTACAAATTAACCATATTTTTGCCTTTCTTACTATATGAGACACTTCGTTCTTGTGTTCTTTTTAAGTAGCACTAGCACTAGCACTACATTACACTATTCCAGTGATCCTCAACCTTTTTTTTGTTGCGGAACATATTTAACGACACACAAAGAAAAAGATATAAAATATTTACTTACTGCAACACACTGCATAAATAGTTTATGACAAAAAATTTTAAATATACGAAATAAACTAATATATACTACAATTCAAATTCAAATTTCAAATTCAAAATATTCTTTATTCAAATAAACTTGTAAACAAGTGCTTTTGAATCGTCAACTCTACTGCTGGTTCGGAAAGCTGTTCCTACCGAGAAGAGCCAGCAAGAAACTCGGCGGTTGCTCTTTTTAAAAAATACAATTCTTAATGCTAGTTACAAATTATTATTTCTATCTTGTACAGGGTCGAACAATATTTATATCCACGTATTTTTATCGTCTAAATAATTCTCAACAGTATAATAGGCTTTCTGTATCAGCCTCTCCTTAATAGTGTTTAAAAACTGCTGTAATGGCAAAGTTAAAATTGATTGTGGAATTTTATTATAGAATCTTATACCCAAACCCACAAACGACTTACGTACTTTTTCAAGGCGCAAAGCAGGGGCCGCACTAATAACTAAACGTTTATTAAGGAATTAATAACAAGGTAATAATAAAAATATTTTTCTTTTTAAATGATATAATTTAATAATATTAACATTATTATATATTTGCAAAATTTGACGGCACACAAAAAGTGCCGCGGCACAGTGGTTGAGAATCACTGCACTATACACTATATTACACTATCTCCAATGGTTTCATACTTTCAAATCATCTGACTATTCCCGTGTTATCGGGAAGCTGGATAGATACGATGTTTGTTTGATGATTTCGTCGAAAATCGTTCTATGTGAGTCTTACGACCACCGAGGTGTCATAAAAGGCGGCTTAGTCAACCCGGTGTCCAGGTGAATAGAATAGGCCACCCTCATTTTAAGTCAACTTACCTTAGTCGACGACGCCTCGGAAAGAAATGAGAGTGGTCTATTCTACTCAGCAGAATACCACACGGCGGATCAATTTACCTAAGTCGCCTTTGACGACACCTCGGTAAGAATGAGGGTGGTCTATTCTTCCCAACCGGATACCACACAGCGGGTCGACTTACCTTACTCGCCATTTACGACCACTCTACATTTAGCATTATATTTATTCTATTTTACTTTATGGCGGATTATAACTAAATAATTTTATTATTACTTCGAAAAATGTTTAATGAGGTAAGTAATGGTAGGGAGGTCGAGTTGTCTATGGAAGTCAACGTTCTACATAAACCACAGACAACCAATGGCTGCTCGCATTAATCGGTTCTGCAGTCTTTGGAACGTCAGCACTCTGACTTTTGGAACGTGTGCAAACGCAACACTTGCTTAAGACATTATTGGTGTCCACTGGATCTAAGTTCTATGACAGTTTGCTCTAAGCGAAGGTTGATGCTGATAATCAAATTCAAATTCAAATTTTTCTTTATTCAAATAAACTTGTAAACAAAAACTTTTGAATCGTCAACTCCATCGCCATCGCCAAGAATAGCAAGCGGGTTGGTAAATGTTATGACTCTACCTCACCAAGAATGTTTCTTTTTGTTATCGTAGACGTTCAAATTTTGAGTTCGCTGGTTTTTTGGTACACTTGCTTAGACGAAATTCTCTTACTATTTATTATGTGTATATTGTGTTATTACTTTTAGCCGTGTGGCAACCGAATGAGTGGAATAGACTACTCTTTCTTACCGAGGTGTCGTAAAAGGTGACTAAAGTAAATCGACCCACTCTGTGGTATCCGGTTGAGTAGAATAGACCACCCCCTTTCATAGAGGCGTCGTAAAATACGACTAAGGTGAAGGTCGTAAAATATTTAGCCAAATTATGTGACACGTTTATAAAATGTGCTGACCCCACTTGGAGTGGGATTATGATTGATGGAGTGTGTTACGATTACTTTATCAGACATTCCAAACTTTAGAAGCTATAGACTATAGGATTATAGTGTTGCATCCAAATCGAGTAGTTTCGAGTGAAATGGCCCACTAAGGTGATGCGCCGGAATCGCCCGCTCGCGCCGATAATGCATTGTCCAGTTGCGAACACCCCCGAAAATATAGCACGCGAAAAAAACCCGTCCACGCCGCCCCCCTCGCGTTAATGTCCCCCCCTGCCGCGCACTAAGCTTCTTTTTTTAAATACATAACTTTTTTTCAAGATGCATTTTTACATGTTTCGGCCTAAAACTTTACACACCCAGAAGCGCGAGCCGACAGAAACGGTAACGCCTATCGCCGCTCGGATTTCTCTTTCCCGCCCCGCCAGAGCACCGACCGGACGATAGTGGCGCGAGCGAAACGGCACCACGCGTCCAATGCGTCTTGAACCAAGATTAAGGCTCTATTACGATATTCCGTACAAAACACTAGTCCGAAACGCGTCCTACGTCACAATTCGATTTTCAAATCCGTTTCCGAACGTAAACAATGCATACGCATTACAATCCAATACTTATAAAACTAGTTATATCCGGCGTCTGAAAGAAGGCGAACGCTATACATCTCACTCTAGCGTCCAGTGCGAAGGCATTCGCGCCACGACAATTGAGTTGAGTTGAATTGAATTGAGTCGGTTAAAACGTAAAAATGGTGCGGGCGGGCATAGTGGCGCGAGAAAGAGACGAACGAAAGGCGGGTTGGCCGAGACCGCTGCCTTCTTCTCTTCGACTTACGCCGACTCGCGACTAGTGAACGTCAGCGTTCTGACGTGAACGGTCGTATTCGTGTTCGCCGGGGCCTCGTTTGACAGCCACTGAAAAAAATTATTTCGCGCGTCTTTTGACAGATAACATCAAACTTTTTAGTGCGTTCGGAAACTGGACTGAAAGTTCTTGTGTTGTTTACCTGTTTTATTGTAAAGGAGATATATATTTGCAGTGCAATTACCGGCTTGGAGAGGCCGTTGGAACGATATAGAGTGATGAATCAGCGAACGCCGGCTAATTAACAACGTCACTGTTACGAAAACAAATTTTAATACCACACCGTATCGTTAATTGAATATTGTAAGTATTACTTGTACCGTTTTAATATCCGTTTTAGATATCGTTATTAGTTCTAATTAATTTTACGTTCACTGTTATTTCGAATCTTGCAATATTTTCTTAGCAATAGAAGTATTTAAGAATTTGTATAATAGTGAGTGTGTATAAAATAAAATATTATTCAATCAGAAATACGTAAAATATATAAAAATTTATAAATATATATTATTTAAGAATCCATTATTTAGACCTTAGAGATAATGTATTGGTTGATGCAGATATAAAAACTTTTTGCATACATTTTTGAACGCAACGTAAAAAATATATTTTTTAATTTAGTCGATTAGATATATACGTAGTGATGTTACTTATTAATCTGTTGTACAAAAGTTTGGTGCCGGTTCGGTTAAAAAAAAGTTATTTAAAGTTTTGCCGCGTTTTTAAAAAAAGGAAAACGTGATTTTTCTCGATAAAGAGGAAAAGTTGGGCACGGGGCGGGGCGACGCGCGAACAGCTGATTGGTGTAGCATGTGTTGGGTTTTTCTGTAGGTATTTTTTGTTCGTTTTGTTTTCGCGATGTAGTGGAAGTTTTCATATAGCCAGTATATAAAGCGATATGTCCCGGATAATATTGTGACTAGGTCCAATATTGCTGTTTTCGATATCGCTTACGTTTATAATAATATTCGCAATACATTATTTTTTGCTTATTAAAAAAAGTTTTTTTTTTAATTTTTACATTTTCATACTTTTATGTCTATGTTTAGTTAATAAGTTTTAAATAAAAATGGTCAAATTAAAATTTGTGATTTATTTTGTATAAATTTATCGAAGTATTTAAATTTTATAATATTATTTTAAAATTGAAAATAATTAATCATATCTGTAACCCATCATTACGAACTACAATTACGTGGTGGGTGGTAACTTCCTTATCCTATCGCTTAACAAAAGTTGGAGCTTAGTAGAGATGGATATAGAAAAGCTGTAAAGTAATTCTTATATTTATAGTAGATATACCAAATACCAAGAACCCAATACTAATACCAAAAATTTTAAAAAAAAACTATTTTAGTTGAAAAATTAAATAATTTATAGAATTAGGCGTTACTTTTAGGAGGTCCATAATGCAAAAGTAATGAGAATATTATTTTGCTATAATCCAATAGCGAAATAATATTCTTATTACTTTTGAAAAATAAAATTTATATTAACGACTTGAAAAAAATTTCTATCAATTAACGATCTTAAAACACTCAAGTATTAATTTGAAGAATTAAAAATAATAATAACTACGATTCATTTAAAAAAAAAAAAAATTATACATGTATGGCATATTAATACACAACATATTATATTACACATGTATACCATCAATTTGTATTTAAGTATGTATTTAGAAAATATATAAGTATATATTCACCAGTTGTCTGTCACCCATAACACAAGTATTAAGTTACTTACTTTGGGGACGGACGACCGTGTGTGTAAGTGTCCAAAAGAAAAAAAAAAAAAAATTTATCTATCATAAATAACAAAAAGTCACATTTCAAAAATGTTTTTGACATAAACAATCCATCTTAATTTACTCAACTCCGTAATACTTTATAATTCCGTAACACATTAATTTATATTTATATATAAAAGTTACAAAATCTATCTAAAAGCAACATTTACCTATACGTATTACTTGTCTAAACTAACATTTTGTTCCTTACGATAATTTCGAGAAAAAGAATGATTACATTATTATTTACTAGTAAATATTATTATACGCTTTTTAAAATTATTAGACCTAGTCAAAAAATATTTTTCTAGAACTTATTAAAAAGTTCGATCCCTGCCACAGTTAAAGCTCAAAATGTCACCCTCCAAATCCAATCATAACTTTAAAAAATTACAGTTCACCATACAAGTTCAAAAAAATATTTGAATTACGATGCTCGCATACTTTACACGCACGTTCAAAAAATATGTTTTTTTTAATTCTTTTTTGATCTCAAAAATTCGCCATCAGCACTAATCAGGAAAACAATTGTTTGACATTAAATTTTATTAAATTTTAAAATCATCATCCTCCTGCCCTTATCCCGCTCTAAGTGGGGTCGGCACAACATGTTTGTAACATGTTATCATATGATTTGGCTACGTGTTTTACGACCGGCCGCCTGCCTAACGTCAACTTACCTTAGTCGTATTTTACGACTCCTCTTTAAGAAAGAGGGTGGTCTATTTTACTCAACTGGATACCACACGGTGGGTCAACTTACCTTAGTCGCCTTTTACGACACCTCGGTAAGAAATGAGGTTGGTACATTCTACTTAGCCGGATATTTATTAGATTTTAAAATATAGTTGAAAAATGATACTTAAACAAAAATACATTGGGGCTTTCAATGGATCACAACTAAACAAGTAAATGCAAAATAAAAGATTACCTAATACAAGAGTTTCCCCCCTTAAAGCGAGATTTCTTCTCTACAAATTAAGGCCAACTTAATATAAAGAGAGAATGTCCATTTAGCACGGGAATAAACAAGACCCACAAAAGTAATTATTTTATTACAATCCGTGTTTCCAAACAAACAAAAATTACTTTTGAACTATGTTTCTGTAAATATATTTAAATACTCAAAAATTAATAACAGGTATAAGTTTAGTTGATAGTACATTTGAGGTTACACCATCACATAGTATAACAGGAATCTTATAAGATAAAATATATTAGAATTAGTATACATATATTAAAAAATATTGGTGTGATATAAAACCACCATACACACTGGCTATTTTAAAATTAATTAGTCTTAAAGGTCAAGCATTCAAAATTGTGTTGTATGGAAATTTCTTATATTTTTTTTGTTAACGGAGAACTTCTATCGTTTAAGTTGATTTAAAAAAAAATATTGAAACTTTAAAAAAGGACTATAACATTATTTTGATTCTTATCGACGAAGACTATTCGTTAAAAGCTATATCGGTTAAAATAATAAAAGAAAACAAAGAAGGAAACTACAGTGATTAGCTTCCCTAAACAAGGAAAGGGCCCGATTATCTATTGTCTATGCTCTAAAAATTGTCTATTATATCTATTAAGCGAATGTTAAATCAGAAATAAATTCCTAAAATACTGTATTCACATTCAGATAAATAAAATGAATTTAAATAAAGTTTACAAAGCAAAATAATAAATAATTTTATAAAAAAAAGATAAAAAGCTTTTAACCAGCTTAGAATATATAAGTAAATTACTTATATATTCTAAGATTTAATTTATCGCCTGTTACTACAGGCGATAAATTAAATCAAAAATATTTTTTCGAAAGAGTTTGAATTTTTGGTAAAGGAATATTAGCTAACAGCATATTATCAATTTGAAGTAAAAAGGGAGGATCATTTGTAATTGTCTATTATATTTACTAGTCTAGAAATAAACAGTAGCTCACGAACCCTACAAATATCTCACATCACAAAAGTCAGAACGATCCGGGGGGTTAAATTGAAATTACTGTTACAATGATTCTGCCACTCGAAACGTGAAAATTAAATTCGTTTTCTTCATGGCATTGCTGCTAATAAGCAAATATATATTCCATTCGCTCTGGAAAAATTGTAACAACCCTATAAAAAAAATGTAAAACCTTAATCGTTCGCTATTCCTGTTAATGTAAGATTCCATTGGGTCTCCTATATAAAACAATTTTTAAACTTACAGACCTGCCTTTGACACATCGTGAATAAAAAAAACTCCGATATCCTATCCTACTAATATTATAAATGCGAAAGTTTGGGAGTATGGATGTATGTTTGTTACTCTTTCACAGCGAGTCTGCTGAACCAATATCGACGAAATTTGGCACATTTATTCCTCATACACCGGGGTAATATATAGGCTATAGAAATCCTGTTAAATCTACTGAATAGTTGTAAATACGGTTTTTACTAAAAGATAATGGATTTTTGGGGAAGGCTTAGGTTAATAGTACATTACATTAAAATTTCGGAGTTGGGATTAAGCGGGAAAACCTTTGTGACACACTGATATCCACTTAGCCGAAGCAGTGGGCACAGCTAGTCCTACTAATATTATAAACGCGAAAGTTTGTGAGTATGGATGTATGTTTGTTACTCTTTCATGACGAATTCGTTAAACCAATATCGTTGAAATTTGGCACAATCATTTCTCATACATCGGGGTAATATATAGGCTATAGAAATCCTGCGAATTCTACGGGAATAGAATGACATTGAAAAGTGAAATTTATTATCAACCTTCAGTCGACCACGCGACCAAAGTCCTCGCGAACGAAGTTGCGGGTAAAAGCTAGTAGATATGAAACTATGTGCCAAAATTTACTAAATTCACTTATACCTAGAATACTTCTTACTTAGAATACGATACTTCTTAGGGTTGTCAGACTATCTCTTGGGATACCGATAGTCCGTCGTCTATACGACGAAATTTCAAAGTGGTTAGTTTGCAAACTAAGCGATCTCGCTTCTCGTTTATATAGGTACATAGGTACATGTCGCCAAAGGGAAAGCACCCTTCGTATTATTCAAATACGCTTAAACATATCACATTTATTACTCTTAAATGGCAAACTGGATTTAAGTCTGTATTATTAGTCTATATTTAAGTATCGGTCTAGCTAGGTTTCATTTTTAAAAAACGTCTTTTTATCCCTATTTTCAGGCATTGAAAAATTGCTTAAATTCATATTAAATACACTAGACAATTTTCGCTACAATGTGGATAGTTGAAGTGCATGGTAAATGCACGGTCTATATATAAGAAGGAACCCTGCGTCTAAATCCTTTTTTCTCTTTTTTATTTTTTTTATTGCATTTTTTCTTTCTTTTATTATTTTTTTATGGAATTTTTTCTTTCTTTTTTATAATAGGTGGACCGGAAAGTAATGTCGTTTTTTTTAATGTCGATATTCGGTCGTCATTTCTCAACTTACTGTGTATTGCAATGAGGTGCCTAAGTTATTTTAGGTTATTGTGACGTGTTTACTTCTGAATAATTCAATATTAAACTTTTATATTTGTAATTTGAGGAAAAATGGCCAGCCAAATACCAGAAGAACATATCCGGCATTGTAAGCTTTTTGAGTTTCGCAAGGGTAGTAATGCAACAGTTGCTACCAAAAACATTTGCGATATTTATTCAAGTGTATTAGACGTTCGCAAAAGTCAAAGATGGCATTCCAAGTTCAGTTTCAGTTTCAGTTCTGGTAATTTTGATATTTCTGACTCCTATCAATCACGAAGACCAACATCATATCTTTAACGACATGCTAAGGGCAGAAGTGGAAGCAATCCATGTCTAATAATCAAGGAACTATCAAAGACACTTAACCAACATTGGCCAACGACTCAGGAACATTTACAGCAGATTGGGAAAATAACCAGTGCATGTGTTTGGGTCCCTCATAATCTGTCTGAAGAAAAGAAAGTGGATTTTCATTTATTCCAATCCCTGCATCATTTTCTAAGTTGAAAAAAAAAAATTTCGATGATGTCCAAAATGCCACCTCAAGATATTTTTCTCAAAAATCAATTAATTTTTATCAATCCGGGATTACAAAATTTGCAAACTAGATGGCAAAAGGTTGCTGATAACGAGGGTGATAATATTATTGATTAGCAATAAAGACCTATCAAAATATATTATTTTGAATTTAATGTAAGAAAACGACTACTTTCCGGTCCCCCTAATATATTTTAATAAAATTACCTAGCCATGCTCGTTAATTTTATGATCAAATTGATTCTTGACGATTCAAAAGTGCTTGCAAAAGCTTACTTGTAAAAAAATTATTTTGAATTTGATTTGGCGTAGAATCTCATTCAAAGCATCCCTCTATCTTATCGACAAATCTATTTCTATCTCGTCACATCATTATTCCTCTAAACTCATTGGACTCAATTAATATAACTCTTATGAGTCACGACTCAGTTGTGACATTATTGTTGTGAATCATTCATACCAATTGTGCTGGGTCATTATAATACGGTGATTCCTAAATGCAATTAATAATATTCCTTCCCTATACATCTAAGCGCCCCACATGAAATAGGAGGGTTTTTATTTGACGTATTATTTATTTATTTATTTATGTACCACAAGTTAATAGATAAATTATTTAAATAGAAAAATGTGTACAGAAAGCTTATCACTATAAGCGATCTCTTCCAGCAGCACTAAGAGTGTAATAAACATATTATTACATATTATTAGTCTATGGCAGGGATCAGCAACCGTTTGAGATGGAAGAAGGGTCATGAGTGACGATTTAAAAAATTACAGATTAACAACTTTATTAATCGAGTCTTAAAATTGATGCACTTAAAGAAATCACAGAGACTTACCAAGGATGGTATCTTTTATTTACTGATGGATCTATAAATATTAATGGTGGAAGGGGTGCAGCTTTCTATGATCCAAATTTATTAAATTGTACAAATAATTGTTTTAAGATAAGTAGTAATGTGTCTATTATGACGGTGGAACTCGTTGCAATAGCAGAAGCATTAGCTCATGCAAAGAACATGTCTCAAAATCCGGTTGTAATCTGTACGGATAGTAAGAGTGCGCTACAACATATAGCTCGATGCGCCTCTGGTCGCAGAGGTTTCTCGATTGCTTATGTTATTCTATCCAAGTTACAGGAATTTATAGGAAATCAAGTTAAAGTTAGATTGCAATGGGTTCCATCTCATATTGGATTGCAGGGTAATGAGGAGGCTGACAAACTCGCTAAAATTGCAATAGTAAACGGGAAACCGTATTCTTCAAATATTAAACCGGACTTTTCAGAAATGTTGCCTAAGTATAAAAGAAAATGCCAAGATCTGTGGAAGTTATATTTTAATAAAGTATCATTAGAAAAGGGTATTTGGTACAAAACGTTACAGTGTGAGCCTCCTCATATTCCATGGTTTTGTAATGGTAATATTTCTAGAACTATTATTGTTACTGCTCACAGGCTGAGGTCTGGACACATGCCATTAAATAAATTTAAATATTTAATGAAAATTAATAATACACCTAATTGTGATGTATGTGGGGTTATTGATGATGTGCATCACCTTTTAACGGAATGTGTGAAGTTCCAGAATGGCAGGGAGATTTTTATAAGACTTATGAGGTTGAATAGACTTGATACAGGTATGTTTATTGAGACTCTTTCTCGTCCTACATCAAAAGAAAGTATATTTCTATGCAAACTTGTAAGTCTTATTTGAATTTTTGATTTTTTATTTTATTTTTTTAATTATGTTTTTATTTCATTTAATTTGTTTAGTTATATGTTAATTATAAGAAAAATTAATTGTATGGTTTAAAATGGGGCTGACATATACATATTGTATAAAAGCCCCTAAATAAAATAAAGAGAAAAAAAAAAAAAAAAACTTTATTAATGACAAATTTATTTATGTAATCATATTTATTCGTATAAAAATATTTTTTTATCACAGATCATATTGTAACATCATGATTATTCTCCTGCCCCTATCCCACTCTAAGTGATATCAGTACAACATGTTGTCACATAATTTGGCTAGGTATTTTACGACCGGCGCCTGTACTTCGACTTACCTTAGTCGCCTTTTACAATACCTCGGTAAGCAATGAACGTGGTGTATTCTACTTAGCTGGATACCACATGGCGGGTCGACTTATCTTAGTCGCCTTTTACAATACCTCGGTAAGCAATGAAGGCGGTCTATTCTACTCAGCTGGATACCACACGGCGGGTCGACTTACTTAGTCGCCTTTTACGACACCTCGGTAAGAAATGAGGGCGGTCTATCCTACTCGGCCGGATACCATATGGCTTGATTATGTTGAAAACATATCTTTAAAGAGTTGGAAAATTGTCGAAAATCAACAAGTTCGTAAAATGTATCATTTCTGTTTACACTTATATTAGGCGGTTATTCTTTTTAAATATGATTTGTTCCATTTCCTTTAGCTAGTGAATGTTTTCCTTTAGTCAGTGAATTATTCACATAGTCAAATATTAGCAAAAGAAATAATCTAAATGATACGTTTTAATAAATGCGTATTAAGCTAAGTACTTCGTTGTCACCATTAAATTCAAAAATACTATCTAATTTAACATAAATAAGTATAAACATCTAACAATTTTACGACAAACTGAATACCGTCCGACATCAAGTTTTATAACCGTTCGAACAATTACGTCTAATCAGGCCCAACTTCTTTTTCACTCTCGCCCAAATAAATATAACGCGTGCGAGTGAGAGGCATACATCGACTCCGCTACGCCCATCAATGTCTAATTGCTTTTATTATTTTAAGGCATCGTAATCATTATGGCTGCAATAAAAATTGTAATTACTTCTCATTAGTTCAATTAAGAATTTTCTAGACACGGCTTAGTTGATATGTTGATTGCTAACAGTGATGTATTGTTGTGAAAGCGGAATTTTTATTACTATGCAGAAAGACATTAAAAGGAGATGTCAAGTCTCTATGTCAACGTTGCTTTCCTAGCTTGACGCTATACTTAAGCGAAGAGCTAGCAGTTATTTTACTTATGACGCAGGAACAAGATTATTTGATTTCTAGTATGAGAAAATGAATATATAGTAGAAGAATATACTATAATATAGTATGAGAAGAAGGAAATTGAAGAAGAATTAAAAAAACAAAAATGTGTTTATATGATTAAGGTATATCTAAAACTGTTATAAAATTAAAGAGTTAATAATGCAGTAAATATCATCATCCCCCTGCCCTTATCCCACTCTAACTGTGGTCGGTGCAACATGTTATAAACATGTTGTCACATAATTTGGCTACGTATTTTACGACCAACCGCCTGCCTGACTTCAACTTTCCTTAGTCGTATTTAACGAATCCTTGCTAAGAAATGATGGTCTATTCTACCCAGCCGGATACCACACGGTGGGTCGACTTACCTTAGTCGCCTTTTACGACACCTTGGTAAGAAATGAGAGTGGTATTATTATATGCAGTAAATATGTCAATGTGTATTAGAATATTGTACTTGAATAATAGATCAGGTTGTCGAGTTTTTATGTCATTTAGTCATAGAGTTATTATACATAATATAGGAGTGTCATATGCGGTTATCTAAGAAATAATAAGAGAGGAAAGATAAGTGACCTTTACTTATCTTTGTCAAGTCACATATAGAATTGAGCTACAGATAGGTAGATTCATTTGCTTTTTCTTGTGTTTTCGATGAACACATTTTTCGCTGGCTCCCTTACTGTAGTATAATAACTGTATGCATTTATTTAATGACATTCGTATTTAAATATTTAAAATAAATTCAATTTACTTTTTAATATGACTTATGTTGATGTTTGAAACTTAAGCCAACAATGTATGGGTGACATGAATGTCGTTGCTATAAGCTCTTAGCGTATAAAATAGGCAAGGGGACTTACAATTGAGTTAAACCGGATCACATTATTCAATAGAAGCTAAACATTTTTTATGATTCTAACACGGTGGAATCATTCATGAAAGTTAGCCATGTTTTTTTTTTAAATCATAAGTACAAGATACAACTAATCATATTGTTTTTGAATTATCCATTAAGTGCCTGTTATTGTTAAAAAACGTTTATTGAAAAGTAACGTGAATTTATTGTAGACTACCTTTTACCTTAAGCTTTTTTTTTTTTTTTTTTATTATACAGGAAAAAACCCCTTATGGGTACCGCCGCCCGACGGGGACAGGCGGCGGTTATGTCGGACTCGCACCGACTAAAACGACCTGTGTGCTCCACCACGCTGCCAATGGCAAGGACAGGGTATCATTGTACATTTTGCCCCCATCCCGCCGACAGCTCTGATCCCAGAGAATAAACACCTCCAGGTAGGGGCCCCTCGAAAGAGAAACCCCCCTCCGCTAACCGGTGCATCGGGAGCACCAGATGCACCGACCGCCTCGGGGACCTGTAAGCCAGGTGTCCGATGTACCCCGTTCGGAACACCCGAAGGTCCCCAGTTAGGGCGGCAGACGATGGGCTTGGGCGAGTCACTAACACCTGGACTCACCAGCAGCAGATTGGATCCAGAACAACAGTTCGTGGAACCGCTCCTCCGCCTCCCTCCGCCCCCCTCCGCAGAGCTAAAGGAGGCCATCGCTGCCCACGATCGCTCCCTGCCCACCGTGTTTGCTATGTCACGGTCGACAGGGAGAGATCGCGCCCCAAGTAGGGGCCCCAACGCCTTGGTGGGAGTTTCCGCCCCCACCGGGTAATTTTTTATAGAGGTTTTCTTCCTCGCAACCCGAAGGTCCCCGTTCCCATTGCTGGGCTTCCGGGTTTCGCCGACGGTGGCCGTAACCATGTCCAGCCAGACTTAGAGTAAGCCCAACTGGACCCGTCGCTCATTAGGGACTTCACCCCAACCCCCCCGAAGTCCCTGGCCCGTCCAGATTGCCCTCTGCTAATCAGAGGGACAACTGGATTGGCCACCCCTCAGTGGTCCGTTCGCCAAGTCTAAGCTTGCCCAGGGTGCGCCACGAGGAGGCCGACCACTTTGGCACCCCTTACCTTAAGCTTTAGCTTTTTTTTTAGTTCGCGTGGACTATTGTCGCGTGATATGTTCATAATAGATGGCGCTTTTTAATGTTATACTTAGCCGTGTGGTAATAGGCGGAGTAGAATAAACCACCCTCATTTCTTACCGAGGTGTCGTAAGAGACTACTAAGGTAAGTCGACCCGCCGTGTGGTATCCGGCTGAGTAGAATTGACCAACATCATTTATTACCGAGGTGCCGTAAAAGGTTGACCCACCGAGTGTGTTATCCGGTTTAGAAGAATAGACTACCCTCTTTTTAACGAGGTATCGTTAAATACGACTAAGGTAAGTTGACTTAAGGCAGGCGGCCGATCGTAAAAACGCAGCCAAATTATGTGACAGCATGTTTATAACATGTCGTGCCGACCCCACTTAGAGTGGGATAAGGGCAGGAGGATGATGATATTATTGTAGAATTAACAAGATTTCTATAGCCTATACGTTACCCGGGTGTATAAGGAATAATTGTGCCAAATTTCATTTATATTGGTTCAGCGCATTCGCCGTGAAAGAGTAACAAACATACATCCATACTCACAAACTTTCGCGTTTATAATATTAGTAGCATAGTTAGTAAAAAAAAAATTTATCGTTTTGTTTGTATTCTTTTTGTTCCCATCACATTCTAGTCACGTGGATTCTTATATCTTTTTAGGTTTTAAATTCAAAATTAGTTGACATAATCCTTAAAAAAGAGTTTACACAAAAAAGGATTAATGAAAATTCAAACACCTTTCATAGCTTTATGTTGGGCGCTTGACCGTAATAATGCATTATGCATGCTAAAGCATGGAAAGCTATGATACCGTCTAAGGTGAAGAGCACTTACCTAGAAAAAGGCTTATGTTTTCTTTCATGCTTTAAACATACTACATGATGTTACATACTAAGCAAAAAAAATGAGAGAGATTAAACACCTGTGCGTTGCGTTATTCAAAAAAGGAAACAAAACATTTCGTATCTCATCATCTTCCTGCCTTTATCTCACTCTAAGTGGGATCGACACTCAATGTTAGAAACATGTTGCCACATGATTTGGCTACGTATTTTACGACCGGCCGCCTACCTGAATTCAAACTAACCTTAGTCGTATAAGACGACTAAGGTAAGTAGACCCGCCTTGTGGTATCCGGCTGAATAAAATAGACCAACGTCATTTCTTACCGAGGTGTCGTAAAAGACGACTAAGGTAAGTCGACCCGCCGTGTTGTATCCGGCTGATTAGAATAGAGCACCCTCATTTCCTACCGAGATGTCGTATAAGACGACTAAGGTAAGTGGACCCGCCTTGTAGTATCCGGCTGGATAGAATAGACCAACATCATTTCTTACCGAGGTGTCGTAGAAGACGACTAAGGTAAGTCGACCCGCCGTGTTGTATCCGGCTGATTAGAATAGAGCTCCCTCATTTCCTACCGAGATGTCGTAAAAGGCGACTAAGGTAAGTTGATATTAGGCTAGCGGCCGGTCGTAAAAACGCAGCCAAGTCAAGTGAGAGAATGTTTGTAACACGTTGTGCCGACCCCACATAGAGTAGGAAAAGGGCAGGAGGGTGATAAGGCGACACCTCGGAAAAGCTGGAAGTTGCTGGAGTTTCTTGCTGGCTCTTCTCGGTAGGAACAGCTTTCCGAACCAGCAGTAGAGTTGACGATTCAAAAGCACTTGTTTACAAGTTTCCTTGAATAAAGAATATTTTGAGTTTGAATTTAATTACTTTTAACTTTCTACACATAATCATACTACATAAATATTAAATTACTTCAGTTACCAATATAAAATATTTTATTACACTTCTGATTGATATTTTTTATACAGCTAATGTTGTATAATTACGTATAATTACTTTTCCTACATATATTTTATCTGATTTGCATTGGAATAATCGTCAATATTAATTAAAAACATCCAAGGTTTCCACAAAAACAATTTGCTTTTATTGCGCGAATCTAATTTAATGGTAATTCGCATCGATGTCATTATGTGTCATTAATTTAATTATGGAATTAATTTTAAAACAGCGATTAACTGGAGGTCAGATTGAAGGTTATTATAAAATGTTATTAGGTTATTTTGGATAACAATTTAACGTTTCGGTTCGTCTTATTGTGCAATATAATATGCCGTGGTACAAGTCGTTCTTTAAACTATTTAGAGTTCCTAAAATTATAAATATCATATAGGCTAAAAATGTCAGTAAACAAAAATTATAAAGTTAATAATTTCAAGTGCTTTTGTTATGGAAAGTACCTGGGTGACCGAGCCTTGCTCGGTAATTTTGTGAATGATGTAAAAAAAAAAATTAAAAAAAAATTGAATGGAAAAAAGAAAAAAAAATGGGGCAGGAGGGGCTCGATCCTAGGTATTTTCACCTCTCTAGTCCGCCCGTTCCCCAAATGAACTACCATGACTTTACATATGACAGCGAAAAATTTTGATTGTATTCAAAAAAAATAATGATGCTATGGTTTTTAAATGGCTCTCCTGATTTCAGGTTTTTTTTATTATCAGTAACTAATAAAGGTAAGAGCAATTTATTTATAATAAATTAACAACGTGTTTCTGTTTGTCACAGTCACGGCGCTCGGTTCCGGCACGGCGGCAAGCTGTTTTACCCCTACCTGAAAACGTCTTCCCTACAAAGGGACTTTCTATTTGCCAGTGGCTCCGGTAAGTAGCTAACACTTGCTCGGCTATAGTTTCTGCATTGTATTGATAAAAGGAATCACCTTGTAGTGTTGACTGTGTTTAATGTGTAATGGCAGCTGTACACTCTCGCCCGAGAGCATACGCCTCGCCTGAGACGCCTCGGGCGAGACATTTAAGCCCGTGACCATTTACACGAGGTACACGAGCAGCGTGTAAGGTAAGGTACTAGTAATTGACCATATACTAGTGGTTGAAATTTTAAGTAATAAGCGTTTTGTTTGTTGTTAGCTAATAAAGAATAAATTCGTAATTACCTGTTACCATCTTTTACCAACTGCCCAAAATCTCAGAACTTTAGTATTTAAAATGTAATATTATTAATTAATATTTTTTATTAGCTACAACAAACAAAACGCTTATTATTTAAAATTTCATACAAAACAGTCAACAACTAGGTGCGCTTAACTTATATGTTGTGCGAGGCGCCGCGAGATGCTTTGAAACGGGCACAAAAGTCGACAAAGAGATATACCGAGGGGAGGCGAGCGCTAGCCTGTACACTTTCGAACTCGGCATATTGTGGGGTGTCTCCCAGAGAGTGTACAGCCGCCATAATTAAATAAATTTAAATTTATAAATAAATAAATAAAACATTTGTTTTGATCTGTAACTATTTCCGTTTACTTATTTTATTCATAAGATTGGTTTTTTTTTTTATTTTGTATCAAAGATCAACAGTTATATCGCAAGTTTATAAACTATTCCCGATGATTTAGAATAGATGGTTGTTCTTGATGAATACTGGCTCTCTGATCCTTGCCCTTCGTATCAAAGAGACCAAGGCTGGAAAGGAAAGTAGCTCTATATCCTTATATTTAATACTTTATTAAGTCTTTTTTATAGATGTTGGTTAATTTATGCCAGTAAGCTTGAAGGTTAGGTTTGTAACTGTAGTGCTGATTTTCTCGCAACCATATGCGGCTCAAAATATACTCCCAAGATTACGGCATTGAATATTGGTGTTAGCCCTAACGGTTTTTACAGTCAATCTTAAAGGCGATTGCAAAAGTATCGTCGATCGTGAAAATTAAAATAAAATAGGATAATTACACACACGGTCGTCCGTCCCCAAAGTAAGTAACTTAATACATGTGTTATGGGTGTCATACGACTGGTAAATATATACATATATTATTTTAAGTATATACTTAAATACATATACACCCAGGATCAAAGAATCAACAAATTAAAGAAAATGTTGACCCCTTCGAATCGAACACGCGATCTGTGAAGTTGCAACAGGTTCATTGGTTAAAATATAAACAGGTTCATATATACAGGTTCATTGGTATCTGCACCAACGGGTCAGTCTATAAGTAAACAATAAGTTTCATCATTGCATATTTTTTTTGTTGACTGTACGCAATCAAACAACACAATATTATCCCTATTATTTAAAACGTAAATTTTCTTTATGCATATTGTATATAAACACATAATAGTTGATAATTTTTAATTGTTGTTTTTGTTGACCTTACACAAATAATACATACGCAATAATACGAACAATGCATATATTAATAAATTTATGCTAATAATATCTATTTAAGGCTATTAAAAACTACATTATTTTTGTTCACTGGATTTAAAGAAAATGCTGGCCCTCGGAATCGAATCCGCGATCTGCGAAGCTGAAGGCAGAGTCACTGGCTAGTCTATAGACAAATAATAGGTCTAATTATTGCATTTTTTTTTGTTTGCCGTACGCAATAAAACAATACTAAATTACCACTGCTATTAAAAACAGAAATTTTCTGAAATATGTTGTTCATAAACATCTAATAGTTGATATTTTTTATTGTTGTTTTTGTTGATCTTACACAAATAATACATACACAATTATAAGAACTATACATATATTAATATATTTATGCTAACTATATTTATTTATTTTGATCTGCGGAGCTGAAGGCAGGGTCAATGGCTAGTCTATAGACAAATAATAGGTTTCATTATTGCATTTTTTGTTGGCTGTACGCAATCAATACCTACTATATTACCACTGTTATTAAAAACAGAAATATGTTGTGTAAACATCTTCATCATCCTCCTGCCCTTATCCCACTCTAAGTGGAATCGGCACAACATGTTATAAACATGCTGTCACATGATTTGGTTGCGTTTTTATGACCGGCCGCCTGCCTGACGTCAACTTACCTAAGTCGTATTTTACGACACCTCGGTAAGAAAGAGGGTGGTCTATTCTACTAAACCGGATACCACACGGTGGGTCAACTTACTTAAGTCGCCTTTTACGACACCTCGGTAAGAAATGAGGTTGGTCTATTCTACTCAGCCGGATACCACACGGCGGGTCGACTTACCTTAGTCGCCTTTTACGACACCTCGGTAAGAAATGAGGGTGGTACTATTCTATTCAGCCGGATACCACACGGCATGTTGTGTAAACATCTTATAGTTGATAATTTTTAATTGTTGTTTTTGTTGACCTTACACAAATAATACATACGCAATAATACGAACAATGCATATATTAATAAATTTATGCTAACAATATCTATTTAAGGCGATTAATAATTTTTTTTGTTGACCTTACATAAATAACACATGTTAACAACGATTATGCTGTCGATGCATAAATTATAGGTGCAGTTAATAATAGTCCCACATCTGTGAAATATCTTCAGATGATCTTCGTTTATCGTTTCTAATACAAGAAGGGCTTTTGGGAGCCATAAAAATTGATGTAAATGTATGTTTGTCTATAAAATTTGAGAGTAAAACCAACACGCCTCATTGCTATGAGTGTTTGCTTTAGAACAATTCAACGATTATGGATGCTGTTAACGATTCTATAGGATTAATTTTTATTGTAAATTATAAAAGATTAATAATGAAAATGTTCAATGGTTAAAGTTTAGTGGTTAAGCTGTGGTAACCCAGCGGTAACACCGTGCGCAATAACTTATGTGTCTAATTGAGAATTGCAATTTATCACACGTTTTTCAGTGAAGCAAAACATCGTGAAACGTGCATATCTCTTAAAGATTTCTGGAGATATGTGTAACCTACCAGTTCGCATTGGAGCGGCTTGGTAGGTCTTAGCTTCAATCCTCTTCCAAAAACAGAGAGAAGAGGCCTATTCCCAGCAGTGGGATAGAAATAGGCCGGTTCTTTACTTTTTTTTACCTTTTTTTACATGAGGAGACCCTTCATGGGTACTACTAATTGCTGGGGGGCGGAAGCAGTTATGCCGGACTCTTACCGGCTAAACCTCATGGTGTTCCAACTTGCTATGAATACTGAACGCATATGGAGCAGCCTACCCTTTCTACTCTTGTAGAGCCTGGACAGACTCTTTCACCATAAACTGACGCATTGGGAACACTTAATGCATCGACCACCTCGAAGAACCTCACTCCAGCAAGAGCGTCGAATCCCCCAATTCGACGCCCGGAGGTCTTCTACTATTTTTTTTTTCAATTACAAAAAGGGAAAGGTCTGGTGACATTTGAGGTGACATCCCGGGTATTTTTTGATCCACTCGTACCCAGCTAAGCTATTACTTTTCATATAACAGTTAAATGAACTTCGTATTCTATGTGGTGTGTCTTATATAAGTAAGTAAATATTTTTGCAGTTTTACAATGCCTGAGAACAGGGATAAAATGACATTTCTTTTTAAATAAACCTAGCTAGATCAAAAAATAATTTAATAAAAGTTAAAGTGCGGGAGATCTATAATAAAAAGTAATATCAGTTATTTATTATAATGCGCGATAAATTTATAAATTAAATTTTATCACTGATAATCCGTATAAAATTAATGTTATTATTACATCTCTAGCTAGGTCGATTTAACAACTTCATGACTTAATAAATAGTTTACAACAATATTCAAAAAAATGCATGTATTTTAAAAAATTAATCATAATTCACCATCTTACTACATTTAATGCCGTTTTAAAATGTTTATTCAAGTTGAGTAGAAAAACCTTTGACATCACGTAACATTATTTTTATGAGGTTCCTTCACGAAAACATTTGTCTTCAAGGGTTCCTTAAAGTATAAAAGGTTGAAAACCTCTATGACATTTCAAATGATTGGACATCAAGTCTATCACTATCTGGAAATAACTAAAAATACATGCACTAATGACAATTTTGATTGTCGGTTTGATAATTAAAATTCATTTTTCTTATCACATTATTAAATATCTATCAAAATTAAATAGTGATATGCTATCTAGCGTAATAACATTATAAATAAAGAGCGGGTTTTCAATAAGTGACTCACAATTTCACCGCAGGCCCGATTAGATCTCCGAGAAACGCTCGTAAATCCCGGCAACATTTCTGTTTAGTTTGGAAGCTCCGATCCAATAATTATACGATAATTCATACTTTAATAAATACTAATAAATCGTTCCCACACCGCCGCATTATCCACTATTACACGATGTAATTACAGCCAATAAATTACCAAATAATACATCAATCAGATGTGTTATAATTTTATTTTTTTTATCCATCGGTCGGCGGGCAATTTTATTAAAATTATATGCCGGTCAAATTGGGGTAGCTGGAGGCACCAGAATTTAATTATATACGTAATGTTTAATGATATATTCTGATAATAAGCTACCTGATCTTTCTCGGGTATAAATCAAATGCTTCATTAAAATTCGAATCGCTCGCAACCCTTCATTGGGAACTGTTATTAGGGCTTGTATAGGTTTGCCCGCGAAAATACGGTACTACTTTCCGATTGCATTATAGCGACGTTGATTAATGGGGATCGATTTGGCGAGCATAATTATATTTTTTTTGCAGGCCCCAGTTTAATGTAATTCGCGGGATTTGTTAATTGCGAATTAGGCTGTTAACGTTTTTTAGACGTTTAACTTTATTTGTAACTTGTTGTAATCTGACTTTGAATGAATTGAATATTTTTCTGTTGTTGCCGGTTATATCCGACTCAGTAGAATAGACCACCCTCATTTCTTACTGAGGTGTCGTAAAAGGCGACTAAGGTAAGTCGACCCGCCGTGTGGTATCCGGATGAGTAGAACCACCCTCTTTCTTACCGATTTATCGTAAAAAGTAAGTTGAGGTCAGGCAGGCGATCGGTTGTTAAATACTTAGTCAAATTATCTGACAATATGTTTGTAACATGTCCCGACACCACTTAAAGTAGGATAAGGGCTTGAGGATGATAATGATGAGTTGAATATTTTTTTAAGTTATGTAAAAAAAGAAGTATATTTTTAAACAAGGGCTTTTAAATAGTTACCTCTGCTGTTAGATCGGAAAATTGCCTCTAACCAGAGAAGGCAGGAGAAATTCGACGGTTGCTCTATTAATAATATAACTCTTATAATTAAGTTTCTTTAATCTTGTGCTACGTCAAAGAGTAATTAAATCCACGCATTTTTATCATTTATGTAATCTTAGCACTTTAATAGTATAGAAGGCTTTCTTTATAGGCCTCCTTTTAATAGTTATATTGTATATTAAATAATAATTTTAGCTGAAATTGTTTATAGAATTAGGCGTTACTTTGCGGAGATCCATAATACAAAAGTAATAATAAAATTATTTCGCTATAATCCGCGATGAAGTAAAATAAAAAAATATATAACGTACGTAGTGCTTGTGTATTGTGGTGGCGGAGGTAGAGGTTTGTGCATGATAATTTTATTATTACTTTTGTCTTGTATGTACTTATCTCTTTATTCTGTATCTCTTATCTCTGTATTGTTGTATTGTACTTATCTCTTTGGTAGAAGGACTAAAGCTTATACCTATAAAATTGGTCCAATGCATTGATTAGAAAACGCAAAATTCAATTAGTAGTTCATTGCTTTTAAAGGAAGAGGCTAATAACGCGAAATTACTCTATACAACATGAATTAATAGATCAGATAAAAATATAGTGCATAGAGTTTTTCATTGCTAATTCGCACGTCCACGATCGCGGCGATGGCCCCCGCACTTTGCCTCGGGCGTACGGTCCGCATAAAATTACTTGCTCAGTAAATTATAATATGCAAATTAAAAAGTACCTTTTTTATTTGTAACTGTATAGGAGTTGTAATTGCTTTTGTAATAATAGGTTAAAATTGATGTAAATCATTTTGGACTATTTACAGGTGTTATTATTTCGAACCATTTTACATCTATACATTAACATATTTCAAATAGTAAGTAGGACTGTTTTCAAATTTAATATCTTTGTACTTGTATACTGGAAATCTAAAAACAACGCTCATTTCTTTAGATATTAATAAACATAGTTAAATGTTAATTTTGTAGTTTTTGGTTTTTTTAGGTCAATTTATTTGTGTATTTATTTGCGTATTTAATTATGGAGCTGTTTTATGCTATTGTATTTTATTTATTTGTATGTCCTCATTTTTCATTTATGTTATATGTTTAATTTCAAATAAATGCCGTGTGGTATCCGGTTGAGTAGAATAGACGACCCTCATTTCTTACCAAGGTGTCGTAAAAGACGACTACGGTAAGTTGACCAATCGTGGGATATCCGACTAAGTAGAGTAGACTACCCTGTTTTCTTACTGAGGTGTTGCAAAGTTTGACTAAAGTAAGTTGACCTCAGAGAGGCGGCCGGTTATAAAATACGTAGCGAAAACATTTTGTAAAATGATTTCATTTTACAACATGTTTATAACATGTTGTTAGGACCCCACTTAGAATAGGATAAGGGCATTAGAATAATGAGGGTAATTTTTTGTATACATATTTAATTATTGAGCTTTTTTGGGCTATGTTATTTTGTTTTGTACATATGTCCTAACTTTTTCCTTTTTTATGTTATTATGTTTCATTCTAAACAAATACTTATTTCACATAAAGATTAATTTACTTAAAAAAATAACATAATTTTTCACACACCAATAACATCAATACTAATATAATTCATATGCAGGTCTGTCTATCTGTCTGTCTGATAAAATTTGATACAATTAAAGCTTCTATATTGGTAAAATATGGGATAAAATTCCCGTTTTAACTTCCTTTTGCTGACCATACCTATAGTGACCTTGATTAAAATCCAATACTAAAGCATTTTCGATTAAGCTAAGTACGTTTGCACTTTTAAATCTTTAAAAATACTTACAAATATAATTTTCTATGTTATATAGTGTTTTTCTATTTTCTTTTGGGGTTTTGTTTTATTTTGAACTATTACAATATAATAGATACAATACAATGTAATGTAATGACGTGCCGTGTGGTATCTGGCTGAGTAGAATAGACAAACTTTATTTCTTACCGAGGTGTCGTAAAAGGTGACTAAGGTAAGTTGACCCACCGTGTGTTATCCGGTTGAGTAAAATAGACCACCCTATTTCTTACTGAGGTGTCGTAAAATATGACTAGGGTAAGTTGTCGTCAAGTAGGCGGCCGGTCGTAAAATACGTAGCCAAATCATGTGACAATATATTTGTAACAAGTTGTGCCGCCCCCACTTAGAGTGGGATAAGAGCAGGAGGATGACAAGGTCATGGAGCGACAGACAGACTTTTAGTATGGATGTGTTCTGTCGAAGGAAAACAATACAGTCGAACAACAATACAATCGAAATTTTTAACCTATATGTTATCTGATATACAAGCTTCAATTGTACTAAATTTCATACAGTACACATATTGCTCCGAATTAGTCATTACAAACAGACAAAAAGGTTGAATTTTAATACTAGTATGGATGAAATAAGAGAGGGGTACAAGGGGAGACAAGGGGTATATAATTTTCATTACGATTCATTTCGTTGGATTGATATATAGGGTCTTACGGTAGAAAGGAGAAAATTAAGCAATGAATGTTATAAAAAGGCCCCCATGGTAATTTTAGTTTAAGTACCTTAGTAATTCGCCACAATTAGCTAACTACGCGGAAGGAGGCACTCCATTTGATGAATTGGTTAAATTTTACTATCAAAGGGGGGGCAGATTTAGACAATCATTACAAGAGGTCATTTCCTTTTACTTTTGTTGTGTAATAAGAATTGAGCTCAACTGTAATTAGTGTTGACATTTAAGGTATACAAAACACCGTGTGGTATCCGGCTGAGTAGAATAGACCACCCTTATTTCTTACTGACATGTCGTAGAAGGCGACTAAGGTAACTCGATCCACCATGTGTTTTTTTGGCTGGGTACAATAGACCACCTTCTTTTCTTAACGAGGTGTCGTAACAGGCGACTACTGTAAGTTCACCCACCTCGTTGTATCCGGCTGAGTAGAATAGACCACCCTCATTTCTTACCGAGCTGTCGTAAAAAGCGACTAAGGTTAGTCGACCCGCCGTGTGATATCCGGCTTGGTAGAACTACCCTCATTTTTTAAAGGGGTGTCGTTAAAGGCGACTAAGGTAACTTGACCCACCGTGTGGTAACCGGCTGAGTAGAATAGACTTCCCTCATTTCTTACCAAGTTGTCTTAAAAGGCGACTAAGGTAAGTTGACCCACCGTGTGGTATCCGGTTGAGTAGAATAGACCACCCTCTTTCGTACTGAGGTGTCATAAAATATGACTTGACGTCAGGCAAGCGGTCGGTTGTAAAAATAGCCAAATCATGTGACAACATCTTCAAAACATGTTGAACCGACCCCGCTTAGAGTGGGATAAGGGCAGGAGGATGATAATTGAAACCTGTATATTGAAAGTGCATTGAAAAAAATTATTGTAAGTTTAGCGGAAATTTAAAAAGCTAGTAACCCAATAAAAATGAGCTCAGTATATAATTAAAGGAATCTGAATATATTTCATGTGGCAACTGAAAAAAACATCACACGTTATTATCTCCATCACACGTTTCTGTGTATATCGACTCTGAATATTTTACACTTTACGAGCGCCATTAAGTGGTAATAAAGAATAATATTTCTTTATCTTACCAATTAACCGACCGCAAGGCCGCAACGTACGGCGGTTTGTTTCCTAAGACAACTTAATTATTAGATTAATATGTCATTAGATTGTGACTTGCTTTGAAGGCGCTCGAAGTGCCTGCATTTAAAAAAAACGTAGCTGTTGCAGCCGGATGGTTTGTTTAAAGTAATTTATGCATGTACTCTTAATTAAAGAAATGGTAGCCAAATGGCTACCTAACTTTGTCCTTTAAGAAAATAGTGGATAAAAAGAAAATGTGTAGTTTGGCTAAATTGGTTTCATCCAACAATGCATACCTAATCTTAAAAACAAGAAAAAGAGTAAAAAGGAAAATTTTTAAATAATCGATTTTTGATGAAAAAATAATCGACTATTAAAAATCGATAATTTTTCTCTTCGCTACTCTGTGCCAATCTGAGATGTTTGTGAATATGGACTTCTTTGTGAAGGGTAAAATTTATAGTTCTCAACATCAAGAACTCGAGATTGAGACCAACATCCGCCGATTCAAGGCTCGTGTTGATCCCACAAAATGTGAAATACAGTTAATATGTAAAGAGATTATCGAATAAAAATTATTCCAGTATAGCCGATATCTCTGATAGGCAAACAAACATTTAATCTCATTTTTAGGACCTAAATCTCATAGTTTTTCTTAATACCTATTTAGTTTCAGAATCTGCCTTGGTCAATTTAGTCTAACTAACCTTTACCAGGCCTCAAGTTAATCGCAGTAACTTCCTTAGTGTGTCATGAAAACACTTATCTTTATTCTATCAAACAGATCTTTTTACACGAACCAAAAGGCGCCGATGCATTGATAGTTAGGGTTGTCAAATTAAGAAGATAAACTTTTTTTATTGTTCGTATTTGTTTAAAGTACTGGTCTGTTCCACTTCTGGACATAGACCTCCTCTCTCCGTTTTTGAAGAGAAGGATTGAAGCTAACCTACCACGATGTTCCAATGCAATTTTGTATATACCGTGTAGATTTAAATAAAAAAAATTATAAAAAATGGCAGTCCTTCAATTCATTACATTCTTAAGTTTGTTTGGTGCCAGCTTTTTATCAGTCCTGTTTTGTGTAAATGTGAAAGATTTTATATTTGCACAACGGGTTTTATGAAATTTGCATATTACATAATAGTTTTATACTAATGCTTTTTATTTCGGAACTTAAGTCCATACAGACTCAATTTCGGGCAGCAGCTATTCATAAATTTAGACTACTTTGACTGTCCTAGGGCAGGTGACCCTGCCTTTGGCTCCACCAGTTGTCTGTCACACTAGTAATAATACTAAATGTGAGAGTTTGTAAGTAATATATGTTTTTTACTCCTTCATAGGAAAGGTTTCATAGGTTTTCTACTTTAGGGGCTGAATAAACGTGCAAATAATTGTCCTATATATTTATTTATTTACTACTGAGCTAAAAACGCGGCACCCCTATAAAAGTAATAATATAATTATTTTGTTATAAGTAAGTAAAAAATATATATAATGAATGTAGAGTGGACTATCCGTTTTCATACTTGATACATGCAAGATTCACTTCACACATTCACTACCACAAGATCAACAATCGTTTAGCAACACAACCGAAGCATCATCAAGATAGACTCCACGACAAAATCGCAAAAGACCCCTAATTGTGGCAGCCCTAGTTATATTCAATAAGAACATCGTAAACTAGACAAAACGATAAAAATACTGGAAAACACAGCGAAAGATCATTAAATTACATGGTACGTAAACATTTGTACATGATGTGCTTTCTAATTAACTTCTAATTAAGGTGTTTATTACGATAACGGGTTAATTACTTTATTAATAGCTCATTAGTGACACTGTGATGACAAATGCAGTTGTACATTAAAAAGTCTATTAATATGTATGATGTAGTAGGCAGTTCGCCGCAGATAATAAAAATAATGGAGTCTTGTCGAGTCGCGTGTAGCATTTTTAAGTAAAAGTAAAAGATCACAAAGTTGCGATAGCCCAGTGGTGAGAACGTGCGACTCTATCGAGTAGATCACAGGTTCACACCCCGGGTAGGCACCAAGGTAGAGTTTGTCTGTTAAAACTTATGTTTTTAATTAATATTTTGCGATTTCACAATATTGCGGCCGAGTAGAACAGACCACCCTTATTTCTTACCGAGGTGTCGTAAAAGGCGATTAAAGTAAATCGACCAATGTATCCGGCTGCATAGAAGAGACAACCCTCATTTCTTACCGAGGTGTCAGGCAGGCGGCCGGTCTTAAAATACGTAGCCATGTGCGAACAAGTTATAACATATTGTGCCACTTAGAGTGGGATTAAGATCATAATTAACAAAAATATATCAATATTTTAGCAAAACAGTTTGTAATTAGGTAAAAATAAATTAAATTCTTAAGCAGTTGTTTAAGAAAATGTAATTTTGGACGTGGAAAAATATGCAATTTTAAATTAAAATCGCTAATGGCACGAACCATTAAGTTAATCATTTTAATTAGGAGCTGGCGAACGTTTGTGTTTGTTACTTTTTTCAAGCCTCCTTTTCATTCTCGGGAAAGTTCGTCGAAGTTGATCGAGATCGAAAATAGAGCGGAACCCGCAGCGCCTCGGGTCAAATTACAACCGAATTTGTTGGGATTACAAGCTGTGGTAGCCTAGCAGTAGCACCGTGTGACTTTCGAAGAGATCACGGGTTCAAACCCGGGCAGACACTAATGATGGCAAAATTACAAAGCTTTGCTATTTTGTGTATGTTCTCCTGACGATGTTTCGGGTAAAGGGCGATTGGGAGATTGTGGTAGTGAATTTGTGCAGTGCTTTTGTATTGTTGTATTGTTTGTGGTTAATCTTTAAGAACGCTGCATGTATCAGGTATGAGAGCGGATAGTGCACTCTACAATTAGCATTACATATATTTCCTTTTATTGTGTAATATTGCAAGTATACTAGTATACTATCCGTTCTCATACCTGATACATACGTTCGTAAAAACACACCACCAACAACACAACAATACAAAAGCACTGCACAAATTCATTACCACAATCTCCCAATCGCCCCTTATCCGAAACATCGTCAAGAGAAAATAGACAAAATAGCAAATCTTTGCAATTTTGTAATTTCCATCCATATCCAATCGAATTATACCATAATAATATTTTCATAAATTTCGTATTAAATTGTACCAATTTGAGAAGAAATCAATAATAACCAGTTACAAATTAATTCTAACTATAAAATACCCTAAAATAATACAGAAATGAAACTTAAATTGAGATTCAATAACAACATTAAAAAATATTTACTAATACAAACTTTACTTATTAAAGCATAGAAATAAGCCAATTACCCCTTAATACAAACTCCAATAAATAAACTTAAGCCCCGTAATACAATTATTATACAAGTAATAAATTATACAGGCTCTTAATATAAAATTTAACTGAATTAAACCCATTCATTTAGGGTCCTTGTCTTAGTTGAGACGGACGTGGAGCTAAGAAGGTTTGAATTGGATATGCGATGTTTCTTTAAATACGGTATGTTTTCATTTTTTGTCCACCGCTATAAATCATACACTATTAAACTCTAAGTCTTCATAATATTTTTTTTATAAAATAACGACCTGTTACTATCCCACTGCTGGGCATAGACATGTTTAAAGATTGACCGCCGAGTTTCTTTCTGGTTCTTCTCGGTAAGAGCAACATTCCGAACCAGTTGTAGCTTTAGTAATCATATTGATCCTTGACGATTCAAAAGTGCTTGGAAGAGCTTATTTGAATATAGATTATTTTGATTTGGTTAGATTGATTTCGACATCCTGTGTCTGTTTTTGGAGAGAAAGATTTGAGCTTAGACCTACCACGCTGCTCCAATGCGAATTGGTAGATTACACATATCCTTAGAATTCTCAAGAGATATGCAGGTCTCTTCACGATGTTTTCCTGCACCGAAGCATGTGTTTTATTATCAATGAGATAAATAATTTCTAGAATTAGGCGTTACTTTGCGGAGATCCATACAAAAGTAATAATAAAATTATTATGCTATAATCCGCGATGAAGTAAAATAGAAAATATATATAATGTTAAATGTAGAGTGGACAATCGGTTATCATACCTGATACATGCAGGATTCGTAAAAAACACATGCACATACCTCCACCACCGCCACCACGATACACAAGCACTATACACGTTCACTATCACAAACTCAACAATCGTTTCGCCCTGCAACCGATGCATCATCAGGAGATAGACTCCACGACCAAAATCGCAAAGCGAAGCAATACACAAATAAGCTTAGTTATATACTAATCGGTTCAACCCCACCATTTATTTTATTTTGCCTGCGAACAAGTGTAACAAGCTTGAACTAGAAACATTTAGCTGATCGTTAATGAGGGTGCCATTGTCATGTTTTATATAATCTCGATTTGTTCGCAGATGTTTAACTTAAGTCCTTTTTTGCACGTGCGTAATATTTCGTAACTATGGTCATTAGGAACCTTATGACCGCTTTCTATCAAATGTTTGGCGAGTTTGGTAGAAAGCGGTCATATAAGACATTTGACTACATGGATGGTGCCCTGAAAGGCTGTTGTTAGAAGATTTTGTGTTGTCATACTTTCAGTCTATGTTTTCTCTATCATCATACACAAAGTACATACTTTGTAAATACCCCATAAATTTTGTTTGATTTTAGATGGAACCCATGTGAATATACATATATTCACGTGGGTTCCGCAAAAAATCAAACAAAATTTCTCTACATGTGTAGTGTCGATTGAACTCTGATAAAAATAAAGTAATTTTACAATTAATAAAAAATGGCAGATAAAAATATCACACTCATAATCTTGTTTGTTTCTTACTTCCACGTCACAAGGACCAAGACGGACACTTGAATGGCGTCTCATTATCTTTAATTATATACCTACCGATTCCTCAAGCGTTCGTTGCTCATTTCGTTTGTAGACAACCTATAACATACTCGCTGTTACACTAAAGTTCGCTCGCGGCACTGATTCCGTTCAAAATTATGGTATACAAATATGCGTAAATATTTTTTTAAAATATTATTGATTAATTGAAAGTTGGTTGATCGAGTTGGAAAGGTTGATCGAGCCTTGCTCAGTAATTATTTACCAAATAAAAAAAAATTCACAAAAAGGATAAAAATAATAGGTGGGGTTTGATCCTAGGTATTTTCATTTCTTGAGACCACCCGTTCCCTGAATAAGCTGCGCCGCCTTGACAGTTTTCGGCAAAAATAGTGTTTTCTATATTCAATTGGAATTTTTGTTAATGCCTAAAAACAGGGATAAAACGATTTTTTTTAAATAAAACCTATCTAGATCGATTTTTCTCCTTCAAAACCTCCTGCATGCTATATATATACATACAAGATTATCTCATTTAAATATTTAAAGATATATTTAATTTCGTAGTTCTATGTTTTAGTACCAATTTATCAGTAAATTAATTTTTTATATTTTGTTTTTTAACTAGACAAGTCCGGTATTAATTAATTAAAAAATATCGTATTACTATTAAAACTTCAAACACAAAAATATATACTCAGATATGGTTTCAAGTATCACAACCGTATGAGGGAAAGTTCTTTGAAGGAATTTATGACTTACAGGATTCGTCCATTTGGGACAAAAAGAGAACAAGTATAGAGACCTCTACTATTGCCACTCTACTAGGCCATACTTGATTACAACTACATTCGTGATTACAACTATTATACTGCGTCCATCATATTATCAGTCTTTTGACAGCTCACGCTCATTAAGTTTTGTATTGCTTACGTACAAATATCATACAAATAATATTTGTACTTTATGGATGGGTACCGCCCACTTAGTGATGTCACACATAATGGTTACTACGATTATGCCACAGATTAAAAATAATCGGTAGAAATCGATGTTACGAGTATTAAAAGACATTTAATAACATTATATAAAGTTTTACTTTCTTCTTAGTTAATACATGAATACAAATAAAACAATCAGGATATTTTAATTTATTTTATTAGCACGAGTCGTCGGAATGATAATCAACACTAGACTCCTCCGATGAGGAGTCTTCAGTAGCAGTTATTATTAGCTCTTGTGTAGATAATATATTATCAAACGCAATATCACGTTCCCAATCAGAGAATATTACTCTTTTAGTTCTTTCCACCACACTTGCCCAGTTCTCGGCCGTTACGTGGGTGCAAGCATTTTTTAGCAATTGCAACATTTTATTCGCTGTGAATGGGGGGCTTGTATTGCATCTCGCAGCATGCCCTTTTACTTGTGCCCATATAAGTTCTATTGCGTTGTACTGGCAGTGGTATGGAGGAATCCGAAGAACAGTATGGCCATATTCTGCTGCCATTTCATTGATTACATAGCGTTTTGCTCTCTTTTTGGTTTTTAATATTTTTATTAATTCAACTTTTAACATTGAGTCGTCCACATTTTCTCCATTGTCCCGAAGCCAATTAATTATTTCATGCTTTTTATTAGCCTGTGTTGGCATTTTGTCAATTTGACGGGAGTGGTAGGGCGCATTATCGATAAAAATTATTGATGGTTCTTCCAATGAAATGAGCATTTTTTTGAACCACTCTTCATACACATTTGCATTCATCTCTTCGTGGTAGTCATTTGATTTCTTCGATTTAAATGCCAACAGTGCGTCTTGTACAAATCCTTTTGCTGTACCTGCATGGCAAATGATTAGGCGCTCACCTTTTCCCATTGGTACTGAGGAAGTGGAATCAGCAGTATCATCAGTCCAGAAACGAGATAGTGTGTGGTTAGCCATGTTTCATCCGTGAAAACAATATTTGCCCAATCTTGTATTTTCTTTGCCTCTCTTAAAAAATCACAACGTGCTATAGCTATATCTGTGCGTTCCATTAATAATTTTCTTTTATTTGACTTTTTATATGAAAAGCCAATTGTGTTCAAAACTTTGACCAAAGAAGATTTTTCACCATGAAATAGACCACTTCTTTTCAAAGAAACAATAAGTTTTCTCAAAGTTGGAATTTCTTTTCTCAAGTAGTAATCATATACATGACGACGAATAGCGTCAGCGTCAAAGTCATCAACAGCTGTCACCTTATGAGCCCGGCGCTTTCTTTTTGGTGTAGATGGTTTGTTTTGCTCCAAGCCGCTCCTGCCGTAGGCATCAGTAGTGATTTTAGTCACAGTTGATAGACTGATCCCCAACGCGGCTGCAACACGGTTTCGGACTTGCGTGATAGGTATAAGAGGTCCGCCATTTTGATTTTCTTGCTCAAAATACTCATGAAGTTTTAACACTAACTGTCTCGATTGTGCTTTCAACACACGTCCTTTCGGCATTTTCACGATCAATTAATATAAGTTTCACAAAAGTTTTTCCGAGGAATAAAGCTACTTAACTCAAGGTGTAACAGATGCGAGAGAACACTCAGCGAACGTAAATGCGTGTGACTATCACGGGCGTTTCGTTGAGAGTGACAGATCACGTCAAAATGGCGGCCGAGCGGAAGGTCTGTTGATGTTGCCAGTTGATGTATAATATATTTTTTATGATTATAATAAATACACACGGATTAACATTTATTTTCAAAAAACTAAGGCAATATTAAATCAAAATGTTGATTTCTATATCTGTTATTAGTTTACGTAGGTTATCATTAATCGAATTACTTAGGTACGTAATTCGATTAATGATAGTAGGTACTATAATCGGAATGGTATCGCATACGAGAATCTTTAGGACATCACTAAATATGTAAATCGTCAATCTGTCAAAAGATGGTTAATATAATGGACAGTGTATAGATTTCAATTTTCATTAATAACCTCAACACTACAACACAGCGATGACGTTATTACTACATGTTATAGTGATACACACCGATTGTGCAAGTCATGATACATGCTAACGCTATCTCGTGTATTCATTCTATATACATAGCACTCAGTATCAGAGAAGCCGCACACGAGAGTGGACGTACAATGCTGAATTAGTAGTTACAAAGAGGGACAATCTCATATAGTTCAACTGTTAATTATTAAGGTACTAGTTGTGTCAGCGGCATCGCTTGCGTCGATATTAGTATGCGACAAATTTTTCTCAAATTAAAATTTTGAACATAAAAGTAGTTCTTGTTCAACCGTAAGAAATCCAGATATGCTCTCGCGGACTATTTTGTAGAATATTTGTAGATTTACAATTTTTTAGTACATTATTTTAGTATATCTCTGCTGGTTTACACGCAATTCGGGATAAAAGTTTCCAGCAAGCGAATCTTTTCACAATCGCACGATTTCTTCTACACAATTTACATAAAACCTAATTGTACTATTAACTTTAATATTCCGGAAAAATTGCACTATCTTTTAGTAAAAACTGTAAAATAATCTGTTTGGTAGATTTCCAAAAAATCGATCAAATATAGATAGACAGCTTTTGGGGAATTTTTAATAATATATTAACCTATATGAAAAGTTATAGTACGCCTAGTTTATTAGAGCATTATTGGTTCGCGAAGTGACGTTGGCAATTTAGAAGATAAACTTGAAGTTATTTTCTTTTTGATTATTGTTTGAAAATTTCATACAAAATAAAAAAAAGTCATATTTAATGCATGACTGAATTTATTATCCAAAACCAAAGCAAATAGACAGTCTTATCACTAGCACTTAGAGGGCAAAAAGGGGAAAGCGGGGTAAAAAGTGATAATTATGTTGATTATTTAGGTCGTAATGCGCCGACTATCCCGCGTCTCCCTCGTCATTAATCGCCTCCCCAACCCCCTTTCTTACTCCCAGTATTATTTCGTTTCAATTATTTTTGTGATTATCTTTTTATAGCGCGCATTAAAACTCAAAAAATAACAGGCACATTAAATATAATTAGAATCGAAATAGCAAGATGTCTGGCATTTGGGCCTTTTTTTATTGAAACGTAATCGTATTAAAGAGTGATTCATTTTAGTATTATTTTTTTAACACTAGCAAACTAAATATAACGTATTTATAGGTGATTATATTTCTTCTACATTGATATCCTAATGACTAATAATATGCTACCACTTGCGTACCTCAAATTTCGATTATTTCCGGTTTTGTCTAATGATGTATTCTCTGGGAAGTAACTACATTTCTTCACCACTATCACTTACCATCAATCAGTGTTATTCATAAAAATAAATGTAATTATTAATTATTAATATTTGTATAAATACTTGATATTTTTTATTTAAAAAAATTTAAACTATCTATTTTTTGTTGTCAGGTAACCACCGATGGGATAAGAGTGAGAATTTTTTATAAGTTCTATCTAAATAAGGTATTCAAGTAATGAAGTTGCCAACATTAAAATTAATATTTAAATAAAATAATTATTAATATGTAAATATAAAAATTAATAACAATTAAAAAAAAGAATAAATAAGTAAATAAATAAAAAAAAGATACCAACATTAAAATATTTAATGATAATTAAACGCTTTTTAAAATTTTATAAGGCTTTTGAACGATGATACAAAATGAATTAAAATTAATAATCTATTCTAAAGTTTTTTAAAGTATCTATTTTAAAGTTTTTTATATAATATGTTTTTACAATTGTATATAATTTAGTAATATTTATATTTTTGTGATGTATTCACTAAATTCACTCCATCTTAACATATGCTTTTTTATGATATTATATGAGTAATTACTGATTTAAATAAGTAAAAATAACTCTTATATTATTGAACACCAAATCAATAAAGATACATTGATACTTAAATTTTATAATAAATTTATAATAAAAAAGTAGTCTGTTGCTACCTTTTGCTATCTTAAGGCCTTCTCGGTTCCTTTCGGAGACAAAGATTGGACCTTAAACTCACCAGACTACTCCAAAGCTGAATGGTAGGTTACATATCCCGTGAATCCTGGAGATTCCAAAGAAAGTCCTTAAGAGAGAGATGCAGGTTATATTATGATATTTTCCTTAACTGAAAATCGCATAATGAATAGCTAAAATCAAGTTAGCAATAAGTATACAAGAAAAGTCATTGAATTGTCAATTGAAAAGTCAAAAGTCTATCGCGATATAAAAGGACAGAGTTGACGAATGATACAGTATAATGGAAAACGAAGACATATTGTACCAACTCCACTTACAGTGGTATGAGGGTAAGAGAATGATGAGATACGAGATATACTTACGTCTCAATGAGTAAACGTTAACTGGTTGGCTCTATTATCTTACTTTTACAGAGAGTCCTCAGTTATTAGTGTGCTTAGTGCGAGTTTTTTTAACCTACTCGATCGCATTTGCGTTACGTTAAATCGTATGATGCTGGAACAGTGGGTATGTATGATCTGAACTAGATGTACTGGTTTGCGGAGGGGGACTTCGCTTTTGAGGGGTCCCTACTCGGAGGAGGTGGTCTCTGGGATCAGAGCGGCTGTCGGTGGAAATAGGCGCAATATTTACAACTATACCCTGTCTTTGCCAGTGTCTCAGCGTATCAGCAGCGTGGTGGAGCACATAGGTCGTTTTAGTCGGTGTGAGTCCGACCGGCGGTTTCAATAAGGGTATTTATCCTGTATTTAAAAAAAACCGGTCACTAGATATCGATATTGCAGCGTCATACAAAGGCATTACGCTAACACGATGGAGCAGATTAAAAAAAACCCGCACTGAGCACACTAATCTCTACGCTACATTAGCGTAACGCTGATTTGTATCACGCTGAGCGACATCTAGTTAACGCTGTTCCACCGTCATACAATTTAGCGATAAGCAAAATTTGACACCGCGGTCTGGGAGCTACCACTCCCAAACCCCCCCTCCGAACCCGACATCCCTTAGGCCACTTAGGTGACCTGGTCTTACGGACCGGACATAGTCCAGGCCGTTATAGCCTGCGAGGACCGGCCCGGCCAAATAGGTTCGCCTCGAGGCCCGTACCCCGCCTACCCTAATAACCTAACCTAATGCAATCGAGTAGCTTAAAAAAGCTCGCACTAAGTACACTGATCACTTGAATGATGGCCCTTCGTAAAGGTAGTATTATCGGGCTAACCAGTTGACGTTTACTCATCTATACGTGCGTATATCTTGTATCTCATTATTTTCTTACCCTCATACCACTCTAAGTGGGGTCGGCACAATATGTCTTCGTCTTCCATTCTGCTCTATCATTTGTCAACTCTGGTGCCACTCCTTTTATATCGCGAAAGTGTATCAATGACTTTACTTGTAAAATTATTGCTTACTTGATTTTAACGATTAGGTTAGGTTACAAAACGAGTAGGTTAGGTTAGATCGAGTAGGTTAAACAAACTCACACTAAGCACTGTCACGAAACTACGGACTAACGCAATATTAAAGACTTGAATAAAGCTGGTTTCTATAAATAAATCAGCTTATTGAGTATATATGTACTTTCAAAAGGTTAGAAGTAGTAGAAATATCGGCAAGCTTTTTGTACAGAGCTTGCGGATCTTTATGGGATCGTACCAACGAGATTTCTACGAGAGTTTATAGCTGCACCCGTGTTAACTCGGTATTGTGATGTGAAGCGTCGGTTTTGTCCATAGAAAACGTGTGATACACGTTCTACAGCGGTGTATTTTTACAAATCAGCTATTTGAACTTGCGTAAAATTTTTTGATCGAACTTTTGACATTCTCAACAGTCTGTTTTAATGCATTTTGTATTTAAATTTATTAATTAATATAGTTAAAATGTCTGCCGGATTGAGTTCTGATCTGATTTTCGATCTGATTTTCGTCAACAAAATTAAAGAACGTATAATACTCCAGTTCAAAATCTAAATTTTGTTTATTCAAATAAACTTCTAAACAAATGCTTTTGAATCGTCAATTCTACTTCTGGTTCGGAAAGCTGTTCCTACCGAGAGTCAGCAAGAAATTCGGCGTTTGCAGTTTTCAACATAATACTTATAACTAGTTACATGAAGTCATTACTATCTTGTACAGGGTCGGCCAGTAGCTATATTCACGCATTCTTATCATCTAAATAATCCTCAACAGTAAAGTAGGCTTTGTGTATCAGCCTGTCTTTAATAGTGTTTTAAAACTGCTGTAATGGCAATACTGAAATTGATTGCGGAATTTTATTATAGAATCTTATACCCAAACCCACAAACGACTTTCGTACCTTTGCAAAGCGCAAAGCAGGAGTCGCAAGCTTATATTGATTTGTCTATTGTATACATTACCTATCGTTCTAAACTAAAGTATTAATATATAGTTACTTGTGTATCGAGTTCTCTGTTCCCAAAAATCTCACACCCCCCTTGTTCAAATTCAATGTTCAATTCAAATTTCAATTATACCCCTATTTCGCGATATTGTTGCTCATTACCTCCTCTTATTCAAAAACACATGTCAATACTTAACATATCATTTCTTCTCTTTTATATCCTCACACGTGCTATCTGATGGAATACAAAACACGCGATATTAATGATTGACCCGGTTAAATTTGTACTATATTTTGTAGTCGATGTATTAAGCAAATGGCAGTTTTTATAGAAGCGATATAATTTTATTTAACTAGCAGCGAGTCCGGCTTCGCCCGCGTGGTCAGTGTATTTAATTGAAATTTTAAAAATTAAAGTATTTATTGTGATAAATGGCTTATTTCTATGCTTTAGTAAGTGAAGTTGGAAATAGTTGTGTTTGCCTAATAATAAAAAAAAAAAAAAAAAAAAAAAAAAAAAAAAAAAAAAAAAAAAAAAAAAAAAAAAAAAAAAAAAATAGTAAATATTTTTTATGTTGTTATTGAATCTCTATTTAAGTCTCACTTCTGTATTATATAAGACTCTTTTATACTATATCCTCCTGCCCCTATCCCACTCTATGTGGGGTCGACACAACATGTTATAAACATGTTGTAACATGATTTAACTGCGTTTTTATGACCGGCCGCCTGCCTGACGTCAACTTACCTTAGACGTATTTTGCGACACCTTGGTAAGAAGGAGGGTGGTATATACTACTAAACCGGATACCACACGGTGGGTCAATTTACCTTAGTCGCCTTTTACGATACCTCGGTAAGAAATGAGGGTGGTACTACTCTACTTAGCTGGATACCACACGGCTTTATTAGACTCTTTTATAGTTTGAATTAATTTATAACATGTTATTATAGATTTTTTGTTCGAAATTGGATTTGAGCTTATTATCGATATATCATCACGGCAGCGTAGATTTGTAAAATTGAAGTCTTATAGCTTTAATTTTTTATATGTTATACTCAATACTTAAGGCTTTTATAAAATTAAATTAATGTGCCTGCGACTTCGCCCGCGTGGTCATCAGTGTGTCACAAAGTTTTTCCGGTGTAAATAACGTAATATTTATAATTGAAATTTTGAACATAAAAGTAGTTATTGTGAGTAAGCCATAAGAAATAGAGTCATGCTGTCGCGGACTTTCTTGTAGTATAGATCTACAATTCTCTAGTACATTACTTTAGTACATCTTTGTTGGTTTACGCAGCGCACGCGACAAAAGCGCCCAATAGGCGAGTTTTTTTTCAACTTTGCGACCTTTTTAGCACAATTGACATAAAACGGTAATGTTCTATATGTTCTATCAAAGTAAATCTTCCAGAAGAATTGCACTACCTTTTAGTAAAAACTGTACAAAAATCCGTTCAGTAGATTTAGAGAATCGATCACGTACAGACAGACAGCTTAAGGGACTTTGTTTTATAATATCACAGGCTGTGCTTGCAGCTTCGGCGGTGTTGTAATCGGTGTATTTAATTGCAATTTTGAACATAAAAGTAATAATTGTAAGATAACCATAAAAGATAGAGACATGCTGTCGCGGACTTTTTTGTAGTACTTTTATAAATCTACAATTCTCTAGTACATTACTTTAGTGTATCTCTGTTGGTTTACGCGTCGCACGTGACTAAAGCTTCCAATAGGCGAGTTTTTTTTTTTAACTGTGCGACTTATTTAGCACAATTTACTTAAAACCGTAATGTACTATCAAATTAAACCTTTCGGAAATTGCACTACATTTTAGTAAAAACCGTACAACAACCAGTTCTGTGTATTTTAAGAATAGATCACATACATACAGACAGCTTTAAGGGACTTTGTTTTATAATATCACAAGCTGTGCTTGCAGCTTCGGCGGCGTTGTAATCGGTGTATTTAATTGCAATTTTGAACATAAAGTAATAATTGTAAGTTAACCATAAGAGATAGAGACATGCTGTCTCGGACTTTTTGTAGTACTTTTATAGATCTACAATTCTCTAGTACATAACTTTAGTGTATCTTTGTTGGTTTACGCAGCGCACGCGACTAAAGCTTCCAATAGGCGAAATTTTTCCACTGTGCGACTTATTTAGCACAATTGATATAAAACCGTAATGTATTATCAAATTAAACCTTTTGGAAATTGCACTACATTTTAGTAAAAACCGTACAAAAACCCGTTCAGTGTATTTTGAGAATAGATCACATACAAACAGACAGCTTTGCGGAACTTTGTTTTATAATATTATACTTAATACTTTGACGCGTGACTATTAACAATACAAGTTGGATTTGCCAACCCTTTCATACTGATCATTAATGAAACGATCGCATGTATTTCAAAAATGAATTTTAATCACATATATTTAAAGTTAAATTCCGAATGGTGTGTTACAAAATCATTATTATAAGAAACGTTTATGGATGAGCAATTTTTATGGTTCTACACGTATTGTATGTACAGATGTTAGTGGAATAAATCGTTAAAATCTTTTCGACGGTAGTCAAGAGCACGAATGGATTCCATTCCGAACGGCCGGGTATTGTGAACATAATTATGTTATTGTTGTTTTAAATAACCTTTAATGTTGGCGACGCGAAGCGATGGGAATCAAAGGGGTCCGATTTAATTTATTTAATTGTTAAGTTTCACTTTTAAAAAGTAAATGACGTAAAATGATATTGTGGGTTATCCATAAGAGATCTTTTTCTTCTGGGAGTAGTGGCTTTGCAGGGCCAGTATTTTGTAGGGCCCAGTATCACTTTGACCATTACTGATCTATTGTGATCACCACTGACTACAGTTCGCTGCCAATGCAGGTGATCCATAAGAGATAGACATATATACCTTTTCAAGGTGTACAAATACTTAGTACATCATTTTCATAAATCTCAATGTAAGCGGAAAAAATGTAATTATTTACGACATCACATTAGAAACCTTAAAAATTACAGTATTTCTCTACTCCATATTGAATGTTATTATACATATAAACCTTCCTGTTTAATCACTCTATCTATTAAAACCGCATCAAAATCTGTTGCGTAGTTTTAAAGACTTAGGCATACATAGGGATAAAGGGACAGACAGGGAAAGCGACTTTGTTTTATACTATGTAGTGATACATATTTTAAACCAAACTCCTCGATTTTTATTTGATTTTCATTAAAAGATAGTGCAATTCTTAAAGAAGGTTTATGTTAATAGTACATTACAATAGAATTTCTTAACGGGCATAACCGCGGGTTTATCTAGTATTAGTATTAATAAGATTAATATCTTCTTTTGCGATTAGATACAGCGATCACCGTCAACTCTACATATCCAATGTGTTCATGGAATAAGGTTGATACTAAATTACAATCCTAAATAAACAGCATAGTAAGTAATATAAAATAATTTCTACTACTACTACAGACCAATTTAAGTGTCAAAATATCCTCAATTAATTTATTAAATTAGAAAATAGGAAAAAATAATCAAATTGGGATAAGTCCTGTACAAAGCTTTAAAAAAGTCAAAGAGTTTTGCAGTTCCAGGAAAAAAAATGTAGAGTCAGATCATTTTAAATATAATAAAATCACGATAACAATATGAAGGTATCCATCGTAACATTTAATAAAGCGCGCGTAATTCCATCCCAGAACATGTGGTCAAAGCGTCAACAACCAACATTTATTTAATCTGTGAAACGGCAAAACTGAAAGTGGCGCGTGAAACACGGGACCCCACACAATCCTTATGAACTTAAACATAAAGGTTATTTTCGAATGGAATTATTTACGAAATGCGAACGAAAACACTGGAGTGCAAACCATTGATATATATACTGCACTATTATTATATTTAGCGCGTTAACCGGGCCTCGATGAAAGTGAAACCGATTTCAATTGTTATCTCACTCGGCAGTTAATTGACCGACATTTGTGGATGTTCGCGGGTTAATTTTATGCTTAATACTCACTCTGTGACGTCATCAGGTGGGAATTTTAGGCGCGAGCCCTGTTTGGGATAATGTAGCCATGACTGTATTTACTTTATTACATACAAAATAAGAAAAAGACGAAAAGTGAAGAAGAAGAAGAAGCTTTATCTAAAGCTTTATGTAAAATCACTTGGGAAATTCTACACAAAGAATAAACTATGATAATGCTAAAATTTCATGCCATCTTTGTAGTAAAAAATTAATATAAAAAAATAGAATAGCATCCAAAAACAATTTTATTACGAAATCAGGTTATTAAATATACCCGATAGCTACTGAACAAGTTAAAATAGGTACTAAATATAACTAAAGTTGAAAATTTATTGTTAACAAATAAATTTTAAAATTGCAACGTATATGTACAGAACAGTAGGCAAGCAAGCCCTTATTATAGAAAGAAATTGAATACAAATTACTATTGTCTGAAGAAGAAAGTCTAATTTAGAGTAGGAAATTAATAACAAGAAAGGAATCAACCAAACGAATTAAGTATTAATATGCTATATTTATACGAGAATACATTTAAAGAATGTAAAGAACAAGTAACACGCAGTAGCGAGGTACTTCTCACTGCAGATGCAATTTCCTAGCAATTTCCTTCCTGATCTTTGGCTAAATGACAACGTTTTATATGTGACAAAAACAAAATCGAACGAAATGCTTGCCTTTCTATGGACCCAGTTTCAAAAAATATAAGGCAAACTTAATAAAAAAAAGGAACACAATGAAACCAATATTTTGTTAGTGTACAACAAAATTTGTACACATTGTTTTGTACAAGTTTTGTAATTTGAGCTGAATACTATCTATGAGAAAAGAAAAAGAAGAGAAGAAGAAGTAAATTATCATGTCAAAGAATGAGTAAAAAAACCAATAAAATTAACATGGTAAGAATGAGAAAATAAATACAATAAAAGTATCTTGTCAAGGTTTGAGCAAAAACAATAAATTAATGATAAAAATATAATGTTAAGTTATGAGAAAAGAAAAAATAATTAAAAATATCATGTTAAGGAACAATAAAAGAGATAAGCAATTAAAATATCATATCAGGGAATGAGAAAAAAAAGGAATAAAAATATTATGTGAAGGAATGAGAAAAGAAAAGACGATAAAAATGTCACTTCACGTGAAAAAAGTATTACGTTGCAGTTGCAATCTGCTCAAGAAAATCAATAGCTTAAGTACAAGATTTTGTAAATATATAACTGAAAAACCCAAACTAGAATAAACAGCATGTCATTACCATATCTTTAACTGAAACTGGGACACTGGGTTAGTCCGGAATGGCACCACTATAATATACAATAACAACGCATAATTAAGTAGGTAATTCCATCATAACTCTGATGTTATTAACATAACTCTATTGGATGATAGAAATTAGAATAAATGATGAACATTTAATTATAATCATAATTACAATGTAGTCATCATGATACAAAATAGGAGGTATGAAAAAAGAACAATTAAATATTAGAAAGAAAAGAAAGGACACTAGATAGTAATAAGGGCGATGAAAACAGAGCAGTAACATATCGAAACATATTATTATGATTGTCATGACGTGTAAATCTCCACTATAAAAATAAAACTAACTATAAAATTTGTACAACTAAACTATAAAATTTGTTAAGCAAATACTGTTTATATTAAAATATTATTAAATTCAAGTGTTTTAAATCTTTATCATTTTTATAGTCGACATTTTCTTTACCTTCAATAAATATGGCTAAAGCAAGTAACTTCAACAAGTAAATGTAAACATTAAAATGCTCGTCCGGTGTTATCGAGTGAACTATTTTAAAGAATAAAGTGCAAAAATCTAATTAAATTATTCTATGGCTTATCATTTGGCTGACTTATCGTTTTTATTGTTGCATATTTTGTCAATTGCAGCAACAGTCTTACCAAATGAAGTACAGTTTTACCACTGTTGAATATAGGTCTGTTAAAGACATTTCCATTTAAAACTTCCGATCTTCCGCTGAATGGATTCGGCTATCCCTGCTGCCTAACTCCATAAAGCTTTACACTGCAATACGCCCTAACGCCCATGGGTGTTTGCGTTTTTTGATCCCTGTCGTGGATCTATTTTTGTTATTTGTATCTCCTATTTATTTCCTAATTTATTTATTTCTCCTTTATACTTTATATTTATTAATCATTTATCAAATCTCCTTGTAAAGCATGCTTTATTACCAGCTTAGAGATTGAGCTTATATACGCACATTTGGATACATAGTACAACTAGCTGTGCTCATGTGAAAATCAGTGTGTTACAAAGTTTTTCCCACGTAAATCCCGACCCTGCGGGATTTCTATTGTAATATACTATTAGCCTAAACCTTTCTCGAGACTTCCACTATCCTTTAGTTAAAAGCGTACGAAAATCCATGCAGTAGATTTTCAGAAAATCGTTCACAAACACACAGTACAGACTTTTTTTTATACATAAAAATATTAAGAGTTATAGAACGATGGGTGATGTATATAATAGGCAAAGTAAAACATAAGCTTGCGGCTCCTGCTTTGAGCCTTGCAAAGTTACGAAATTCGTTTGTGGTTTTGGGTATAAAATTCCGCAATCAATTTTAGCTATGCCATTACAGCAGTTTTAAAACACTATCAAAGAGAGGCTGATAAAAAAAATCCTACTATACTGTTGAGGAATATTTAGACGATAAGAATGCGTGGCTATAGCTACTGTCCGACCCTGTACAAGATAGTAATGACTTAATGTAACTAGTTATAAGTATTATGTTGAAAAGAGCAACCGCCGAATTTCTTGCTGACTCTCGGTAGGAACAGCTATCCGAATTAACGATTCTAAGCACTTGTTTACAATTTTATTTGAATAAAAAAAAATTGTATTTGAATTTGAATTTGGGTACTTTGTTTAATAATATTTATAGTCTTAATCGAAATGCGGATATCTGTCACTGCCAAACTAGTTATAGCATTGCAAACAATGTAATGCAGGATGGTGTATTATAAACAGTAGGTTCCTCATGTCATTTGCCACATTCATTATTATTTGAGCATGCATTCGCAATTACATGCATGTGTGATTTTCCCATAAATCACGCATTACATTTTACACCACATTTCCTTGACCATTACCGTTGTTCCCTTGATGTTGCTATAAACCTGCTATAAACGTTTGTTTTAAGTGAACTATCATAATTTTAGTTCAAAGGATTTGTCAGCGCGAAATATTATTTCAATGGATATTATAAATGATTTAAATCTTAAAACCTTTCCGGGTCTATTATGAAAATTATACCCACGCTGAAATAATTAGTTAAACTCATCATCTTCCTGCCTTTATCCCACTCTAAGTGGGGTCGGCTTGTTATAAACATGCTGACACATGATTTGGCTGCGTTTTTACGACAGGCCGCCTGCCTAACGTCAACTTATCTTAGTCGTATTTTACGACATCTCGATAAGAAAGAGGCTGGTCTATTCTACTTAACCGGATACCACACGGTGAGTCGACTTACCTTAGTCGCCTTTTAGGACACCTCGGTAAGAAATGAGGTTGGTCAATTCTATTCAGCCGGATACCACACGGCGGGTTGACTTACCTTAGTCGCCTTTTACGACACCTCGGTAAGAAAAGAGGGTGGTACTATTCTATTCAGCCGGATACCACACATCGGAGTTAGTAAAATTAAAAAAAAAATAAACACCATACAATCTCAAATAATCAAAGATTTGAAATTCTTACAAAACTTAAATTAATCTTTACTTTAACTTTAATTAGCACTTATGGATTATAAAGCAATGAATTCACTACTGGTTTTGAATGTTGCACGTAAAGTAAACCAACAAGAAACTATGGATCCTCTTTTTAATTATATGCGAAACTTAAACACAGTACAGTAACTTAATACATGTGTTATGGGTGACAGACAACTGGAAAATATATTCATATATCATCTGAATACAAACTTCAATACATATGTATAGCCGGACTCGAAGAACCAACATATTGTTGTTAGAAAATATTAGCTCTCGGCGGGAGTCGAACTCGTGACTCGCGGAGCTGAAGGCAGGGTCACTGCAAGCTGCGCCAACGGGTCTGTCGCATAAAAAAAAATTATTTCTTTTACAAATTTTTAAATATTTCCCTTGTTGTCTAGCGTTACATATTTGTAATATATGTAATCTAATTGTTTTAATCTTTATGAGCATATAAAAATAATAATAAAATTAAAAATAAAATGAAATTAAATTAATAACATTATACATAAGGTTAAGTTCTTCTTTGTAATTTTGTATATTTTAATGTGTAAGTGCAATGAAGTTTTAAATAAATAATAAATAAATAAAATAAAGTTAATAATAAAATTAAATTAATAAAGTAACGCCTAATTCTATAAATTACTTTTTGAGCATTTTTATATTTAATCTTATCTTGTTTTAATTTAAAATCCTGTAACGTGGCCTTTTTATACATAATTTATTTCAGACTGAATGAAACGCTGTCATTGCCCGTTGTAAAAAAGTCGGTATTTCTCGAAGCGCGTACGTAGAGAGCCCTTGTCGCGCACTCGCCGTACAAAAGCACTCATCATTGCCCTTCGGGTGTCCCGATCACTTATTATTTCCGAACGCCATTGTTCTAAATTTAAATTGTGCGGTAAAGTTTTGCGTGAACGTCATTATGTTTTTTATTATTATTTTACACTATACATGCTTACATTTTGGTTGTGATTAAGTTATTATATTATACAGTATACAGTCAGTATTAAAAAAGTTGTCTTAAAGTTTTTTTGAATCAGTTGGTTTTAATATGACAATAGTTGTCAAACAACGAAATATATTTTTAAATAATGTTCTCTGTTATTAATAGTAAGTGTTAAGGAACCTTTATAATATCAAAGAAAGAATGACACATGACAGAGTGTTATTCGGTAATTACAGATAATATTATGCATGATTTAATAATAATATAATTTATAGAGAATTACTTGGTAATAAGTCATCCTCTGTGATGGCCTAGCGGTGCGACCGTATGAATCTCTAGAGACGATCATGGGTTCACACCCGGGCAGACACCAATGCGTTTTTCTATCAAAAAACTAGTGTGTCTAATTGATAATTGCAATTTATCACACGCTTTTCGGTAACGGAAAACATCGTGAGGAAACCTGCATATCTCTAGAAAATTCTAGGGATATGTGTAACCTACCAATCCGCATTGGAGCAGCGTGGTAGGTCTTAGCTCCAACCCTTCTCTCCAAAAATGGAGAGAGGAGGCCTATGCCCAGCAGTGGGATAGTAACAGGCCGTTAAAACTAAAGTCTTCCTCTTATAAATATGTATTCACATTAATGCATCACGGCTATATTTAAAAACAATATTAAATATTTCGTAGTCATAACTCGTATAAATACATAGAATTAAAAACACATAATGGCTGTATAATCAACCGCTTGTATTAGACATCGGCCGCCGCCCGAAAAAAACAATAATTATAAAGCGCGCGTAATTCTAATTTCGAATTCAAATTAAAGCCGCTTAATGCGCGGGACCGACCCTGTAAAAAAAGAGTTGACGAGTGCTCGCGGAGGGTGGTAATTTTTCATTAATTTAAGTTCACCATTCCCTGTTTTGTTTGCTTTTAATCGCATTTCTAATTAATCCCGTCGAGAATAACGTGACAACTGTCGACTATGGCGGCCATTTTTTTCGAGCACAGTACAGCAGATGTCGGCCGATTTCCATTTGTTTCTGAGATTAATGATTTGGTACGATTGTGAATTTTTCCGGTCGGCTTTTGTTGTTTTAGAAGCAATTTGTCCGCTTACTTTTGTAGATGGCATTCGTTAAAGCTTCGATATTCGAGTCGAACGGAAAAAAAGCATTAAGCGAAAAGGGTACACTGTAAAATAATCTCTGTTAAGTATTCAGCAATCCTTACTAATGGATCGTTGTTATTCTGTTTGTTGGGTCGTCTATACGCGGGCACTGTGACGAGCTGCGCCTGAATAACGACTCACCTATAAATGAAAAGCGGCGAATGAAGATGTAGTCGTTTTAATATCCCGCGAATATGTTTCGTTAGGAACAATTTTTCATTGTACGAATCTCTACGGTACATTTGTTTGTTCTTCTTGGTCAGCCTTTTACGTAATGAAGATTTAAGGAAATATATAATCAATAAATTCACTTTATCAAAAATAAATCAAAAGTCTTATAATTTTTGTTTATAAACTTTATCATCTATAATTATAGCCTACGAATATTCACATACATTTCACTTTTAACTTATAAATAGATAATATATCGTATTATAAAATATCCGAGAAATTAAATCAAATCATTATAAACTTTATTCAAATAAGTTCTATCAAGCAGTTTTGAATCGTCAAATAATAAACGAAGCTTATTAAAGTTTGAAACAAGGAATTTTGTTGAGCGTCCCTAATTTTCACGTAACCAACTGTCCAGATAGTTTAACTTAACTTACATATATAAAACTTAAGCAGTTATATTTGAAGCGATTAAATATTTAAGAAATATATATTATTGTTTTGTATCACCAGTATTTATACGATATAGCCAACGGATTTATCGTCCAAGGAACAACGTGCAAACCCTACCAAAGATTAAGCGACAAAGGGTGTTAAGCGTCGCAAATTTACACTGCAAGTAACCCACTGCCAAAATAGCCAACCTTAATACATAATACGTGTATAGGCTTTATCGTCTGCAGTGCACTATAAGTGTCTGGAGCCTGTAAATTTTCGCAGGCGATCTGCGGCCGGTCTTTGTGCTATTAATTTGTAATGTCCCCCCCTTGCCTACACGAGGTAGAAGGAGGCAGGATAAGTCCCGGCTTTTGATGACGATCGACTATCGGTTACACCGTGACTTATGTGACCGTATTAATAAATAGAGTTAGCCGTGTGATAGTGATGTTGTGTTTATCTTTTTATCGATTTACGGTTTAATTCTTTGATACTATCTGTAACTTAGTCGAGTTTCTTGCTGGTTCTTTTCGGTAGGAACAGCTTTCCTAACCAGCAGTAGGGTTGATGATACAAAAGCACTTGTTTACAAGTTTATTTGATTAAATAATATTTTGAATTTGAATTTTAACTGTACTTGCGCTTCGTCCGCGTGAACATCATTATATCTAAACTAATATATAAAGCTAAAGGGTTTGTTCGTTTGCTTGTTTGTTTGAACGCGTTAATCTAAAGAACTACTGAACCAGTTTGAAAAATTCTTTGAGTGTAAGATAATCCATTTATCGAAGGTCTAAAGACTACATAACATCACGTTAAGATAAATAGGAGGGGAGCAGCAATAAAAAATACGAAAACAGCTAAATTTAGAGCCTTCCTTGCGTGCGCTAAGTAAACGGTAAAAGTTATTCAAAAATATCTCATATATCCCATGAGGCGAAGCTGGTGACACAGCATTCTGAGTTAGCCATAAGCGATAAAGACATGCCACGAATTTTTTTTTGTATTTTAGATCAAGAGATAGAGACATTCCGCGGATTTTTTTTTGGATTTTAGGTCTAAAATTCTCTAGGACATTACTTGAGTAAATATCTGTTGGTTTACATACAAATGATGGTTTACATTTATCTAAACATTGCGCTACTTAAAAACCGTACATAAATCGATTAAATAGATTTTGAAAAAATGTATCACATATAGAAGCAAGATAGCTTTTGAGGACTTTTTTAAAAATATACATAGACTATGCAGTAGTGTGATTTCCCGGAGCGAAATTGTTGTAGTGTTGTAATGGTAGAGTTATTAATACTAGGGTAGGGGAGCCATAGCCTGTAAGTGACCTTCAAATAATAAATAATGAGAGGAAAGATGATACTCCTATACGCGTATACATCGTCTTTGTCTAATCACAGATCAAAAGAGAGAGAGAGATCACCCCCATTAGCTTTCTCTTTATTGTAAAATGGCACATTTTTAGCTGGCTATCCTCTAGTATGATAGATCTACCTATCTGTGTATCTTCTGCAATGCCCGGAGGGTGAGAGCAGTTACGCTGGATTCTTAGCGGCGAAAACCTAATCGTGTTATTCTTTCCTGCTTGGTGACGAGGGCATGGGAATACTCAGTAATCAAGTCTACACCGTTATCAGCAGCGTACTCCAGCTACTCCTAGTAGAGCCTGGATAAACCCTTGCACCACAACCCACACATTGGGATGTAAAGAAACTAGAAATCGATCTTAGTACTAGACTTCTTAAATTATATTTCTCTTAGGTTCGTGATTATTACCCGTATGAAATAATTTTGTTAAATATTGGCATTAAACTTGTATTACACAAAAGTTATAACTCGCCGAGCTTTTAAGTTATAAAGCGAATATTGTATAGTATAGGCGTCACCTTGTGAAAGTCAACAAACAACATCATTTTTAATTTTTTCAAAGTTAATTTATGACAAAACAATGTAGAGTTAGGTGTTTAATAATTTACCATCAAATGTGAAACAAACATGCTTTCTATTAATTAAAAAAACAAAATTTATTACAGAATTATTTTGCTATAATCCGCGTTTGTAATTAATTAACTCTATCATAACTTCTATAATATAGAATTCCGCAAAGTAATGCCTGCTTGTATAAATTAATAAAACAGTTATTTTTCTTAGTATTAATTTGTTTTTACTGTATTTATTTTCATTAAACTATATTACTAATAAACATATTATGCCGACTTTCATTCCTCTATCGAATCAATCGGTTATTTGAGTAATAAGTATAAATAGTAGAGTATGAAACTAATGAACAGACTTTTGTATCTGTATTGAATATAACATAATGTCGATTCCAATTAAACAATTTCCAAATAATTTATTTGCTATTTGACCTCAATTTTTATAAGGGTCTACATTGCACACGTTTGCTACGATAATTCTTCAGATATCTTTGATACTATTAGTCAAAATATATACAACTGATTAAAGATTAAAGATTTTATACATTGAAAATAAGCTTTAATGGTTTAATAATAGAAATAAAATATTCACATACATTGAGGGATGTTTCAATTGTTGTAATTAATTTATACACTAAAATATACCACTATGATTGTATATAGATAATAAAAGCTCACATTTTATCTTTAAAATTTTTCTGAAGTTCATAAATCAACTTCCGGTTTTTGGATAATACGTCTATATCACAAACCGCTAAGCAAAATGTCGAAAATGGCAATAGTGAAATTCAACATTTTTGAAACATGTGAATTATACATTAAATTAAAGACGAGACAGTTTGTAATCACACTTTACAATTTTTGAATTTGACATCTGTAACCATTTAATACATATTTATTATGAACATAAATCAACAAAAAAATACAATTATACATTAATATGTATAATTGTATTTTTGTCTGGAAATTGGATTGTTTTGTAGGTTAGATCATTATGTAGCGATAACACCGCCAGGTTATATTTTAATTTGCATTATGTTTATTGTGTATATTTGTGTAGTATACACAGTATAATTAATGCATTCATTTTATAGTCCTCTGCCGCCGTGTGGTATCCGGCTGAATAGAATAGTATCACCCTCTTTTCTTACCGAGGTGTCGTAAAAGGCGACTAAGGTAAGTTGACCCGCCGTGTGGTATCCGATTAAGTAGAATAGACCACCCTCTTTCTTATCGAGGTGTCGTAAAATACGACTAAGATAAGTTGACGTCAGGCAAGTGGCCGATCCTAAAATACGTAGCCAAATCATGACAACATGTTTATGTCATATTGTGCCGACCCCACTTAGAGTGGGATAAGGGGCAGGAAGATGTAATATTATAGTCCTCTTACCATATTAAATTTAACTACAGCAATATAAATAATCAGTTGCAGATAGGCAAAACACAGTCACCAATCACAAAACCGCCGTTGAATAAAGGGATATCTCGAGATATATCTTCGGATCGGTGCCCCACATTCAGTACTATCCGATCTTCAATGGGGGCCCGCGTTTCCGATAGGATTAAGCCAGACTTACTGCTCGGTCAGGAACACGGCGCGACGCAGTAACCCCCCTCCCCTAACCCCATTTCGCCCCCTGTCGCCCGCCGCATTAGGAGCAATCATATTCGACGGCTGCTATGTTTTGGCATCAGCTTCTATTGCTTACGCCGGCCTATTTGCAGTACAATCGGTGGTGTCTTGGTTTGTATTGTCATTAGGGTTTTGTTACATCGTAAGTAGCAGTTGAGGGTTGATTATGTTATATATAGGGTGTCTTGTAATGCATGGATAACCATGTAACATCTGATAGTGGATTTATTAACGATTCAGTAGATAGATTGAAAAAAATATTTGTTCATTGTTTCCCGTTGCGTCGACGTCAGTGACTCTTTAGCTTCAGAGGTGGCAGATTCGGTTCCCGCGAACTGCAATCATTTTCTTAATAAAAACGAAGAACCAAAAGTTTATTAATTAGTTTAGTTTAGTAATTAGTTTATGTATTTAAGTATTTACTTAAAATTATATAAGTAGTACATTTGCTAGTTGTTTGTCACCCATAACACAACTATGATAATATGATAATATGATAATACGAATATTATTTTCCAGAGCCTGCAATTTTCGTCGAAATTTGCAAACTTTTTCAAAACAACGTACATATTTAATGTCCACAAATTGCTTGTATAATATAATAATATCTGGGTGACCGAGCCTTGCGAAATAAAAAAAAATAAACTTAAAAAAAAGAAGAAAAAATAATAGGGTAGGTGGGGCTTGATACTAGATATTTTCATTTCTCGAGACCGCCCGTTCCCCGAATAAGCTACGCTGCCTTGACATTTAATGGCAAAAATTCAATTCAATATAAATTTTAGTATTTTTTTGATGCCCTAAAACAGGGATTAAATGATTTTTTTTAATAAAACCTAGCTAGATCGATCTTCCCCAAAACTAGCTACACGCTGAATTTCAGTAAAATCGTTGGAGCCGTTTCCGAGATTCCGAAAATATATATATACATGCATACAAGATTAACTCATTTAAATATTAAAGATAGAGTCGTTACCTTACACCAATCTTGCAAACATATATAAAGCTATATAAAACAAATATAAATTCAATATAAACAAAACGTTTCGTTTGATATGATCGCTAGAAGACCTTTATATATTATTTATTAAGGAAATACAAATATACGGAGCACTAACCAGAATCAACTTTATTAATATTAGACTCCAATGTAATACCTTCCTGGTATTTCTATATCGCGTAGACTTCTTGTGAATTTAATACAGTGAATAATATCGACTGGACATTTGGCGTAGCGGCAGTGACCCCTGCCTTAAGGTCCTCGGGTCGCGTGTTTGATTCCCACCGAGGGCCAACATTTTCTATAAACAATTTGTTTGTTTTTCGAGTCTGGGTGTATATGTGTATTTGGCTACGTATTTTATGACCGGCCTCTATTCTACTCAATCCGATACCACACGGTCGGTCAACTTACCTTAGTCGTATTTTACGACACGTCGGTAAGAAAGAGGGTGGTATATTCTACCTAACCCGATACCACACGATGGGTCAACTTACCTTAGTGGTATTTTACGACACCTCGGTAAGGAAGAAGAGTGTGTTCTATTCTACTCAACCCGATACCATTCGGTGGGTCAACTTAGTCTGCTTGCCTGTGTGTATATTTGTATTGAAATATATATTTAAAATTATATAAGTAGTATATTGTAATTTCGCTATATATTTATTAATTATATAAATTGTTGAATACACTGGAATTAAAAAGGTTTTTTTTAAGGTTTTTTTTAAGGTCATTATTTTATTTCTTACTGGAACCCGTGATCGTTCACGTAACCTCTAAAAATATATTATTTATGTAAGTTAAGTAACAGTCTGTTACTATGCCAGTGCTGGACATATACCTCCTCTCTCCGTTTTTGGAGAGAAGGGTAGGGGCTAAGACCTACCACGCTGCCCCAATGTGGATTGGTAGGTTACACATATCCTCAGAATTCTCATGATATCTCTTAAGGCTTCTTAAGCCACATTATTTATATAGAAGCATTATGTATATTTTCTATTTACTTTATCGCGGATTGCAGCAAAATGCTTTATTATTTCTTTTGTATTATGGATCTTGGCAAAGTAACGCATAATTCTATAAACTTTTTTACTTTAATAAAATGTTTTCGAATAACTCAGTCACAATGAAATTTTGGTGAGGAAAAAACGAAAGAGTCTTTTATAAATTTCTTTTTATATATTTATAACGAGTTTCATTGTTGCATCAGTAACTTCTTAAGGATACAAAACAAATAACGCACACGAAAAACAATAAGTGAAATACACGGCGAGTCGTGCGGAGGTTTGCCCCCCTGAGTGGGAGTTTCCTCCATTTCACCGGGTCTTGACCTACTTCAGACGCGTTGAGGACGGTCATGGTTGTGTTCTTTTGTACAATATCTTGTTTTGTACGTGCGCTTGTGCGTGAATGCTTTTTCAATGTAAATGTGTTAACATGTTTTGCTTTTTGTAGAAAAGAGCTTACAAATTATAGTAAAGACATATTAGAGAATTGTTTGAATATTATTTGTCTTACAGTAATATTTTAGGTAGTACATGATAAAAGACTACACTATATTTTAACCCATGGCTTCAGCTCTTTTGAATTTTGAATGAAATTTTCGTTGTTCTGTATAGCCGAAATCGCTGAAGGGGGTTTTAATATAATTTCTTATTTTTTAAAATATACAATTTCAATATGTTTTAAACTAGAGCGACTTTGGACGTGCAATCTTAAGCGCTGATGTATCCTCATAAATGTAATGTTTTTTTGTTCCCGAGAAATATAATAAATGTAAAAAATACATTTTTTAAGCTTAATTTTTTTTAATAATATCTGGTCAGCAAATATACTTTCAATTCATAGGAAATATATTGTACATATAGGGTTTCGAGGGGGTTTATAGTCCCTAATTCTAGATTTGCGATACGACTGTTTTTTTTCTCATTACAACTTTCCCAGTTAAATCGCGTGCATAATTAACACACTTCGTTACTCTGTATTGAGGAACTGGCCAATGCACCTATAGTAAAAATATGCTATTCTACCTTTTTCCTATATAAACAGACTCAATTTCAAGAATAATATGCAATTTAGTTATTTGATAGAAGGCTTCGTCCGTGGCTTACCGACATTTCTATCGACGAGGATATACCTACCAATTAATGAGTTAGTGTATCGATACAAAGATATGTAGAAAGTGTAGGTCTATAACTTTCAGGTTTGTGCGCTTTTATAGTATACAAACTTTACTTACCTAAAGTGCGATAATAGTCATGACATAGCTACCTATATATGCAAATAATTTATAGAATTAGGCGTTACTTTGCGCAGATTTATTATTACTTTTGTACCTATATATGCAATAAAATACGTTGTAAGAAAAGTTTTTGTATGAATGATTTACAAATTGGCATTTACTTTTCGACTTTTAGTCCGTAAACCATTTTTCTTTTTCACAATTATTTTTTTTGTTGCCCCATATTTACAGACATAATTACTATTTTAAAAAATCATGTTATAAACTTATTTCATAATTTTGTGTTGCCTGAAAACTGTCACGTATCACGGGTTCACATCCTGGATAGTGCCTATTAAGTTTTGCTATTAAAACATATGTGTCTAATTGATATTTGCAATTTAGAGCACGCTTTTTCGTTAAGCAAAATATCCTGAGGAAACCTGCGTATCTCTAGAGAATTATGAGATAAATGTAACCAAGCAATCCGCATTTGAAGCAGTGTGGTGGATTTAAGCTCAAACCTTTTCAAAAAAAGGAGAGAAGAGGTCTATGCAGAAAATTTCCAATAATTTTTTCCGTAAGGCGTTTTATCATTTGTTTGGCTTGGCTATTATAAAAGTATCCTAAATGTTAATGTTGCATATTATTTCCAGACGAGTCGGGATGCGAGGCTGATATGCTGGAGGGCGCGGAGGGGGGCCGGCACTCGCCGCCCCGGCCGCAGCAAGAGCCCATCAACCTCAAGAATGAGGTGAGCCCCCTCTTAACCTACTGCCTCTTTACACTTATTAACACACATTGTTTAACTTTGAGCACTCTCTTGGAATAAGACATCCAAGCTGCTTATAGTCCCCTGGTACTTCAGATTATTCGTCTTACATTTACTTTAGATTATTTTTAAGATTCTTCTTTAAATACAGATAAGAAGAATATTAATTTTAACAGAGCTCTTTTAACGACTGCTGATCTGAGTAACTCTCAGTATTTCTCCGCCAAGATAATCAGTTGTTTTCGAGAAGGAGTAATTTTTAGTTCAAATATATGTAAAAAAAATTAAAAACAAGAGCCCATCAATCTTAAGAATAAGGTGCGGCTCCTCTGAATATACTGCCTTTTTGCATTTATTAATTAACAACACACATTGTTTAACTTTGAGCACTCTCTTAAAATAAGACATCCGAGCTGCTTATAGTCTCCTGGTACTTCAGATTATTCGTCTTACAATTTACTTTAGATTATTTTTAAGGTTCATTTCATTCTTCTTTTAGATAGAATTAGAATATTAATTTTGACAGAGCTCTTTTAACGATTGCCAATCTCAGTCACTCTCGGTATATCTTCGCCAAGATATATATGAGTTGTTCTCGAGGAGGAGGAGAAATCGATACAGTTGATTACTTCAAAACTCTGTTAAAACTAAACTAGAATAGAGACATATATAAATTAACTAGTTGGGCCTACGGCTTCACCCGCGTGAAAATCAGTGCGTCACAGAAGGCACAACAGTGGTTATTCTAATTTAACCGTAAGGGAGAGAGATATACTACTATCACGGACTTTTTTGTAGTATATTTGTAGATCTATTCCCTAGTACATTACTTCAGCGTAACTCTGCTGGTTTACGCGGCAACCGCGACTAAATCTACAACGAGGCGAGTATTTTTTTTACAACCACGCGAATTCTTCAACACAATTTACGTAAAATTGTACTATTCTATTAACCTAAACCTTGCGGAACAATGGCACTACCTTTTAAAAAAAGCCGTTCAGTAGTTTTTGAGAAAATTGATTACATACACCAGACTTTATAATAAGTATCTTACAGTTCCCATGAATATGGCAACACTTGTATTCCCTAACACAAATGTCGAACGATTCGTCTCGTTATTTCTTAGGGACATCTTGTAGATAAACATTCTCGTGTGAGAGGAACCCTTAACTCGAATCCAGCCGAGAAAGTGACCTTTCTTTCTGGCGCCGAACTACTGTACGAATAATTATTTTAATGGCAGACGAAATTTATCGGTACATGTCACAATTTATGACCCAATAATTTAAGATAAATTACTGTTGAACAGTATAAGTCAATAAAACAAAACCAATCTTACAAAGCGTATTAAGACCAAAGATAATTTTGAAAGGAATATTATTAAAATATTTAATACTAGCGGTATCTCCGTTCGCATCGACTTGTGTTCAATTATCCTCAGTTCCTATACGTTTTTTCCTATTCCGAAAAAGAAAGCAAGATTTTTTTATCTTATGCCAGCGTTTTTGAAACTTTCGTCAAGTGAAACCCTTGGTTTTTTTCAATAGTATAACTCTCTGTAAACGGATTATAAGCAACAAAAGTGACAATTATTTCACTGGGCAAACTAGGATCTTTGATTAAAATGCTAATTTCAATTTTATTTCGTATATTCCTAATATCGTATATTCGTATATTCGCATATTCGTATATTCATAATATTAAAACGGCGTCTTTTAAATTTTTTAGTAACATGCTCAATTTTTAGTAAATTTGCTTTTAATAAAGAAACAATCCTCATTCTCTTCCAATCTCTCAAAAAAATTTATTTAAAGATCTAATTATATTCTTTACTTTTTTTTATTATATTAAAGGATTTTATTTGAAAAATAGAGCTCCACCTTAAGACCGAATAATGTTAAAAGTATAATAAACGTTGATAACGTTACTGAAATATAATGCAAAACTCATTTGCATCGACTATCCTGATTATTGAGGAGAATTTAGATGTGACATTAAATTATTATTACTCTATTATGTTATTTCTTTAAATTTTAAGGACGGAACTTTCGCAAAACCCTCCACAAATTTAAAAATTCAAAAATTTCTTTTTTTTTTAATTAACTTGTAAACAAGTACTTTAAAATCGTCATTTTACTGCTGGTTCGGGAAGCTGTTCCTACCGACAAGAGTCAGCAAGAAACTCGGCGGTTGCTCTTTAAAAAATATTACTTGAGATAGAAGTGATCTTTCTACAACTCCGGGGTTCAGTGGAACACAGTTCAAGAAACGTTGTCTTATGCAAACAGTGTATGATATAAGAACATAAACCATGCCGTATTTTACCTCGAATAAGCAATAACAGAATATAATCACCCAACAGTCGAACGAAATGTAGCGGTGTATCTAAAAAGGCTAAAAGAAGTGTATTACCGCACTTAACTCTCAAAAGAGCACAACAAATGTAGTCAAAGGGAAGGCAGGGGATGAAACTGGGATCGCTCCGGTGCAAATGGGGAGACAATGAGCTTGCATGGAAGAAAAGTGGCTATGTCAATTGCATTGAAGAGGTCTTTTTGTCACGTACATCTCTCATTTTTCCTAAATAACTTCGATAGATTCATTTTTGCATATTGAAAAGTTACGGTGTCAATAGTGTGAAGAAGATATATTTATGATTATTTGAATTTCAACTAAAAGAAAAGAGACAAGTGACTTTGTTAGACAAGGACAGTTGATAATTGGGCCGAAGCAGAGTTTCATTGTTTGTTACGGGGTTTTTATTATTTAACTAGTGGCCCGCTCCGGCTTCGCACAGGTATAAAATATATAGCCTATGTCACTCAGTGAAAAAATGATTAAAATCTATCCAGTAGTTTTGTTTTATTCATTACTGCTCGTGGGCCGCACGCATTAAATTTGGAGTAAAACAATTCCCCTTTCCCTATACCATGAAGATTCCCTGCTATCTTTGGAATATCTAAATTCATATACTACATTTTTACTTATTTACTTTTACATTTTCCCTAAATACCTATCTATTAAAAAACCGCATCAAAATCTGTTGCGTAGTTTTAAAGATTTCAGCATACAAAGGGATATAGGGACTATATAGTGACGTTTACATTATACTTTGTAGTGACGTTTAGCTATTATTTTGATAATTGTCAAATTTTTTACCATATTTCACCAAAGACAAAATTATGTTTAGCTGTCATCTATGTTTTGTATTCCACTGACATTTGCGTTTTGTTATTCAATGTCATAGTCGTTTTTGTTATACCACGTTTTAGAGTGACTTGACGGGTTAAAATAAATGCAATCGAACAGGATAAAAAGTATCCTATGTCCGTCTCCTGGTTCTAAGCAACTTCTACACAAATTTTCAGCCGAATTGGTTCATCCGTTCTTGAGTTATAAATAGTGTAACAAAGACCAACTTTCTTTTATATATATAGATTATATTATTGTATTTACAAATTTCTCAATTAATATTTGTAATTCTTCGTTTCGGAAATTAGAAGCACGGTCTCTTTTGTTTTCGATATTTATTATTAAACAAATAATAAAAAAGACGATTTCTAAATAATATTACGTAGAAAAAACATTATGAACCGTATGACGCATATAAAAATAATTCTCTATCACACTCTACATTGGTACAATTTTGATAGGATTATCTCTTTTACACTTGCCGAGTGCGAAATTAGTTGCTTAAAACACTGCATCTGTCAATATACTAATGTAATAATATCTTAGTTGAAGGATAATTATTTGACCATTGATTTTGTTTATTCCTCGGAATATAGAATCGGATAACTTTATTCGTCAAGTAGTTATTTGACATTTTAGTAGTTATTTGAATTAACTTTTTTCATAAGAAAGGCAAATAAATAAGTAATGATAGAACTATTTTGCTATTATCTGTGTTTGTTATTATAAAAATATCATCATCTTCCTGCCCTTATCCCACTCCAATTGGGCTCGCAACAACATGTTATAAACATGCTGTCACGTGATTTGGCTGCGTTTTTACGGCCGGCCGCCTGCGAGACGTCAACTTACCTCTGTCGTGTTTTACGACACCTCGGTAAGAAAGTGGGTGGTCTATTCTACTAAACCGAATACTACACGGTGTGTCAACTTACCTTAGTCGCCTTATACGACATCTCGGTAAGAAATGAGGTTGGTCTATTCTACTCAGCCGAATACCACACGGCGGGTCGACTTACCTTTACGCCTTTCACGACACCTCGGTAAGAAATTAGGGTGGTACTATTCTATTCAGCCGGATACCACACAGCGTTGTTTATAATTCATCTATATCGTGAGTTTTTTTTGGAACAAGAGAAGGTTTAACCAACTAAAAAGACACCTCGGTAAGAAATGGGTTTGGTCTATTCTACTCAGTCTGATATCACACGACGGGTCGACTTACCTTAGTCGCCTTTTATGACACCTCGTTAAGAAATGAGGTTGACCTATTCAACTTAGCCAGATACCATACAGCTATTGTTAATATAAAATATGGATATAAATTTTTTTCCAAAAGTTGGACTGAACGCATACTCTAAATGTAGAGTAAAAAAAAGCTAACAGAAATGTATTAACAGCACTTAATTCTCAAAAGAGCGCAACAAGCGCATTCAAAGGGAAGGCCGGGATAAAAACAGGGAATGCTTTAGCGTGAAATAGCGAGACAATGAACAAAGATCATAGATGGTTACAATGATGAATCAGACTATTTAATCCTTATTTAAGAGTTACCATAAAGTTATTTTACATAGAGTAAAGAGTCAGAGGCAGACCTGTGACAATAAATAAGATACCTATAATTATCTCTGTCTAATGAAACAAATGAACTCTTTAGCTTAGTATATTATTATATTACATTAGTATATATAAAAATGCTTCCTTGACTTGACTTGAAAATCCTTCCAGCTTTCGAACTACAGCCTAATTAGAAAATTGAAAATGTTTAAAAGATTGACCGCCGAGTTTCTTTCTGGTTCTTCTCGGTAAGAGCAACATTCTGAACTAGTTGTAGCTTCATTCATCATATTGATCCTTGACGATTCAAAAGTGCTTGCAAGAGCTTATTTGAATAAAGATTATTTTGATTTGATTTTAAAAGAAAAGTCCCTGTCCTTATCCCACTCTAAGTGGGGTCGGCACAACATGTTACAAACATGTTGTCATATGATTTGGCTACGTATTTTATGACCGGCCGCCTCCCTAACGTCAACTAACCTTAGTCGTATTTTATGACTCCTCGGTAAAAAAGAGGGTGGTCTATTCTACTGAGCCTTATATACACTTTAAAAATACGTTGGCAACGAAAATCTATTATGCTCTAAGACAGTGTCACAGTCACATAAATCCTTTTAATTTCCCCTCGGTCATGTGAAATCCCACAAACAAAAGGGGAAAGCCAACGCACTGTCGAACAAAAGCTCTTAATGTTTTCCTTCCCAACCACGTGGTAGAAAGAACGGGCAAGGACAAAGTTAAGTGCGAACGTGCACGCTTAATTTTCAAGTGTTGACCGTCGAGTTAGACCGTAAAAAGAGGACAAGTCAAAAGGTCCTCGCGATTGCGAAAGACTAAACACCCGCCGCTTCGTTAGCGGGCCGAAAAAACGGCCAATCGCCGTGCTACCGGCGCAGCATACTTGCCTTCAGAATCTATAGTATCGATTAGTGAGTTTTTTACCCATACGCACTCACACACCGCCGTCGCGGGGGCCCAGCCTTTTTAACAATCTTTTTTTCGACCACCCTCACCCCCAAAACCGCCATGTCCATTGCGCGGATGCAAAGACCACCCGCGCCCCTCCTCTCATATAGCAGCATTGAAAATGGAATTTCCATGAGTGATGGAGTGTCAAACGGGAAGTACAAAAAGGAGAAAAAGTACATTATGTTAATTATTGAACGCGTGGGCCTTCGGCCGAGTTCAAATTGAATGTCATGTTGCATTGTTCCCGCTTTTTTTCGTTTCGTTCAGTACTCGGGCACGCGCGCGTACCTTGTTATCGTTCAAAACTAATACGCGGAATTGTATATAGCGAAGGTAGTCTAAATTAAAGGTATTTGATGGATCTTTGAATATTCATCGTAACTTGATTTATTCTTAAATTCAAATTCAAAATATTCTTTATTAAAATAAACTTGTAAACAAGTGCTTTTGAATTGTCATCTCTAATGCTGGTTCGGAAAGCTGTTCCTACCGAGAAGAGCCAGCAAGAAACTCGGCGGTTGCTCTTTTAAAAACATAATTCTTTTTACTAGTTACGTTTAGTCATTAATGTATTGTACAGGAACTAAGCGAGCTATATCCATTTGCACAGCTTGCTTTGCACGGCTTTAGCAAAAGCCCTTAACATTTTGAACTTCATACCATCAAACCATCAAGCTGTGTCATTGCAAATTAGTTCACACAAACTGTGGCCGTAACTAAATTTGCGTCAACTTGAATTTTCAAATATCCTAAATTGCATATTATGTGTTTCTTTCTTGTTCCCGTAAGAAAAAAAACAATATTTTTCCTATACTCCATGGTATGCTTCAGTTATGAAAGCTTGAAGTAATCGGTAGCTTCAATTAATCTTTTTTTTTAAATTTATTAATTTATTTCAATATTGTTCCAGCGGATTCGCCGTGATAGTATGACAGACAGACAAAGAGACTTTTGTATTTATATTAAATAAAAATCAAAAACCGTAAATGTAGATAATTCCAAAATAGATTTGAAAATAACTTCATCCATACTAATATTCAAAATCTGAAAATAGTTATGACCTATTCGTGTCCGAACTGATTAAAGAATTATGTGATTTGTGGTATAAAATATTTGAAGGGCTGAAAAGTGTGTATGTGTGTAGGTATATGTATATCGTCATTGCTTTTTATCTCAGTAAAGAAAACTAAAAGTTTATATTAAATCCGCTACACTGTCCAATTGAACTGATTATCTCGAGATTATCCCTTTGTGCCAAGTAATTAATTGACATAATAAAAAAATAATAAACCAATACAGTAAACCAAAAAATAATAGTCATAATAAAGTAATAATAATCATTTATTTAATTGCAAAATTGATTGTACATAACTAGTTACAAATTATCACTAAATTCATAATCAAATCACAAAAAGTTGTAGAATTTATTATGCATTAACATGATATAAATAATTTCGGTGAACATCGTAATGAAACCTTGGAGAATTCCTGGGATATATAAAAGTAAAAAAGTAAAGTAACAGCCTGTTACTATCCCACTGGTGGGCATAGGCCTTCTCTCTCCGTTTTTCAAGAGAAGATTTGGAGCTACTTCACGCACTCTACGCTGCTCCATAGCGGATTTGTGGTATATATATATATCCCCAGAATTCTCAAGAGATATGCAGGTTTCCTCACGATATTTTCCTTTACGGAAAAGCGTGCGATAAATTGCAATTATCAATTAGACACATAAGTTTTTATAAAAAAAAACTTAATAGGTACGTGGATTTGAAATTATGACATCTCGAAAGAGTCGCCTAATTTGATTAGCTATCACAGCTTCTTATGCTATCTATAGCGAGGATATATATTACGTATCAATTCAAATTTTAGTAGCGTGGTGGGTCTAACTTTTAACAGTAGGATAATAGGAATATTCTGAAATAATAATTTCTAATTTATAGAATTAGCTGTTACTTTGCGGAAATAAAATAATTTTATAATTTTATTATTACTTTTGTAATAATATCTAAATAATTCTATCTACTTTGCGGGAATATTCAAAATTTCGCACTCTTGGAGAAAAAATTTAGTTCCGCGAGTGTATATGGCCTTACACTTCTCATACATGTAATCTGTACACACAGCCATTAATCAATTCAGGTTACATCGCAAACTATCCGACACTCGCTTTACTAATGGAAATCCCGAAAAAATATCGTAAAAAAAATAGTAAAAAAAATAAAATAAAAAACCCAAGCACATTTGAATGAAAATTGTGTGGGGGCGGGCGGACCGGACCGGCGGCGATCGCCTATTATTATTATTATTACTGGCATTATATCTGCATTTTTTCCCGCGCACGGAGGCGCCGCCATGTTTATTTTTCTTCGTTTTTCTTTTTTTCGGGAAATCGGCGGGCGTTACCCCCACATGTGGCATACAGCTACAGCGAACTATGCGATGTCTACAAGTGGACGAACATTTAAATTGGCTCTCATCAAATATTGACTGCGTGTAGTTTTTTTTTTCATTAACCGGTGGGCTTTTTTGCGAGATTCCTACCCGATACAGTATCGATGTGAATCGGCGGTTCTTTTGAAATGCACGGACGTCGGTTAATTTATAAAATTCAATGAATTAGGCGGTTTTTAGGGGGATTTTTATTGGCTCCTCGTTCAAAAGTCGCGGCCATTCATTGAATGTATAGGCTAGTTATTTAATGCAAACGTATCTTTCTACACACACGTATGGAAATGGTAATTAATTTTTACCAGGAATTAGTTTGTACATTCGCCTTCATTATTCTCCTGCCCTTATCCCACTCTAAGTAGAGTCGGAACAATGTTTTAAACATTTTGTAAAATGATTGGGCTAGTTATTTTACAATCGACCGCCTAATGTCAACTTACCTTAGTCGCCATTTACGACACCTTGGTAAGAAATGAGGGCGGTCTATTTTACCTAGCCGGATACTACACGATGGTAGTTTGCACATTTGTCATTTAAAAAATATTATTGATAATTTATACTAAGATATAAAGCTTAAATGTACGTTTGATTATTTGAACGCGTTAATCTCAGCAACTACGAGACCGATTTTAGTTAAATTCCAAATTCTTAGAGTAAAAGATAAATCCATTTATCGAGGAAGGCTATATTTTATATAACATCACGCTAAGATGAATAGGAGAGGAACAGCAATAAAAAATATTGCTAAAACGACAAAATTTTTAGCTTTCCTTGCGTGCGTTAAGTAAACGGTGAAAGTTATTCAAAAATCTCTTATAATTAACTCACGATAATTATTTTTATGTTCAAAATTTCAATTCGGGAAAAACGGGTGGTTGGTTTGATGGTGGTTTACTCGATTTCTTGAATGTATTTTGAATCAACCTATTTACAAAACAATGCGCTATTTAAGTAAACCTATTATTAATAAAAAATAAATGCGTTCACTGTTTCTATTTACAACACAAACCTACTTTATTTGTTATGCCTATACTAATCTATCTATCTATCTATCTAATTGCGGGGACGCCTGTCGGTGCAGGACGGGTGGTCAGCTCCTATACTGGACTATTCCACCCATTTCCCCATGTTGGGACACGGGTTTCACTGCTGTCCCGACAGTGTCACCTGCTTCAACCTACCTGTTGCTTTTACAAACCTGATAATATCCTTGAAGGGGATATTTGTTAGGTCCTCAACTTCAATTTCATCCTTACCTAGTATCTCCCATCTTACCAGCGAGTACATAGGGCACTCAGCCATAAGGTGAAGACTTGTTTCTTCCTCTCCACACTCTGGGCACGTTGCGTCTTCTTTTATTCTCATTATTGACAGGTGTCTGTTTAACAGGCAGTGCCCAGTAGTAATGCCTGTTACAATTGCCACGTTTTCCCTGCTGTGAGACATTAACTGTTTTGTTTTCTTTGTGTCGAAAGATTTGAGGAACACTTTTGATTGCCTGAACGTTGTGTTTCTCCATCTTTTACTCGACTCAAATTCTATTCTTTTATCTATCACGCGCTTTATTATAGTGTTTGCAATTGGAAGAAAAGGTTCTGGGCCTATAAATGCCTGGCTGGCTCCTTTTCTCGCCAATTCATCAGCTTTTTCATTGCCTGCATGGCCATGGTGTCCTGGAACCCATGCAATCGTAACTTCTCCAAAGTCAGCTAGTTCATTCAGTACTCGTTTACATTCTTTCACGATAGCTGAAGTTGTTTCTATACGGTCGAGTGCTTTTAATGCAGCTTGACTGTCACTGTATATTACTATATTGTGTTTTGGTGCTGTGCGTGATTCTTTTAGTTTCCTGGCACACTCCATAATAGCCACCACTTCGGCCTGGAAGACGCTTGTGTATTTGCCCAAATATAAAATCTGGTGCGAGTTTGACGGGGAGCTGTAGATAATACCAGCTCCTGCCAGCTTGGTGGATTCTCGTCTAGACCCGTCCGTGTAACAGATGGTCTGACACATATCACTCTTATTAACTTCCCAGTCTTCCTTAGCCCCTATATGTATCCTATATTTTTTATCGAAGATTTTCTGTCTCTTGATCAAGTCACTTCTCTTGACGACCATTGACAGATTGTCTCCGTAAATTTTCTCTATTTCGGTATGCCCTTTGTCTGTAAAGTTACCCTTCCACTGTTGGAATACTTTCATCTTGTACCATTGTTCTATGGCTTTTCTTTTGGCCGCTAGATCCAGAGGGTATAGTCCTAACAAAACCTCTAGTGCAGCGGATGGGGTAGTTCGCACTGCACCTGTAATCATTAGTGTTGCTATCCTCTGTACTTTCGTTAGGTCCTTACTGTTGACTCCGATGTTGGCTCTATGCCACCAAATCGAAGCTCCATAAAGTATTCTGGGTAGTATGATAGCCGTATATACCCATTTCATAATTTTTGGCTTCATACCCCAGGATCTACCTACTGCTCTTCTGCATTGCATAAGCGCTATTTTTGCTTTGTTGCATTGTTCTTTGATATGAGTTCTAAATCTTAGGGTTTTATCCAATGTGATCCCCAGATATTTTATTTCCTTTATCAACTGTATCTCGACTCCATTTATGCTGAGAGGATTAAAGTTGACTATTTTCTTTTTGTTAGTAAAGAGTACTAGTTTGGTTTTTGTAGGATTTAGGTTTAGTCCCCTTTCCTGACACCATCTCAATGTTACTTTAATGCTATTACTCATTAGGTTCCTTATAGTGCCTAGGTCTTTCCCGGTTATTAAGAGGACTCCGTCATCTGAGTATGCTTGCATATATGTCTTCATTTCATTAATTTCCCTGACTAATGAATCTAGAAGGAGACACCATAAAAGAGGTGAGAGACACCCACCCTGAGGAAAACCTCTGGTTGATTTTATAATGTGTGTTGCTCCACTTAACTCCGCCGAGATTGAACGATGCTCTAGCATATTCATTATCCAGCGCCCCACTACATTCGATATTCCTTCTCTACGAATAGAGTTTCTTATAGCATTACGGTTTGCTTTGTCGAAAGCACCTTCTATGTCGAAGAAGCAACCTAATGCTAACTCTTTATTGCTTAAGGTTCTTTCTATTCTTACCACTAAGTTATGGAGAGCTGTTTCTGTTGATTTGCTCCCCATATATGCATGTTGATTCTCATGTAGTGGTAGGTTGCTTTGTTCTATATTACTTCTTATATAACCGTCCATCACTTTTTCTATTGTTTTTAGAATAAATGATGATAGGCTAATGCACCGAAATGACTTGGGTTCCTGATAAGTTTTCTTACCAGGTTTCGGAATAAACACCGCTTTTACTTTTCTCCAGCTAGTTGGCACATAACCCCATGCCAAGCTAGCCTTGAACAGTGCTAGCATGTTCTCTTTGATGTATATGTACGCTACCTGTAGCATTTTTGGGAGTATTTCGTCAGGTCCTGCTGCTTTATATGGTGCAAATGACATAATACTCCACTTAATCTGCTCTTCTGATATGATGTGTCCCGGGTCCAACCAATAGTAATTGGTGTTCGGTGATATCTCTGCTTCCTTGATCTCTTTACATTCTGGGAAATGTGCTTCTGTCATCTTGGTTAGTACTATTTTGGGGTCCGATATAATCGAATCCTCTTCTCTAATACTACCCAATCTGCATGTTCTGTCTTTAGCCAGTATACGCATTAGGCGGGCTGCTTCGGGGTATTCTGTAATTCCGTTACAGTACGCCTTCCAGCCGTTTCTGGACTCTTTCCTGCACTTCTTTCGGAATTCCGACTTATTGTTTCTATATTCCGCCCAGCTCAATTCATCGCCTCTTTTAAGGGCATTTCTTTGAGATTTGCGTACTTTCTTCCTGAGTTTTTTTAGTTCGTTGTTCCACCACGGTTGACCCTTGCCTGGTGTAACCTCTCTTAGTGGACACGTACTAATAAAGGCATCTTTTAGTGCTGTGCTTAATTCCATTGCACCTTCCTCTAACTCCTCTATTGTGTTATAGGAAGTGTGTCTGGGTCTCCATTTGCTCATCAGGGACGCAAAATTGTCCCAATTGGTCTTTTTTGCATTTCTTATGCGCAATTTCCCAATTTTGCTGTCTATATGGAAGGTGATTCTACGATGATCCGAGAACGAGTCTTTGCGATCTACCTTCCAGCCTTTGATGTATTTGATAGTGTCTTCTGATGCTAGAGTGATATCCAACACTTCTTTTCTTGTACTTGTAACGAACGTTGGTTCATTACCAATGTTCATTATCTCGAGATTATTGCTTATGATAAATTCTAGCAAAGCTTCTCCTTTCCTGTTTGTGTTTGTACTGCCCCACACCTCGTTATGTGAGTTAGCATCACAACCTATTATAAAGGAAATTTGCTTACCTCTGTATTTGTTGACAGTTACTTCGAGTTCTTTAGTTGGTGGTGTGAAGTCGGTCTCGCTAGGAATGTAGGCCGACATAAACGCCATTCTAAGTTTCTTGTCTTCATCTATAGGAATCAAAGCTTCCACCGTTACTAGGTCTCTGTAACATTCTATCTCAATTAGTCCTAAGTTACTGATCCTGTTACTGGTATAGATGCATGTTCTGGGGTCAGACTCACCATTTTTACAGTAGGTCAGGTCTCCCCCTAAACAACCCATACCGACCACACGTTTGTTCACCACATATGGTTCTTGTAACAGGGCCACATCTATTTGCTTGCTACTCACATAATCGCAGAGTTCGCTTGTGGCTTCCCTGCAGTGATGCAAGTTTAACTGAAGAATCTTTAGTGAGTGTGTTGAGTGTTTATGTGTGTGTTTATGTTTTTTGGGTGTGATTCCCATTAAGTATGTTGTGTTGAGTTTTTATGTTCTTTTTCAATACATAATGATGCCCCGCATAGCTTCGAGCATCCGCTGTGAGGCAGGACGCTCAAGAAGCATGCAAGGCATCACTTATGTATCGTTCTCAGTAACCATTAGTGTGCTGTGGCGGTACCAGCGGCTTCGACTATTCCTTACACGGATGTCGTGGCGGGGGGGTACTAGGGGCCCCACCAGACGCTCCGATGAGTGGGTTCATCGTGCCAGCCGGTTCCAGCACACGAGCATCACTGCTGGTTCCGTTTTGTGCAGAGTTTGGGTCGGTGTCAACTTGGCTCTGTGCTTTTGTGTCTTCTTTAGGTTTTTTGGGGTTCAAATACCTAACTTGTACTTGTGTGGCTTGATAGAAGAGCCACACAAGTCCCTCACGGAAGTGAATGTTCGTCTCCCGAGGGACCCCCACAATCAGTCGCTCCCCCAGGGGTAGGGGTTCTCTGACTATGAGGCTCCACTCGGGTAGCCTTAACTCCGTCCTGTTACGATTCTGACCCCTAAGCAGTAGGAGAGGATCAGTTGCCCTCCTAGTGCCTGGGATCCAAATCGCAACCCTACCTCGGTCCCTTCTCATGGTCCTTATCGCGACGCCGTTGTAGAGTCCGAAGTCGCACTCCATAAGCCAGTCCCTCGATAGCTCGGTCGCTGGTGTCACAAGGAAGAACCCTTCTGACACCAGCCCCGAGGTCGCGAAGTTTAGCTTGGCGCTGTCGACTTCGTCCAACACAGCTGCCTCGATAAGGTCAGCTAATCTATCCCTAATGTGGGTCGCTAGTTTATCATCAACCGGCAAACCGTCTGCACGATGGATGGCAACGGCGAGATCACTTTGCTCCTTAGCAGTGCAACGTGGTCCCACCAGAGCCCCCCGATTTCGACGCTTTGCCGGTCGCTGCTCACTCGGTCCTTCTTCAGGGTCTGTGCCCTGCCTTTTCATCTTCAGCGGTCTGGAGGTCTTCGATTCCCCAACCCCCGATGAGGTTTCCCCCATCACGGGTCGGGGAGTCAAAGGCGCGTCCGACACAGCCGATTGCCTCTTTAGTTTTTTTGTTCTATCCCTACGTTTCTTAGATTTTACCATCTTGAAGTCGCCCTCGCCCACGCTGGAGGGCGTAGGCGTCGGCGACCTCAAGAGATCTTCTTCTTCCCTCAGATGGAGGGTTCTAGATAATTCATCATGAAGGCTCAATGTAGAGCCCCCAGGATGCGCTACAGAAGGCGAAAAATTGCCCCCCCCAGAATACGAGGAGCAGCCTGAGACTGGTGCTTGGACTAAAGCCCGAGCAGCAGTCTCAGGGAGGGATTCTCCAGCAGCGCTGGTACCCTCCTGGGGTAGTTTATTCTCTTTTTTTTCCGCGTTCATGGTAGATGACAGGTGAGAAGGATTGTTTGGGGGAGGGAAGGATCGAGTCGAAAGGATTAGGGGGTGTGGGAAGAGGATAGCGGACGTGCGAGGTTACGTGGGAAACCGTAGCCCCGCACCGCCAGACCATACTTGCTGTTGCAGTCTGAGGTATGCAATGAATGTGTGAACTCATTGACTGCAAACATTGCCCGGGAAGTGCGGCGCGGACGCGTATGGTTCGACTTATGACAGTGCTCTGTAGCTCAGCTCACACGCCTGAGCGTAGCGACTGCCATCTACTCCCCATGCCTATACTAATTGTGGTCACGATAAAATGACCACGAATCAAATGCATGCTAGTATGAAACCGAGTATTTAAAATAAGTTTACACATGCGAATAAACGTTATATACACAGATACCTAAATCTTACCGCGAGCCGTCATACTGAGCTGAAAGAAAATATTGTTTAGATATTTCTAGCACGGCCGATTTGTAAAAAAGGGTGGTTGATATTGTCGTAGTGAATGTGTGGAGTGCTGGGGTAGGGTAGTGGTTGTGTTAACGTATTGATTTTACTTATCCTGCATGTATACTTCTTACACTTATCATTACATAATTTTTCTTAACAAACGCGGGTTAGATATGCAGGTTTTCTCACGATGTTTTCCTTCACCGAAATGCGTGTGATAAATTAGAAATATCTCATTAGGATCTAATTAGGATTTGAACCCGTAACCCATTCGAAAGAGTTGCACGGTATCGCAACAATTATGCTACCACGGTAGCATAATTGTTTACGTTTAGTATATTATAATTTCTGCATAAAAATCTCTTTGTATCAATATTAGATCTCATATACTACGCCGTGTGGTATCCGGCTGAATAGAATAGTACCACCCTCATTTCTTACCGAGGTGTCGTAAAAGGCGATAAAGGTAAGTCGACACACCGTGTGGTATCCGGCTGAGTAGAAAATACCACCCTCATTTCTTACCGAGGTCTTGAAAAAGGCGACTAAGGTAAGTTGACCTACCGTGTAGTATCCGGTTGAGTAGAATAGACCACTTTGTTACCGAGGTGTCGTAAAAGGCGACTAAGGTAAGTTGACCCATCGTGTGGTATCCGGTTGAGTAGAATAGACCACTTTTTTACCGAGGTGTCGTAAAATAAGACTGAGGTAAGTTAACGTCAGGCTGGCGGCCGGTTGTAATATTATCACTACATCACTACATATTATAAAACAAAGTCCATATTTCCGTATGTACGCATAAAACTTTAAAACTACGCAACCGATTTTGATGCGGTTTTTTTTAATAGATAGAGTGATTCCAGAGGAAGGTTTGTACGTATAATAACATTCAATACGGAGTAGAGAAATACTGTAATTTTTGAGGTTTCTGTAAATAATTACATTTTTTTCCGCTTAAATTGCAAACGCAGGCTAAACGCTACGAGATTTATCAAAATGATGTACTAAGTATTTGTACACCTAAAAAAGGTTTACAGAAAAGTCCGCGATGGTATATGTCTATCTCTTATGGATAACCCACAATAGCAGTTTTTTTCATTTACTTTTTACGAAAAATGATGCCTTATGTTCAAAGCAATTTTTATACAATACAGCATTAATCCTTATCCAATTGAGTACCTTAAATAAATTGTTGATTTAATATAGATCAATATTACCGTTTACAGCATGTAATTTAAGTGAACATTTTCGGAGATATTACAGATTTAAAATGCCGTGAGGGCGCCGCGCTTCACCCTTTAGCACTTCGAATCTTTTAAGAGTTTGTTTAAAGACATTCTGTAATTAATTGTAAAAATAAAATACATAGGTAAAATGTAAAAGTAAATAAGTAAAAATGTACTATATGAGTTTAGATATTCCAAAGATACCAGAAAAAACTTCTTGGTATAGGGAACGGAAATTGTTTTTCTCCAAATTTAACTCTTGCGGGCCACGGGCAGTAATGAATTAATCAAAACTACTGGATCGATTTTAATCTTTTTTTTTACACTGACTGACATGGGATATATATTTTATACCCGTGCGAAGCAAGGGCAGGCCGCTAGTATTATATAACAAAGTCCATATTTCGCTATGTACGCATAAAACTTTAAAACTACGCAACAGATTTTGATGCGGTTTTTTTAATAGACAGAGTGATTCCAAAGGTAGGTTTGTACGTATCATAACATTTAATACGGAGTTAAGAAATACTGTAATTTTTGAGGTTTCTGTAAATGATTACATTTTTTTCCGCTTACATTGCAAACGCAGGCTAAACCCTACGAGATTTATCAAAATAATGTACTAAGTATTTGTACACCTTGAAAAGGTCTACAGAAAAGTCCGCGATGGTATATGTCTATCGCTCATAGATAACCCACTAAAGCATTTTTGTCGTTTACTTTTTACGAAAAATAATGCCTTATTTTTGAAGCAATTTTTATACAATACAGCATTAATCCTTATCCAATTAAGTACCTCAAATAAATAGTTGATTTAATATAGATCAATATGGCCGTTTACAGCATGTAATTTAAGTTAACATTTTCGGAGATATTACAGATTTAAAATGCCGTGAGGACGCCGCGCTTCTCCCTATAACACTTCGACTTTAGCAGCGATGTCGCTCTTTCAAGAGTTTGTTTAAAGACTTTCTGTAATTAATTGTAAAAATAAAATACATAGGGAAACATGTTAAAATAAATACGCAAATATGTACTATATGAATTTAGATATTCAAAGATAGCAGGAAATCTTCTTGGAATAGGGAGAGGGAAATTGTTTTTTTCCAAATTTAACGCTTGCGGGCCACGGGCAGTTATGAATAAATCAAAACTACTGGATCGATTTTAATAATTTTTTTTTCACTGAGTGACATGGGCTATATATTTTATACCCGTGCGAAGCAAGGGCAGACCGCTAGTTGTATATATAGCCAAATCATGTGACAACATATTTGTAACAAGTTGTGCCTTCCCCACTTAGCGTGGGATAAGGGCAAATGATGATACATGCAGGACAAGTCACTACACGTATCACAAAATGGCACCAAGATCTACACTGCACACACTCACTACCACAATCTCTAAGATCGTTTTGCCCTCAAACCGAAGTATAATCAGGAGGATAGCCTCCACGACATTACGATTTTGTCGTAACTATCGTTTGTGCAAAATCACTTTACCTTAAACGCGGCAGTTTTAAACATGCCAAAATAAAAACAACGTGATCTGATTCTACAAAAACGCTGTGTGGTATCCGGCTGAATAAAATAATACCACCCTCATTTCTTACCGAGGTATCGTAAAAGGCGACTAAGGTAAGTTGATCCACCGTGTGGTATCCGGTTGAGTAAAATATAACACTTTCTTACCGAGGTGTCGTAAAATGAGACTGAGGTAAGTTGACGTCAGGCAGACGAGTCGTAAAATACGAAGCCAAATCATGTGACAACATATTTGTAACATGTTGTGCCAAACCCACTAAGAGTGGGATAAGGGCGGTAGGATGACGATACATGCAGAACAAGTCACTAGTTCCGACGCTAGTAGAGTTTCTGCGCTCTACTCTCTGCATCTCGCAACTTCGACGATGCTTCTGCGCTCGCCCGTCCCGCCCAGTGACGCTGTAATAGCCCGTACGGCTAACAGCATACAGTCAATTCGAAAAAAAACGACAATTCACTACATGTATCGGAAAATGCCGCCAATATTAACACTACACACGTTCACTACCAAAATCTCTACGATCGTTTCGTCCCGAAACCGAAATATCGTCAGGAGGATAGGCTCCACGACATTACGATTTTGTCGTAACTAGCAAAATAAAGTATTAAATTTTGCAAAATCACTTTACCTTAAACGCGGCACTTTTAAACATAACAAAATAAAAAACAAAGTGATCTGTTTCTACAAAAGAATTACCCTTATGAGCACGACGCGACCAGCGAATTTATTATCATTAAAAAATGCAAAAAATCATAATTAAAGGGGTGGTGGTGTTGGGGTGCATCGCATTTTTTATTTTAATTGCCTTGTAAATTTACAAACTTATAGTGAAAATGTCGGGTTGATTCTCTTTTCGGTTCTGTTGTGCGGTTTTGAAATTCCTGCCCGTTTTGTAGATTGCGCGGGGCGTAAGGGCGGTGGAATTTATTACCATACTCATATTTTGTGTGTGCATTTATTTATAAACATATTTGATGTAGTAAGTAGCGGCCTGTTACTACCCCACTGCTGAGAATAGGCCTCTTTTCTCCGTTATTGGAGGGAAGGTTTGGAGCTAATACCTACCATGCTGCTCCAGTGCGGATTAGTAGGTTTTACTTATCTCCAGAATTCTCTAGAGATACGCAGGTTTCTTTCACCGAAAAGCGTGTGATAAATTGCAATTATCAATTAGACACATAAGTTTTATCAGAAAAACGTTTTGAAAATACTGGACGCAACATCTACTTCAGACAAATTCAAAATAAGTTTGAAATACAAGAGAGAATTTCTAAATCAAACAACTATAATAATAAGTGTTGAAAGAATGAATATTAAAAAGGAATTAAGATAGAACGGGATAAAAAAATCATTCGCTTAGGAGTGAGGGAGAGGAAAAGTTTTCATTTAATTTCGCAACTCATTTATCTCCGATCTTCCGTCAAACGACAATTTTATAATCTGTGATTTGTCTTTGAAATAGCTTTTTATGAGCTAAAGATGTAGATGAGATTTACGATTTTATTGTTTAATTTCACTGACTTTTAAGATGTAACCTTAAGAAATTATAAAATAATAGGTCGAATATAGTATCATTAGCTATATTTTTTATTCTAAAAATATTTGGACAATAGTTCCTAATATTTTTTGGATTTTGAACAAAACTGTCGTGTAATTTGCTAAGCTTACTACAATTAAAAACAAACGGAGTTTTAAAGGGAAACTGAAGTTTTCATTTGCATTTATTTTATGCATTCCTTAGTACATATGAATATGACGATAACTTTTTACAGCTCGCAAATCCCTTCGCATTTGGAAAATGTTTTCTTGAGAAATCTGCTTTGTCATCCAAATTTTCCTATGGTTTTACCTTAAATTGTAAATTGTTTGTCATAATTGGGGGAAAAAAATTATATATTGAATAACAAAAATCATTCTAAATAATAATAATATTATTTAAGAATGATTTTTGAAGTACTGCAATCCTTAATGACGGTGGATATGCCGTGAGCCTTCGTATTTTTTTTTAAAAGCATTGTGATACTTATGAACATAATAATTATTAAATAAATTTCTCAAAAATATAAGAAGAACCCAAACTTCCAAATTATCATCCTCCTGCCCTTATCCCACTTTAGTGGGGTAGGCACAACATGTTATAAACATGTTTTCACATGTTTTGACTACGTTTTTTACGATCCGCCGCCTGACAGCTGTCAACTTACCTTAGACATGACTTGTGACACCTCGGTAAGAAATGAGGTTGGTTTTTTTCTATTTCGCCGGATACCATACAGCATAACAATCAAAATTCCAAAATGAAACAAATTTTCGTCTTGCTTCTCTAGATTATGCAGTCAACATCGAAAGTTGTTTACTTATTAAATGTAACAACATTACCTTAAGACTTTGTATGACGATGCTACGCAATTTCAATTTGTTCCAATGAACATATTTTTCTTAATTACGCAGTAATAAGTTACTTATATTCTAAGTCACTTATCGCTTATCAAATAAATTATACAAGTCAAAGTCATCGCCCAAAAACCATTTGCCTATCATATTTCACAAGAATTACGTCAAAATACATCAAATCTACACTTCAAATCACATCATTCGAAATGCAACCTTATTTGTGATACTAATAGAGTTCATTATCAATTAAATATATAGAATGCCTCGAGGCAGGGTTGGCAAAACAAATCGCGCGGCGGCCGCGGCCAGGGCTGGCCACGGAGGAGGGTGATTGATCAAAGTCGTTTGTCAGGCTCGCGTCGCGGCTGCTAGCCCTGCGCAATTAGCACGTGATTCTACGTCTAATGCAGCCGAATTTAGTTTTAATTACCGCAATGCTAACGTTCTTTGGTTGGCGCCGTTTGAATTTGGTGGGTTTATTCTGTTTTATGCCACGTGCGAAAAGCATTTAATATGTAAACGATTTGTTAGCTTTCCTTTGTAATAAGCACGTTTATTGGATGGGTTCGAAACTAGTCGGGCTAACCCGATAGAATAGGACGCGAGTATAGCCGGTTCTGTGATGCCGAAGCTGTGATGGCCCAGCGATGCGACCGTGTGAATCTCTAGAGACGATCACGGGTTCGAACCCGGGCAGACACCAATGAGTTTTTCTCTTAAAACTTATGTGTCTAATTGATAATTGCAATTTATCACACGCTTTTCGGTGAAGGAAAACATCGTGAGGAAACCTGCATATCTCTAGAGAATTCTGGAGGTATGTGTAACCTACCAATCCGCATTGGAGCAGCGTGGTAGGTCTTAGCTCCAATCCTTCTCTCCCAAAACGGAGAGAAGAGGCCTATTCTCAGCAGTGGGATAGTAACAGGCCGTTACTTACTTATAGCCGGTTCTATACATATGTTTATTTGAGTTTTATCATCATCCTTCTACCCTTATCCCATTCTAGGTGGGGTCTGCACAACATTATAAACATGTTGTTACATGATTTACCGGTCGGCGCATGACGTCAACTTACCTTAGTCGTATTTTACGACACCTCGGTAAGAAATGAGTTTAGTGTATTCTACTCACCCGAATACCACGCGACGAGTCGACTTACGTTAGTCGCCTTTTACGACACCACGGTAAGCAATGAGGGTGGTCTATTCTGTTTAGCTGGATACCATGCGATGGATCGACTTACTTTAATAGCCTTTTAGGACACCTCGGTAAGCAATGAGGGTAGTCTATTCTACTCAGCCGGATACCACACGGCGGGTCGACTCTGCCCCGGGTTGGAACCAGTGACCTATTCGAAAGAATCGCACTTTTATCTTTTGGTCTTGCTAGGCTCATTGTAAAACCTCAACTCAATTATTTAAACTCTACTATTCGATAACTTACCTAACAATGCGACCTTATATTAACTAGGTAATAACCCATTTACTCTTGCTACGTCATAAATATATTTTCCGTTAATTATTCTTACCTTATCTTTAATGTTGTTAACATAAATGTTATAATAGGACAGTTAACCCTAACTTTTATTGTAAAAAAAACGTCCTCATATAGAAAACCGTCTATAATCGATATTGAAAAAAATTGCAAAGTTCAAACGAGTTAAATCTACTTCGTCCGCGTTTTATCCTAACGGTGTCATAACCTTTTATCGTTATTGTGATTCAAATTCGAATTCCAAAACCTTTATATGTGACCATACTTTATAAAAACAAAACAATTTTAAAAATGTTTAAAAAAAGAGACGTTAATAAATAAATAGAAGACGTTCTCTGTTTTATCTCTCTTATATTTATAAAGTTCATAATGCGGTATACAACGACACACGTGCGTATAAGGAATATATAAGGAATTAATAAATAAATATATGGGACACTTACACACACGGTCGTCCGTCCCCCAAGCAAGTAACTTATGGGTGACAGACAACTGGTGAATTTATACTGATATATTTTAAAATACATACTTAAATACAAATATACACCCAAGCTCAAACAACAATAAATTCATTTATAGAAAATGTTGGCTCTCGGCGGGAATCGAACCCGCGACCCGCGAAGCCAAAAGTAGGATCACTAACTACCCACTGCGCCAACGGGCCAGTCACTCATATAAAAATGTCATTCATATTTTTATAAAAAATAATAGCATGTTATTTTTTATAAAAATAACAATAATATAATTATATTACTTATATCTTATCTTAATATTTTAATGAGTTAATCTTGTATATATATATATTTTCCGAATCTCGAAAACGGCTCCAACGATTTTCCTGAAATTCAGCATGTACTAGGTTTTGGGGGAGAAAAATTGATCAAGCTAGGTTTTATGTAAAAAAAATATTGTTTTATCCCTGTTTTTGGGCATTAAAAAACACTAACATTTATATTGAATTGAATTTTCGCCATTAACTGTCAAGTCAGCGTAGCTTATTCGGTTAACGGGCAGCCTCGAGAAATGTGAATGCCAAGTATCGATCCCGAACTAATTAATTGTTTTTGCTTTTTTTTATTTTTTTATTTTTTTGTAAAAAATTACCGAGCGAAGCTCGGTCACCCAGATATTCTTTAATATTTCAATGAGTTAATCTTGTATGTATTATATCGATGGCAGCAAAGTAGATACGGACATCTGCATTTTTGCGAAAATGCTTTTTTTACAAAAAAGTACATTATAATCAACCCTCTATAGATCTGTATTAAAATTATTTCAATTTTCGAAATAATAAAGAAAATTTGGCACGTCAATAAAGACATCTACAACCGAATTTAAAAAAACTTCGTAGTAGAAACGGACATTTAAATTTGTCCGTCTTTACTTCGGAGCTGTGACAGATTATTGAAACGTAAACAAAGCTATCAGTCACTTGTCACATTCTCGTGTGTAAAGGTTTGATTTTCGTGCCTCTTAATTAAATTTATATTGTAATAAGCATTATACCTTAATAAATCCTTAAAATATCAGTTTTTTTTAAACAATGAGTGTCTCTAGGAATAAATTACTATTAAATATGGGCCTAAAAGGTGAACAAAAGGAAATAAATGAGATTTCGGATTTGGTAAACTATAAAAATACCATGCGAAATCCCTGTGAAGGTAAGTGCCTTAGACAGTTATGTTATTATTATAATGTTGAAATATGTAATAGTTGAAATATTATTGTTAATAATTAAATTTTAGCGTAAGTAATAACATTTATTTTGAGGTTACATTCCAACGTAAACACGGACATCTGCCACTTGTCCGTTTATACGTCGTACTTTTTGTACATGTCCTGATCTATGAATGTATTATTTCGCTTTTTTATTTGGAAATTCATTGATTTATCTTTAGATATACTATTTTTTCACATTGTTTCACATTATTTTCAAAATCTTCTTAGTTTTTTCAGGTTCAGATACAGAAAATGATTTAATTCAGCTAAGTGATCTGCAAGCAGTGACTGAGGGCAATTTAGATATAGGGTCTTTTGATAAAAGCAGGTTAGTGACATTTAATAAAACTGATTGAGATTATGTATAGTACGTTTTTAAACTATATAATTGGTTATTATTTACAGCTTACCGATCTTAGGTAATGACACGCTTGAACAGATTTTGCGTGATAAAAGTGAGCAGCGCAGTGCGTTATCTATTACGAATTCTGCTGAAATACATTGTAATCCAAATGCTTGTCCAGAAAATTTTACTGTTTATCCTCAATCACGCTCTGTTACACCTATGCCTCCTCAATGTATTTCGTTTGAAGCTGAATCACATTTGCCGGAACTTATTGCAGAGGATTATGTTTTAAGTCCCTTCAATCCACAAATTTCTTCATCGTCCATTTTCATCATCAGCAAGTGGTGCTTCCAGTGAATGCTCTTCACCTTCGTCAACAGAAAACGTCGTAAATTTACAGTTGACGTTACAAAGGAAAGGAGAAAATGCAGAAAAGAGAATTGGATCAATACAAGAAGAAAATTATTGCTAAATGTCGGTAAAAAACACCTATCACGGTATGGAAAAGAACAAAAACGGAAAAATATGCGGCCCCCATGCGAAAACTGTAAATTTAAATGTTGCACCAAAATAAGTGACGAATTAAGAGGAAAAGTATTTGATTTATTTTGGGGTTTAGGTAATCATGTTAAACAATGGGAATTTATTGGGAAATGGTTGGCAATGGCAATGGTACATCCATTGCTATGTATGCACTTTTGCCATCTCATAGGTAGTTCATTGATTTTCTTACTAAAAAAACCATTCGGGCGGTAATCAATAAAATCTTTAAGGCGGTTTGGACTGCCCCATCGGAGTTGAATTTTTTTCCTTGCAAGTAGTTATCCAAATTGCGAAAAAAATGGTAATCTGTTGGAGCAAGGTCCGGAGAGTACGGTGGATGTCTAAGACATTCTAATTGAAGCTCCTCTGATTTTGGTAGCCGTCTGTTGTGCAGTGTGTGGTCTAGCGTTGTCCTGAAGCAGCAGTGGCCTAGAGCGACTGACCAGCCTCGGTTGTTTAGCAGCTAGCTTTTCCATCATGGTTTGCAGTTGCTGACAATAGATATCTGCCGTAATCGTCTGGCCAGATTTAAGAAAGCTGTAGTGAACGACACCGGCACTAGTCCACCAAACACTTACTAGCAACTTTTTTTTAGTCAATTTTCGCTTAGGGCAGGATTTGGCTGGTTCGCCAGGGTTCAGCCATTGCGATGAGCGCTTCCGATTATATTAGAGGATCCACTTTTCATCACAGGTAATGATTCGATTTAAAACTCCTTCATTATTGTGCCGGTTGAGTAACGTAACGCAGCAATCGACGCGCGTTTGTCGGTTTGCTTCACTCAATTCATGAGGTACCCACCTTTCAAGCTTTTTCACCTACCCAATTTGCTTCAAGTAGATTAGAATAGAATAGAATATCACTAACACCGGAGCCTGCAGCTAACTCGGACGTGGTTTGCGATGGATCCGCTTACACAATAGCCTTCAATTCTTCATTATCAACTTTGGTCTCCGGCCGTCCACGAGACTTGTTCTGCAGGTCGAAATTTCCAGTACGAAAACGTTGGAACCAAAAACGCACTGTGTTTTCTTTTGCGACACCGTCACCATACACATCATTAATCCTTCGAGCCCTTTCTGCAGCACTGGTGCCACGGTGGAACTATACTCGTAAATAACGCGATATTTCATGTTTTCCATTTTTTAAACAGAGTGACACAAAGAAAAAAACAAAAGAAGAAAAAACAAATTAACAAATAAATGAAACATAGCTCCTAATTTAATGCATTTTTATTAAAATATTATTCCAATATCGTTAATATTTGGGCAATTTGGGAAAGAAACAAATTTTAGAGATAGACGTAGATGAAGTTAAGTGAAATCTTGAATGCAAAGTATATGAAGACATCTTCATAATTGGGTTAAAAAAAGGATAACTGTTTTAACACGTTGCTCAAATTTCATTTAAATATCTGTAGAAATATTACTGGAGTTTTATTATCTCAATTTTTTTATATATTTGAGGTTGAACTGATGGCTTTTGAATTACCACGTATAAACGGATATCGGGCAGATATCTTCTTCTACGTCTAAGTTTTTTCGGAGTAAAAAAATACAACTGCATTATTTCAGCAAAACAACGATATAGCAATAAAATCTGTTATGCAATCAATAAAGAAGGTTATTTCAATGTATTACGGAAAATTTCATGTTTATTGGTGCATAACTCTCAAAATGGTCGCAATTTTTTACTAAATGTGCTCTCCTGTAAAATGACGATTTTGTAGATGTCCGTATCTACTTTGCTGCCATCGATATATTATATATATTTTTTCGGAATCTCAGAAACGGCTCGAACGATTTTTATGAAATTCAGCATGTAGGGGGTTTTGGGGGAGAAAAATCGATCTAGCTAGGTTTTAATTTTAAAAAATCGTTTTTTCCCTGTTTTTAGGCAGTAAAAAAATACTAATATTTACTATTAATTTATTGGATGTATAAAACACTATTTTTGCCATTAAAGGTCAAGTCAGCGTAGCTTATTCGGGAAACGGGTGGTCACGAGAAATGAAAATACCTAGGATCGAGCCCCACCTACCCTATTATTATTTTCTTTTTATTTGTAACTTTCTTATTTTCTTTTCTTGAAGTATCTCTTTTTTATTTTGTAAAAAATTACAGAGCAAGGCTCTCGGTCTACCAGGTACTTTTCTTACAATATAACACTCATTTTTAAGTATCAAAATGCTTTAATCGAAATTTCAATGCGATCTATCTTTTTAAAAGCTTTTATTTAACTTACCATGTATGTATGTGAAGGTGGAATCTTGCAAGTTGAATTGAACCCACTTCCCAGTCTCCAATTGAGCTGATATTTTACATACTGCTCTATTTCCAATGACAAAGCGTGTTTATGGTAAGCGTGACCTAATGTTTCTGCAAAGATTAGTTCTGAAGGGGAATACAGTAGGGACATGAAAATATTTCGTTAAAAGGTTTCACTTAAAGCTTTTAATACGTTTATTTTATTTTATATCTCAGATTGTCAATAACTTTTTAATTACAGCATTGAAATCATTCTCGGAATTTTTCCTATCAACTCTATTAGCTCATTCCAGATACACTTTAATCGATTTGAAGCAAAAAATAAGTGTTAATAAAGTATCCTTTGATGTGGATCATTCTAGCAACAGATTGCATCGGAGTATAATGGGTTGTCACCTATCACTGCACCCAACGATGCTATGAATGTATGAGTAATGCACAACTAAGGCGATGGCAATCATTGATTTGCGCGAGCTTAGACTAGCGTTTAGAAATATTTAATGTATTACTTTCCTAATTTTGATATAAAAAAAAATAGAATGTTAACTCAAAATCTTTATTCAAATAAGTTTTTTCAAGCAGTTTGACCCGTGAAAGATCAATAGTCTCTTCGTAGGTTAGCCTTTTCTATTGGTCACGTGATTAGCGCCACCAGTATTCCCGGTATAAAAACTAAAGAGATGAAATTTGAGTACACCCCGGATCGAGCCCAACCTGTCTTTTAGTTTACCTTAATTTTTTCAATTTAAAGTTTTGTAGGTATGGTTATTAAGTTTTGCGGATTTATATTATAGCAGCGAATACAGAAGTAAATAAATAATTTTCTAACTCTACTGGATCGCAACATAAAAATCACAGGCATGTGCTGAACTCTCATATATATAAACCCCTTAAAAGACACTATGTTCGGCAATGGGTAAGTATGTCTAGTTGAAAAGCAAAGAAAGCTTTGTAGTAATCGCTAGTATTAAAAAAAATAGTTTCTGTTATTTTAAATATACTCGCTTTTATAAAAAAATTTTTCTGCGCCCACAGTCATCAAGATTACAAATATTATTTTCATATCACTTCAGGCTGTTGCTCCTTTGAATAGACATACGTTCACATTTTTACACTTTTTAAAAACAAATCGCACAAAATCTTAGGTACAACATACATGAATCGTAACTATAATATTCAGTAACAGCTGGATTTTGGCATATAAACTTACAGACAGAGTTATATACACATTTCTTATTATTTTGGTTTTTATTATATATACCCATTTAATATCCAGAGAAAAATATTTCAATCAAAGGAGTGATTTTTTCTAGACATCGAGTAACATTTTTCTTCATAAAATAATAAAAATTTTGGTGATGGTGTGTTTGTTGTATAAAAACATATGTATGCCGAACATACGTTACGCAAATCGTGCATATTGTAACACTACTAAATCTTACAGCCGTTTCATGCGACATATTGCATCCTATTTTTATTTTAACATAACGACAGTAGTTTAGCAACTATGGGTGGCCAAAACGTCGCTTTTTATCACAGTCCTAACTACAATGCGTACGTGCTGAACTTGCAATATGGAATAGACTATCACAATCCAACCTAAATATGTCAAATACGAGAGTTGTTTATTTTTGGTCTGTTAATCTTCTGTTGCTGGACGAAGTTGTCTTATATACTTTTTCAAAGAACGATAGGAACTTAGATCTAGCTAGTACAATGTGGATTGCGAGTGTTCTATTAAGATATACAAGTTTCTTCATGATGTTAAATTATAAATACTGATGTGTGGTATTTGGCTCACTACAATAGACCACCCTCGTTTCTTACCGAGGTGTCGTAAAATGAGACTAAGTAAGTTGACATCATGCAGTTGTAAGATAGAGTAATAACATCTTTAAAACATGTTGTGCCGACCCCGCTTAGAGGATAAGGGCAAGAGAATAATGATGATGATCGATTAGATGGATGTGTTTTAACAGACTCAGAATCAGTTCTTTATAGAAATGATTTAAGTCTAGGTGTCATCTTCCTGCCCTTATCCCACTCTAACTGAGGTCGGCACAGTATGTCATCAACATTTTGTCACATGATTTGGCTACGTATTTAACGACCGACCGCGTTCCTGACGCCAAATTTCCTTGGTCGTATTTTATGACACCGGTAAAAATTTACGGTGGTCTATTCCACTCCATACTGCGGGTCTACTTACCTTAGTTGCCTTTAAGTTTAAAAAAATTTAAAAAAATCTAAGAAATCTAATAAAGAAGGGTGGTCTATTGTACTGAGCTGGATACCACACGAAAGAGGGTGATCTATTCTACTCAACCAGTTACTACACAGTGGGTGAACTTACTTTAGTCACCTTTTACGACACCTCGTTAAGAAATGAGGGTGGTCTATTGTATTCAGCTTACCTTAGTCGCCTTTTACGAGACTGCGTTAAGAAATGAGAGTGGTCTATTATATTCAGCCGGATATCACACGACGTGATTTAAGTCTAGTCATATCTATTGAATAAAATAAGAACGAGCATTCAAGCGTTTGAAACGCGGCAGTCGAGTCGCCCGTTTGCGCTACGCCCGGCCCATCCTCTGAAAATGGAGCGGCCGATAAAAAAGGTAACGAATTATAAAAAAGCGGAGGCACAATCGCGAGCGCGGATGTGTGGGCGGTGGGCGAAATGAAATGAAATAATGAAAAAAATGGGCAAAAAGCAGTACAAACATGCATTGTCCTGCCCACCCCCTTAATGAGTGGTGGCGCCCTGCCCGCCTGCTGCGACGTGTGCGAAGTGCCTGATTATCACCTGATTCCATCAGCCCATATCATATTTTTCGTTTTTTTTTTGTTTTAAAATACAAACCGTCGCATAGTCGACGAGAAAAATCGTTCTGCGATAAAGAAAATATTTTTTAAATCAAAACTCATTTTCAAAATGAGAAAAATTCTAGTGAAAACGGATAAAACTAACGACCTGTTACTATCCCACAGCTGGGCATAAGCCTCCTCTCTTCGTTTTTGGAGAGAAGGATTGGAGCTAATACCTACCTAGCTGCCCCAATGCGGATCGGTTGGTTTCACATATCCTTAGCTTTCTCTAGAGATATTCTTCCTCAAGATGTTATCCTTCACCAAAATGACTTAAGATAAAATTTTAGAAAAAGTATTACTACCAAAAAAGGTAATAAGATAAACTTTCTTAAAAAATTTTTTTGTTATACAATCATACAATACTTTTGATGTAACGTTAAACTTAACACATTTATTTAATCTATTTTGTAGATTATGAATGTAGAAGATCCTAGATGGTTAACTATCTTAAAATGTTACAGCTGTTTTAATACGACATAAAGTCATAGAATCCAATTTAAAAAAATGTTATCGAATGATCATCACTCAAATCTGTAAGTTCGCAAAATATAACGTATTTACCGATGGAAATATCTCTCTAAAGTACACTATTATAAAATATCTGATAAAGTAACTAAAACACTGAAACGATTCACGAGAGTGTTATTTTAAATCTAAAATATAGTCAAAATACATATAAGAATGATAATTGAGAATATATTATAAACGAGTAGTAAAGCATTTTTAATTTAGTAATGTTCTACTGATACTTATTCGAATCTAATAAAAATTATCAGTTTTATAATAAACTTTATTCATCATTATCGACATTTTGTGTTTCTATAATTTATTTCTATTCTATGTTTGTTTGCAATTGCCGACCTCACTAATCCGCGGCATCCTGCTGACTGATAAACCGATAAACTGGTGGCAACTGATTGAGATATATTTTTATGGGTATTCGCGAGATATATATATCGATAATATCATTCGCCTATAGGGACACAAAACACATACCTTCGTATTCAATATTTGTAGCAGAAACATACATAATGTATAAATAAATTACGACAGCACATTTATCCATTATTAATACGAATGTCTGTCTGTCACACTGTTCACGGCTAATCCGATGGAAAAACTGCTGAAGAAAATTTATACGAATGAGTTAATCATCCTCCTGCCCTTATCCCACTCTAAGTGGGTTCGGCACAAGATGTTATAAACATGTTGTTATTTGGTTTGGCTACCTATTTGACTACTGGCCGCCTGCCTGACATCACCTTAGTCGTATTTGACGATACCTCGGTAAGAAGAGGGTGGTCTATTCTACTCAATCGGATACCACACGGTGGGTCAACCTACCTTAAAAGCTTTTTACGACACCTCGGTAAGAAATGGTGTCTATTAGTTCGATTGAGTTGATATACCCGGCTATAAAGGGTAAAAAAAATACTGTTTTTTTTTCAGGGAACAGTGAAAACACATATCCATTGAAGGTATTTGAAAGCTTAAGTTAGCGGAAACAATGCCGCGTATCCCACTAATACTAAAATAATCGCAACGGTCCCACTTCTGAAAACTGTGTCAGTTCAAGTTGAAACGATAAAGAAACGCGCAAACACCATTCGCGGAACAAAAGTTAATCCAACCTTAGAATAGCGTTTGAAAAGGTTCACGATGAAGGTTTATTCCGGGTTGTTGGCTCACGATCACCCAACGAATTAGGCATCAAAAACAGCGGCCGAAATTAATTTGTTTATGCGAAACAAAGGTGGGCACTGCATGCACCCGTGCTTCGCCCACCTCCCGAAAAAAAGAAAAAAAATACGAAAAAAAGGGGGGCGTCGGGGTGGGTGCCCACACCCTCCCGCGCCGCGATCGGCATCGGACTTCTTTTTTTAATCGCGTCGCATTCAGAATGGTCGTTTTTGGTAAGCACACACTGCGCATTGCCTATTTTCCAATTTAGATTGCTTTGTATTACCGTCTGAGCGATGTGCAATAGTTTTTGAGGCCCGTGACACGTGAACGCGGGAAATTAAATTCTGTGTAAAATAAAAATTTTTCACGAGTCAACTATTCGAAAGCCCGCTCTGGTGAGAGTCCTTGATCTTGCTTAAATTCGCTTGTTATACGTTCTTTTGCGGTACTGGTTTTGTTTACGCTCGAATATAGTTTCTAACCCTTTGTGGTGCTTGATGTTTTTTGTTTTATTACTATTGCCATTTTACATATGATGCTAACAAATAAATATGGACAACAATCAATTCGACTTGGTTTTGTTACACAAATTGGAAAGCTTTTTTACGTTATTCAATAATAAAAATATCTTTTAACTTGCCCATTACTTTCTAATTACTGAAAGATCAGAACACGAACTTTAGTTCCTACCCCTAAAATCCCCAATCCCCTAAAATCTTTCTGCTTATGCAGATTATATTGTTGTGCTTCAACATAAATCGATTAACCAAAAATGCTTAGGAGAGAATCAAGTTTCAAAAATTTCATTACTGGTTCGAACCCACGCGCTCTAGCCGTTGAGAAAATTTTTGACAAATTTTTAATCGAATGTATTGAAGAAAGCCATCAAATTTAAAACAATGAATGTATTGACATTCATTCATACCGGACCTTACATTCACTAACTACTAATATAAAAGATAAAAAACAATAAAGCACATAATTGAAGGTATTTTAACACTAAAGTCGATTCAAACAAAATCGTGGGTACCAATAAAATACGAATTTTAAGCTCTGTTGGAATAACATTATTCCACGCATAATACGGCGTCTGATATCATTCATTTGTATCGAATGCTACTTACTCTAAGTGATATTATCTCTTTTCCTTTCGGAATGATTTCTTTGTACCTCTCTAATTACAGCGGTGTGCATTTTAATTATATAGAAGGGTGCAGAAAACCAGTGTAGCTCGCGGCGCTAAGAACGGTGCTACTACAAAAGCTTTGGACTGTTTATTATTTTAACTATCAGAAGCAACTAAATGCATTTCAAAGTCATATTCCAAATCTTCTTTATTATGATTATTCAAATAAATTTTATTATACGTAGTTTAAACCATTTACTTTTCTAGTATCGGAAAATTGATGCTATCAAATTAAGTCAGCTACATAAAACCTTGGTCTTTACAAAATATATTTAGAATCCAGAGGTTCCATTGAAATTTGCGCAAGGTCAGCGTATATTATGAATTAAGAATATAACTTGATTCTTCTTACAAGTTAATTTTTTAATTGCAAAGTTTAAATAGATCGTGGAATTATTCAACAGGATAAATTTTATACTATAAATCACAAACGTTCTGACGTACTTTTGAAAAGCACGAAGCGAATGCAAGCTTATGTCGGTGATTGCTATTATATATACCATCGGAATTTTTCCTAACTTTAAAAAAAAATTATATTGATACTATTTTGCCCTGCCAGATCTGGAAGTCGGGAATCGGGATACTAAGTCTCTCCTAAAATATTTTAATCTACCTAATCTGGGTATTACCGCATTAAGCAATACTAAAACCAGATAAATTGCCTAACCAATTCTACTCAAAAAATTTTAGGAGTCTCTCCTTCTACCAAGGATTAGATATAAGCCAATAGTGCAGTTCTTCAGCTGCATAATTATATACAGAAAAAATATATAAAAAAATTAAATGCTATTGCTGGCGTTTTAGAGCAATGCCTACTGTACCAACTTTTAATGTTATCTTCAACAATCAAAATTTATTCTTGTATTCGGAACTAGTTCTCAAAGCCACCGGGCCACGATTGCCTCTAATATATATGATATAATCCCGCCTCAATCTCAAGTCGCAAGCTTTCGAAGTCACACTGAACTCCTTGTGATTAGCCGTCGCCGGTTAATAATCGTCTTGGCAATATTTATTGCCGTTAGCTGGCTAATTATCAGGAATTTTGATACTTGAGTTATTGGTCTACGTAATACCCTGTTCGTTATTTGAAATACGAAAGACTTGCGGTTTAGAAAGTAATGCGGTTGGAAATAATTTTGGTTCAATGGATGTATGTTTTATTCACGAAAATATTTCATTACTAATGTTTGAGCCGTGTGGTATCCAGCTGAGTAGGATAGACCACTCCCTTATAGCTTACCCAGGTGTCGTAAAATACGACTAAGGTAACTCGACTGAATGTCGTAAACTAAGGTAAGTTGAGTCAGGACGCCGGTCGTAAAATACCTAGCCAACAAGTACTATAGTAAATACCATCAATAAGCAAGCATACGAGATTTTTTATCTTATATCCTTCCCGTGTATCTGTACGTAGGCATTTCTCTTCAGATTCGCGAATTTTATTCCAAGTGCTTCTTTGTCTTTTATAAGTGCCTTTATTTCCCTGAGGTACTACAAACTATCCAATGCGGAAAATTTTAAAACAGATTTATCCTTATGACGTAAATTATTTAATTTTGACTAACACATGGACAAAATAAACAAATTAATGTCTTTATGACCTAATTCCTAGACACAGTCATGCCATTGTTGTACTTGTACGAGCTTATAAAAGTCATTGTCATACAACATTTTCCTTTCTTGACGTCCATAAGGCCATTTAGTGACTTAGTTTGTTGTTCTTAAAGACATTTTGCCATAATCCAAGATCTGACTTGACAAAAGGCGCAGGAGCAATGTGATGTTTCTCGATTGGTAAATGATAGCGCCCCTTTTCCCGCCTTAACATTAAGCTATTATTGAACCTCTTTTTTAAATTATTTTTTTATTTGCATCGGGAGCGCCAGATGTATCGACCGCGTTGGGGACCTTTTCACTTGAGCGTCCGATAAACCCCGTTCGAGACGCCCAGAGGAAGTGAATAAGGAGAATATATAGTGCAATACGGATGTTCATCTATGTATGACATACAATCCTTCTTTCCAAAAAGAGAGAAGGCTGTTTCTCAACAATAAGAAAATAACATGATGTTATCTGAGTTAATTCTTACAACCCCTTCGGATCTAACCCGGACCTTTTTAATGAAGCAACCAGGTCTAGATTTTTATAACATAATGTCTATATACTCAAGCAATCTCAGAGCCATTTAAAAAGCCCGGCGATAGTGAACGGACAGTAACTGTATCCCGGTAATGATGTAATTAGGTTGATTAATGAGGCACATTTATATCGTGGTAAGTACACTCGCCTACCGAGCAACGGCCATTTGATATCAGCTCCCTGAGAATAATCTATCAAGCTCTCTTCTGACGGATATTGTATCAGTTCTTAGTAAATTGCAAACTTTCTTCTAAGTTCCCTGTTTTTGAATAACAATATGCTGTTGGTAAGCTTATTAATCAAACTCAATTTTTTTTGTTCGAATTGACTGTATGCTGTTAGCCCTAACAGCTTTTACAGCATCACCGGGCGAGAAGGTCGGGCACAGAAGCACCGTCGAGGTTGCGAAATACGGAGAGTAGAGCGCAGAAGCTCTTCTAGCGTCGGGGAACGTCGTCCTAAGGGTGCCTCCTGTGAGGCCGGACCGCAGCTTAGGACGACATGTAGAGTGCTGATGTGGAGTGGAGTGGAAGGCTGATGGTATGACTTTGATTAGTCAATACGACGACGGAAGGCTGGCAAGAACGTTGGCACGGCCAACCGTCGTCGGAAATCTGAGACCTCGTATTCGCCGGCGAAGACGCTGTGTGTGTGTTTTACGTGTTTCTGTGTTTGCGATCGTTATTTGATCGTCAGGGTCATATAGGACGCCTATATTTTCGGTGGTCAGACAAAACTGGGATGTAGGTGGTAGCAACTGAAATGAGAGGGTTCGGGTGTACTTCAAGAACAGTTAAAACGATAAACTATCTCCTGATGATGCTTCGGTTGCGGGGCGAAACGATTGTTGAGTTTGTGATAGTAAACGTCTGAAGTGCTTCTGTATGTATCAGGTATGAAAACGGATTGTCCACTCTACATTTAGCACTGTATAAATTCTCTATTCTACTTCATCGCGGATTATAGCAAAATAATTTTATTTTTACTTTTGTTTTATAGTTAAAACGATTAAGCTACATACTTTTTACTAATGCTATCCGCGACTTCATTCTTCCAAAGTTATGCGTTTAATTACCCTCATGAATGCAATATGTTTATTCCTTGTGCCTCAAAGAAAATCTTTTTTATACTAGATATTAAAATTGAAAATATTCTTTACTCAAGTAAACTTGATAACAAGTGTTTTTAGGTTGCAGGTGCGTCTGTGATTTCAAATTCAAAACATTCTTTATTCAAGTAAACTAGTAGTCAAATGCTTTGAATCGTCAAATCCATTGCTGATTCGAAAAGCTGCCTCTACCAAAAAGATCCAGCAAGAAACTCGGCTGGTTTTTTCATACAATTTTTATAAATAGTTAGATATAGTAATTACTTTCTTGTACAAGGGTTAAAGAGTAATTATTATACCACACATTCTTATCATCATATATGTCTTATCATTTTATAAATGTACATATGTTAAATTATATATTTTAAATTGACCCGCGGAGATTAAGGCAGGGTCACTACCCACTGCACCAACGGACCAGTCAAATTCAAGATTGGTCCAGTAGTATAGCCAGGAAAACGTAACAGACAGAGACGGTTTTTTTCGTTTTATAATATAGCATGGATTAAGAAAGTAATATGTAACCACATGGTTATAAAAAAAAATGAATATGAATTTGAATTTTATACGGTTTCTAAATGTATACCGGAAATTCAGAAGCTCTATATAAATAACCAAAATAATTATTAGGCAAAATTTTATCTACAATAAATAATTGGCTACTTAAAGTAATTTTTCCGCGTTCCTAAGCCTGCTCCGTATCAGGCTCGTTTAATTGGACCTCCATGATTTATTATCGTTAATTTTATGATAATGAGCCTATGAATAATTTGCACAACGGCTATTCTGCAAGCGTTTGATATACGAGCTCGGACTAGCTTAGGCAGCTTCGGTTTGTTACCTGCTCAGTATTTTTGTGCTTTTATATTATACTAGCATTCGCCAGCGGCTCCGCTCGCGTCTTTTGTTAACTATAGCAATGGTTACACTGGGTTCACCTTAAAAGCTAGACATCTGTCGCGCAACAAGCTGTCGCGGACTTTTATGTAGAAAAGGCGAACAATTTTGTAATACATGATTTTTGAATAAGTATCACGCAAGGAAAGCTTTATATTCAACCGTTTGCGTAATATTTTTTATTGCTGCTCCTTTTCCATTCTTCTCATCGTGATGTTATTTAGCCTTTCCCGATAAATGGACTATCTTACACTAAAAAAAAATTTCAAATCGGTCTAGTAGTTCCTGAGATTAGCGCGTTGAAACAAACAAACAAACTCTGAAGAGTTTGTTTGTTTTTGTTTCAGTTTTATACATTAGTATAGATATTTTTATAAAGTTTTTTTTTTTCAAAAATTGTTGTAAGATTGACTCGCTAAGAACAATTGCGGCAATGTACAAGATAAAGTGGTCATTGTCAATACGTAATGTAGAAATCACCTGAGACTGGTAATATATATAGGCGTTTGATATGAAATGTCAGAAATGTCATACATTGTTGATGAGCAAAATGAAATGAAAGTAAAAAAAGGCCTCCTCTTTACTTGAAATGGAGGATTGGAGACTCAATACAGTATAAATATCAGTTTATAATAGATTAACAATAGATTATTGGTAGCATTTGGTGTCGCCAATAATAATAAAGCAAAGTAATAATAAGACTAGAGACTGAAAAGAAATAAAGAAAAAGTTATTTTTAAAAAAACTTAAGAAAGTTTAGAAAATATATGTAATGCTTCATCGCGGATTGTAGCAAAAGTAATTTTATTATTACTTTTGTGATATGGATCTTCGCAAAGTAACGCCTAATTCGTTAAACATTTTACATGCGACTTTTTGTATTATGGAATTCCGCAAAGTTTCAAAATCACTTTTTTTATTTATTTAACAATTTAACAATTTATTAACAAATGTTACTTAAAACTATAAACACCACAGAGTTATGTACCTAGTGTTACTGTCACCATAATATATACTGCAGTATTATCCGGTTGCATGTATTATTTATTTATTTTTCAAAGGAAAAAAATCCTGCCCTTATCCCATTCTAAGTGGGGTCAGCACAACATGTTACAAACATGTTGTTATCTGATTTGGCTACGTATTTTACGACCGGCCGCCTGCCTGACGTCAACTTACCTTAGTCGTATTTTACGGCTCCTCGGTAATAAATGAGGGTTGTACTATCCTATTCAGCTGGATACCACACGGCGTTTATTTTTCAAAGGAAATTAAAACTAAATAAAACTTTTCTTGCCTCCAAAAATATACAAAATTATTAAGTTGAAAGGGTATAATACCAACAGTAGCCTAAACAGGATGTTTAAAGATAAACATGCTCCGATAAGACTAAGAATTTGCCATGCGAGCGTCAGTATAAAATAACTTGTTGATTTCTTCTAAATGTTTGTATACAAAAAACGTACTTTTAAAGCGTTATTTAATCGTACACTTTTTATTTTGTATCAATAGCATTGTTGGTGTTAAACGTAAATACAATGGATATTTGAATATTTCTAAACTATTGACAATAGGTAAAACCGATCACAGTACAGCCAACTATCAATGATGATATCAAAACAATGAATTTTATGAAATTCATTCGCCTGTTAGCTGCGTTATATTTACGTGTTATATATTTTTACGTCAAACGCTGCTGCTTTCCATTAAACAAATTGTAATAATTTTTTTAAAAGATTATCCGCCGAGTTTCTTGCTGGTTCTTCTCGGTAGCAAACTTCCGAATCAGTGGTAGCTTCTTTAAAACATTTGACGATTCAAAAGTATTGTTAACAGTCCATTTGAATAAAGAATATTTTGAATTTAAATTTATGGAACTTTTGCTTCTTCCGCCTAAATTATTTTAAATGGGAATAACGAGAGAATATATAAAGAAATGTTAATCTACCGACACTGATATAAAATCATGCTTCTCCTGCCCTTATCCCACTCTAAGCGGGATCGGCACAACATGTTTCAAACATATTGTTACATTTGGCTACGTAAACGACCAGCCTGAGGCAACTTATCTTAGTCGTCGAAACCTGGGTAAGAAATGAGGGTGGTCTATTCTACTCAGCCGGATACCACACAGTGACTATCCTATTTTGATCCATTTAATTTTATTTATTTATTTTTATGCGTCGTCGTTGTAGCCTGCCCTTATCCCACTATAAGTGAGGTCGACACATGTTATAAACATGTCACGTGATTTGGCTACGTATTTTACGACCGGCCACCTGCCTGAGGGCAACTTACCGTAGTCGTATTTTACGACACCTCAGTAAGAAATGAAGACGGTCTACTCGACTCAACCGGATACCACACGGCGAGTCAACTTACTTTAGTCGCCATTTACGGAACCTCGGTAAGAAAGAGGGTGGTCTATTCTACTCATACGCATACCACACAGCAGGTCAACTAGCCTTAGTCGCCTTTTACGACACCTCGGTAAGAAATAAGAGTAGTCTATTATACCCAGCCGGATACCACACAGCGGATATCGTATCTTTTTCTATTTAATTTTATTTATTCTCGAAGGCTATTTGTACAGAGCACGCGTGACAAGAATAAAAAATAATTTACCATTTAAAACATATTAAAGTCTAGCAATTTCGTCCGTAAATTAATATTCAAGCGCATTACTCAATCGACTAGGTATATCCATACTATGATCATGTATATGTATAGAACAGGAGCGGGCTGTAATAAGTTGGCCGTAATTTATGTTACACGCAATTAAAGTAAGATTGTCGGCCTCCGTCGCTCGTAGGCCAGGAGCTGCATTGTTGTTTTGTTGTGGCAATACCGCTTTATATTTACGATGAAGTGATGTTATAATTAATAATAATTGTTTATTACTTTATTTATCACTAGCAGTGCCAAGTTTCGCCCGCATTGAAATCAGTATGTCGCAATTTTTTTCCCGAATTGAAATTTTGAACATAAAAGAAGTTATCTGATGAGTTTTTCTGTTAAAACTTATGTTATTGATATTCGCAATTTTTCACACCCTTTTCGGTGAAGAAAAATATCGTTATGAAACCTGCATATCTCTAGAGATATGCAGGTCTACCAATCTGCATTGGAGCAGTGTGGTAGGTTTTAGCTCCAATCCTCTCCAAAAACGGAGAGAAGAGGCCTATTCTCAGCAATTGGATAGTAACAGGCCGCTACTTACTTTTTACTTACCGTTTATTACTTTATTTTATTAATACTTCAAAGAATAGGAGTAAAACAAATTATAAGTTCTATAATTTTTAAGAATAAGTTCGACATAAAATGTATAATTACTAGTAAAGCTAAAAAAAAATAAACATATAAACTTCAATTGTTTTATTAAATTTCATTAGTTATACTATTATGAATGTCATAAATATTTATATTTTGGGTATTCATCTTAGGTTAAATAATTTTGTTAATAAAGCTGATGCTGCTCCTGCTATATTTGGCGTGCTAACATTTATACGTGGAATGACTAACTTAACTTAGTGAATTAATAAGAAAATCAGAAGAAAAAGCATAATACTTATGGCTTTTCAAAAATTAATAAGTAATAATCGTCAAATAACTTTCCTTCCTCATAAATCACTCTTTCTATTGGTTAATACTGTATAAAAAGTGTTTGTTGATGAGTTCATCGCAAAGAAACTGACGAAAAGATGCGGTATGGGACGTATATTATTAATATTTAAGGATGACACAGGCGTTACTTTGCGGAGATCCATAATACAAAAATAATAAAAAAATATTTTGCTATAATCCGCGATGAGCGGATTCATGATTCATCGCAGATTATAGCAAAATAATTTTATTATAACTTTTTAATGACACAGTTACATAAAATTGCAAACTAACTGTTTCGACGAGATTGTTAGTCCCTGTAATAAAATCTCAAATCAAATTGGCTATTCCTTAAACAAACTAGCACACAATAATTTCCCTGCAAAGCCTTTCATGTTAATAAACCGACAGTAACCTACAAGTAATACAGTAATGATAAGAAATGAGGTACCGCTAAAAGCACCTATTATGTATTTTGTCTTAATTTATCTACCGGTCCCTAACAGTGCACCGCACTAGATATCGATGCTTCCGCTGTAGCAAAATAATCATTAACACAGTTATTATTAAATTCATATTTGACTATCGATAATCGGCCCACGCTCCTTTACTATAATTGTCGATACGAGGTTTCCTGTCACTAAACGAGATAAAATGTATATGCCACAGGTAAATCGTAGTATAGGTATTTTTATAAAAATTTCTAATAATTTTGCTATTCAATATTTTTTTATGTTTTTGATACATAATTAATGTATAGAAACCGGCTATACTCACGTGTTATTTTATCGGATGAGCCCGACTAGTTTCAAGCCCATACAGGGCTCTTATTCATGAGCTCTTTACGCGGCGTTATCGCGGCGGGAACTGCGTGTAGCAGCTCGCAGGGCGCGACTCGAGAGTGGTTGGAGCGGGGGGAGGGACGGCAGCGGCGCTGGTCGCGCGTCTTCTAAGCACTCCCCGTCGCTGCTCTGGTCTTCGTTATCGGATGCTCGGAAGAAATTTGTGCATGCGACGCTTACGGTGTCCGGTTCTAGCAGGTCTTTAGTCGTGCCAATAGTGCCAAAAATAGGTTTCCACGCTGGAGGCAGTGCCCATCCACAGTCTCTGATAAAGTTTTCTTTTAAATGGGTAATATGTTCAGCGCATTCACTGTTAAAGAGTAACAAACACATCCATGCTCAGAAACTTGTTTATCACAGGAGAATGAAATAAACGTTATTTCTTTCTTTCTTTAATTTATAATATTAGTAAGATATTATCCTCAATAGTGTTATACGCTTTTTATATAGGCTTCCAGCCTCAGTTTTTAAAATGCTGTAATGGGAAAGCTACAATTGATGGTGGAGGTTTATTATAGAATATTATAATCAAAAACCATAAACGACTTACGTACTTTTGTGAGGTGCAAATTTTGAAATACTTTGTCTATTATATTCCAAATTTATTCATAATGTATCTTTGTAGTATACCCGCGACTTCGTTTGCGTGATAGGTAGAAAATAGATGCCGATTTTGAATGTCATACTATTCCTGTAGAATTAACAGGATTTCTAGTTATTATGTTACCCCGCTGTATAAGGAATAGTTGTGCTAAATTTCATCGATATTAGTTCAGTGGATTCACAATGAAAAAGTAGCAAACATACATCCATACTGACAAACTTTCTTATTTATAATATTGGTAGGAAACGAATGCTAAAAATATACTGTGAAGCTTACGTGTTGCCATACACTATATCACAATAACTGGACTAAATATAAAAAGCCCAGATTGTTTTATATACCTCCAGCATATCTGCAGATATTTCGCAACATAAGAGCATATAATGAAGCCGGTCCAGTTCGTGATGTCATAATTGGCGACAAGTGATTTAGGAAGTGATTACAGAGGTATGCCGTTTTATATGCGTTCGGTGCACATTTACACTAGGTACTGGATAAATTTTGGCGCGATTTAAATACTCGCGGTAAGTTGTAATGCAAAAATATTGAAGTGATTGCATTAATTTATTACTTAGAAACTTTTGCAAAACCTCAACATGCAATTACGTATAAAATCATACTTGTACGTACGAAAAAGTAATAATAGAATTATGTAATCCGCGTATGTGAAAAAATCTATGTAAACCTAAGAAAGCATAATCTTTTGTCATAGTTTATAGATGAAGGATTAATAACTGCACCGTATACTTAAGCACTACACTCATTCATTACTACAGTCTCAACGATTGTTATGCCAGTTTAACATAAGTATCATCATCAAATAGCTGACTTTAAGATCCTTCTATCACGCCTGAAAAAAAAAAAAGAAAAATGGGTGGAATAGTCCGGAATGGGAGCTGATCACCTGCCCTGCACCGAAAGGCGTCCCCGAAATTAGATAGATTAGATCACGCCTGAACAGAGTAATGTTCAGAACAGAGCAATGTGACTTTTTAAAAAAAATAAAAGATCGGCGGTAAAGTGATATTAGCTACTTTCTATCTTTGTCCTGAAGTCCACTTAAATGCAATCGCGAGCTGAAGCTATTTATAAGACAAAAGTTAAGTTATAATTATTTTGCTTTAATCCCCATTAGTTAATACATCTATAATATATAATGCTATGTGTAAGAAGCAATCGCATTCCGATTGGATTGGAGTCTATCTCTTGACGATGCTTCGTACATTTTCCAAGACTTTTTTAGAAATCATATAAATATTTAGGAAAGTTAGAATCAAACTGACTGGCCTGTTGGCGCAATAGGCAGAACCTGACTTCAGCTGCGCGGGGCGCGGGTTCGATTCACGTCGAAGGCCAACATTTTCTATAAACAATTTGTTGGTTTTTCGAACCTGGGTGTATATTTGAATTTAAGTATGTATTTAAACATTAGGTATATAAGTATATATTCACCAGTTTTCTGTCAGCCATAACTCAAATATTAAGTTACTTACTTTGGGGACGGACGACCGTGTGTGTAAGTGTCCCATATATTTATTTACTAGCTTTTACCCGCGCAACTTCGTTCGCGTTGACTGTAGTCTTGAAATTAGGAGTGGCTTCTGTCACCATCCAAACCTTCAAATATCTTCATCACAAAAATCAGATCGATCCGGGATGAATCAGAGGGATTTATCGTTAGATCAAGAGCTTAATAAGATAATTTTAGTAAATAACCCGTACTTACATGAAATATATTAAAATAACGCAGTAAAAGGAGTACAAAAGCTTTATATACATGAAAAATTCATAATGTTTTCTGGAATTAAATATCTCTATAAAAATTATAAGCTTTAGAAACGTGTTAGAAAACTTATTTAATAATAACATTTATACGTAACGAACTGTCAGATTGTTTTTTTTAATTACCTATACGTACGGCGCTGGATTCCAACGTTTTTAGTATAAATACGAAAAATTAAATTTAAATTATGTTTTTGTTAACATAATATTTTAAAATAGGTATTTGAAAATACATTTATATAAAGGTTATATAATAACGGTTAATAATAATAAATAAAGGTTATAATAAATAATTTATTATAACCTTCACTTTGTTATGTAACTGTAATGACTTTCAAATATTAAAAATGGTGTTTAGAAATAAAATATTCTTTCCATCAGCCGTATGGCTTAATTTCTATGGGATTAAATTAAATAAAACTTCCCAATACGTGTCAATTAATAGTCATTTATTTCGTTTTATTGAAACGCCTTTTTTTTACAACAAAAATTATATATGATTAAATTTGTAAAATTATAATTTTTATCATTATAATTTAACAAAAATTATATATGATTGAACTTAAATGGTTATAGCTTATTGTTATATTTTCATCACAAATCCTATCTTTTTAAAGTGATATTATGGTATTAAGCTACTAATTGTACTTGTAAATAACCTCAAACTATAATAAATAAATATTAGATAAAATAATAATTGATACTAAGATAACAAATATTTTTCTATTTAACAACACTAAAATTATTACTCTGGTCTGGGCCAAAAGATGTTACACACATCATTCTGGCGGTCACTTTTTTATTAAATATTTTTCTCCGGTTCATGAAATAAACAAAAACCGAAATATTTAAAAAATTAATAATAATAACTTTTTTGAAGATTTTTATACATTACCCCGGTATATAATCATAAATTTTGCCAAATTTCATCTATATTGGTTAAGCGAATTGGCCATGAAAACGTTACAAACAGACTTTCGCATTTATAATATTATTAGTTTATTTATTTTACTAAATAACCCGTATTACTTACATTAATAATCCATTGTTATCACAATATTAAATTTACTCAGTTAAATTTGTCCAGTAAACGAATAAAATAAGATAAAATATAAATACTCTTTAAAGATAACTCTTTTGACGTAACCCGAAAAACTTGGAATCTAAATACTTCTGTAATTACAGATTTGACTTGATTTTGACACATCGTAAATAAAAATTAGTTCCATAGGTTTATTATAGATGGCGTTTTGAATGTTATAGTATTTAATTCCTCCTGAATTTAATTCCTGTTGAATTAACAGGATTTATATAGCCTATATGTTACCCCGGTATATAAGGAATATTTATGCCAAATTTCATCGATATTGGTTCAGCGGATTGGCCGTGAAAACGGAACCGACAGACAGACAGACAGAAAGACAGACTTTCCCATTTATAATATTAGTAAGGATTTAAATGATGTGACCGAAGCTTTAGAACGTGGAAGTACAGTCAATAAGCTCGCGCAAATATAGTTTTGTAATTAGGCCTTGTACCTACTTTCTAATGCGACTATTCGCCTCCTGTTAACAACAATTCTCTTTATATATAAACATTAGGTCCAATGAATTTATTTTAAGGCTTTTGTTAAATACTGGTTATACGCAAACTGTTATACAATTGAAGACTAAAAGAATATAAATTATAAAAATATTGGGACTTAAAAATCCTTCCAGCTTTCGACATACAGCTTAATTAGTAAACTGTAAATGTTTAAAAGATTAATGCCGAGTTTCTTGCCGGCTATTACGCCGTGTGGTATGCGGCTAAGTAGAATAGACCAACCTCTATTCTTACCGAGGTGTCGTAAAAGGTGACTAAGGAAAGTTGACCCACCGTGTATGGTATCCGTGTGTGGTATTCGGTTTACGACACCTCGATAAGAAAGAGGGTGGTCTATTCTACTAAACCGGTATATTTATTTATTTACTGTGTGGTATCCGGTTTAGTAGAATAGACCACCCTCTTTCTTATCTAGGTGTCGTAAAATACGACTATAATAAATTGACGTCAGGAAGGCGGCCGGTCGTAAAATACGTAGCCAAATCATGTGACAACATGTTTATAACATGTTGTGCCGACCCCACTTAGAGTGGGATAAGGGCAGGACGATGATTTCTTGCCGGTTTTTCTCGGTAAGAGCAACATTCCGAACTAGTTGTAGCTTTATTAATCATATTGAGCCTTGACGAAAAAATTTTTTTGATAAAACTTATGTGAATAAATATTATATTCATATAAAATAATAGAAATAATAAATTAAATCTTACTAATATTACAATGGCAAAAATTGTGCGTGTGTAACTGTTTGTACTGTTTTAACGTTAGCACCTTAACGGAAAAGTACGAAATCTTGCATAAACGCAGGTCTGAACAACGAATAATACAATTTTTGGTTTTTAATACGCACGCAAGGAAAACTTTAAGTTTTACGGTTTTCACAATATTTTTTATTGCTCCTCCTCTCCTATTCATCTTAGCGTGATGTTATATAGTCTATAGTATTCATTCATAAATAGAATATCTTTCACTCAAAGAATTTTTTTAAATCGGTCCAATAGTTCCTAAGATTAACGTTTTCAAACAATCAATCAAACGAACTCTTCAGTTTTATATATTTGTCATCATCCTCCTGCTCTTATCCCACTCTAAGTGAGGTCGGCACAATATGTTATAAACATGTTGTCACATGATTTGGTTACGTTTTTTACGACCGGCCACCTGCCTGACGTCAACTTACCTTAGTCGCCTTTTACGACACCTCGGTAAGAAATGAGGGTAGTCTATTCTACTCAGCCGGATACCACACGGTGTTCAGCTTTACATATTAGTATAAATTTATAACTTTACTGATATATTTAAATTAAAATTAAATTATGTTGTAACTTATTTTTAAAGTACGAAATTAACAGCATGTAATAAAGCAAATTACACATTTGACAAGGAAAGGCAAAAACCAATGACGTCACTATCAGCTTTCGTTAAATGGCTTTTAGCGTTGTTTTGCTGCAACCTTATATAGACCTTACAATTGCCGACGCCGTTCGACACATAGCTATGTGTTCAAACATTATTTCATTGAAGAATTCTAAAAAACGATATAATTTTGTTGCGTGAACTAACAATTATCGTACACGACGTGACCGCTATTGTCATGCTATATTGAGACCTTTAAGCAAATGTCAACAACATTATAAAGTTTCAAAAACAACATTTTCAATATTCTAAACGACTTGTGCGCCTTCTTTTATCAGACAATTATACTAAGTTAGGGGCTAAGTTAGGGCCTAAGTTAATATAGGTAACAGGATTTCTAGTCTATATGCTATTGTGGTATCCGGCTAAGTAGAATAGTACCACCCTCATTTCTTACCGAGGTGTCGTAAAAGGCGACTAAGGTAAATTGACCCGCCGTGTGCTATCTGATTGAGTAGAATAGGCAACCCTCATTTCTTATCGAGCTGTTGTAAAAAGCAACTAAGGTAAGTTGACCCACAGTGTAGTATTCGGTTGAATAAAGTAGACCACTTTCTTACCGAGGTGTCGTAAAAGGCGACTAAGGTAAATTGGTCCGCAGTGTGGTAACTGGCTGAGTAGAATAGACAACCTTCATTTCTTATCGAGCTGTCGTAAAAGGCGAATAAGGTATTTTATGGTCAGGCAGGCAGCCGTTCCTAAAATACCTAGCCAAATCATTTAACAACATGTTTAAAACATGTCCAAACAGGAGAATGATGATATACTAAGTTAGGAATCTTCGGGCAAGTACCAAAAGCATATAAAGTTTCAATTTATCATAACGATATGTAATCAAACAAATACTGACTGACTTGTCAGCGCAGAGGGTAGTGACAAATCATGTGACAACATGTTTATAACATGCCATCTTCAAGTCAATCACAAATAGCCAAAGTTTGGACCTTAAACCTATACAATAGTCACAAATTATTTGCTAAATCTGTTATACATTCCACTTACTAATATTAAAATAGATACTGCCAGAAAGGTTGTTCTAATCCGAAAATATCTTGAAGACAAAACAGTTATATTTCGACTTTAAATTGCTTCTATTATCGCCATATCTCAAATAAATTTCAAATCTTTACAAATAGATAATTAAATTCGCATTCCGCGACTTTCTAGAAGCTTGCGTTCATACTTTCTCATTTCAATTTACTATTTATGATCTACACGATCATTGTTATTCATTAGTTCGCTTTTGTTATTTATTTGTTAAGGTTTAGGGTCCAAACGCACGAACATAATAAACATAGAAACTATTACAATGATTATGTATGTCATTTGTATTGATAGATGAAAAGGTTAATATTTATTATAATATTATTATTATTTGATATTTTATTATTTGATATTATTAAAAGGTCCATTTTTGTGTATGTTAGTTTTGATTAAGTTTTAAGTCAATTTTAATTTTAATTCGCCGTATTTATATTTACCTCTTTTTTAATTTTACTTGTCTGGAAGAGATTCCGATTCCGGAATAAGACCGCCATTGTAAATTATGCTATTTTTTATTTTTACTTTTATTTTTATGAATGTAATAAAGAGATAACCAACAAACAAACAAACGTTTACTCAATATTCAAAATTATTGAAAGATATTTAATATTAAACATTAGTACTGTTAGCACTAAAAGATTTAAAAAAACAAACGGCAGGGAAAAGCAAGCTTTTAGGTGTTGCTGAGAATAGAAAATAGCGATTAGGAGACTCACTAACATATCACAATGTGCATCGTCATAAAGATGCCTCTCGTGAGTCTAGACTCTAAGCAACGTAGCGTAAAGGGCAATAATTGGACTTATTAAACATTTATATGTTTCTATTTGTATTATATTGGCTGTGTTTTCGGCTTCGCCCGCTTGGCAATCAGTGTCTTATGAATGAATGAATTAAAATAATTTCATAATTAAGGTATAGAAACCGGCAATACTCAAGTCTTATTTTATCGGATGAGCCCGACTAGTTTCAAACCCATACGGGGCTCTTATTCTTCCGCGATAACGTCGCGTAAAGAGCTCATGAATAAGAGCCACGTATGGGCTATTCCGATAAAATAAGACGTAAGTATACCCGGTTTCTATACATTAATTAAATAACACTCATAATAGTTTAAATTCATAAAATAATTTCGACAAAAATGTCTTGATGTCGCACTTACAGAACAGGTCTTAAACATGTCCGTGTGCATAGGTCCTTAGGTATTGCAGTACGGTGTCCAATCTCGATCCTAATCAATATGCAAAGTGATCGCATGCGCCTGCGCCGGTTCTCGATTTTTATTTAATTCGCGTTGTTTCTTTCCTTTTTGAAACGGATAATGAGATAACGCTTTTAAGTGCGTGTTTTTGGAACTTTTGAAATTAAATCTTTGCGACAATTAACATCGCATTATATCATCTAAATAGTATTGCTTACTACACGGCGTTTGATATCCGGCTGAATAGAATACTAACACCCTTATTTCTTACCGTTAACACAACATGTTATAACCATGCTGTCACATGATTTGGCTACGTATTTTAGGACCGGCCGCCTGCCTGACGTCAACTTAACTTAGTCGTATTTTACGACTACCTCAGTAAGAAAGAGGGTGATTCTACTTAACCGGATACCACACTATAGGTCAACTTACCTTAGTCGTCTTGTACGACAGCTCGGTAAGAAATGAGGGTGGTCTATTCTACTCAGCGGGATACCATACGGTGGGTCGACTTACCTTAGTCGCCTTTACGATACCTCGGTAAGAAATGAGGGTACTCTATTCTATAAAGTATAAAAAGCTCATACGCTGATCTGTGGTTTACCTAAAGCCTAATTCTTGGTAATCTAAATTTTAATTAATCGGTTTTTTATTCACCCACCCTTTTTTAAATGCAAGTTGTAATCGCGTTAACTTGAGTGTTACAATACCCTTAATTATGTAACGTATATAGTTATAATGTTCCCAAAGGAAAACTTAGTATTTCTTTATCTTTTATGCTAGCCCGGTATAAAAGCTACCAAATGATAGTGTATTTAAACAATTAGTATAGATTTATATACTCTAAATTTTAGACACATTACAAAACAAAAAGCTGTGATGGCCTAGCGGTGCGACCGTGTGAATCTCTAGAGACGATCATGGGTTCAAACCCGGGCAGACACCAATGAGTTTTTCTATTAAAACTTATGTGTCTAATTGATAATTGCAATTTATCACACGCTTTTCGGTGAAGGAAAACATCGTGAGGAAACCTGCATATCTCTAGAAAATTCTAGGGATATGTGTAACCTACCAATCCGCATTGGAGCAGCGTGGTAGGTCTTAGCTCCAACCCTTCTTTCCAAAAATGGAGAGAGGAGGCCTATGCCCAGCAGTGGGATACTATCCCACTGCTGGGCATAGGCCTCCTCTTACAGGCTGTTACTTACTACTTACTTACAAAACAATTACATTTACATTGACAAATACATCATATAAAAACTACCTATTATTAATTGGTGATAAATATTAAATTGGTCCTTACGAATTGTTAACGCAAATTATTAAAATACATCGTCATATCTTCCAAGTGATATCAACTCAAAACAGAAAGAATCTGACTTATAGCTAGTGATGTGAAAAATATCAATTTATATATTAATCGATTATTTATAATATATCTTTTAATCGAATTTCTAAACATTATAAATTGATTCTTAAAACACTGATAACTTTAATAACTATTATTTCTTGTTTTTTAAATGTAAGTAAGATATGCGTTTAATTTATAGAATTAGGATTAGAATTAGGCGTTACTTTGCGGAGATCCATAATACAAAAGTAATAATAAAATTATTATGCTATAATCCGCGAAGAAGTAGAAAGCGATTGACCCGAAGCTTTGCGATTTTGGTCGTGGAGTCTATCTCCTGACGATGCTTCGGTTGCGGGGCGAAACGATTGTTGAGTTTGTGATAGTGAACGTATATAGTGCTTGTGTATTGTGGTGGCGGTGGTGGAGGTTTGTGCATGTGTTTTTACGAATCCTGCACGTATCAGGTATGATAACCGATTGTCCACTTACATTTAGCATTATATATATTTTCTATTTTACTTCTTCGCGGATTATAGCAAAATAATTTTATTATTACTTTTGTAAGATATGCGTTATTAAATGAAACTAGTGTAGCCAAATAACATTTTTTAATAGAATTTCGCAAACACCGTATTTATGTTAGTTTTTATTCGCACTAGTCCATTTTAATTCTACCTAAGGCTTTATTTGAATTAATTATTCATATAAAAAAACCAAATTGTCAAATAGTCACAGAAAAGTTGATTATTAAAATTCAACTTTTTACAAGTAAGTAGCGGCCGGTTACTCTCCCACTGCTGTGAATAGGCCTCTTCTCTACGTTTTTGCAGAGAAGGATTGGAGCTAAGACCTACCACGCTGCTCCAATGGGGATTGGTAGGTTACACATATCCCTAGAATTTTCTAGAGATATGCAAGTTTCCTCAAGATGTTTTTTCTAATTTTCACCAAAAAACGTTTGATAAATTTCAATAATCAATTAGACTAAGTTTTAACAGAAAAACTTATTGGCCCGGGTTTGAACCCGTGACCTCGAACGTGTTAACGCTGGGCTATCACAGCTCTTTTTTTACAAGTAATTCGATTAAATTAACGATTATTTAGTAATCGGTTTTTTGCACTCCAAGTTACATCCCTAGTTATAGCTACATAAAAATAAAATTGACAAAGGAAGTGGTTTCAACAAGTTATGTGACATTAACAGGTAGTTGTTACATTAAAGCATTTATTAAGAAACTTATCTCCCGGGATAATTAAAGTAAGAATGTATTTAAGTTAATAAATTATGTATTCAAGTGCGCTGATCGGGCAAAGTTGTAAATTATATTTTAATTAACAAAAACAGGTTCACGCACACCATCGGGCTTAGTTTAGTTAATTAAGATGAAATTATCTTATGATAAAATGCGGCAAAACCAAGGTATTCATTAAAACGTTGTTTTGGACATTTTGGGTTTAAATAATTTATAGAATTAGGCGTTACTTTGCGGAGGTCCATAATACAAAACTAATAAAAATATCATTTTGCTACGCCGTGTGGTTTCCGGCTGAATAGAATAGCACCACCCTCATTTCTTACTGAGTTTCGTAAAAGGCGACTAAGGTAAGTTGACCCGCCGTGTGGTATGCGGCTGAGTTGAAGAGACCACCTTCAGTTCTTAGAGAGGTGTTGAAAAAGGCCACTAAGGTACGATTTTCTTTTTACCGATGTTTCCTAAAACACGCCTAAAGTAAGTTGACGTCAGGCATGCGGCCGATCGTAAAACACGTAGCCAAACCATATGACAACAAGTTTATAACAAGTTGTGCCGACCCCACTTAGAGTGGGATAAGGGTAGGAGGAGGTATTTTACTAGATTAGGGGAGCCTATTAGTAGTTAATATCACTCTTTAGCCTTTTGTTGTATAATACAAAAGGACGCACAAATTATATTACACACATCACTTGTGTTAAACAAATTACATTACATCAATAATATTATAGGTCTTTTTATTATTCTCTGTATTCATAATGAATCAAAATCTTTATTAAACGTATCGCAAGATAAATGCCTTTCGAAATTAATAAACAAAATGGCGTCCATAAGTATGGGCTGAGAAAAATAATTGGCGCGAAATCAGTATTTCCGAGGAGAGCCGGCTTTATTATTTTTGTTTACTCACATTATTAAACCTTTGGGAGAGTGACGGAAAATATACGAATTATCACCAATTATAACATCTCAAGAATATCTCTAGCGGCTTATTGCACTCTGATAGGCTGTTGTTTAATTAGCAGAAGTAGGTGTTGATTTAATTTAATGTTTATCTTTAACATTTAAATGAGTTAATCTTGTATATATATAACTATATTTTCTGAATCTCGGAAACGGCTCTAACGATTTTCCTGAAATTCAGCATGTATTATGATAACTGTTTTCACACCGAAAACACCATCTTACCTCATGCTGCATTGCACGGGCAAACATCCTTGGCTCACCAAGGACATTACAGTCTTGAAGTACCCGCATTGGGTCCTCCTCGGCTTTTAGAAGGAGATAGGCTTCTTAAGTAACCAGCCCTTTCACCCTTATATACAATGGTCGCCAAAATGCGACTAAGTGCGAAAAATAGCCCGGCTTAAAAAGAAGAACTGTCTTCACAATATTATTTGAATAAAGAATGTTCTAAATTTGTATTGAATATAAATATTCTGAACCTAACACGAAAAAAAATACAACTGGCCATTAACTTAGTTATTAAGTGCCTGGAGGCTCTGGTAGCAATACCTCAGTGCTGTACGCTCCCCGCCCCACGATCCGAACAAATGAGCTGTTGATTCAACAGCACGAGGAACTTGTTCCTTTTTATTTATTCACAACACTTATGCGTTTTTTCAATTTTAAATATGGAATTACGAGGAGTGATTCCTTGAATTTTTTTCCAAATTTAAAATTAATCAAAGAATCGAACGGGAATAATTGAATTTTAACCGTTGCTTCTTTTTAATTAATCTTTAAGTATTACCCGCAACTTCGTTTACGCCTTTACCTTCTTAATTATTGTAAAAATACCTTCGATTGCGTACTATATCATTCATTCATCATCATATTCATGGGCTGGCAAGAGGATGTTGATATGCGAATACATATATCCTCTATTCTATAATCTAGAATTCTCTAGAAATATTCAGCTATCACAGCTTAAAGCTATCAAGAGTATCTATAAATCTGTGAGTCTGAATTGTTCATTTCTACGAGTATTTTCCTTAATATTTTAGTTTATTTTTTCTCTACAATTTTCACTAGTATTTATACATAAAATTCACGCGTAGTATATGTATTAAGTTTCAACATTAGTTAAGTCTTTACGTGATATTTATTAAACCAGTCTAACAAACATTTTACAATTTCTATTTTAAGTCTATTTCACTACTGTATAACTTAGATGAGCTTAACTAACATAAGTTAAGTTACTGTGTTACACAGTAATAATAATAATACAGTGATCTTATCTACCTTCTTATTGTATGCTTAGATTTTATTAAAATTATTATTGTTTTTTTCAGGTAAGTTCCAGAAACAATTATCATTGAGTAAGTCAAATTGAATTCAAATGAATAATTCATTTTTAAATAATTAACACGTTTTGAACGGGAGAATTGTTACTACAAATAAACTATGGAGTAAAATCGCATACATCTTTAGGGCGTTATATAGCCTTAAGACTTTTAACTCGACTACGTATACACTGTCCATTATATTAACCATCTTTTGACAGATTGACGATTTACATATTTAGTGATGTCCTAAAGATTCTCGTATGCGATACCATTCCGATTATAGTACCTACTATCATTAATCGAATTACGTACCTAAGTAATTCGATTAATGATAACCTACGTAAACTAATAACAGATATAGAAATCAACATTTTGATTTAATATTGCCTTAGTTTTTTGAAAATAAATGTTTATCCGTGTGTATTTATTATAATCATAAAAAATATATTATACATCAACTGGCGACATCAACAGACCTTCCGCTCGGCCGCCATTTTGACGTGATCTGTCACTCTCAACGAAACGCCCGTGATAGTCACACGCATTTACGTTCGCTGAGTGTTCTCTCGCATCTGTTACACCTTGAGTTAAGTAGCTTTATTCCTCGGAAAAACTTTTGTGAAACTTATATTAATTGATCGTGAAAATGCCGAAAGGACGTGTGTTGAAAGCACAATCGAAACAGTTAGTGTTAAAACTTCATGAGTATTTTGAGCAAGAAAATCAAAATGGCGGACCTCTTATACCTATCACGCAAGTCCGAAACCGTGTTGCAGCCGCGTTGGGGATCAGTCTATCAAGTGTGACTAAAATCACTACTGATGCCTACGGCAGGAGCGGCTTGGAGCAAAACAAACCATCTACACCAAAAAGAAAGCGCCGGGCTCATAAGGTGACAGCTGTTGATGACTTTGACGCTGACGCTATTCGTCGTCATGTATATGATTACTACTTGAGAAAAGAAATTCCAACTTTGAGAAAACTTATTGTTTCTTTGAAAAGAAGTGGTCTATTTCATGGTGAAAAATCTTCTTTGGTCAAAGTTTTGAACACAATTGGCTTTTCATATAAAAAGTTAAATAAAAGAAAATTATTAATGGAACGCACAGATATAGCTATAGCACGTTGTGATTTTTTAAGAGAGGCAAAGAAAATACAAGATTGGGCAAATATTGTTTTCACGGATGAAACATGGCTCAACGCTAACCACACACTATCTCGTTTCTGGACTGATGATACTGCTGATTCCACTTCCTCAGTACCAATGGGAAAAGGTGAGCGCCTAATCATTTGCCATGCAGGTACAGCAAAAGGATTTGTACAAGACGCACTGTTGGCATTTAAATCGAAGAAATCAAATGACTACCACGAAGAGATGAATGCAAATGTGTATGAAGAGTGGTTCAAAAAAATGCTCATTTCATTGGAAGAACCATCAATAATTTTTATTGATAATGCGCCCTACCACTCCCGTCAAATTGACAAAATGCCAACACAGGCTAATAAAAAGCATGAAATAATTAATTGGCTTCGGGACAATGGAGAAAATGTGGACGACTCAATGTTAAAAGTTGAATTAATAAAAATATTAAAAACCAAAAAGAGAGCAAAACGCTATGCGTTGGCTCTCTTTTTCTCGTTTTTAATCAATGAAATGGCAGCAGAATATGGCCATACTGTTCTTCGGATTCCTCCATACCACTGCCAGTACAACGCAATAGAACTTATATGGGCACAAGTAAAAGGGCATGCTGCGAGATGCAATACAAGCCCCCCATTCACAGCGAATAAAATGTTGCAATTGCTAAAAAATGCTTGCACCCACGTAACGGCCGAGAACTGGGCAAGTGTGGTGGAAAGAACTAAAAGAGTAATATTCTCTGATTGGGAACGTGATATTGCGTTTGATAATATATTATCTACACAAGAGCTAATAATAACTGCTACTGAAGACTCCTCATCGGAGGAGTCTAGTGTTGATTATCATTCCGACGACTCGTGCTAATAAAATAAATTAAAATATCCTGATTGTTTTATTTGTATTCATGTATTAACTAAGAAGAAAGTAAAACTTTATATAATGTTATTAAATGTCTTTTAATACTCGTAACATCGATTTCTACCGATTATTTTTAATCTGTGGCATAATCGTAGTAACCATTATGTGTGACATCACTAAGTGGGCGGTACCCATCCATAAAGTACAAATATTATTTGTATGATATTTGTACGTAAGCAATACAAAACTTAATGAGCGTGAGCTGTCAAAAGACTGATAATATGATGGACGCAGTATAAGTATTTATGCGTTTAGAATAATATATCGTAGAATTTATGAATTCAAATTAGAAAATACATATATACGAACAAATCACATAATGACCATTAAAGATTTTTGTTTGAGTTTAAAAAAAATAATATTTTATAACATACCGCATGTTTATGTACATGAGCTTCTGTACTGAAATGAACAGAAGCCAAAAAACAAACAACATATTTTCACCTTTATAATATTACTACAGATTATTGAAAGACAATATCGACACCTATTATTAAATAGTATATAGACACGTATAAATTAAATACACACTATAATTAAACGAGTTTACAAGATCAGTGAAAATTTTGTGGTACTTTGGAGCTTTAATTATTTTCGTTTAATAATATTGCTATATTATTATCCTGAAATAATGTTCTGTTTAGTTATGTCTGTTAGTATTATTATTGTTGGATCAAGAATAGACCACCCTCATTTTTTACCCAAGTGTCGTAAAAGGCGACTAAGGTAAGTCGACCCGCCGCGCCGTGTAGTATCCGGCTGAGTAAAACAGACCAGCCTCATTTCTTACCGAGGTGTCGTAAAAGGCGACTAAAGTAACTTGGCCCGCCGTGTGGTAATCGGTTCAGAAGAATAAACCACCCACTTTCTTACTGAGGTGTCATAAAATACAACTAAGGTAAATTGATATCAAGCAGGCGGCCGATCATAAAATACACAGCCAAATTATGTGACAACATGTTTATAGCGTTTATAGTTTATAGTGTTCTGGAAATCCCATGAGGAGACCTATGTCCAGCAGTGGACGTCCATCGGTTGAAGAAGAAGAAGAAGAAGATGTTTATAGCATGTTTTGCCGGAAGATGATATTAATAGGCTGGAAAGGTCACATATTGTGACAAAATTTCTCACTCAATTTCTCACTTGCCCTAACCATAGCTTGGAATATTCCCGCTACCGAAGAACATAGATTTTTTTATTTTTAAATATTTATCAATTGTTTATTTATTATTTTGTAATTAAAAATGTATTAAAAGAAATATAGCATAAAAAATAGTTCGGCTCTTCTGAGATAAAGCGCGAAGAAAACACTCGCGAAGTGTAAGACGTAAGTTTGTGCCCCCCCTTAATCGAGGCGAGTCGCATTTTGAAGGCAAATTATCAAGGGCGGGGGTAGGTGGATAATTAAAATCCGTTGATTAATATGTAAATGTAATAAGATTACTCTCTCCTGAATAATTTAACGGGAAGCGGGGGTAGGTTATACACGCAGTGGCCTCTCATTATGGCTTTGTATCGGCGGGTAATGTGTACGGGATGCTCGACTTGATAAATGTTATGCCCGTAACATACTAGCTCCATACAAGTTACTATAATACTCGTTTATATTATACACGCATACCCAGCCTTAATAATCATTCTCCTGCATACATCCCACTCTAAGTGGGGTCGACAAAACGTATATTAAACATGTCACATGATTTGTAAAGTTTTTTACGACCGGCCGCCTGTTGTCGCAAACTTACCTTAGTCGTATTTTACGACACCTCGGTAAGAAAGAGGATGGTCTATTTTACTCAACCAGATATCACATGGTGGGTCTACTTACCTTAGTCGCCTCTTACGACACCACGGTAAGAAATGAGGTGGTCTATTCTACTCAGCCGAATACCACACGGCGGACTATAGTATAAGATATAAAAATTCTCGTTTTTTCTTGGGAAACAGGAAAGAATAATGTAGTAAATACTTGAGTGTATATAATTGTATAATAAAACTATTTAATTTTTATAATAACGTGTTTTAATTTTGCTATGCATTCAAAAGTATGTCATTATATATGTTCCTGTTTTGTTATTAGAGATTTAAATGAGAATGCGTTACAATATTCCTTGTTATTTTGTTTTAAATAGATTGAATAAAATATTAAAATCGTTGTTTCTTTTAACTAGTATCAAAATACTTAGAAAAGATTTCAAAACAATTCTTAAAACACTTTATTACTCTTAATTACTGTAAAAATAATTATTTTTCGTCAGAACAGAATACCGCAAAAATGAATTCCTCTTCTCTAAATCGCCTCTTAAGTTGGGATTACAATATTGAGACTAATGCCATTATTTATACTTCCTTATACATTAAACTTAATACAATAATTATTATCTTATTATGCAAATGTTAAAATTGCTAACACTAGTATCAAACTAACTTAAAACGTCTTTGACAAGCTAATATTGAGTTATCGAATATATAACAGTTTGCTGACCCGGTCACAACACTGGTACACGCCTGGAAGCCATTTTACTTACAAACAGCCTATATTGTGCACAATCTCAAAATCTAGCTTAGAAACTAAGCTACACTCTCATAATTCCTCCAAATTTCTCCCGCCAAAACCGGCCATGTTGTTTCCGCCATCTTTATTAAGAACGCATGGCCTCCCGCCTCCTGGCGTTGGTCAACAGCCAGCTAGGCGTTAAAGGCATCAGCTACGTCCACCCGCCAAGTCTATTAGATCCCTGAACGTGTCCGTCGTTACTTTAGACCGGGCCAACTTTCACGGGTCGAGTTATACTGGTTGGTGGTGTTTGGCTCACTTGTCTAATGGCTTTGATTAAACTGCCAGTTTATTTGACGGTACGGTGCGTGCGTGCGGCCACGTATGAATTTATGCTTAGACGACACCCTACGATGGAATTATGATCGGCGCTGAAAATTATTCAAGTTCGTTTTAGAATAAGCAGCCTTGGACTTACTTTAAACAGGAACCAGTGCGATATTATAAATATAATACTTATATATAAATATATGGGACACTTACACACACGGTCGCTCGTTTCCAAAGTAACTTAACACTTGTGTTATAGTAGACAGACGACTGGTGAATATACTTATATATTTTTTAAATACAGCTCAAATACAAATATACACCCAGATTCGAAGACCAACAAATTCATATAGAAAATGTTGGCCCTCGGCGGGAATCCAACCCGCGACCCGCGGAGCTGAAGGGAGGGTCACTACCCACTGCACCAACGGGCCAGTCAAATTAAAATTATTAATTTACTGGAAGACACAGATTTATTTTGATACTAGCTGTGCTAGCTTCGCCCGCATAGAAATAAGTGAGTTTTTTTTTTATTGAAATTTTGAACGTTAACGTAGTTATGGTGAGTTAATTATAAGAGATTTTTGAATAACTTCCACCGTTTCTTTAAAAGCTTTAAATTTTGTCGTTTTCACAATATTTTTTATTGCTGCTCCTCTCCTATTCATCTTAGCGTGATGTTATGTAGTCGGTAGTCTTCCTCGATAAATGGACTATCTCACACACAAAGAATGGCTGTCACAAAGGATTAAAAATTTTATTTTGGAAAGGCAAAAAACCGTACACAATTGAGGATATTTAAAAAAACTTATAGGTATAGGTCTTATATCTCGATGTCGATAAATGGACAATCAAAGAATCTTATACTTATAAGATTTTTCAAATCAGTCCAGTAGTTCCTGACATTAGCGCACTCAAACAACAAACAAACAAACTCTTCAGCTTTATATATTAGTATAGATATAATTAAAAAAACAACTTTCAAGTACTTGTCGAACTGAAATATTTATCATACTCGAGTCTAAACGTAAGGCCGTCTTTTTGATTCAGGATTCATTATTTGTTCTGGTGTGATGTAATTACCGGCGTCGAAGTTAACTGTCGTCTAATTGTTAAAGTTTAATCCTATGATGTCAGTAAGATGTGCTTCAATAATGTACTATGTAATGTTTGTCATCATCTCATCATCTTCCTGGCCTTATCCCACTCTAAGTGGGGTCGGCACAACATGTTATAAACATGCTGTCACATGATTTGGCTGCATTTTTACGACCGGCCGCCTGCCTGACGTCAACTTACCTCTCGTATTTCACGACACCTCGGTAAGAAAGAGGGTGGTCTATTCTACTAAAACGGATACCACAAGGTGGGTCATCTTACCTTAGTCGCCTTTTACGACACCTCGGTAAGAAATCAGGTTGGTCTATTCTACTCAGCCGGATACCACACGGCAGGTCGACTTACCTTAGTCGCCTTTTACGACACCTCGGTAAGAAAAGAGGGTGGTACTATTCTACTCAGCCGGATACCACACGGCTAGTACTATGTAATGTTTGTATGCTTTAAAAATTTTGTTGTACATGATTTTTGAATAACTTTCACCGTTTACTTAGCGCACACAAGGGTAGCTTTAAATTTTGCCGTTCTCGTAATATTTTTTATTGCTGCTTCTCTCCTATTCATCTCCATGATGTTATATAGTCTATATCGTTTTCGATAAATGGATTAAGTTACACTTATAGAATTTTACAGTTTTACATCCAGTAGTTCTTGTAATTAGGGTGTTCAAACAATCAATCAAACAAACAAACTCTTCAGCTTTATATATTAGTATAGACTTGATAAATGGACTAACTAACACTAAAATAATTTTTCAAATCGGTCCAGAAGTTCCTGAGATTAGCGCGTTCAAAAAATCAATGAATCAAACAAACAAACAAACAAATAAACTTTTCAGCTTTATATGTATAGACTCTATAAATGGACTAACTCACACTTAAAGAATTTTTCAAATCGGTCCAGAAGTTCCTGAGATTAGCGCGTTAAAAAAATCAAACAAATAAACTACAGCTTTATATATTTAATAATAATATATTTATTAGGAAAGAAAAATTGTATACATGTAACAATTTGGGCCATAACAACAAGTTAAGAAACTGTGTTGCAGTTGTTAGGACCTGCGCAGTCCACAACGTTGCTTAGCAAAAATTAACACACTACGAGTAACATAACAAATTAAACAACTTATACATTACTCTACAATCCATTCTACGTTGTTAGTACAAAATTGTAGTAGTAACAGTTATATTACTACTAAAATTTTGTTTTATGTTACAATAACTATTTCTGCAATTTTAACTACTCATTCTTATTAATATTAGACAGAATTTTAGCGACGAAGATATGTATTATTACTGTATTATTGTATGACGCTTAACAGATTTTCCACATCATCATAGGATAAAGATTAAAGATTTGTTAATATAATGTTTAAGGCATGTACTAGCAGCATATATCCTCAGATCACGTGTAAAGCTTTACTGCACCAAACTTAACATTCCCAGTAATAATATTACGTTTCCCGAACAATAGCCTCCCTAGTCTTGCCTAGCCTCTCAATAATTAGGATAGTGCATCTCCGAACCGAATGAGAATAAAGCCCACCCTTTGTACAACTGTGAGAATACGTGCCTGTGTTAGTTTATATATGCATCTTGATTCTGGGTATTTATGTGGGCGTAGGGTTGCGTCCACTTCGATCTTAGGGTTGGCAGATATTGAAAAATATAAACATTACTTTTTAATATCCTGCGTCAGTGTTGATTCGCTGAGGTGTTTCTGTGCTAAGGTGTAAATTAATATTGACCAAGAATAAGAATTTGAGTACACAACCCTTGGGATCACAACTTAAATCGGTAAAAATTTGTGATTCCCATAAAGAGTTGCATACACAAACGATTTGACATTTCGTTTCATAAAATTTTATTTCATTCAAGAACATTTAGCGCGAGAGATTTGTTGTAATTAAAGTTCATACAGAGATGGTTAATTGATTATATGTTTTTTGACGATATAATCACATATTTTTACATCATCATTCATCATTTTCCTGGCCTTATCCCACTCTAAGTGGGGTCGGCACAACGTTATATAACATGTTGTCAGATTATTTGGCTGCGTATTTTACGACCCAAAGCAAAGTAAGATAAGTTAAGTTAATAAGGTTCGGTAACTTAGTCGTATTTTACGACACCTCGGTAACAAAGAGCGTTGTCTGTTCTATATTCAACAAATATCAATGAAATTTGGCACAATTATTCCTTATACACCGGTATAACATATAGGTTACAGAAATCCTGTTAATTCTACAAGAATAGGATGACATTGAGAAGCGCCATCTATTATCGACCTATCACACGAAAACAGTCCAGAGACAAGACAAAGTCGACGACGACTTTGAGGTCTGGGAGCTAATATTCCCAGACATCCCCACCGAACCAGACATCCCTTAGGTCACCTAGGTGACCTGGGCTCACGGCCAAATACCGACACCCTTAGGTCACCTAGGTGACCTCGGCCTACTGTCGAAACACAACCCGGGATTAAGTGCCCGCGAGGAACTGCCCGGGCAAAGAGGTACGCCTCGAGGCCCGTACCCCGCTTACCCCCCACCCGGGAAGTCAGCGAGACGACCCTGCGAAGACAAAGTGGCGGGTAAAAGCTAGTAATCACATATTTTTACATTAAAATATATTTATCCGCTTGGCAACCCTATCTGCGACGTGGTGGCACGTCCTCCGCACGCCAGTCTCTGATACTAGCGTCGTATATTTCCGTCAGTGCGTCCACTACCCTGTCTTATTATCTAGCTGGTCTACGCAACCGAAACGTAAACAACGAAATGGCAATGAAATTCACTTTGGTGGTCTGTGTGTGAACAGCTTAACACGATACTGTCTTTGAATACCTCATATATCGATTACTCAAAATCATTGTTTTCCTTAAAGAATTATTTCTTTCAAAAGTAATCATTATTTTTTTCTATAATGCACTATACATATTTCTTTCATGAGGGTTCTTTCAAGAAAGAAATTTCTTAAAACCTTCGCGCCCATTCATAACTATTTTTGAAAATCTATGATTTATGTAAGAATTATTTATTTCAAAGTAATCATTATTTTTTTCTATAATCCACAATAATTATTTCTTACAAAGGGGTTCTTCCAAGATAGAAATTTCTTGAAACCTTTGCGCCCATTCATAACTATTTTTAAAAATCTATGATTTATTTAAGAATTATTTCTTTCAAAATAATCATTATTTTTTCTATAATCCACAATAATTATTTCTTACAAAATGGTTCTTTCAAGATAGAAATTTCTTGAAACCTTTGCGCCCATATATAACTATTATAGAAAATCTATGCAAATACAAAATACATGTATTTGTTGTATTATTTATTATTGTATTATTTTGTTGTATTATTTTCACTATTAAGGAGAGGCTGATACAGAAAGCCTACTATACTGTTGAGGATTATTTAGACGATAAAAATGCGTGGATATAAATATTGTTCGACCCTGTACAAGATAGAAACATTAAATGTAACTAGCATTAAGAATTGTATTTTTTAAAAAGAGCAACCGCCGAGTTTCTTGCTGGCTCTTCTCGGTAGGAACAGCTTTCCGAACCAGCAGTAGAGTTGACGATTCAAAAGCACTTGTTTACAAGTTTATTTGAATAAAGAATATTTTGAATTTGAATTTGAATTTGAATATTGATATTTATGTTTTAAAACTAAATAAAAATCCTTAGGTTATTTTACTTTTTGCATCACTAATTTATAAACGCAGGCGCTACTTTGCGAAATTACGTAGTACAGAAGTAATGAGAGAATTATTTAGCTATAATCCAAGTTTGTTAAGCAAGCTGCTTTTGTGGAGTGTTGTTTGTGGCGTTATTTTGTGATACGCGTGGTAACTGGTCCTGCATGTATAAGGTATGTGAGCGTTGCTTCATACACTTAGCATTGCATAGATTCTCTAAACAAACACGGATGATAGCAATATATTTCTGTCATAATTTCTTTCACATCACGATTTATAGAAGCAGGCGTTACTTTGCGGAACTCCATGTACAGAAGTTTAGGTCAATAAAATTATTTTGCTGTAATACGCATTTGTTAATAGAAAACATGCAATGCTAAGTGTATGAAGCAGGCAACAATTACATACTACATACATGCAGGACAAGCCGCCATACGTATCACAAGACGCCGCCAACACCAACACTCCATACAAGCACTACACACACTCACTACCGCTTTACCTCTTTCTTCTTTCACATCACTTTTGTACCACTAATATAATATTTTTGTTATAATATACTCTACTTATCTTAGTTTGAATATATACCCTTAACCGATTCAAACAACCGATTTCATAATCAGAAAGTCTTCGGAGACTTCAATTTTTTTCTATATTGGCGTTTTAATTAAAACCAAATCGAATTAATTACGAGCCCAAAATTATTCCTCCCTTTGGAAAATTGTCAAACGCCCGTCGATGACGGCGAGAAACTTGGTCAATACATACAACGTTGACATTGTCTGGTTAAATGGGAATAATTTTTAGGGTTCCGTTGCTGCTATTAGAAAACTGGTGAACATACACATATAGAATTTTTAAATACATACATAAATACAAATATACACTCAGGTTCGTAGAACCAATAAATTCATTCATAGAAAATGTTTGCTCTCGGCGGGAATCAAATTCAAAATATTCTTTATTCACATAAACTTGTAAACAAGTGCTTTTGAATCGTCAACTCTACTGCTGGTTCGGAAAGCTACCTACCGAGAAGAGCCAGCAAGAAACTCGGCGGTTGCTCTTTTAAAAATATAATTCTTAACACTATTTACATTATGTCGTTACTGTCTTGTACAATCGAACCCGTGACCCGTGGAACTGAAGGCAGGATCACTACCCACTGCGCCAATGGGTCAGTCGTAAGCTACGAGATAATACAACTTATAGTATAAAACGCAAACCTAAAGTAACGGCCTGTTACCATCCAACTGCTGGGATAGGCCTCCTCTCTCGGTTTTTGGAGCTAAGACCTGCCACGCTGCGCCAATGCGGATTGGTATGTTACACATATCTTCGGAATTCTCTAGAGGATTCGGAATTCTCTCTATGCATTAAATATTTATTATCTTTAAAATGATTCTAACGTTTCGGTTGTGGTGAAAGTATTATAATATTTGGTTACAATTTTAATCATTGCAACCCAAAGTTCGACTTCGATGGAATATTTGGTTACAATTTTAATTATTGTAACCGAATGTTCAGTGCTGCAAAGAAATTTGGCTGTTAGGATCATAAGGTTTTGGTATGTCAGATAATACCATTAAGTATATAGATGATCTCCAAAAGGTTGTATGGAACTGCTGTTGAAACAACTTGAGAGATTTATGTCCAACATTGGACATCCGTCTAGTGACGAAGAAAAATTTGAGTTTGAATTAAAATTTTGCCAGTTTGAATACAGTGTTACGTGTTGCCCTTATCCCGCTCTAAGTGTGGTCAGCAGAACATGATATAAACATGTTGTCACATGATTTGACTACGTATTTTACGACCGGCACCCTGCTTGACGTCAACTTACCTTAGTCACCTATTACGACACCTCGGTAAGAAATGAGTATGGTCTATACACAACTGGTTAAAAAAAATCCTAATAATATTATAAATGCGAAAGTTTGTGATTATAGGTGTATGTTTGTTACTCTTGCACGGCGAATCCGCTGAACCAATATCGATGATATTTAGCACAATTATTCCTTATACACTAGGGTAACATACAAGTATAAGCTATGGAAATCCTGTTAAATCTACAGGAATAGGTGACATTTGACAGACAAATTAATAAAATGTAATAGTTTTAATTAATATTTTTTATTAGCTACAACAAACAAAAAACTTATTATTTAAAATTCCATACAAAACGATGAACAAACAAATTGTATTAAGAAAATCTTGGCCTTCGACGGGAATCGAAAGCGGGACCCGCGGAATTGAAAGCAGGGTCACTGCCAGACGGGCCAGTCAAATATTTGTATAGATATTACAAATATGATCCAATGAAACCTTACATATATAGAAATTGAAACTATACCGTCCGTAATCCGGCCCCGAAGGACGTATAAGTATAGCCATAATTCCTTAGGGCCGCGTCTCATTATAACACTAATACAAGACTCATCCCGAAGTTACGGTGAATACATTAAAGGGTTCAATCCTTACTGATGAGACATCGGGTGGGGGTGCCCCCCCGGGCGGGGTCGCTGCGGGCACTGGCCTGGCTTGGGGGGGAATAAGGCAGGCATTATAGGAGATAGCGTTCATTTACATTGTCCAATAACTCCAAGTAGTGTCCAGAGCGAATATTAGTTTATGGCATGCGGTGTTTCTCTCTACGAACAAACCGAAATCTATACGATACATATATACACGTATTGTTCATATTCAAAATGCGACATTTTGCTTACTTTATTTATTTATGTAGCATAAAAATGTTGGAAAAACATTCATCATTTTCCACATCATGTGACAATATGTTATCAAAATGTTGTCACATGATGTGGAAAATCATTTGTCACATGATTAGGGGTATTATACGGCCGGCCGCCCGCTTGACGTCAACTGATCTTAGTCGTATTTTACGACACCTCGGTAAGAAATGAGGTGGTATATTTTACTCAACCGGATACCATACGGTGGGTCAACTTACCTTAGTCGCCTTTCACGACACCTCGGTAAGACATGAGGGTGGTCTATTCTACTCAGCCGGATACCACACGGCGGGTCGACTTACCTTAGTCACCTTTTATTATAAGATAATATAATTTAAAAAAAATAAAAAAAGAAAGAAAAGGCTGGTAATATTTGTGACTCGATCCCAGGTATTTTCAGTTCCTTAGATCGCCCGTTCCCCACTGAGATATTACAACTTCATAACTGGCAGCAAATTTTCTCTTTACCTGAAAACAGGGATAAACAGACATTTTTTTAAATGAAACCTAATTATATCGATCTTTCGGCCCCCGAACCCTTTACATACTAGGTTTCATGATATATCTTTGGAGCCGTTTCCGAAATTCATTGTATATATACAAGATTTAGCTGGCTTGTTGGCGCAATTGGTAGTGACCCTGCCTTCAGATCCACGGGTCGAGGGCTCGATTCCCGCGGTCGGTCAACTTTTCTAACAAAAATTTGTTGGTTCTACGAGCCTGTGTGTATATATGTATTTAAGTATGTATTTAAAATTATATAAGAATCAAAATAAGACTAAAATATTCGCTTTACTGCACAAATTACTAACTTATTTGTAATTTGACGCAAAGAACCTTTAGCACCGCGAGTCACGGGTTTGAGTCCCGCCGAGTGTCAACATTTTCTGAAAACAATTTTTAGATCGATTTTTCTCCCTCAAAACCTCTTGCATGCTGAATTTCAGGAATATCGTTGAAGCCGTTTCCGAGATTCTGAAAATATATACATACAAGATTAACTCATTTAAATATAAAAGATATCTACAAATAAATATTATACTTTTATAAGAAAATGTTCTTTTAAGTTCTTTTTAAATATTTAGTTCGATGACGTATAAATGAGCTTCCAAGAAACGGACCCAATCATCTTTAATTTGATAGCCCCAACGCCTAGACCCTAATTTATCTAAGCCTACTCTTGTATTAAGTCTAACAAATCGATATCACCGCCAATTAGTAAGTACCAATTTTCCAATAAAACTTCAAACTGTTTTCCATTCCATTATCTCTCGCCACCCTTTATTGCTGGCAAAGTTAAGCTACGACTCCTCTTTCCACCGCTCAGAAATTATTACAATAATAATATTATTATATTAATAATTGTATTGATAAGGAGACTCTCGTAATAAGGGTAAACCGTCCCCTTTCTGCCAGCCATCCTCAATAGGAGAATTTATGTAACTAATGAAATAAGCGAAGTGCCGTACCCCGCCCAACCCTCTCGCCTCCCTTCATTATCGGAAAGTTTGAAATATAATTTGAAATTATGCTCAATGTTATATTGAAGATAAGAGAAACACAAATTCCTTTAATTGGACTTGTTAAAGTGACTCAAATTAAGTTAACACCGAGTTGATGGCATTACTTTTGAAGTTCGGAATTATGACGGACTGTCCGTGGGTTTGCGGATTCATGGGGTGATTAGCGGCTGAAGGAACAGTTATCGGTTCCTTGGACCGCTTGTCTTGTTTAATGGCGACTTTTATGGGAACCTATAGCATTGTTTTATGGAGTTATAACGAACTCGGACTAGTTATTAACTTAAACTGTCGGCTGCTATTATTAATTTTGTAATAATTAACGTGGTAGCGAAAAATTGGGACGTCATGTGTTAATTGGGATAATGGTTTTGTGAATTAAGAAATTAATTTCGAAATCCATTGCGCAACTGATTTTAGTGTTCTGTTCAATAGAATATAAGTATGTGTGTGTTATAATAGTAGTATTATAGTATTTATACTAGATAAATATAGTATCTATCTAAAATACTAGTATTTTCACTGAGGTTTTGTTTATTGAAAAACTGATTTTTTAGAGTGATTGTATTTATTCATGCGTTATATCAGAGAAGAATTATAATGAAGATAATAGTTTTAACATTTTATTATAACACTTATTTAAAGTAACCCTTGTACTTAATTAAGATTTGTTGAAATTTAGCCAATTTCTAAAAGGCAACGTGTTTAGGTTCAGCTTCATTACTAACCACCAATAATGCAACAATACACAAGCAGTGCACACATTCACTACCACAATCTCAGCAGTGTAGTAGTTGTAGTGCAAGAGTTTTACGATTTTTTTCTATTGGCTTTATCGTAGATTAAAGAAAAACTAATTAGTTATTAATTTGTTTTCATATTAGTTTTATCTATATGTATGTATGAATGTATAAGCACTTGTTTAGAAATTTATTTGAATAAAGATTATTTTGAATTTGCTGACTCCTTTAAACTCAATTTTGTCCTACTTCAAACGACAAATTTGGTTTAAACTTTGTGCACTCATCAAAAACCAGTGATAATCAGTGATATGATACTTTGATAACTTAGTCTCTATTTTTTTTTAATTTATTTATTTAACAATCAATCGTATTAAATTGTTCTTGTAATCAAGTTATATAACCAAAAGGTAAGGACTCGCGCTTTTTTTTCTTTTTTATTTATTTATTTATGTAACTTAAAAAATGTTGGAAAAACATTATTGATAAAAAAAAGTGTACAAAGGTGAACTTATCCTTAAGACAGAGATCTCTGCCAGCTAACTTACGAAGTGAGACAATGTATAGTTAAGTAAAAGTTGGTAAGCAAATATCATATATAAAGAATTAGAATTAACCTTACTAATAATTTCCTAATTTAACAATAAATAAAAGAAAAATAAATGTTTGTTATTTTTCCCTTTTTGTTTGCGTAAGGCGTGCTTATAAAGAGTGTTTTTTTTTTAGTTTCTTTAACTAATGGTCTATCACGAATTGGTAATGTAATTAATTTAAAGCGTAGAGGCGATGGTCTCAAGTTGCAAACCCCTAGATACGAGCTCACTGGGCGAAATGACAAAATCAATAGATGACCTAACGTCCAACCCTCAAGGATAAATGCTAATATTGTTTGTTAAACCGGTCATATTTACTGAAACCTTGTAAATTAAACAATTTATCTTACGATCGAGTTAATTGTAAATTTGTATATGTAATAGTATTATTTTACTGTTGTTATTCTAAATATTATAGCTAATTTTGAATAGTGCCAGGGTAATAGTAATGGTAATTTAATCATCATCCTCCTGCCCTTATCCCTCTCTAAGTGGGGTCGGCACAACACTCTGTCACATGATTTGACTGCGTTTTTACGACCGGCCGCCTGCCTGACGTCAACTTACCCCAGTCGTATTTTACGATACCTCGGTAAGAAAGAGGGTGGTCTATTCTACTATGCCGGTTACCACACGGCCGGTCGACTTATCTTAGTCGCCTTTTACGACAGCTCGGTAAGAAAAGAGGGTGGTACTATTCTATTCAGCCGGATACCACACGGCGTGGTTCTTATTCTAAACATTATAGGTAATTATGAAGAACCTGGGTAATAGTAATTAAATAGTAGTGATAATTAGTAGGTACTAGTAACATTTTTACATCATAAAAAAATGAAAAAATAAAAAGCAAAGAAAGATTTTAATAGCAGGGGCTTGATCTCGGATATTTATTCCATTCGGCTTAGTCGTTCGTCGTAAGCTAAATAACGTGTTATAGAACCTTCTTGAATTTAATAAAAAGAGTTGATTTTTTTATTTAAATACTAGCTTTTACCTGCGACTTCGTTCGCTGGTACTTTTGTCACGTGATAGGTTTATGGCGCTTTTGTCATCCAATTAGTGTCATTAGTTCAATTGTCATCCTATTCCTGTAGAATTAACAGGACTGCTATAGCCTATATGTTATTCCGGTGTATAAGGAATAATTGTGGCAAATTTCATCTATATTGGTTCAGCGGATTTGCTGTGAAAGAGTAACAAACATACATCCATACTCACAAACCTTCGCGTTTATAATATTAGTAGGATTTAACAATATATATTTTACACCCGTATATAAGGAATAATTGTGCCAAATTACATTGATATTGGTTCAGCAAATATGCAATGAAAACGTAACAGACAGACTTTCGAATTTATAATATTAGTAAGGATAGTAGAAACTGCGATTTCGTCCGCGCCAACTTTAGCGTTTAAGTTGTTATACCCCTGTTTTTTTCCATGTTTCTGTAAGATAAACGGGGTTTTTTTACTGTATATGTTATTTATTTATTTTTGGGAAACAAACAATGGTTCTATAACTGTAAGTAAGTAGTAAGTAAGTAACGGCCTGTAACTATCCCACTGCTGGGCATAGGCCTCCTCTGTCCATTTTTGGAGAGAAGGGTTGGAGTTAAGACCTACCACGCTGCTCCAATGCGGATTGGTAGGTTACACCTATCCCTAAGATTCTCTAGAGATATGCAGGTTTCCTCACTATGTATTCCTTCACTGAAAAGCGTGTGATAAATTGCAATTATCAATTAGACACACAAGTTTTAATAGAAAAACTCATTGGTGTCTGCCCGGGTTTGAACCCATGATCGTCTCTAGAGATTCACACGGTCGCACCGCTAGGCCATCACAGCTATAACTATATAAATATTTAAATATACATCATACATCAATAAAGTTTCCACTTATCCAGGTGAAGCTTTGATTAAATCAAATTTTATCAAGATTACGTGGATTAGCTGTGAAAGCTTAACAGACAGACATAACCTTAGCATATACAATATTCATATGGATAATAATAATAGATCAAGTGCGACAATTGAGTTTCCAATAAATATTAAATTGATTTATCAAGTGACCAAAATTTGGACTAAATACTATATCGATTCTATTAAGGAGCTCGGAATATAGACAATAGACAAAGCAGGAACCGACATAAGCTTGCGGCTCCTGCTTTGCGCCTTGCAAAAGTACGTAATTCGTTTGTGGGTTTTGGTATGAGATTCTATAATAACATTCCGCAATCAATTTCAGCTTTGCCATTACAGCAGTTTAAAAACACTGTTAAAAAGAGGCTGATACAGAAAGCCTACTATACTATTGAAGATTATTTAGAAGATAAGAATGTGTGGATATAGCTCTCTTTGAACCTGTACAAGACATTAACGACTGAATGTAAATAGTATTAAGTATTATAATTTTTAAAAGAGCAACTGCCGAGTTTCTTGCTGGCTGTTCTCGGTAGGAACGGCTTTCCGAACCAGCAGCAACCGATATTTGCTCGTTAATTTTTCAAAAAAATAATAGGGTGGGGCTCGATCCTAGGTATTTTGATTTCTCGCGACAACCCGTTCTACGAATAAGCTACGCTTAATTGACAGTTAATAGCAAAAATAGTATTAATATATTCAATAAATTAAAAGTAAATTTTAGTCATTTTTAATGCCCAAAAATAGAGATGAAACGAATAAAAAAACCGTCATTTTTACGACATTTCGGTAACAAATGAGGGTTATCTATTCTATTCAGCAGAATATTGCACGGTGGGTCGACTCACCTTAGTCGCCTTTTACGACACCTCAGTAATAAATGTGCGGCGAATATCTCAATAAGAAATACCATACGGCGGTTTTGAAAATTGTTATGAAATTTTCAAAAAATTAACAACTCTAAGAGATCAATTGAAACAAATTACAATGATCGCAATTAGATACAGATCGGGGTCTAATTATTCGGATTCGATTCGTACCGGCGCAGCACTATTCTCGATCGCCGACAAGCGATTTCGGAAATTACTAAGGCGTCGCTCCCCCCCTAGACACCCCCCACCTCGTTCCTTGCGTTTCGGTTAGATGGTCAATCACTGGTACGTTTACCCTATAAATTTTAATAGGACAATTTACATAGACGTATTTTGTTTATTAATTTACAGTATTAATAAGATGCATAATAAAAAATTAGTACCTGGGTAATTTTTACTTCCTTATCCCACTCTAAGTGGGGTCGGCACAATTCTCCTCTATTATTCGTCAACTCTGGTGTCACTCCTTTAATATGCATGTCATTTTTCACATAATCCATCCATCTTTTTTTCGGCCTTCTGCCATACATACATCCACATTCATATTTAAAAGATATAAAAAATATATTTAATAAAAATAAGATAAGAAAGAATGCGCCGATGACATGTGGAATTCGAACCCGGGTTTCGAACATCAACCCATCAGCTATCGCAACGTTTGACAGATAAAAAAATCCTTTGCTTTCAAATCTACATTATAAAATATTTTTAATGCCCAAAAACAGGGTCAAAACGATTTTTTTAAATAAAACCTAGCTAGTTTGATTTTCCTCCCCCAAAATTCCCTGTATGCTGAATTTCAGGAAAATTGTTGGAGCCGTTTCCGAGATTTGGAAAATATATTTATATATATACATACAAGGTTAACTCATTTAAATATTAAAGACAATATTTGGGATAATTACATACACGGTCAACGGTCCCTTAAGTAAGTAACTTAATACTTGAATTATGAGTGACAGACAGCTGGTTAATATACACATGTATAGAATAGAAAAGGATAGAATAGAAATATTCTTTATTGCACACAAATACATAAAAGAAAAAGAAAAAATATCTTTTTTATTAGCCTATCTATACTAATATATAAAGCTAAAGAGTTTGTTTTTTTGCTTGTTTGATTGATTGATTGTTGGATTGATTGATTGTTTGAACGCGATAATCTCAAGTCTCAAAAAAGTCTTTCAGTGTAAGATAGTCCATGTATCGGGGAAGGCTATAGACTATATAACATCACGCTAAGATGCATAGGAGAGGAGCAGCGATAAAAAATATTACGAGAACGGCAAAATTTAAAGCTTTCCTTGCGTGCACTAAACTAAACTAAGTAAATGGTGAAAGTTGTTCAAAAATCATGTAGTACAAAATTGTTCCACTCTAAAACTTCTTAATAAAAGTCCGCGACAGCATATGTCTAGCTTTTAAGGTTGACCCACTTTGACCATTTTTATGATTATCAAAATACTATATTACGGTTTTAATCTTTCCACGCGGGCGGAAACGCTAGCGATTGGTAGTTTATAATATCATCATCAATATTAAAACTATTAATCATCAATGGCCACGAATATAGTATGATAAGCTACATATAACTCTTTTAAAATAAATTATTAAGACAGAATCTTGGTCCATCGGGATATAAACAAAGACAAAACGTCGTAATAATGTCGTTATATGTGTTCAAAAGTTACATAAATTTATTGAAAAACAAACCCACAACCCTTGACGACAGACATTTAAGCAGATATCGACCAAAAATCCGCGTCCCTCATTACCATAACAATTTAATTAATCAAATCGCCCCAACGGTTACACAGCTCTGCACTATTGTCATTTATAATCTCGGGCATATCTAAATTGTAATTAAGTTTGAGGCATTTGCCTTTAACTCTAAATACTAACGAAATCAACGTATCTTTGTCAAGACAAGCAATAAGTGTGTTTTAAAGGCAAATCTGTTTTATAAACTCGCGTTTTAATAGGAGTATTCAATAAAAAATGCCATGTGGTATCCGGCTGAATAGACTAAGATCATCCTCACTTCTTATCGAGGTGTCGTAAAGGCGACGAAGATAAGTTGATCTGCTGTGTGGTATCCGGTTGAGTAGAATATACCACCCTCTCTCATTCTCACCGAGGTGTCGTAAAATATGACTAAGTTTACGTCAGGCAGGCGGCCGGTTGTAAAATACGAAGCCAAATCACGTGACAACATTTTATAAGTTTCAATAAAAACTTAAGCGCTTCATTGATATTTATATTTCACTAGCTATCAGCTTCGCCCGCATTGAAATCACTAACAATTTTTTTTCAGAATTAAAATTTTGAACACGAAAGTAGTTATCGTGAGTTAATTATAAGAGATATTTTAATAACTGTCACCGTTTACATAGGGTACGTTAGGAAAGTTTAAAATTTAGCCGTTTTCGCAATATTTTTTTTAATGCTACTCCTCTCCTACCTATTTAGCGTAGCGTGATGTTATATAGCTTATAGCCTTCCTTAATAAATGGACTATCTTACACTCAAAGCATTTTTTAAATTGTTGTCGCCATTGACTTCCGCTTTGTATTTTATAGCAACACAGTCATGAAACAAGAGTATCACGCCCTTTTTGATTAAAATGGTACCAACACTGTGACGTGTTGTTTCCGGTTGAGTCTTCCTATTGATAAAACGTTTCAGTGACAGTCAGTCTTAGTCCGTCATTCAAGAGAAGTGCATCTCGGAACAGGAATTGTGGTATTCCTATTATATCGTGTTCTTTTATGTAGTGTGCGCTAATAAAATACAGTTTCCTATACTCGTTCCTTAGTACTCTCTACACGGTTTTTTTACGGCAACACTCTTTACACACATGATAACACTGAACTCAACTTTAAGATTATAAAAATGTTTCAAGGCTATAAAAAAAATGTTTGCTCTTGTGTTTTGAAGCAAAAATCGATTTTCCTCATTACCATAACAATTTAATTAATCAAATCGCCCCCACGGTTGTACAGCCCTGCACTATTGTCATTTATAAACTCGGGCATATCTAAATTGTAATTAACTTTGAGGCACTTGCCTATCTGCATTTATATATTCGATCTATTAAAACTGAATATGGTTTAAGAGTTTATGATAAAAATTAGTATTTTGATGAAAATAACCTCTTGCCTGGTCAGATGAAATAAAAACTATACAGAAAAATACATCCAAATATACGATCTCTACGTTTATTTTATACTAGCTGTGCCTTTGTCACAAAGTTTTGCCCGATACCGCGGGAATTCTATGATAAAGAACCTATATGATGCTATGGAGCTCTCTCTTATCTCACTGTGTATGTGCGCGCGTATTTGTGTGTGTGATTGTGTGCATGTGCGTGCGTGTGTGTGTATGTGTGTATTAAGCCTTAGACCTCTTAGCTCTTTCGGCATAGGCTTTAGGCTTTAAACCTTATTCTTGAAAAACTGCAATAATAGCGTGTGTTGATCAGATAATGGTAGGTTATCCACGCCGTTTCCTCGCCCCCCCCCCCCCCCAAAGACCGCCACCCACTCCTCGCCCCCACCCACCGCACAGTACATCATCTCATTTGAATTTCTAACTAGGAAACCTCCATGCAATTATTGGATTAATGTAAATTACTCAGTCTACAGCTCCACGGTGCACTATCAGGGCCGACTTTAATTACAATCCGGTTAATTCTGATAATAGTCTTTGATAAACCGTAAAAATATCCTTTAAATTGGAAAAGTCTTCGAATTAAAGCCCTTGTTCAAAATGCTTAATATATTGCCATTGCTCTGTATTTATATCATGGAAATATGTATATTTGTAAAAAAATATCGTTATTCTTTTACAAGTAAATAACACAAGATAGATAGATTACTTTTACCCAGAATAAAATTGTCACTTTACAAAAATAATGCATATTGTATGTCAATTATAATCTTTAATAAGCTGCCTAAACATATAAAAGACGTATGTCTTCCTAAATTTAAATTCAAACTACATGAGTGGTTATTATCTTATTGTTTATTCGATAAATGAATATTTAAATTTTCAGATGAAGCCCTTGTAATAACTAACATTGACAATATAAACTTTATATGTAAATATATAAAAAAAAAACCTGTATTAGAACGTGTGATTTTCAATTTCATCGAAATATATGGAAGTAAATTCTTTTTCATGTGTCAATCAAGAAATATGATAAACTTATAATTTTAAGTTTATCATATTTCTTGGTAATACACTGAAACTAATAATTGTAACACCTTTTTGTGTGTATTATGCAAAAATAAATGAATTTAAAATTGAATTTGATTTTAATAGCCAAGATTCAATATTTCACATCATCATTCTCTGCCCTTATCACTTTAAGTCGGCACTCTCCTATAACCCGTTAAGTCTGGTCCTACTCCTATTCTATGCAAGTCATACTGCATATAGTCCACCTATCTCTTTTTAAATTTGTGTACCAAAATCTTTTATATCAGTTAAACATTACTGAAAATCTAGAAATAGTAGAAGTCATTATTCTCCGGCACTTTTAAAGGTCTGGATATAAACACGTGATTACTTATTTTACGACTGGCCGCCTGCCTGACGTTAACTTACCTTAGTCACTTTTTACAACACATCTGATATGTGTTGCGGATATTAACTTATATAGGTTTTACAACAAAATTCAAAACAAGCTAACAAAAATATCCACCGTGTAGTATCCGGTTGAGTAGAATAGACCATCCCCTTTCTTACCGAGGTGTCGTAAAAGACTACTAAGGTAAGTTAACATCAGGCAGGCGGCCGGTCACAAAATATGTAGTCAAATCATGTGACAGCATGTTTATAACATGTGCCGACCCCACTTAGAGTGGGATAGGGGCAGGAGGATGATGAAGCTACCAAAAATATATTAAGATAAAAGTAGAATAGCGCTATTTCTCCATCCCTTTGTCCAGCAGTGGACCTTTATAGTAGGTACTACATATTGATGTACGATGTGAAAAGACCCCGAAAAATTGAATGTGCTGGATCAAAGAAATTAACCTCAACAATTTTATGTATGAAAGTTATTTAAATCAAGCGTTAAATAGCGTGATTAAGCATTTTCTTTATGTTAGTAGTTTGTTTATTACAAAATTTTCTTTACAATTACAGTAACAATTAAATTTTACACGTAATATTAACAAATATATATTGCTTACGGCTTTATACAGTTTTTTGTAAACATTATATACAAATTTGTCACAGATACAAATCAAATTTTAGTTGGAAGGAAATTATTTGTTTTGTGTATTTTTTACAGAGTAATACATTAGTATAATGTCCGGAAAGTTAATAACAGTCACCATCTTATTCTTATGGCAACATTTATACAAACAAAGATATATTGATTATTTGTATTGTTAAACCATACCATAGTTTTTATATGAGGTTCATTTCCTGACATTTTATAGAGGTATATCACATTGTATAAAGTTAAAGTTTATTTTTTTAATATTTTGATAATCGTCTACGGCTAGTTAGAGATCATCTCTTTCATAAGAGACAATCATCTTCCTGCCCTTATCCCACTTTAAGTGGGTCGGCACAACATGTTTTAAACATGCTGTCACATGATTTGGCTGCGTTTTTACGATCGGCCGCCTGCCTGACGTCAACTTACCTCTGTCGTATTTAACGATACCTCGGTAAGAAAGAGGGTGGTCTATTCTACTAAACCGGATACCACACGGTGGGTCAACTTACTTTAGTCGCCTTTTACGACATCTCGGTAAGAAATGAGGGTGGTACTATTCTATTCAGCCGGATACCACACGGCGGCTCTTTCATAATAGAGAAGGATATGAAATTACTAACTTATGATACCTAAGCTTTATCCAATAAATTCAAGTTTTAAAAGCTTTTAACAATATTTTAGGTCCCTTCTGTTAACCGTTGAGGAGTTACCTCGTTTGGAGCCAATCCTGGCAACAGCATCAGTCATGCTTATCATAAATATGCATTGTATTTAGGACAAGAGCAGTATGTAAAATTTCAGCTCAATTGGACACTGAGAAGTTGGTCAAATTTAACTTGCAAGATTCCACCATTTGCCCATTGAATATCTTGTGATTATCATTCAATTTCTAACATTAAAAAGCACTTATATTACAAATCTTGGTAAATAGCATTTATGTAAATAACCAATATTAAAAATAATGACGCAAATATGTGTAAATTGAATATAATAAAACGAATTAATAACAATATTATCTATGGTCATAAAAAGTACTAGATATTCTCACAGTTTCGCAACAATATTATTATATTATCTGTAAATAATCGTTTTTGTAGCTTTTCCAGATAGTGATAATAAAAAAAATGCTTCATGCCGCGTTAATCCACGGTAATTTACTACAAGTGTTATTATAGCGATATTCTATTTGAATTACATACTAATAACTAATCGCTTCACGATAATTAAAGATTATCTCAATTGCGTACAAAATTGTTAAATCGATCTCACCGAAATCGGACAATCGCCCAAGTAAGTCAACGGCCTGCAATCGGTACCCTAGTGAAGAGTCCGTAACACCCTAAACAAAGTCGAGGCGCGCCAAAACGACGCGCAAAACATCGAAATATCCCGCCGTGACCTCGAAAACGTACGTAGGTGAAAGCCCTCGGGGCTCACGTAGGGGAACAAAAAATCTCTAACCCCTAGTAAGGAGTGGGGGCGACCCGCCCATGAATGAGCGAAGGAGGCGCGCGTCCTTGGAGCAAAAAAGTCACGTGACCCGCGCAACAGGTGCCGCCGTAAGCGTGTCCTTGCCGATTAGAAAAAACAACATGTTCGAATTTCGAATGGCGCGATACATTTCTTTTTCTTGGCAACCATTGACTATTCGTTCTCTATTCGTTCGGAAATTCTTGTAAACTAACAGATTTACTCATTCTTATTTTAAACAATATATTGTGGCATATTTTTAATCTAAGTTATCACTTTACAATAAAAGATTTGTTTTTATTTTGATGGGAATATAATATTTGAAACTTTTATCGTTTTCTGGTTTCCAACTTTCTTGAATAGAGCTTACAATGAATTACAACTTATATATATATAGTACAGCTTAGATTGAAATAACAAAAAAAATTATATGTTATTTATTGTACTTTCTTTATTTTTTTTAAAGTACTATAAATTTTGTTTACACCTATAAAAGACAATTATATTAGATTAAAACATATCTATATAGCTTAAGACTATTATTGTTTATACAAATAGTTACTAGTGCATCGAATAAACATAAAAAATATGCAAATTAACTATAAAAGAAAATATTAAGTTTATGATTAAAGTACAACATTAAATGTGTACTTGAAATAGTTTCAAAAGAAACAGAAAATATAAACAACTTAGGTGTTTTTAATATCCAACTTTTCAAACAGTAGTAGCTTTATTCCGTCCTTTATGAATGGCGCTCTCCCTCGGCCCCGCTTAACACAAATGTCACGACGCCCCGACGAGCCGGAAAACTCTCTTTTCTTCCTGAATTGTAGATACAACTAGCCAGACAATTATCGACTTTATCACCGCATAATAAAGCTCAACCCTAACTGTTACTGTTGAGAAAATTTAAGGAATTTTCTGTACAAACTCTGCGCTGTAATTTAGACTTAGTTTCAGTATGTTAAAGTTGTATTTAGAACTGTCTTTAATTTTGTTAGCGGCACGAAATCTTCCAGTCTCCTGCGGCAAATTGTTTCCTCACGCGGCGTGTTTGTATTTTATTATACATTTTTATTTCTCGATAATATTAGCTTAACCGACTTTTCATTGCCTCCGCTAGGGTTGTCGCTCGCTTACTTTTATATGTGCACAATATAAAATACTTTTCTATTATTTTACGAGTGATAAAGAGTTGTGGACTTATAGGCTATATGATTTTCAACAGAACAACAATAAATACAAAATAAACTATTTAATAATATCGTTAATATTATAGTAGCTAAGTTAGCCGTGTGGCCGGCTGAGTAGAATAGACCACCCTAATTTTTTGCCGAGGTGTCATAATAGGCGACCAAGGTAAGTCGACCCGCCGTCTGGTTTCTGGCTGAGTAGAATAGGCCACCCTCATTTTTTACCGAGGAGTCGTAAAAGGCGACTAGGGTAAATTGACGTTATGCAGGTGGGCGGTCGTAAAATACCTAGCCAAATCATATTACAACATGTTGTGCCGACCCCACTTAGAGTGAGATAAGGGCAGGAAAATGATTATGATTATAGTAGCCTAAGTTTTATTCTAGTTTATCAAGGGATTAGTTAAATTTTCAAAAAGATGATGGCATGTTTAATTTTGTTGTAATTAAATGTTTATAATTTATGAAATTTATTTGAGTATAGACAAAATAATTGCTATATGTATAAAATTCATCATCTTTAAATTTGTATTGTTCTTAAAATTTTTGTGATGTTGGTATTACTTAAGTAATTATAATCTCCAGTGAAAAGAAAAAAGGTCAATAATGTATGTATATTAATGTTATACTGTATTATTTAGTTTGACAGTTTCATCCTTTTTGTATCAAATTATAATAAAATAAATCATTTTTTTAAATTTACCTGTGTGTAATTACTTTAACGATTACATTTTAAACCGTCGCTGCTTTTGATAACGTTAGTACGTAAACTTAATTGTTTTTATTACCGCGATTATAAATTTTATTACCGTTAGTAATAATAGTTTGTGTTGGCGGCATTGATTATTGCGATTTCGCGGTGAAAGCTTCATTAATTTTAACATTATAAGGACTGTTTGTAAAGGTGTGACTGAGTATATAAGTTGCCAAAATAAACTGACTAACTGACCTTTAAATAATAAGTAGAGATAATTAATACAAAAAACAAATAATTTGTCTTGTGAAACATTTAAATATGTTAATGCTTAAGGTTTTTTGCGTTATTATAAACGTTAGTTTATTGCATCATACCTTCAGATCTATGCATGTTTTATAGCTTTTTTACTTGGTGTATTTTTTGTATTAACAATGTGTCATTGCTAAATATATACAATGTTTCTAAAAATGTATTAGCAATTAGATATTTACTTTACATTATAAATGAATCATAAATTAAGTTTGGTTTTACAAGGTATCTATTTTTTAACAATTAATTTACACGCATGTCTACGATATAAGATGTGAAAATTATTCTAAATTGTTAGGTGTCAGTAGAAAAGTAATTAAATTATTCTTATTTTTGCGATAAGCGTGATAATAATAAAATTTATTGCGGATTATAGTAAATAATATTTCCGTTACTTTTGTATTATAGACATCCGCTAAGAAAGGCTTAATTCTATAAATTAATAAAAATAGTAAGCGTTCTAAATTCTAATCAAATATGTTTCTATTTCGTATCAAATAAAGTCAAGTCAAATTGAAATATTCTTTATTCAAATAAAGAGCTTATTGCTTATATCAAGCACTTTTCATTTGTCAAGGATCAATATGATTAATGAAGCTACAACTGGTTCGAAATATTGCTCTTACCGAGAAGAACCAGAAAGAAACTCGGCAATCTTTTAAACATTTTCAATTTTACATTATTAAACGCAGTCCTGTATGAAGCTGAAAGGAGGATCCAGGCATTTTTATCGTCCAAATAATCTTCAATTTTGTATATTATTATTACTGTCCATTAAAAATGTATGATTTTTAAAGTAATGTGATTACCAACCCTAAAAATTAAATCTTATTAGCTATCGTGAAATGAAAGGAATTATCCTTGGAGACGTAAGGTATATAGATACTTAATGAACTGCTTCGGCGCATTAAACACTTTTTTGTAATTTATAAAAATTTCCTACGTGTAATTGTTGTTAAAAAAAAATGTGAATGTAAAATTTTGTGGCATAAAATTTGGTTTCCAACATAATTTACACTATAAGAATACTGAGAACGACAACAAAATCCTTTCTTTTAAAATAATACCTTAATTTTTTTTTGGAACGTTGCTATATGATTGTTTTAACGTGATATGATATGATATGATGATTATAGTAACGATATATGATTTTTGAAAAATGTTGTTTATTTATACAAGTAGGCGTTACTTTGAGGAATTCCATATTACCAAAATTCTTGTTCTAATTTTTCTTTGAGTAAAATAGACCACCCTCTTTCTTACCGAGGTGTCAAAATACGACTAAGTTAAGTTGACGTTAGGCAGGCGGCCAGTTGTTAAATACGTAGCCAAATCATGACAACATGTTTGTAACATGTTGTGCCGACCTCACTTAGAGTGGGATAAAGGCAGGAGAATGATGATACATAGACTTTCTTAACAAAATCGCAAAATAATTCTATCATAACACACACCTTTGTACACTTTTTTTACCAATAATGTTTTTTACAACATTTTTCACATAAATAAATAACCTTTGAAAAACGTTGTTGGCAACCCTCAAAAAAGGGTAACAGTTTATCCCTATCACTTAGCTTGTAACAGCCCTAAGAAAAGTTAGTAGCGATGTAGGAACGTCAAAAACGGGGCGCGAACAAATATGTGCTTACAGGCTACCGGCCGGCGCCACCGAAGTTTAGAAACTTTGTGTTGATCCGAATAGACAGGGAGCAATTTGTCGTTGTCTTTTTGATAGGTCGTCTTTTTTGAGGACGGTACGGTCGTCTTTTTCTGTACAGTGTTTACCCTTTTTACGTTTTCGTTTCAATGAATGGATGTTGTTTGATACATGAATGGAATTTAACAGTTGTTTTTGATATAGATTATTAAGATTCTCATCTTTTAAATTTAATTTGAATATTTTTGCATATTTACGTAGTTTATTTTGATGTCACTTAACAAAGGGGGGGTCTATCACCCCCCTTTGTTACTACTATCTAGTATGCTTGTTTGTTTTAGAACTAATTATAAACTTATGAATGCGTTTTAACATTTGGTATTGATTAGGCAAGTTGACCGTTTTGTATGAAATTTTAAATAATAAGCGTTTTATTTGTTACACTTACCTTAAGTCTCATCTTTCAAATTTAATTTGCATGATTCATATTCAATTTATTTGCTTGTTATTTTATGGAGAACTTATTACATAATTTGAAAGATATTACATATTTAAAAAAAATTAATTAGTACACATTTAATAAAAATAATTGCTACAAATTTTTTTTTAGCCATATGTTATATATATATATATATATATATATATATATATATATATATATATATATATATATATATATATATATATATATATATATATATAAAGTCTTTTAAGCATGCTTTAGCAATTAAACCGCTTGCTTTAATTAATTTATTTATATTTGAACTGAAATTTATTTACAAGTGCAATTAATATAAATTGATGGAATTATGGAATTTACTTAATAAATATTTGTTTTATTTTAAAAATCCACAAAGGATAAATACGTAATTATTTTGTAGTTTAATGACAATGGTGAAACACAGTTACAAATTGCTAAAATTATTTTGGATTATTCACACAAACGACCAAATTGTTTACAGAAATCTTTATATTAAATTAAAAAACGCAAAGAATCATAATGAGCAAAAGTCAACTACTTTAAATACAAATTCAAATATTTAACCGCAGTTTTACTCGAAACCCGCGGTGGCGCCGACCCGCTAACCCTCCGACAGAATCCTTTGCATTTCCCTCTTCGCACTTGTCAGAATTTCATTTTTTTTTTATTAGCACCGCTCGAGGCGCCTCTCCGTTCCGCACACTTTACTTTTACTTTAGCTACATTCTACGGTTGCATTTATATTAACGATTTTATACTTGTACTAGCTTTTAACGCGTTGACATCTTCTTCGTCAATTGTTGGACATCCACTGCTGGAAATAGGTCTCTTTACAGAATCTTCACATTACAAGGTATTGTACTGCTTGGATGTAACTACCTATTAGATTACCTATCTGTCTAGTTCGTAGGGCAGTCTACCGATGATGCGTTTTCCAATACAAGGTTTTGTACCGCTGGCATCCATCTACCTACATTTTGTAGATCATCTTTCCAGCTCATAGGGTAGTTTACCGACGTTGCGTTTTCCAATGCGTAGTCGCCATTCCAACACCTTAAGACCCCAAGACCCGGTTCTCCGCACTATGTGCCCCAACCATCACCACTCCAGCTTCGGGATACGCTGAACTACTGACTTTGGCTCTTCTACAGATCTCTTCTGTTTGATCCCGTTGAGATACTCCAAGCATAAATCGCTCCATCGCCAGCTGACTCTGAGCTTTCTTATGAAGACCATAATCAGCGATCACGTTTCGGATCCGTATGTCATCATCTTCCTTCTCTTACCCCGCTCATGTTAAAACATGTTTTCATGATTTGGCTACGTATTTTACGACCGACCGCCTGCCTTTTACGAAAACTCGGTAAGAAAGAGGGGGGTCTGTTGTACTCTACCAGACCACTTAGTCACCTTTTATGACACCTCGGTAAGAAATGTGGGTGGTCTATTGTACTCAGCTGGATACCACACGGCGCTAGTACAGAAAAGCGTAATATACTATTAACCTAAACCTTCTTCAAGAATGCACTGTAGTGTGTGGCGCTTTTTCATTCATTTCATTCTTTCTCATTCTCAGAGGTCTTGGATTTAGTTTTTGGTATGATATGCGATTTTTCAAATTTGAAATTTTCAAAATTGTCATATTTAGTTTATTCTGGTTTTAGGCTGTTTCGGCCATGGCATCTTATCACTCTAAAGCAAAGGTTTATAAAGAATTTGGTTTAATAAGACGATCTGTAGAAACCGTGAAGGTAACCCTTTTAAGGTGTGCGCAATTTCTACTTAAACTTTACTTTCACCATCAGCTAAGATAAAATCAAAAGCAAAAAGTGTAACCAATGTCTGAAAAAGTAATAAAGTTACTAGCTTATTTAAAAGTTTGCGTGACCTAAAAAACCTATGTCTATCTATGAACTTTTATTGCCTCTACCGCAACAAGTTTTTTTACGTCATACATATGATATGATTGATACACGAAACATGTCAAAATATTGTTATGCGTTTGCAACACGTGATATCGTCGGAACTATTTAAAAATGTTTTTGCTCATACCCAACGTTTCTATTAAAAGGCATAAATATAGTATATGTTTGTATGTACAAATAATAAATAAATAATTTTAATTCATACAGGAAGAAAACGAGTTATTAATACTGTAATGTGCAGCAAATCAATATTTTTCTTAATTGATTGCTTCGACCTAAACTTTGGGTTCAGTAATCGCCGGCAAGAATTCTGTGAGTTTATTTTTTTAAACTCACAAAATTCTGGCCGGCGTTTAAAGAATTCTCTCTGAATTCTGGCTTTTATTTAACTTCCCCTATATATATATATATATATGTATGTGTAGCTATTACAATGTATGTTTAAATTAAGCATGACCTAATGCTGACAGGATTGGCTCCAAATGAGATTACTTCTCAATGGTTAACAGTAGGGACATGAACATGACATTTTCTAGAAAGCTTTTTTAATTTGACTTGTTTAAACGCACGTCTTGTCTATGGTCAGCGCGGCCATGTTGGTAGTTGTCAACGGTACGTGCACCAAAACGAATGCAGTTTTTTTCTAGCAATGTTATTGCGTTTTTCTTGAATTGTCCTTTACTAAAGTGACATAGCCCTTTAATTAGTAGTCTATTGATTTTGTTAATTACAACCAAATTAGTACAACGAAAATTTTGACCATCAATTGCATCAATCAATTGCATATTATTTCTCCTACTCATGGCTGATCTCAGCAAAGACGGAGAAGTAGCTTTATCTATATTAATATATAAAGCTGAAGAGTTTGTTTGTTCGATTGTTTGAACACGCTGATCTCAGGAACTACTGGAGCGATTTCTAAAATTATTTGAGTTTAATATAGCCGATTAAGAGAGGCTATATAGCATCATTTTAAATAAATTTCACCTAAAAAAACTTGGCACTTAAAAAATCACAAATTGGCTTCTAGCTTACACATATGAAGACACTGAGAATTTACTAAAAATAACAAGATAATATAATTCTGAAAGGTATATATATTTACACACATACATACACACGCAACTCACAATCAAACAACTTCACAAACTGCATACACTTTCATGCACACACGCACACACATTAAGACACACACACACGCACGCACACAAACACAAACACAACATACACATGCGTACTCACTAATAAACAACTTTACTCACTACACATTGTCTTGCATTCAAACAGACACGAACGTAAATGCATTGTAATAATGGAAGGAACTACCTTCTATGATACAGGGTTTGCCTAGTACAGAAGGTAGTGTAAATCTGTAAACTGTTATTAAATTAAGGTGTCTAATAAAGGATTATTATTATTATTATTATCATGCTAATATGAATAAGGCAAGAGCAGCCAAAACAAAAAATAAATTTCAAAAACGGTGAAATTAAAGCCTTCTTGCGTTGGCTAAGTAAACAATAAAATTTATTGAAATAATCTCTTATAATTAACTCATGATAAGTACTTCTATGTTCAAATTTTCAATTCGAGGAAAATTTCGGACACACTGATTTTCACGCGGGCGAAGCTAGTACTAATATATAAAGCTGTTTGTTTGAACGAGTTAATGTCAGTAATTATGGACAGATTCAAAAAAATATTTTAGTTGATAGTAGTAACTCTTTATTAAGATAGTCCATTTATCGGAGAAGGCTATAGACAAATATAATATCACTGTAAAATGAAAAGGAAAGAAGTAGCAATAATTTATATGGCCAAACGTTTTCCGGTTCAGCTATTACATAATAAAAGGATTTGTTTGTACGTGTGAATTTTTCTACGGCCTTAAAATGCCGCATCCAATAATACGGGGTGCACGTCAGACGACAAAGATCGCCATACGTGGGGTACGTATTAGGAGCGGCTATAACAACAGGGGCCGAGGGGGTAGCTATCGATTTTGGATGAGGAACCGGACTGGAGACATGCAAGCTTAATATCGGATCGAGATAACCTTTGCCTGGTGTTTGTGTTGCTTTAAGACGTGGATTTAAAACGGTATCTAGTTATATTGATGCTTTATTGTTGTAAATGTGTCAGAGTCATTGAAATTTAAAAAACACTGTCAAATTTTGTTTTCGACTGTGAGGATGGCATAATCATCTTCCTGCCCTTATCCCACTCTAAGTGGGGTCGGCACAACATGTTCTAAAAACATGCTGTCACATGATTTGGCTGCGTTTTTACAACCGGCCGCCTGCCTGACGTTAATTTACCCCTGTCGTATTTTACGACACCTCGGCAAGAAAGAGGGTGGTCTATTCTTCTAAACCGGATACCACACGGTGGGTCAACTTACCTTAGTCGCCTTTAACGACACCTCGGTAAGAAATGAGGTTGGTCTATTCTACTCAGTCGGATACCACACGGTGGGTCGACTTACCTTAGTCGCCTTTTACGACACCTCGGTAAGAAATGAGGGTGGTACTATTTTATTCAGCCGGATACCACGCGGCGTACTTATATTAATGCTTTATTGGTGTAAATGTGTCATTGAAATTTAAATAACACTGTCAAATTTAATTTTTGATTTAATTAATCCTCATCTATGAGGATGGCATATGCACAGTTTTATACTATCGCAATGCCATCCTCGCAAATGTAGCAATTTAATAAAAAAATTGTTATAAACATGTATATATATATATACATATATATAAAAAAGTAATTTAATCAAGTGCGTCCATGTCTTGGTAATCTATAAATAAGAATACTAAAAATAATAAAATAAAAATATATGGGATATACCCCAAAGTATCATAATACTTGTGTTATGGGTGACAGACAACTGGTGAATATATACTCATATATTTTTTAAATACATACTTAAATACAAATATACACCCAGGCTCAAAGAACAACAAATTCATTTATAGAAAATGTTGGCCCTCGGCGGGAATCGAACCCGCGACCCGCGGAGCCGAAGGCAGGGTCACTACCCACTGCGCTAACGAGCCAGTCCAGTTAGTAATATCTATGGTCCATGCTTATATTATAATATCTATATATATCTGTCTGTTTGTTTGCTTTCAAGGTTAATATATTGGAACAATATTGATGTAAAAAGACAAAAGTAATGAAAATATTATTTTGCTATAATCCTTGATAAAAGAAAATACATATAATGCTAAATGTACAGTGTAGTATCCGACCTTATACCTGATATACAGATATAAAACCTTATGCACTACCTGCCACCAATAATACACAAGCACTGCACACATTCACCGCCACAATCTCAACAGTCGTTTCACCCTGTAACAGAAGCAGCATCAAGAGATAGATCGTAAAATCGCATAGTTTTGCGATTCTGTCGTGGAGTCTATCATATAATTTCTTTTATCATTAGCATTACATATATTTTCTTTTATCACGAATTATAGTAAAATAATATTTAGATTACTTTTTTTAGCCGTGTGGTATCCGGCTGAGTAGAATAGTACCACCCTCTTTTCTTACCGAGGTGTCGTAAAAGGCGACTATGGTAAGTCGACCCGCCGTGTGGTATCCGGTTTAGTAGAATAGACCACCCTCTTTCTTACCGAGGTGTCGTGAAATACGACAAAGGTAAGTTGACGTCAGGCGCGCGGCCGGTCGTAAAAACGCAGCCAAATCATGTTACGGCATGTTTGTGACATGTTGTGCCGGCCCCACTTGAAGTGGGATAAGGGCAGGAAGATGAATATTTTGATTACTTCTTTATTATGGATTACAATTAAGGCCTTTACATGGAGGATAAAAAACATCCCTTTTCCTTCATGAATATAATTTCTCATTTGACTGCCCCGTCTGCGCCTGGTCCTTGCCTTCGACTCCGCGGGTCGCGAGTTCGATTTCCACTGGGAGCCAAATTTTCTACAAACAATTTGTTGATTCTTGTATGTATTTAACATTATTAATGTATATATTTGACAGTTGTTTATCACCCATAGCACACGTATTAAGTTACTTAGTTTGGGGACGGGATTTATTAATTATATTTTATTAATTGTTTTAATCGTCATGATTCAACTTACGCCGTGTGGTATCCGGCTCAATAGAATATACCACCCTCATTTCGAGGTGTCGTAAAAGGCGACTAAGGTATGTTGACCCGCTGTGCGGTATCCGACTGAGTAGAATAGACTACACTCTTTCTTATCGAGGTGTCGTAAAATACAGCTAAGGCAAGTTGACGTCACGCAGGTCGTAAAATACGTAGCCAAATCATGTAACATCTTTGTAACGTTGTGCCGACCCCACTTAGAGTGGGATAAGGGCAGGAGGAGTCGTCATTAAATCCGAATTAATGACATCTGAGCAATAACAATTATTTTATAAAGCATCCCAAGGTTAACTGGTAGATAATGCATATAGCATTAAGACTGACTACCTCTTAATTTTAAATGTCGATATAAATGATAAAAACATTTAATTTATTTGTGTATAGTTTTATAAAATGTGTTTTTTTTAAGATACCTGAATACCCGTCACGGTCATAAAGTGCAATTATAATATAAAAAATACAGATTATATTTTTCCGGCTTAACTAGATTGAATTTATATGACAACTCTAAAAAGATGTCTCTGATAGAGACATTATTATTTCTAATACCGTTATTCTGCTGCCCTTTTCCCACTCTAAGTGGTCGGCACAACATGTTGTTACATGATTTCATCCAAAAAATATTATTACCTATGTATAATTAAAAATACGTCATTTAATATAAAAAAATAATCGTTAAATGCGTCGTTCATAGTTTTAAATCAATCAAATCGGTATAGAGAAATCCAACGAAGAACCAAAACTACGGGCATAGCATTATAAAATAGAAGCTATTGTTGTTATAAACGAGGTATATAGTGCTAAGAATTAATGGTAAGCGCAGCTTTAGTAGCTCAAATGACCTCAAAATGTTGCATGAGCCAATTAAAAAAGATTGCGTATCCTGAAAATTCCTTAAGCAGAACTATTTCTTGCAAATATACAAGTTTTTAAAAAGTCAATTAACATGAAATAGGAAAAATTGGATTCAAATATTTGCATTTAAAAAGTTGTCTATGGCTTAACAATCTAATTCGATTGGTTATCTTTTCCAAACGTCAGTTGCTTGTTACAGTTCGATTTATGAATATCCATATTCAATAAAGCTATATCCAATAAGGAATAAGGCAACCGAATATAATTGTCTCAAAACGCAACTATTATAGATAAGATAAGACGCCTCTCTCCTTGGCCGGTTAACATTAGAAACATCGACCTCAAAAACTTATTACAATACGCCCTACCCAGCTCATTATCTCTGCCCATAGCACCAAATCGATACCATAACACACGTAAACTATCACCCACACAAGCGCATTCTAAACGAAAGTCTACGCTTACTCGTAACCGGCGCGTCAACTTAAAACTTAATTATAATTAATTAATTCCAATTGGTCTCTATCCCTTTCACGCTAATGTTGTCTTGGGTGTACCTGTCCCGTTTTAACATAGCGGCGAGGGTAGAAACGCGGTATTGTGTTTTCGAAGACCTTTTATCGCGGAGGCATTTCACGAAGTGGAGCATTCGTCGGTTCGATTTCTTTCGGAATTTATTAGCACTTAGATTTTAATTGGACTTCTATTGAGTGAGCTGTTCCGAATTCTAGGTATAGTTAGGCGGGTGCTTCGATTCATTAAAAAAAATCGAAAAACAAAATGCATTTTCAATACTAGTTCAAATATTTTGTGTACAAAAAACTCATTGATTAATATAAACGAGAATAGTTTCGAATTTTGAATGTTGTCTCTCGTCAAAAAAAAATAAGGGAAAAGAAAAAAGTATTATAACATAACAAAAATACTCTTTACACAAAGTCGAAATTCAGCATATATCTCCTGACCTTATACCACAATAAGTGGGGTCGACACAAAATGTTGTAAGCATGTCCTTAAATGATTTGACTAGGTATTTTACGACCGACCGCCTGCTACACTTCACCTTAACTTAGTCGCTTGTAAGAAATAGAGGGTAATCTATTCTATTCAGCCGGATAACACACGGAGGTACACGAAATCGAATATATTGTACGATATCAACGTATAGCGTTGGTATTAGCGCATGAGTTACTTGAGATTCGTAGGTTGAAATCCTAACGCCTAATCAAATAAGGGTTGCCATAACATGTGAATGCTACATCGTTCTATGGCTATCACAATAGATCAGTAATGGTCAAAGTGATGCAGGGCTCTCGGGCTCTGCATAGCCCTACTTCCAAAAGATGGCCTATTAAAGTAACAGCCTGTTACTATCCGACAGCCTTCGCTCTCCTTTTTAGAAGAAAAGCTGCTCCTATGCTGATTGGTAGGGTTACTCCTATAATTCTCTAGAGATAAATAGGTTTCCTCACGTTGTTTTCCTTCACCGAGAAGCGTGTGATTTGTCCTTATCAATTACACACATAAGTTTTAACTAAAAACTAATATTGATGAATGTCAATAAAACCATAACTTGAAAATTTCTAACCCACAATTTTTCCGATCCTTCAAAAGAAGCCCTTAACCTTACAATCAAATCCAGTAAATAAGGACGATGACAGTCCTAATTTAGTTAAAAGCAAATCAGAACAAAATGGCTATCGTAGAAAAGCGGATAATTTAATTGTTATCATCACTACATCGAGCGGTGACGAGTATCAATGAGGATGCGACTGGAGGGTCCTTCCTCCCTCCCCCCTTTCCTCCCAAGAAGGGGTTATGTCCCCCTCATTACCATATTTCATTTACTCAACGAAATTATGCTAATTACTTATATTGCTTTGTGTAAAAAGGAAATTTATAAGGATTAAAGTTGCTCCCCCGTCCCGAACCGGTTCGATCGAAGTAGTTGCATCAAGTTTGAGGATGAATTATTTAAGAGGTTGGTTACCGAAAAAGTTCCGCACCCGTCCGCGGTCGCGATTATAATCGGACGCAATTAAAATTCAAATTGGGGAATTTTTAATTTTGTTATTGATGATATCCCGCGGTCCGATTGGATTGGACGTTGTTAAAAGTTGGAGTCGGGAGCGCTGATTTTTGTTCGTAATTTTCTTATTTATATTAAGGGCATCTTTACAGAGTATTAAATTACTCAATCGAACTTTGACGAGTTTTTATTTTGCATCGTATCATCATCATTCTCCTGCCCTTATCCCACTCTAAGTGGGGTCGGCACAACAGGTTATAACTGTCACATGATTTGGCAACGTATTTTACGACTGGTCGCCTGCTTGATGTGAACTTAACTTAGTCTTATTTTACGACACCTAGGTAAGAAATAAAGGTGGTCCTATCTACTCAGCCGGATACCACACGACGGCTAAATTTACCTTTGTCATTATCTCACTAATATCTAATGTATAAAAAAGGGATGGAGAAAAACATAGTCGCAAGTTCGCGACTATTTCCACCAGTTACCTCTTGCTGCAAGCAAGAAATTTCAGTCTGAACAACATTTTTCTTTGATCTTCTAAGTTTATATCCTTCACTCATATCCTTGTACTTTACTAAATTAAGTTTTGCACTAAATTTTGAGAATATTGACATACAAATAAGATATCCTTGTTGGCTGCATGATTAGATAAAAAGATCATTTTTGTTATTAACATATTTGATTGTAGCGAGACTTCGCAATGAAATACCTCGATATTCACAGTCACTTTATATCGATGTATTTAATTATGTGCTCACATCTATAATAATTTAAATATGAGAGCTAGAATGTGCATTATCAATTAGGTATTCTAATTTATAATATTTCTTAATAAACAACTCATAACTAATTGGTTGTCTATAAAAACATAGATACTGCATTTCATGAATCTTGTTCTTTTACCAAAAAAAGCGACATTGACCAAGATTGATCAATTTTTAAATCTCCTAAAATATGCACTTATTATTATCTTTTTAGATTCGCTAATTAAAACATTATAATCAACGTTATTCAATTCGATACTCCAATAACATCAAACTATTTGGTGTTATTAACAACTCTTAAATTGTAATTACGTTTTAGTTAATAATATTCATGGTTTGTCATTTAATTTTATAAAAATGCGTTTAACATACCACAAAATGCAAATGCCGCAATTGAGGGTCGCAACAAAGGCTGTAATATTCTGAGATACAATAAACGTCCTTATGATTCATTTCTTGTATATAACAGCGGCATACATAGTGCAAAATAAATTATATCGCTCGAATTGAATTATAGTAATGAAATAGCGAGTTGCTTTGGGCAAAGAGAGCCCCCGGCCGCTAGTTTCACAACTTATCCCGGCTAAGGCGAGTCCTTATTTAAATGTAAATTAGGTTCATTTCACGAAATTAATGTCGTAGAGTTCCACCCCCAATGTAGAGTGACCAATGCGGATACTAATTTCGGAAAGTCCCGTTCGTATTCCACACGGGTTCTTTATCACTTTTAAATTGTGACTTTTATTATTAAATATTTTATATACACTATATAATATGGGTACTTCTATTCTAACATTTTCATGGTTTTTAAATATTCAAACTGCTTCGCTTAAAACCTATAATAATATTTCTGCTAACTATTAGGGGCATTTCAAAACCTTGCTTTTTGTGATCCACAAAACAAAGTTTATTTGTAGTCTAAGTTAAATATAGGAATATATTCTTCCTTTCCTTCAGCTGTCATTGTATAGTGTTAAAACCAAAAGATATACATCATGATACAATTGCATAATGGAAGCTTGGGTTTTTTGTAATTTTCGAAATGAAGGCTTCATTTCTTAATCTTAATTAGAAAACAAAATTGGGTGAAGTATGAGAAAGAGACGAGAGAAGAGGTGATAATTTTTACGACTTTTATTATAATTATAATACATATATTGTTAATATAGTATTAGATTAGAATGATTAGAATTATATTTAATGTATAGAAACCGGCTATACTAACGTTTAATTTTATCGGATTAGCGCTATCAAACTAGTTTCGAGGCCATCCGGGGCACTTATTCATGAGCTCATCACACGATGTTATCCTGGCGGGAACTGCGTACACCTCGCTGGGCGCTACTCGTCACTATAAATACTACTCACGATAGTTTAATCTTAAAAATTGAATATGATATTTAAAATATTGTTTTTTTTTGGAATCTGATAAAAAAATATCCACAAATATTACAACTGGAAGACACCCTAACAGCAAAGTAATGGCTGCTCTATGATTATATGGACAGACGAGTCATTACTCCCGTGTAAGTGTTGTTGCGAATTGCTAATGCTCTCGGAGTTTTACACAAATTAATTGTTACTGTAAGAATACTTTCACACAACACTTAATGTTACACTACTAAGCACTTTAGCTAAGAGTTGTTTGCATACATAAATTACACTTGTTTTATATACAATTAACAGCATCTTATATTGTCATAATTATTCGTGACTAGGTGCACCGCGGTTCTACCTAAAAACAATATCTAGTTAAAAGGCATTAAGACTAATAAATAATATATAAATATATAGGTCAATTACACTCACGGCCGGCCATGCCCAAAGTAAGTAACTTAATACTTGTGTTATGGTTTACAGACATCTTAGAAAATGAGTGATAGCTCTCGGTGGGAATCGAACTCGCAACCCGCAGAGCCGAAGGCAGGGTTATTATCATCTGCGCCTATAAGTGCAAGTCATCATCCCTGCCTTTATCCCACTCTAAGTGGGGTCGGCACAACATGCTCTGAACATGTAGCCACATGATTTGGATTTGGTCGTATTTTACGACCTGCTGTGTTTAGAAATCCGTGAAAAAACTGATCTAATTATGTACTATTTTTGTTAATCTTAAAGTCTATCACTAGTACATAGGTCTGAATGTGCCTTCATCTCAGTATGAGCTGAATGTCCAAATTAAGACATTCAGGACTCATTTTCAGATGACGCCCAGCAGATGACATCACGGATATAAACTGTAACTATTAATTTTATGTAACTTATTATTTTTTAATATAAAATCATCATCTTCCTGCCCCTATCGTGGGGTCGGCACAACATGTTATAAACACGCTGTAACATGATTTGGCTGCGTTTTTACGACCGGCCGCCTGCCTGACGTCAACTTACCTCAGTCGTATTTTACGACGCCTCCGTAAGAAAGAGGGTGGTCTATTCTACTAAACCGGATACCACACGGTGGGTCAACTTACCTTAGTCGCCTCTTACGACACCTCGGTAAGAAATGAGGTTGGTCTATTCTACTCAGCCGGATACCACACGGCTAAACTACCTTTATACATAATATATAATAATAGTAAAAACCATGTAAAAATCAGCTTTAAGATATTCGGTATAGAATTTACTGTCCTAATTAAGAGTTCAGAATAACGCATCAAAAATAAAACTCAAAAAATATTATAAATGATCTTGCTCATTATACAATATGGATAAAAAGTAGGGTCTCACCCCATAACGCACACATACGCCTGCTTCCCCATTAACAAACTGCAACTTCTCTATTTATAATGCCCACTGACCGATACAAGTGACAATTTAATTATTAATCGATTTCTGCAATCAAATCCAATCAAAATATATAAATAATCTTTTATCAAATAAGCTCTTTCAAGCCCTTTTGAATCGTCGATATCAATATGATTAATGAAGCTACAACTGGTTCGGAATGTTGCTCTTACTGAGAAAAATGAGAAAAACCAGAAAGAAATGGCGGTCAATCTTTTAGCCTTTTTTAAATTAACATAATTAAAACGCAGTCCAGTTATGAAACTGAAAGGATTTTCAAAACCAGGCTTTTTATCATCCAAATAATCTTAAATTTTGTAATATGCTTTACGTATAAGTACATCTCTTATACTTAACTTAAACCTTTCTGTAGACTGGTCTAGTATGGATTGCGGAATTTTATTGTCGAAGCGAATACCGAGACCATCGAATGAGTTACATACTCTGCTGAGTCGCGACACAGGTATCACAAGCTTTTTGTGACCTCTCGAATGTAAACATCGAAAACCATCGATAAACATCGAATTTCGTCTTTTTCAAAGGTAATTTTATTCTTTAATGATAATTTTACTATCTTACATGATCAAGGAAGATTTATAAGTTATATAATTATAAATTATATAACTTATAAAACTTAATAGTACCTATTATAAGTTATAGTAATTTATATCAATGGGTAAAAACGATGCCTTGTGGTATTAGGCTGAGTAGAATAGACTAAGGTAAGTTGACATCAGGTAGACGATCGGTCGTAAAAACGCAGCCAAATCATGTGACAACATGTTTATAACATGTTATGCCAACCCTACTTAGATTGGGATAAGGGCAGGAAGATGATGTTCGGGGCAATATGAAATAGGCAACTAGGGTTTTACAACTCATTTGTGCCCGCCTGGGACTTGAAACCGTGACCCCTGTTACTCTTGACTTATAGTTTAAATACTGCAAATATACTGCTATGCTTATGACATGTTTTTTTTACTCTTAGAGTACAGAATCATAGATTATGGAGCTATGTATTCAATACCATCCATCGATAACCACGTTATAGCATCGCGTTTTTGTACAACAATAATTTCATACCGCTGAATCTAAATACAATCATAAAATTACGATCGCAAGGGTTACACCCCACTACACGCACACACACACACCGCAGTAGAGAACAAGGCAACTACTTAGCATTTTCAAATTAAATACACTAATCACTTGTATAAACGTGTATAGGCTGGATCGATAGTGTCTGTGTGCGGGTGGTGATTATAATGAAGGGTAGAAGGGCGAAATTAAGTGCCTCGGTTCGAACCCTCGGCCGATGTTGTCTTTCATTTCATAGGTTACTAGTACTACTAGTCATTTCTGAATGTTTCTGTTCACTTCTTTTTATGTGAGTACTGCGCCTGACTTGTAGATAATAAAATGTACCGACTTTAATCAAATCAAATCAAAATATTCTTTATTTAAATTAAAAATTTATAGAATAAAGCCCGGTATCAACCAAAGCGGAGAGGAGAGGAGATGCGTTTTGAAATCGCAAAGTGATTCTGATATTGTAAATATTTGATAACGAATTATGGAGCGTCAACATAAATAAGAAGTTATATGTAGCTATAAATTTTTTTTGACAGACTAAATAATGTTTAAAGAATTTATATAACCTATGAAGCCTCGCTACAAATAACAAATACGAGTAAGTTCTATGGTTGTATTACTGCAAAATGATTTCATACTAATAAGCTAGACATTGTACTCATATAACGAACTATGAATTAAACACAAATAAATTAAGTATGTGTGCTCAAATTTGTAACCATAATAAAAATAGTTCAAGACTTTATGGCTGACTTTATGGATCTTACATCTCGCTACAAATAACAAATAGATAGACTAGTACTGTAATACTGTAATAGGCTAAATATTGCAAGTACAATTAAGTATATATGCTCGAATTTGTAATCATAAAATTGTTTAAACACAATTGGAAAATTTTAAAAGAATTTATGTAACTATGAAGCAACTCAAGTAACAAATAGGTTCTCTGGTTTATAACTGTAAAACCAATCTGTACTAATACTAATAGGCTAGATATTGTTAGTACTCGTATAACGTATTATGAAGTAAACACAAATAAATAAAGAACATGTTCTCAAATTCGTAACCATAAAAAATGTTGAAAACATAAGAAAAATGCCTCAAGAGTTTATGTAATTATGAAACCTCGCTACAAATAACAAATAGGTTGGTTTATAACTGCAATCTGTACTAATACTGTAATGGGCTAGATATTATAAGTGCTTGTATAACGTATAATGAAGTAAACACAAATTAATTATATATATGCTCGAATTTGTAATAATAAAAAATGTTACACACAATTTTGATAATGTTTGAAGAGTTTATGTAACTATGAAGCCTCTCAAGTAACAAATAGGTTCGCAGTCATAAACCAGAGGGTTTATGACTGCAAAATCATTCTGTACTTATACTGTAATAAGGTAGATATTGTAAGTACTCGACCAACGTATTATGAAGTAAACACAAATAAATGAAGTACTCTAACTTATCATCAAAAAATGTTAAGCACCATAGGAAAATGTTTCACAAAGTATGTAACTATTACGCCTCGCCATAACAAATAGGTTCTCTGGTTTACCAATACCAGTCTATACTAACAGGCTTGATATTGTAAGTACTCGTACAACGTATTATGAAGCACTAACACATAACATAGGTACTCGGGGAATTCGTTCAAAACATTCGTTGCCATAAAAACCCGTCGAGATCACGCCGATCGATTAATTAGCGTATTACATACTGTACCGATCCATCTGTCGTAATTAGCCGATCCCTCGGAAAAAAATAATGACGCACCCTAAAACACTTTCTACTTTTTTTTTTCATTTTTAATCCAATTTGCCGAGGATTATGTTGGTAATTATATTTTTCCGATTGCCGCCCGTAGCTGTGGAAATTCGCTCGCTTGATTGCGAACCGAAAAATCCGTGCCCGTTGATTAGGCATTTTAACTGCGATTGTGTGGGTGCCATTAATGTGTGGGCTTTTGAAAAATGTCCCTTGTATGGCGTCACCAACTTAATGAATGTGTAATCGAAAACTGTTCTACTCGTAATGATGCATTTTTGTATGTCGATTGTTTTTTGCTTGTCATTGGAAACTATATAAGAAAATATTTAGTAACCCTCAGTATGGTATCCGACGAAATAGAATTGACCAAACTCATTTCTTACCGAGGTGTCGTAAAAGGTGACTAAGGTAAGTTGACCCGCAGTATGGCATCCGGTTGAGTAAAATAGACCTTATTATTTACCGAGGTGACGTAAACGGCCACTAAGGTTAGTGCCAAGTGGTATCCGGCTGAGTAGAATAGACTACCCTAGTTTCTTACCGAGGTTCCGTAAAAGGCGACTAAGGTAAGTTGACCCACCGTGAGGTATCCGGCTGAGTAGGCCAACCTCATTTCTTACCGAGGTGTCGTAAAAGGCGACTAAGGTAAGTTGCTGTCAGGCAGGCGGTCGGTCGTAAATACGTAACCCAAACATGTGACAACATAGCAAGGGCAGGAGAATAATGATGTGCGTGTGTATTATTAACGTGTGTGGGCTTTTGAAAAATGTCCCTTGTATTATGGCGTCACCAACTTAAAGAGTGTTTAATCGAAAACGGTTTTTGCATTAATTTTAATGTTTGATTTTTGCCTATCATTGGAAATTATGTAACGAATATTTATTTACAATTATTACTGATTGTGATTGGAGTTATTTACATGAGAAAATAAAAATAAGGAGATTCTTACAGTAAGTGACGTATCTTAAAGAGTCCCGAAGATAAAATCGATTAAATATATATTGACATACCAGCCTATGTTGACATAATAATGGACGTTGGTTTCTCAAAGTTTTGGTTTTCAAAACGGAAAAGGTATTGTTTAACGACCCTCCATAGGTGTACAGACGACAGGACAGAACAGACGGATCCATTCGCCATGAGATTATAAGGTGAGGAAGTCTATTGAAGATAGATTCAGAGAAAAGAAGTAGTTTATTATAATTCCCGTTCAACTTTCTGTATTTTACCGTTCTACAATAATCCTGCATACTAAACTACACGTACCATATACCACCAATATCGGATCACTACAAAAGTCTACACATTCACTAATGCAATCTCGATGATCGTTTTGCAAAGCTTTGCATTTTAAACTAGACGTTTATCTTCTGATGATGCTTTATTTATTTTTATACATATATTTAGAAAAGAGAAACAAAAGCAAATATATAAAGCAAATATATAACTAATATATAAAGAGCAGATATATAAAGACGGACTTATCCTTAAAAGGGATTTCTTCCAAACAACCTTTGAGTAACAGAAGAAAAAGGACAAGAATTGGAGAAAAAAGAGAATACGGGTAATATAGAAAAAGAAAAAGTTTGTATAATATAACTATTTGATCTGTTAATTAATTTTGGTAAAATGAATAGATGAAAAGATGCTACTAATATATAATTACTTTAGATAAATATTTTCTAGTCTGTAACTTAAATACCGAAAGTGAAAGAGATTTCCGGATTGATACTGGTAAATCATTCCACAGCTTAACACCTTGAAAGTTAAATGATCTCGAGTAAGTCTTATGCTTCTGTAACGGGATTAATTACGAGGTCCTGTTTCTGCATATAGTTGCTTTTGGATCCCACAAACTCAGCACTCCACTTGTAATAAGCACTAAGCTAATAGGGGGTAGTTTACCGAAAAGAATAGGTAGCGCTTACGTAAGAAAGGAAGGGGTGGCTCGGCTGGTAGTCAATTTGTAATGACGTGACTCAGCTAATCCTTACCATTTCGTTAATAGCCCTAATTACCTCGTTCTTTTAAGCCAATTTGTGAACAATGACGCCAGTTACAATTTTGAATTAGGCCTCGACTTGATATATACACGGTTTTCTTTAATGTAGTTCTGATATATTTGCCCTCCTGAAGAGTTCTAGCGTCTTTTACCAGACCATTTTCGAAACATTAACATTTTTCAACAAGTCAATGTTGTATAGTGATATCAGTTACGCTTTTGTTGATGGTCGATGTTTCTGGTGCTTAAAAGTTTTTAAAGTTTAAAGTAATATTTTTCACAGGCACATAAGTATTATTAAAATCAATAAAGCGCATAATTATATCTAAAAACTTAAATAAGTATTAATTAGTAAAACTTTCCAACCATAGGGCAACAGAGGCTTATGAAAACGGCTTTAAAATTTAAGTGGGGGATACAGAATTAAAACAAAACTGGCAAGTGTTCGTGCGATGATGCAGACTAGCCCGCATGCCTAACCCCATTAAGCATTCCACTAATGAGATCTCATAACTACATACTAATGTCATACATTTAAGGGCGCCCACAAACGACGCAGCCATAACTTGTACACCCATACTAATATCACATTTGAACGGACTAACAAATATGATCATTGGTAAGGGTTAGTTGAAAAGATTGAAAATGAAATAAGTAACTCGAATTAATTGTACTTAAATACTAAAGGCACTAAATGGAAGTTACGATCTTCTTCTTCTTCAACCGATGGACCTCCACTGTTGGACATAGGTATCTTTAAGGAATCTTCAAGTCGCGATATATTTGACTAAAAAAACTAGTGAGTAGTAAAAAAAATAGTGTTGATGGTCTAGTCATGTTTAATTTCGTTGCATTTTATTCAAAACAAAGTAAATTCAAATTTCTATGGAGTGTACGAATGAGATGTTCATTTGTTTTGCGTACCTGATGACGTCACAGTCATACTATACTCTGTCCGATCCCATGTTTTAGCTTAATAGAAGGTAACCCTGAGTACGATGCCAATAAAATTCTTGTTGCATTCGGCCTTTCACTCGAAGAGGCTTGTGCGCCCACTCATCCAAAAGTAACGTTGTAAAAGCCATTGGAGCTATCAAATATTGGCATTACCAAATAAATTGTGTAGATAATATTTCTAAATTTTTCAATCATGGCCATTTTGGTAACTGGTTGAATTAGGTATGGAGATTTTTTTATAGTTATTGAACCATTCATCATCTCCATGTACTTTAAAGTGCATGTTGTCTGAGTTAGAATGTACTTTCCTAAAAGATACCTTATTACTCTTTAGTAAAAGTAAGTAAGAAGCGGCCTTTTACTATCCCACTGCTGAGAATAGGCCTCTTCTCTCCGTTTTTAGAGAGAAGGTTTGGAGCTAAGATCTACCACGCTGCTCCAATGCGGATTGGTAGGTTACACATATCTCCAGAACTCTCTAGAGATATGCAGGTTTCCTCACGATGTTTTCCTTCATCGAAAAGCGTGTGATAAATTGCAATTATCAATTAGACACATAAGTTTTAACAGAAAAACTCATTGGTGTCTGTCCGGGTTTGAACCCGTAACCTCCTCGAAAGAGTCCCGTGGTATAACCGCTGGGCTACCACAGCTTACTGTTTAGTAGTAAATGTTTATTTTAGGTAGCGGAACAAGCGGAGTACATTCTTGTACGCGTCATCACCAGATCATCAGATTATTGGCAGTTTCATAGTCTAGACAAATTTAAAATTAGTGGATCTGCTTAGATTTAGTTGCCTGTCATTTGTGGTTCAGTAGTGGACTGTAGATCATATCGGTCAATGATTTCATTAAACTGGACCAAAATAATTATATCTTCTAAGTATGCCATTGTGAAGGCTGTGATCTTTAACAAAGAATTACTCTTTAACAAAAACTCTAACAGTTACAGAACAATGGTCGCAACGTCACAAAGTCCCCTTAATTGTCCACGAACATAATACCTTTTAATAACGTCAATACTAGTGATGTAACCAATGATAGTTTTTATTTATGTACTAAAAGCAGAAGTCAAATTTTTTAAACTAAAAAAAGTCTTTTGGATATCATAAGGCCTCTTTGTCTATATGAATTATTTGACTACTTAGTCATAGGCAAATGCACGCTTTTTGGCGAAGAAAATTATTAAAATGAAACTCATATATATTTTCTACTTACCAGTTGCATGTTCGTTATGTGTTATGTCAACATGTTGTCACATGATAAGGACCCCCCTTACCCCACTTAGAGTACAGAATATAGGGATAAGTACAGAAGGATAATGATGATCTGCAGAATTCTCTAAAGATATGCAGGTTTCCTTACTATGTTTTTTACTACGCCGATAAGCGTGTGATAAATTGCAATTATCAATTAGACATCAGTTTTAACAGAAAAACTCTACGGTGCCTGCCAGGGGTTTGAACGCGTGACCCTCTGGAAAGATCACACCTCTTTTGACTTCTAATTTAAATCCTCTTCTCAATCGTTGCGCTCTTGACAGAGCGGTCGTGATCGCCTTCAAGTTGCGGTTTTGTTAGCGGCTGTTGTTATGCGCTTGACAATTTCTCGCCATTTTTTGTGGTTTGCGGTAATCGGTTCGCATGGCAATCGTGATTCCTTTGACTTCACTTGCATAGCGATTATCTAGGGAAAATAGTTGCAGTGATTTCCCCTTGCATTCTGCACCAGATTTTTAAAGGTTATTTAGACCTCAAGGCGCCTGAAGCCTCTGATCAGTTGCCATCTCAGGTGTATGGTTATACCGCCATTATTCGGTTGCAAGAGCATCGTGCAACTAGCAAAGGCTAGCATCTAGCAAGGGGCACCACGTGCAGGTGAAGTTGACTGTTGGGGCCGACTAGATGTTATTGCCCTTTTCCTCCTTAACCCCCCAACCCTACCTAAAAACGTTAAAGTTTATACCTAAACAGCATTTGTCGCATCACTAGACGCTACAAGTTTGTATTCACGCTACAAGTTTTTACGGGTACCAATCTCGTAGTGGTATGTCAGTTTCTTAGATTTAATGATTTAATTGTAATTATCCATTTGAAGGTCTGCAATAATGTTGGACAGATTCGTATAAATATGATTCTGTATTCTATATTTTGATAACCATAAAAGTGTGTTAACCTTAAAAGCTAGACATATGCTGTCGCGAACTTTTATTTAGAACTTTTAGAGTGGAACAATTTTGTAAAGCGTTATATTAAGTTTTCGTACTATTTTTTATTGCTGCTCCTCTCCTATTCATATAAGCGTGATATTATATAGCCTATAGCCTTATTCGATGGACTATCTTACACTGAAAGAAATTTTTTAATTGATCTAGTAATTCATGAGATTACCGCGTTCAAACAAACAAACTCTTCAGCTTTATATATTAGTATAGATAACAATCTGAACACACGTCTGTAACTTAGTAATTACTTGAAGAAACAACAAATTGTTCACAAAAAAATGTTGGCTCTTGGGAATCGAACCCGCGACCCGCCTTAATACAAGCTCGCCTGCGCCAACAGTCAATATAATACACTTAGAAAGAAATTGAAGTTAATAATTTATAGGTTGTCATTACCCATTTTTATCATTTTCAATTTACGAATTCGACTTGGTTATTAATGTACAAACATATTTTATTTTAACCCCTGACGTTCGGACTCTTCGAGGAAAACTAACACAGACAGACATTTACACGTTTCTGTTGGTGTGCGTGCTCCCTAATTGCTTTTGTCATTAATAGAAGCGAATACTTCTTAGTCGGTGTATTGTACAATTAGTAATAATGATGTATAATTAGGCTTGTGGTAATGCGTATAATGTACAGCTATTTGTCAATGTGTGTGTTTCATATAAAGTACTGTTGTAATATTATTATTTAGTGTATGTTTCTTCAAAGTGCGAGTTAAAAACGATTCAAATTCAAAATAATCTTTATTCAAGTAAACTTGCTTTTCAAATTTACCGGGCTCGAATACTCGATACAGGGCTTTCTTCTATTTTATATCTTATTTATTATTATTATATTTAAATATAATACAGAAATAGAAATAAATCTTAATGATTATGGCACAGATTTAATTATTTTTATTTATATTATATTTCACGAATTCAACGTACATAACAGAAATAAGTTCATTAATTTTCAATTTAAGTTCTAAATCAAGTTGTAATAGCCCAGCGGTGAGAACGTGCGACTCTTCTGAAAGAGTTACGGACTTCAATCCTCGGGCAGGTACCTCTGAGTTTCTCTGTTAAAACTTGTGTCTAAATTATATATACAATTTATCACACGTTTTAGGTGACGAAAAACATCGTAAGAAAACCGACAATCTCTAGAGAATTCTGATATATGTAACTTTACTAACCACATAAGAGCAGGGTGGTAGGTCTAAGTTTCGAAAATGAAAAGAGGAGGCCTATGCTTCGCAGTGAAATAAGTATAGAGTAAAGTAATAGGCCGTTACTTTACTTCTTTACTTTCTATCTAGATCACTCTGCTGTACAAGCACTGTAAAGTGTTGACAGTCGTGGCAAATTATTTAAAGCTCAATGTTGTATTAAAGCTAGTGTTCGCGAACACGTTCAATGCGGCCCCACGCTCTCGCAGGACAATGCGCGCGATGAAATATTTATTGTCGCGGCGCGATCATAATCGAATCGTGATTAGCACGTAATGCATGCGGGCTCGCCTCGCTGACGGTGGACGCGCGCTTATTAATTCACCACCTATTGATACTTTACGTGTATTTATGTTATATTAAAGCTTTAAATCATTTATAGAATATATTTAGCAGAAAAGGAATAAAAAATGATGGTGCTATAGACAGTAACGTAACGTAACGGTCTGTTACTACCCCACTGCTAGGTAGAAGAAAGGTGGCCTTCCTTTCTTCTTTTGAGTAAAGGGTTGGAATTTAGACACTTGATGCGGATTGGTAGGTTGCAATATCCCCAGAATTCTCCAGAGATATACAGGTTTCCTCACAATGATTTTCTTCACCGAAAAGCGTGTGATAAATTGCATAAATAAAAAATAAATTAATTGGTAATACATCGTTAATTACATAAATATTATTAAGTTTACGATAAGATATTTAGTTTTGCCATCTATTAGCGAGAACTATGAAGTTCTTAATAAAACAATACAAGTGATAGTGATACCTAATAACTTAGGTATATTAAAATTCTATAATATGTATGAAAAAGATACGTAAAATTCAATCAACATTTAATTGCTCTTTATATTCATTCAATTAAATTTTATGGTTGACATCGCGCTAATAATTTTGCTTTGAGAGCTTCTTAATTTGGTAGAGTTGCATCTACTTTGGTCTTGAGAACACTGGAATATAGATGCATCTTAACGACGAACGAGAATTTGAAATTTCTTTATTCAACGGCGCATTTAAATAACCGCTTTTGTTATTATCATAAGGTGTTTAAATTTACAGTGTATTATAATTTTATTACGATACTATCAGACGCTTGTTTGTACCAGACGGGTGGTCAGTCCATATTTAGGATTATTCTACCCATTTCTCCATATTGGGATATTGATTTCACTGGTGTCCTGATAGTGTCACCCTTTACAACTTGTTAGTCGCTTTAAGGAACATAATAATATCCCTAAAAGAATGGTTTATTAGACGACGCAAATTTATATAAAGACAAAAGTCAAAAGCATAAAACAGTGTCACGCATATGCATATACATATGCATCTTAATCCGAAAGACTTGCAAGAAATCCATTTACACGCATATCACCTTTACCAAAATTTAACAAGTGAATCGAGTGTGTGTATGTGTGTCTAAGAGAATGGTGTTTTTTGTGCGTGTGTGCGTGTGTGCGTGTGTGTGTCTACGGGTGTATATACCTATATTACCTTTAGTTACAAATAACTAAAGATAATTAGTGCCGAAGCACTAAGACTTCAGTTTGTTGACAATCCATTTGCAAATAATAATAAAACGTAAAATATTTCGCCATGTGGTATTCGGCTGAGAATAGACCGACCTCATTCTTACCGAGGTGTCTTAAAAGGCGACTAATGTAAGTTAACGGCAGGCCGACGACGTCGTAGAATACATAGCCAAAACATGTAACAACATGTTTAAAACATTTTGTCTCGGGATAAGAATGAAGATGATGACGAATATAACTAAAAATATTACTAATATAATACGTTCACGAGCTCTTTGATAATCATTATTGGTTAAATGACATTTATGTTCGAAAGCTACGTGCAGCACTACACTCTCGCCGAACAATAGAGCTGAAGTATTCAGCGACGCTATCATAATCGAAGCGTCATTAGCCAATACACTCGCTCGCCTCGCCGACGGTGGACGCGCGCTTTATTATTCAATACTTAATGTTGCTTAACATAATAATTTATTTCATGACTAATTGCCCCATTGGCACTGGCAACAGTGACCCTATTTACAGCTCCAGAGGTCGTGGATTCGATCCCCGCTCGCGATACCAACATTTTAAATTATTTATAGAATAAGGCGTTACTTTGCAGACATCTATAATACAAAAGTAATAATGAAATTATTTTGCTATAAACCGCGATAAAGTAAAATAGAAAATATATATAATGCTAAATGTAGAGAGAACAATCCGTTTTCATACCTCATACATGCAGGATTCGTAAAAACTCGCAAAAACCTTCACTACCATAACTTCGCGTCCACAATATAAAAGCACTACATGTGTTCACTATCACAAACTCAACAATCGTTACCCCCCTGCAACCGAAGCATTGCAAAATCGCATCGCAGCGACAAAATCGTAAAGTATGGTGGTGTAGGTTTGTGTATATATTTTTAAGAATCCTGCATGTATCATGTATTTTCTATTTTAATTTATCGCGGATAATAGAAAAATAATTTTATTTTTACTTTTGACCAACATTTTATCGTATGTAAAGTATTGTTAGTAATCTAGATCTCTAAGCTGTGACATATAAAAAACAACGGCTGTAATCATTCGCTCTCTTTTGGCGTGCAGCATTCTCAGGAGGTAGACGTGTTTGGGTGACCTCTTTTGCATTTCGTGTTATTAGAATCTAAACTCAAAAATATCGTTAGTGTAACACCCCTTACCATAATATCACCCAGAAATCGCTATTCGTGATAAAAGCGACCACTGAGTTTCTTGCCAGTTCTTCTCAAGTGGATTAGTGTTTCGAACTTATGGTAGAATCATTCAGCACAGTAACGTACCCGGCGTGGTTCTCTAAACGTTCTCCTTTATGTTTTTATTATTCATTTTAAATTGAATTTAACTTAATTTCTAACAATATATATTATCTATTTTACTCTATCGCGGATTATAAAAGAATAATTTTATTATTACTTTTGACCAATATTTTATCGTCTGTAAAATATAATAATCGCCTATAGTGAAGAGCATAATATGTATTGAACCAGTCCCCACACGTCATACCTACCAAGATGAGTCACGTCTGAATTTATACTTACTCTATTAAACTTTGTGTCATGTCGACGCATAAAAGTAAAAGTAAATGAGTAATGTTACCTATTTGTGTCGGGGTGCCAAAGTGGTCGGCCTCCTCGTGGCGCACCCTGGGCAAGCTTAGTCTTGGCGAACGGACCACTGAGGGGTGGCCAATCCAGTTGTCCCTCTGATTAGCAGAGGGCAATCTGGACGGGCCGGGGACTTCGGGGGGGTTGGGGTGAATTCCCTAATGAGCGACGGGTCCAGTTGGGCTTACTCTAAGTCTGGCTGGACATGGTTACGGCCACCGTCGGCGAAACCCGGAAGCCCAGCAATGGGAACGGGGACCTTCGGGTTGCGAGGAAGAAAACCTCTATAAAAAATTACCCGGTGGGGGCGGAAACGCCCACCAAGGCGTTGGGGCCCCTACTTGGGGCGCGATCTCTCCCTGTCGACCGTGACATAGTAAACACGGTGGGCAGGGAGCGGTCGTGGGCAGCGATGGCCTCCTTTAGCTCTGCGGAGGGGGGCGGAGGGAGGCGGCGGAGCGGTTCCACGAACTGTTGTTCTGGATCCAATCTGCTGCTGGTGAGTCCAGGTGTTAGTGACTCGCCCAAGCCCATCGTCTGCCGCCCTAACTGGGGACCTTCGGGTGTTCCGAACGGGGTACATCGGACACCTGGCTTACAGGTCCCCGAGGCGGTCGGTGCATCTGGTGCTCCCGATGCACCGGTTAGCGGAGGGGGGTTTCTCTTTCGAGGGGCCCCTACCTGGAGGTGTTTATTCTCTGGGATCAGAGCTGTCGGCGGGATGGGGGCAAAATGTACAATGATACCCTGTCCTTGCCATTGGCAGCGTGGTGGAGCACACAGGTCGTTTTAGTCGGTGCGAGTCCGACATAACCGCCGCCTGTCCCCGTCGGGCGGCGGTACCCATAAGGGGTTTTTTCCTGTATAATAAAAAAAAAAAAAAACCTATTTGTGTCCTGGAATAGGTAAAGAACTTTTGTAAGACTATAATTGGACTAGATCTTAAATCTATATCTTGGGGTACCATTTGTTATTTTTCTAATTTTTATATTAAGTTATTATAACAAAGATTTCCTGATACCGCTTTTTTATTTGCGCTCGACTAAATAATGTATCCTATTCTATCCTACTTATATTATAAATCCGAAAGTTTGTGCGTACGAGTGTATGTTTGTTATTCTTTCACGGCGAATCCGCTGAACCAATGTCAATTAAATTTGGCACAATTATTGTTTACACACCGGAATAACATATAGGTTATTTAAATCCTGTTAATTCTACAGGAATAGGATGACATTGAGAAGCGTCATCTATTAGCGATCTGTCACACGATAATCGGCCACGCGAACGAAGTCGCGGGTAAAAGCTAGTTATTCATATAATATTAGTAAAAGTAAAAAAAAAGGCTAAATACAAAAATAAGGAAACATCTGATACATTACCAATTATAGATGTACACAGCATTGTCTGGACGGTTCACTGTCTACTATTAATTACAAAAAATACAAAAACATAACATAAGAAAAAAAAACAAAGGAATTACTGTCTTATCTAAAAAGTTAAAATTAAAAGTATTTAAAAATATATATATAAGAAATTTAAGTAAAAGTAGTAAAAAAAATAAAAATTAATTAATTAAATTAAATGCTAGGCCAAGAATTTATGTATGTCACTTTTGAACTTGTCTAGACTACCATAAAATATATCAATTTTTGGTGTAATTGAGCTCAACCTATGGTATTCAGAACGCATTCTGGATATTGTATAATAGTTATTGTATGTTTGTTACCTTTTAAGCACGCTGTGACTACCTTTAATTAGATTTATATGCCATTAGCAACACTAGGAAATATAACCATGTTACTGTAGTTATACTTGTAATTCTAATGGTAGTTCTAAGGAATAAATAAATAAATAAAAAAAAAAAATAGAAATCCAGAGATTTTACGTCCTCTGACGTTGTAAGAGCGTAATTAACAGGAAAATAGAAAATAACATAACATATTTTAATTTTAGCAAATACCCTGACGAAATGTCCGCCGCATGTAGGCTAAAGTTATGTATGAACTCATATCAATTCAAAAATAATAACCAGCAAAACAACTATTATTAATTTATTACAAGGTTTTTTGATTACGCTAGACCAAACCAGTTGCTGTCTGTATCGAGTTAATGATCACAGGTAAGAACCTAGACGTCTTATAATTCGCGTCTCTTAAGCGGTAATTACGACATTAATAATTGCAAACGTAATTACCACTTCCCACATAGTGATCGTGCACATAATTAGCACACATCGATTAAATTGCTTATTACAAAATTTTAATACAATATAAGTAGTCAAGTGCGTGGGCCTTAATAAAAATGGTTCCGTATATTTACACTGTTTTACAGAATTTTAATAAAGTCGTGTAGTAATTATTGCACTTAATTCTAGAATGATTTTTAGAATGCAGATTAATTTTGGCTTTAAATTTCTGTCTCTAAACTCGCTTTATTGTTTATATTTTAGTAGTAAATATAAGTCGTTAAGAAAAGAAGAAAGACTGTGTAGAATAGACTACCCTCATGTCTTACCGAGGTGTCTTTAAAGGCAACTAAGGTAAGTTGACTCGCCGTGTGGTATCCGGCTGATCAGAATATACCATCCTCTTGCTTACCGAGGCGTTGCAAAGGGCGAATAAGATAAGTTTATTCAGGCAGGTGTTCGGTCATAAAATACCTAGCCAAATCATGTGACAACATGTTTATAACATGTTTTGCTATATATTTGTGTCATAAATAGTTTATATTATAGATAATTAATATTAAGTAATATAAAAATTGCATAGATTTAAGTAAAAGGGTACTATAGGACTGACATGTACTACATGTATAAAAGTCCTGAAAAATAAAGATAAATAACATTATTTGCCAACCCTACTTAGAGTGGGATAAGGGCAGGAGAATAATAATTACAGAATTTTTATAGTGTGGTATGATGCCGTTCTAAATTGCTGGAATAGACTTTAAGTAGAAAGTTATCAGCTCCAAGAAGTCATCAATCCTTGGAGCCAATAGCTGTGTTTATTACTAGATCCAAAGGAGTGAACATGTTCTTGATGTGTTCACTGCATAAAATATATACGGCGTGTGTCTTAGCGGAGTGTCTTAGATTGTATTTTATACATTTATCAGTAATATAATTATCATTTATAGAAATAGGCTTTACTTTGCGGAGTTGAATAGTACAAAAGCAAAGATAATATTGTTTAAATTACATATTTATCGATAAGCTTCGTTTTTATATTCAAAGTTTTATTTTTATTTTACTACTCGACCTTTCCAAATATTTGCATAAAATTTTATGTCCATTCGATTAATTAAGTGGCTAAAGCTATCTGACTTATTTGTAATGTTACTAACATTATTTAGCAAAATAAATCTATTGTTTCAGCTTCATATTATTTACCTGAACTAGCTCTATATTGTATATCTAAGTTCTTTATGCTCTCATATCAGTTGCATTAGTGGATTAATGAAATGTGATATTAAGCTTTTACAGAAGTCCTTGATATTTTGATTAGACAGTGATATGGGATCTCTTATGGTTTAGATATCCTTACCCCTTTTAATTTTTAACAACAGACGAATAAGGTTAGACAGAGCTCTAATCTTACAAAGCGGTGTTAAATCTTTAGTCATAAGTGCTAAGACGTCAAAGCAAACGTTGAATAATGGTGTACGGAACGCCAAAAGTTAAATTTGCGATTTGAATGCCATAATGGCCGATTGTTAATAATTTGAGTGCCTCTAGCGGAGGTCACGTATGAATTATACATTGGTTTCTAGTTTATGGGTTAATTATAAACTTATTACCTACTTCTTATGTATAATTATACACGTGCAAGTTAATGGCCATATTTGTATAATTAATACTTCGATTGTGCTCGCGGTACTTTGGACTGTATTCTATCACCCATTTACAAGCTAATATACAGCTGGACATATATCTTTTCTATAGATATTTCTTATTTATGAATGTATATTTGATAACGTTTGTTTTCTCTCTAGTTCTTTCTTCAACGAATGGACCTTAAATTTTGAACACGTTCACTTCCAAGTCGTATAATCTTGTGCCATTAAATCAAACAGATTTGTGAAATCTTTATGAGGAAATTCGTTATTAAGTTTAGGGAACTCAACGTACATTTTTCAACTCGTGCGTGTGGTATCCGGCTGAGTAGAACAGACTACCCTCATCTCTTACCGAGGTATCGTAAAGGCGGCTAAGGTCAGTTGACCCGCAGTGTGGTATCCATCTGAGTAGAATAGACAACCCTCATTTGTTACCAAGGTATCGTTAAAGATGATTAAGGTAAGTTGACCCGCCGTGTAGTATCCGGCTGAGTAAATAAAGCTCATTTCTTACCGAGGTGTCACAAAAGGCGACTAAGGTTAGTTGACGAGCCATGTGGTATCCGGCTGAATAGAATAGACAATTCTTATTTCTTACTGAGGTGTCACAAAAGGCGACTAAGGTAAGTTGACCCGCGTATCCGACTGAGTAGAATAGACTACCTTCATTTCGTACCGAGTGACATAAAAGATGAGTAAGGAAAGTTACCGTCAGGCATGATGAGGAATGATGACTAAATATTTCGGTGTTTTCGTTATTTCTACGGATCTTCGCATTACTTATTTGAACAGTTGCAGCCACTTATATTAAACCGCTTTCATCGCCTTAAGCTCTAAGCTTTCGAATGGGCTTTCTTTTTAATTTTCAAGTATTCAAAATATTAAATTTTTAAAGAAAAAAAATATTTATGGTACCCTTTTATATGTCCGCAAACACGTAGTAAATCAAAAAAGTGACTTTTAGCAACAATTCTATTATAGTAAGAACCGCTTATTTAAATTTGTCAGTCCTACTATCCTATTCTACTAATCATGAATGCGAAAGTTTGTGAGTATGGAATGTATGTTTGTTACTTCACGGCGAATCCGTTGACCCAATATCGATGAAATTTGGCACAATTATTCCTTATACACCGGGGTAACATATAGACTATAGAAATCCGGTTACTTGTACAGGAATAGGATGACGTTAAAAAGCGCCATCTATTATCATCCTATCACATAACAGTCGACGTAAACGAAGTTGCCAGTAAAAGCTAGTAGAGATAAAAAATACGAAATAGCGGTTATTCAGCTGTCGCGTTGATGTTTTTGTTAGGGAAAATCGCTACGACAGAAAAAGAAAGAAAGAGAGAGACGTTTGACAACAATTTTTTGGATTTTAGAATTATATTTTGCGTATAGGGAAAGAAAACCGCAGAGAGCAAGGTCGTAGGTTTTATGTACTATACAATATCAAGAAAGTTTTATTCAGTTCGTATAACGCCACTGTCCTGTTTCTCTGCTGAAGTCGCCGTATACTGTTATAAAAGCGAAATAATTGTTAATTTACGTTGGTCCAAAGACGTGGGGCAACTTGTTAACAAATTATTGCGTTATTCATTGTCCCACAAATATCCGAGTCGCGATTGTGCGTATGTTTAACACGCATTTTAATTATGCTTATTAACAATTAAAGGCAATACGCGAATGTGGGTCAAGACGGTTAAAACGAATAAATCAAGTGCCAGTATGATCTCATGTATTTCTGGCTATTTAGGACTTTTGATACTAAACACCTATTTCATTGGAATAAGGTTCAAAGTTTAATAGCAAAAGACCAAGTTAAGCTGGTGTATTGAAAGGCCAACATCGTCATTACATTATTTCGAGATCATTATATTGCCACTATGTAATTCGTGATTGATATTACTGTAAGCTGATAGTGATTAGCGGTGATCTACAGACCAAATAAGATGCTTATCGATAAGTAGATCTAAAATTAATATGTTCAATGCCCATGCTTCATTTTAAAAAGCTTTTATTTAACTTTCCTTGTATTCTGTTGCTTTGCGATTTTGTCGTGGAGTCTATCTCCTGATGATGCTTTGGTTGCGGGGTGTATTGTGATGGTGGTGGTCAAATATATATATATATATATATATATATATATATATATATATATATATATATATATATATATATATATATATATATATATATATATATATATAAATTTAAAAAATTAAAAAGGGAATCTATATAAAAGCACAGCACAGAAAAAAGGATGCGTCTCAGCATTTGTGCTGCAATAATATGATTATTGCAGCACTGGTTTTCAGACGCACCCTAAAAGTGACGTCCCGGACTTGTATAATCAAAATCGTCTTTAATAATGATCTTTATTCAAATAAGCTCTTTCAAGCACTTTTGAATCGTCAAGGATCAATATGATTAATGAAGCTACATAGTGGAGGTTTGGGATTATGTTTTCACGAATCCTGCATGTATCGGGTATGAATACAGATAATCCACTCTACATTTAGCATATTATATATTTTCTATTTACTTTATAGCGGATTATAGCACAATAATTTTATTATTTCGCATCAACTTAATTTTAGAAATTTACTCAATTATGTACTATATTGTTTTTATCCTATTCCTTAAGGAAAAACGGAATTTTTGTATTCAATAATGTTGGAAAAGCTTTAATATTTTTCTATCTTTTAGTAAAAACCATTCAGTAGATTTGGGAATAGTCGCTCAGCGGGCGATGGAGCGAGATATGCTCGGAGTTTCTCTACGTGATCAAATCAGAAATGAGGAGATCCGTAGAAGAACCAGAGTTACCGACGTAGCTCAGCGGGTCGCGAAGCTGAAGTGGCGATGGGCGGGGCACATAGTGCGGAGAACCGATGGACGTTGGGGTCTCAAAGTGTTGGAATGGCGACCCCGCACCGGAAAGCGCAGTGTCGGAAGACCCCCTACTAGATGGACAGACGACCTCAAAAGGGTCGCGGGGAGCCGCTGGATACATACAAATCGTGTGTTCTGGAGATCCCATGAAGAGACCTTTGTCCAGTTGTTGTGGACGTCCATCGGTTGAAGAAGAAGAAGAAGAAGATTTGGGAAAACTGATAGAGACAGACAGCTTTTAAAGACTTTGTTATATATAATGAGTATAGATAGATTACATTACTAGAGATCATATAAATAGAGAACGGCGATGGCTTTACTCGCATGTAAATCAGTGTGTCCCGACAAACTGAAGTTTTACCCGCGTAAATCCTCACCGCGAGAATGTAACAATAATGTTCTATTTATCTAAACCTTCCTCAAGAATTAGACTATATTTTAGTTAAAACCATATAAAAATCCGCTTAGTACTTTTTGACAAAATCGATCACATACATACAGACTACTGCACTTTGTTTTGTAATACGAGTATCTATACTTAAATATAAAGGTGAAGAGTTTGTTCGTTTGAACGCGCCAATCTCAGGAACAACTTTGATTACTAAATAAAATAAGATCGGTTATATTATCGATTATTATATCGAAAAATAATCGATTGAATATAAAATATAGTTCATAATATATAATTTTATTTATATTGAATTCGTTTTTTTGATTATGATTCAATTATTTAGAACGACTAACTACTTATATCAATTAAAAACAAATACATATGCGAGACTAACTATATCAAAAACAAGCGCACATATGCGGTTACAATGTATGTAAAGTATAACGGTATAATTAGTTACATAATGCAAAACATATGCAATTATTCCAGTCTATAAATAATTAAGCGAGCTAATACTAGCTCACGTGTTATAGGTTCTTTAAAATTTAATGCCATAATATTCACCTTGCTAATGTTGGAAATATCAAGATATTAAAGCTAGTATTCCAATGTAAGCGAACAAACATCTAACAATATTAAATTGTTAACCAAAGATTGTCCAAAAATGAAGTGAATAAAGAATATTTTTCGTTGAATAAAGAAAATTAAAAGCATAAACTAAATGCTTTCACAGAATTATAGATTATAAACCCAGACTAAATACCTTATTAATCAGCATTCATACCTTCTGACTTTATCCCACTCTAAGTGGGGTCGGCACAACATGGGGTGTATACGTTGTCACGTGATTTGGCAACGTATTTTACGACCAACACGACGTTTTACGAGACCTCGGTAAAAAAGAGGGTGATCTATTTTACTCAGTACGATACCAGACGGCCGGTCGACTTACTTTAGTCGCCTTTTACGACACCTCGGTAAAAAATGAAAATGGCAGACTAAATATCTTATTATCTGTTACAAAATATTTCAGTTCTGAAGTTCAATGTAATTTGTAAGTATTAAGCGCATTTAAAGTGGAACATAATACTTACTTTATGTTAAGTATATTGTCAGAACTATTTGTTCACTTCTAGCGGAACTCATGTTTTATTGTCAATCAATTACATAACGATTCAAGACTTAGGTATGATGTAAACTTCTAGTATTTTTATTCTAATATCTGTGTACTGAAGCTATAGTTATAAAACTATAACTTTTAATTCCTGAATTTAAACTATCGTGAGTGGAATTCATAATTAATGTATAGAAACCGGCTATACTCACGTGTTATTTTATCGGATGAGCCCGACTAGTTTCAAGCCCATACGGGGCTCTTATTCATGAGCTCTTTACGCGGCGTAACCGTATGGGCTTGAAACTAGTCGGGCTCATCCAATAAAATAACACGTGAGTATAGCCGGTTTCTATACATTAACTTTTAATTCCTAAAACAATACTCAAGTATATGAATCAAAAATAAATATACATTAACGTTATGTATAATATATTAACGCTTGTATACACTAGGCGTCTATTTACTATTTACTAAGATATAGGCAAACTGCTACTTTGCACGACGTGGTGTGCCTGAGCTTAAAACTTTTTCAAAGAAGAAGGGATGCTTCTGCACAGTTGTTAAAATAGGAACAGGCCGTTATTTCCTTCCTTCCTCCTGCCCTTATCCCACTCTAAGTGGGGTCGGCACAACATGTTATAAACATGCTGTAACATGATTTGGCTGCGTTTTTACGACCGGCCGCCTGCCTGACGTCAACTCACCTCAGTCGCATTTTACGACACCTCGGTAAGAAGGAGGGTGGTCTATTCTAAACCGGATACCACACGGTGGGTCAACTTACCTAAGTCGCCTTTTATGACACCTCGGTAAGAAATGAGGGTGGTACTATTCTACTCAGCCGGATACCACACGAAAATAACAACTATAGTAACAGGCCGTTATTAAAGTTGTTATTTTCATTTTTTAATTAATTATGATTCATCAGCTTCTGCCCTTATCCCAGTCTAAGTGGGTCGGCACAACTGTTTAAATTAATTAAGAGTATAAAAAATTTATACACTTTATTAGTTTATATTTAATTTAACATACGATTTATTTTATTTATGCAAAAATATTTATTTTCATCAAAGAAATTTTGTGTTGTTAGGTTCCTCATAAAAATAGTTTTGTATTCGAAGGATTTGTTAAAAATAATATACCTTATTTGGAATCGATGACTATAAAAACCCACCTTCTGATTAAATTTTAATGTAAAATTAATGCTTAATGGACTGATTTGAAATATTACCTTAATATTTCTAGGCGTGGCCCATGTGGGTAGCATATTTTATCTCAAAAATATAAAAAAGTCGACAGTTCTAGAGACTCATCGTTGGTTTCGCTTATTTTTCTCCATTGACATCAGTAATTTTTTAATTAATATCTTAATTTATAAATCTTTACGCACCACAAAAACAATAATTTAAAAAAAAATGTGATATCCGGCCGAATAGAACAGACCACTCTCATTTCTTACCTAACTGTCGTAAAAGGCAACTAAGGAAAGTCGACCCGCCGTTTGGTTTCCCGCTGAGTAGAATAGACCACCAGCATTCCTTTTAGAAGTGTAAAAGGCGACTAAGCTAAGTTGACCCACTGTGTGGTATCTGGTTGAGTAGAAAAGATCACCCTCTTCCCTACCGAGGTGTCGTATGTCGTAATACGGCTAAGGTAAGTTGACTTCATGCAGGCGGCACTTAGAGTGAATTAAGGACAGGAGGATGATTTGCCATGACAGTGAATAAGTATGAAGTGGAGTGAGCTTGAGATGTGAAGTGTTAAAAAGAGGTTATATGGATAAAATAAAAATTAAGATAAACAAAAATATATTAAAACTTACACAGTCACAGTATTCGTCAGTATTTATTTAAAAGATTATCTGCCGAGAGTCTTGCTGGTTCTTCTCGATAGGAGCAAACTTCCGAATAAGTGATAGTTTCTTAAAAACATTTGACTATTCAAAATACTGTAAACAGCCCACTTGAATAAAGAATATTTTGAATTTGAATTTAAATTCAGTCGTTCGGTAGTGGCTTTTCGCCGCGCTTCTGACTGACTTAAATAAAATCATACACCATATGTACACTGTAGTCTTTGAATAACATACAATAGAATATCGTTTTAGATCAGCCTTTTCAAAAGAATAAAACGTAGAATATTTCATAGAATTAGGCGTTACTTTGCAGAGATAATACAAAAGTATTAATAAAATTATTTTGCTATAATCCGCGATAAAGAAAAATAGAAAATATATATAATGCTAAATGTAGAATGGACTATCCGTTTTCATAACCGAAACATCATCAGCAGATAGACTCTTTGACAAAATCGCAAAGCATCGCTTTCAAATCGCATTGCAATTTTGTCGTGCAGTCTATCTCCTGATGATGCGTCGTTTGCGGGGCGAAAAGATTGTTGAGTTTGTGATAGTGAACGTGTGTAGTGATTATATATTTATATATATATCATCATCCTCCTGCCCTTATCCCACTCTAAGTAGGGTCGGCACAGCATGTTATAAACATGCTGTCACATGATTTGGCTGCGTTTTTACGACCGGCCGCCTGCCTGACGTTAACTTACCTCAGTCGTATTTTACGACACCTCGGTAAGAAAGAGGGTGGTCTATTCTACTAAACCGGATACCAGACGGTGGGTCAACTTACCTTAGTCGCCTTTTACGACACCTCGGTAAGAAATGAGGGTGGTACTATTCTATTCAGCCGGATACCACACGGCGTATATATATATATATATATATATATATATATATATATATATATATATATATATATTTTTCTATTTTACTTTATCGCAGATTATAGCAAAATAATTTTTGTGATTACTTTTGTAGAATAATTCATTAAAATCTATCGTGTATTGTTTCCATGACGTCTACACAACGACAGACCCCCCATCACTTTATACTACTCTGATATTGAATTTTTCAATTCTGTCTACCAGTAATGGAGGATGAAGGCTATATTAACTAATCCTTCGCGTGTTAAATACGAGGATGGATAATCCTAAGTGCGTTGTACACTCAGCACCGATTCGATTTTATTTCTGCCACAGATAGTAAAAAAATGAATGATTTACATAAAGAAATTAAATAAAATTCAAAATATTCTTTATTCAAGTAAACTTGTAACGTGGTTTAAAATCTCTCGAGAAAAGCCAGCAAGAAACTCGGTTGTTGGTCTTTTCACAATATAATTCTTAATACTAGTTACATTTAGTTATTACTATCTGGTACAGGGTCATACGCCGTGGTATCCGGCTGAAAAGAATAGTACCACCCTCATTTCTTACCGAGGTGTCGTAAAATACGACTGAGGTAAGTTGACGTCAGGCAAGCGGCTGGTCGTAAAAACGCAGCCAAATCATGTGACAGCATGTTTATAACATGTTGTGCCGACCCCACTTAGAGTGGGATAAGGGCAGGAAGATGAGGATATCTTGTACAGGGTCATCATTATCAGCCCACTCTCGTCCACTGCTGGACATAGGGCTCCCCAATTATACGCCACTTAGCCCGATCCTGGGCTTTCTGCCTCCATCCACTGCCCGCCGTCCTACGTATATCGTCACTCCATCGAGTCTCAGGATGTCCTACACTACGTTTACCGATTCGCGGTCTCCACTCCAGAACACGTCTACCCCAACGGTCATCGGTTCTGCGACAGATATGGCCAGCCCATTGCCACTTCAGCTTGCTTATGCGCTGAGCTATGTTGGCGACCTTAGTTCTCTGACGGATTACTTCGTTGCGAATACGATCCCTCAGAGAAACCCCGAGCATAGCTCTTTCCATAGCCCGCTGAGCTACTTTTAGCTTGTGGACCGCCTTAACTGTTAGTATCCACGTTTCGGCACCGTAAGTCATACTGGACAGGTAGGACATACTGGTTGAATAATTTAGTCTTAAGACTCTGTGGGATGGGTGACGAGAAGACTCGACGTAGCTTGCCGAATGCTGCCCAGCCTAGCTGTATTCTTCTCATAATCTCACACTCGAAATTGTTTTTACCTAGTTCGAGCGTCTGCCCTAGGTAAATGTACCCGTCGACAATTTCGAGAGTGACTCCACCTACGGAAATCGGTCCCGGAGCAACGTGCTTGTTGAACATGATTTTGGTTTTACCCAAGTTCATCCGGAGACCGATACGTTGAGAAGAATCAGCCAGACCATGCAGCATCCATTGCAAATCCTCAATGGATTCAGCCATTAAGACGATATCATCCGCGAATCTGAGATGAGAGATGTACTCGCCATTGATGTTTATGCATTGATTGATTGATTGATTGATGTTTGGACTGGACTGGACTTGGCATAAACATCAATGTACAGGGTCAAAGAGTAGCTATGTCCACGCATTTTAATCATCTAAGTTATCCTCAATAGTACAGTAGGCTTTTCGTATTAGCTATTTATTAATAGTTTTTAAACTGCTGTAATGGCAAAGCTAAGATTGATTGCGGAATTTATTATAGAATCTTATACCAAAACCCACAAACGACTTAGTACTTTTGCAAGGCGCAAAGCAGGAGCAAAGCTTATATCGGTTTCTACTTTGTTTGTTACGAGTATATATGTATGTACACCAATATTTTTACAATTTAATTATGTATCAAAAAATATACTGTATAGCTAATGTAAGATACCTCATTTTGTAGTATACTAGTTAAACTTAAGTTGTAATATTGATAATTTCTTCTTCCTTCTTCTATCAATGGAAGTACATTGCTGGACATAGCTCTCTTCACGGAATCTCCACTCCACACGACCTTGTAGCGCTGAGATCCAGAGGTTCGCCGCGACCCTTTTGAGGCCGTCACTTCATATATAGACGATAATAATAATAATTAATAACTAATTAATTAAATTTATCAAAAATTGAAATGTTCAAAAAAAAAATATATATTAATAATTTTCAAATGGCGGAAAATCCCCCATACTGAATTTCCTGAAATCTGTTTTGGGAGAGAAAAATTGATCTAGCTAAGTTTTATTTCTCTCGTTCTCTCTAAAATCTCGTTTTATGCCTTTTTTCGGAAAAATTATAAAATTTATGTTGAATTCAAAAGATAATTTTCGCTATCAAATGTCGTCACGACAGCTCACTTGGGGAACGGGCGATCTAGAGTGGTGAAAATACCTAGGTTCGAGCCCCACCTCCTCAACTATTTATCCTCCTGCCCTTATCCCACTTTAAGTGGGGTTGGCACAACATGTTATAAACATGTTGCAACATGATTTGGCTGTGTTTTTACGACCGGCCGCCTGCCTGACGTCAACTTACCTTAGTCGTATTTTACGACACCTCGGTAAGAAGGAGAGTGGTCTATTCTACTAAACCGGATACCACACGGTGGGTCAACTTACCTTAGTCGCCTTTTACGACACCTCGGTATCAAATGAGGGTGGTCTATTCTATTCAGCCGGACACCACACGGCTTAGGAACCTTAATCTCAGTGATCTCAATTAAGCTTAGGTCCATTGCACAAAAATCGAAATATAAAATTAAAAATAATAATATGTAATAAACAGTTATTGTTTAAATGTGTGAAACAATCTCGTACAAGTGTGTGCTCAGTAACTCTTTAATAAGCGAGACCATAAATTCACCCACTAATTGGTGCGATTAGAAAATTTTAATCATTTTATTGATTTCTTTTGTAATGCTATCGGCTCTTTATAGCCCGATTCGTTTTCTATTTAATGGTTAGCCGAATTGATTGTTGCCATGTTATTTAGTTGATTGTTGCCATGTTATTTCATTGATTTCACCAATTATTAATTTTTCAACGATTATTAAGCACGATTTTTAATATCTCACGAGTCGTAATCAACAATTATATTATCGAATTAAAAGTTTACAATGAGTTTTTTGGTAATTTGGGCTGTTTTTTTTTTGTAATTCTTAGTTTTAGTGCCGCTTTATGTAATACTAGTTATACCTCGTTACTTTGGATATCTTTAATTTTTTCTCAGCAGTATACGCTATTTTTCGATGTCTGTTGTAAGCTGCCACAGATAATATAAAAAATTTATTATAGGTTATTTAGTATTTTTTTGATTGAAACTCCCTGAATCGTGGCAAACGACATATGCTATCTTCCACAATTTAGCAGAAACCTTTTGTTTAGAAATATAACCAATTTCTGATAGCTTGTAAAAGGAAATCAAAATCATGTAAACTGTCATTTAAACTTTGTTTCTATTTAGAAAATATAGAAGAATGTTTTAAATAGAAATTTTAATTTATTGTCACAAATATATTAAACAAGTTATCATCAAATGTTTTCTCCGTTCTGCTCGATAGAAAAAAAACTCCCTAAATCGTGTTAGATTCTTTACCAATTTTAAAAACTAAACAATTCAAAATTACTTGGTAATAGCGCATTTGGAATTCAAATACGATTCTAATTGAGTAACACAATTTGCTTTTAAAACTGAGCCAGAGGGTTCGGCAATATATAGATATACTGATATGAACTCAGCGTCCCATAACAAAGCTCGAACACTCTTCAATCCCCACCTGTACATTTACCCCACCCCTTTTATTTGACAAAAGCGAAAAAAACGCGCTCTAATTAGGTCGTCGAGTGAGAAGCATTCACAATAATAATTAACACTGGTTGGTAATGGAGCGCGTATAAAACTAATTGGGACCTACGATCGGTGTTGCCACAACCTGATCAAAGAACTCCCTAGAATTTTTATAAAATTATATTTAAAATATTTTTGTGTAATAACTTGTCTCACCGATAACACTATATTTACTATCAATTGATAAACTTTACCTTGAATAAGAGGTACTGGATTTATTCGTACACCCATTTTCAGTTTTTCTCCTTAAGCAATACCGGTTTTTCTTTATTGATCTCCCCATAACGGTGTAGACTTTTTACGACTAAAGGCTTGTTATCTTTAAATAATTATAATATTTGCTATAAAAATTGATGTCCAATAAAGAGTCGGTTCATTCCTTATTAATATCAGAGACCACTCCCCTCTCCTAAGTATGCATGTAAATTCGTTCGTTCATTTATAAAAAATAGTGATTTTTTACATTGCATATTTTACGGAAAAAAAGAAAAATAAAAGTTACACAAATTATAAAAATTAAAAAGAAATTAAAAAAGCCAAATAAAGATTGTCTCATTGTCTTGGCAGCATTTAACATTCTAAAGATACTTTATTTGAAGATCAAGGACTTTTTAAAAACATAATCCTGATGAGCATTAAACAGATAACGCATAGAAATTTGTTTGATTTTGAATTGAACCCTATTTTATAAGAACAAATTTAAATCTGAACTATATATTGAAGGTTCTAAAATCAAGAATTAATATATATATTTTAAAAGTTATTTTTATGTAAAATAAAATAAATGTTTTAATTATATGTTTATAATTAATTAATCTTAAACAGATAATTAACTTGTTCCAAATATAAACTTGGTAATGTAAAGGAATTAGTTCGCTTTGTTTATAACTATTTTCAAACTTCGAATAGATCTGTTGTTCTAAATTTAAAATTCTAGACAAACATCGAACTAAAAGCTGGCGCGTTATTTCATTATACACTAACTTGCAGTGTCGTAATAGTGTCTGAGTAGAGGCCGGACTGAGCCATTAAGGAGGGGAAATTAGTGCATTATTGACTGATTTCCCTTTTCAACTAGCTGATAGACGTTCGCGTCGGCTTTTCGATTTAAAATACTGACAGCATATTTACTGCATTTGCATTGATCTGTTAGTTTTTCGATGCTATTCGATTTTTGTATTTGGAATTGCAGTTTGTCCTCATTACTTTTTTTGTAAACTACTATAATGACACTTTGCTATGAAATCATCCTCCCGCCCTTATCCCACTCTAAGTGGGGTCGGCTCAACATTTTACAAACATGTTGTCACATGATTTGGCTTCTTATTTTACGACAGCCGCATCCCCGACTTCAACTTACCTTGTATTTTACGATACCTCGGTAAGAAAGAGGTTGGTCTATACTACTCGACCAAATACCATACGATAGGTCAACTTATCTTAGTCGCGTAGTAGGGTGGTCTATTCTATTCAACCGGATACTACACGACATAGCGTTTGTCGTTTTGCCACGAAAGTTGTTGAATAATTGAGTTATTTCTATATTTAATAAAATGAAACATGTTTATATTTGTTTTAGACTGGTTGTCGGATTGTAATCGAGATGTCGTAAAAAGCGACTAAGGTAAGTTGACTCGCCATGTGGTATCCGGTTGAGTAAAAAAGACCACCCTCTTTTTTACCGAGGTGCCGTAAAAGACGACTAAGGTAAATTGACGTCAGGCATGCGGCCGGTAGTAAAATATCTGGCTAAATAATGTGACAACATATTTATAACATTTGCCGACCCCACAAAGAGTGGGATAAAGGCAAGAGAATGATTTATTTATTTATTTGGCCAGCCAGTTGTTGTTACATATAATAAAAATAGAAAGAAAAATTATTAAACAATGTACAATAAAAATAAATTACATAAAAACTTAAAAATATGACATTAATATTGTAATAGGTAGAAAAAACAATAATATTTACTGTGAAAGAAACAAGAAACCAAAATATTTAATTAAATTAAATTCTAAGAAGATATCGATTGCATCTAATCGCTTTTTAACAATCTGTCTTTTTTTTTAATTTTTGTAAATTCTCATCAAAAATACCTTCTCCGCAGATGGAATTAAATAATTTAGGTAACCTAGACATGGGCGAAAACTGTTTTAGATTGGTTTTAGCAAAAGGTAAAGTAACGAATAGTAAATGATATTAGAAATAATTTTGCCGCAAACAGAGAAATATGACCGTACGTCACACTCCTAAGAACTTGCTTTTCAATTTCCCCAGTACCTCAATCAGAGGTTTATCCATGCAAAACAAATATCAAAAACCCATCCACATTTTACCATCGTCATTAATACGTAATAATTTTGATATCTTATTTTTCCTTAATAACTTGCGTTATCCTTTATTGCCACAATTAATTCTAATTTGTGGCCTTTCCTCTTTAACACAATAGGTATTATTAATATTCTATAATAATTTGAACCGTGTCATGTTGTTTCGATAAAGTCATTTGTGGTCACAGAATTAACAAACATCCAGAAACCGCAAATAATGAAGTACTTTTTTTATAAAGTATTGTCCCTAGAAAGTAGATCAGTTTTTGGTTTTTTGTGCATTCATTAAGCAATTTTTAACCTTTTTCCTATAGACATACAGCCTTACATGAAAAAATAGAAAACATCATCATTCTTCTGCCCGGCCGCCTGACGTCAACTTACCTTAGTCGTATTTTACGATACCTCGGTAAGAAAGGGTATGGTCTATTCTACTTAACCGATTACCATACAGTAGGTCAATTTACCTTAGTCGCCGTTTGCGACACCTTAGTCAGAAATGAGGGTGGTCTATTTTATTATGCCGGATACCACACGGTAGGTCAACTGACATTAGTTGCCTTTTACGACACCGCGGTAAGAAATGAGGCTGGTCTATTCAACTCAGCCGGATACGGTACAACAAAAAATATAAAACAATAAAAAATATAATTTCGAATGAAATAACAATTTTGTATGAAGCTATCCCTAATTGAACGTCTTAGGTAAATGAAAGCCCAATTTTATGTTAAATTAATAAACGATAAACATTATCTTATATATACAAACTTGATAATATGTAAAATGTAAAAATTACAAAAAAAATCTTTCTAATTACTTTCATACAAGATCACAAAACATAAATTGACATGATTGACATTGACAACAAATGATACGCGTGTCGACATCGGTGCGATTTCTCAAATCACTGTATTATAAGATGTAGATATAGAGTACCGAATAAAATATTGTCATTAAAAAAAACCCTCAATAACGTCGAGAAATGCTTAGATAGAAAAAAACCTCATTAAAAATACGTAAACCGTAATCGCTACGAAAAGCCACAACAAACTTAATGACCAAAAATCACCCCCGGGGCCGATTTTAAGCCCAGCATACATAATTAGCTTTCATTACGTTCCACCAAGAGACCGCGAAAACTATAATAAAATGTACAATTTCTTTTTTTGATTAGCCCTAATTAACGAATGGACGTCTACAGAAACATAATATTATTATTCCTGCTGTTTTCTACCACCTAATTGTCTTATAGGTGTGACAGCTATTATTTTAATTGCGAACTGTGGCTTTAATTGTCGCCTACATTTCTTTCTATGTGTTTTTAATGACGCCCTATAATGTATTATATAAATGTGTTCTTATTTGCTTTTACAACGGAACAAATTACAATTTCTAATTCATCACGGTAATATATTCCTTGTTTTGTGACGTTATGGGTGATTATAGCGTGAAGGTATTTAACGCTTGTGTACAATGTCGTTCATAGATAATATAAGGTTTGGCTGTAAAGAATAGTTCAGCTTACGTGACCGCTATAAACGTTCAGAAATTGTGTATTTATTCTGTGACGGTAATGACAGTGTGAATTTTCTATTGAATATAATTAATGCCTTGCGTTTTCGTTCCTTGTAACGTCTGATGGTTTATTGGATGCCAATTTAAGTTTTTAAAGTAAAATAATCTTTCAGTTTATTTATAGTGACGCTAGTTCGTTAATTTTATCGACATCGACTCATAAATATTTGTTTGATAATAATGTTTGTTATCTTTAATAATATTACAAGTGATTACAAATTATTATTTTTATTGATACTATAGTGTTGAATTTCTTTTTCTAACTAGAGTTTTTTTGAATTATCAAGTACAAATATTTATATTGCTGTTACATAAGAACCTCATCTACGCCGTGTGGTATCCGGCTGAATAGAATAGTAACACCCTCATTTCTTACCGAAATGTCGTTAAAGGCGACCAAGGTAAGTTAACCCACCGTGTGGTATCCGGCTGAGTAGAATAGACCACCCTCATGTCTTACCGAGATGTCGTAAAAGGCGACTAAGGTAAGTTGACCCACCGAGTGGTATCCGGTTTAGTAGAATATACCACTCTCTTTCTTACCGAGGTGTCATAAAAGGTGACTAAGGTAAGTTGACCCACCGTGTGGTATCAGTTAAGTAGAATACACAACCCTCTTTCTTACCAAGGTGTCTTAAAATACGACTAAGGTAACTTGACGTCAAGACGACAGATGTAAGTTGACGTCAGGCAAGCGGCCGGTCGTAGAAACGCAGCCAAATCATGTGACAGCATATTTGTAACATGTTGTGCCGACCCCACTTAGAGTGGGATAAGGGCAGGAAGATGATGAAAATGCAATAAGGTAGTTATGAGCTTACCGTTTAGACCAATAACTAAGAATATAGAATTAAAATTACCTTAGACATAAACCTTAAAATACAAAATTCCGTGTTTAGTACCCGGGAAAGCATTCGATACTACTTACTATGCCTACAAGCCCACTATTTTTACATGGACTTTTTCTTCCTTTTTTACGCCATTTTCCATGGTCCGTACGGGCGACCTGTCCGGGCTTTCTTTTTTTTTTAAATCAGTAAATTGCATATTTGAAAAACTACCGCTCGCCCCGTACGTCGATTGAACGAGTGGGTGTGGCTATAGGCTTTTATTCGTGCGCCAATTTATTTTAAGCTAAGGCTTTTGAATTTTTACAAGAATAATTAAAACAACTTACGTAGCTCCACGATGTTCATCCTTAGTCCAAAATTAGTGCATAAGATATTTACAAGCACTGATTACGTATTAGTCGTTGTTATATTCGTATGTGAAGTGCCAATCATAGACAAGGGATAAAGACATAAATGACAAAAGATAATAAAGTACTTATTATTGCACGGATAATATATGAAAATAAAAAAGCTATAGGACTCTTAATAATTTTAATATGAAATATTGCTATGTTATTTCGTATAAAATGCCTGAAGACCTTTAGAAAACCACATTTATAAAGGCGGACTTATCCCTAAAAGGGATCTTCTTCCAGTCAACCTTGGGTAATGGAAGGAAAAGGGCAAGAATTGAAGTAGAAAGAGAGTACGGAGAGTACGGGTCATATAGAGAAAAAAAGTTTATATAAATTTAACTATTTGATTACCTAATCTTTGCTAACCTTACCTTATCCTCCCAATAAAAAGTTGTAATTACCAGCCATTCCTTAAAAGAATCCTTAAGACTTAATCGAAAATTAAGGCCATTGAAGCTATAATTATGCATTAGCCAATACACAAATAAAATTTAGAAATGAAATCAAATATTTTCAATTTGCAAGGTGGTTGAAGGGCACAATTTTTTAATACCATAAGCACCATTAAGCACGCCGTTCCATAAAAGTAATCATCGATAATTGCTCACCCCTAAATAGAACGACAATTGAAATTCAAAAATTTGAATTTAGTACTCGAATGTTCAGCAATAGACTGAATGGTGGAGTGCCCATGCGCTGCGACGCGGGGGGCTGATTTAAAAAATTAAGTGACGTCATCGTCGCACGCGCGTGAATAAAAATATTGAAGTATGGTTTAATTTTTTTATTCATGGGCTTTTAAGATTATTATGCATAATAATAAAAAGTTGCGCTCTATGTCCTTTCTAATCATCATCCTCCTGCCCTTATCCCACTCTCAGTGGGATCGGTACAATATGTTATAAACATATTGAATGATTTGGCCAGGTATTTTACGACTGGCTGCCTGCTTGACGTCAAGTTACCTTAGTCGTATTTTAATACACTCGGTAAGAAAGAGGGTTGTCTATTCTACTTAACCGAATACCACACGGAGGGTACGACCTTACCTTAGTCACCTCTTACAACACCTCGGTAATAATTGTGGATTGTCTATTCTAGTCAACCGGATACTACACGGAGGGTCAACTTACCTTATTCACCTCTTACGACACCTCGTTAAGAAATGAGGGTGGTCTATTCTACTCAGCCGGATACCACGTTTCTATATCAAATTAAGACAAAGAAAGCATTTAAAAAAATATATCGACCACAGGGAGCGGCAAAAGTACTCAAGCTCCTTGTGGTTAGGCATCCAGAGTAACGAACTTCCTCACAATACGCGCCGTTTCTAGCAATACTGCCTTCTGCATCTCAGTCTTGATCCAACTGCTAAGCGAAAGCCTCTGAAGATGTTGGTCGATTCTCTTCGCAATCAGACCGTTAACCGACACAACAATAGAGACAATTATGAAAAAAAAAATCCGCAATCCATACTAGACCAGTCTACAGAAAGGTTTAAGTTAAGTATAAGAGATTTACTTGTGCGTAAAGCATATTACAAAATTGAAGATTATTTCATAAAAAAGCCTGGATTTGAAAATCTTTTCAGCTTCATACAGGACTGTGGTTTGATTATGTAAAATTTTTAATTTTTATAAGATTGATCGCCGAGTTTCTTTCTGGTACTTCTCGGTAAGACCAACATTCCGAACCAGTTGTAGCTTCATTAATCATATTGATCCTTGACGATTAAAAAGTGCTTGTAAGAGCTTCTTTGAATAAAGATTATTTAGATTTGATTTTAATTATTGTTAAGTCAACATTCCATATGGCGGTTATCTCATAAGAAAGGTATTTAGTAAACTTTTCTTTTTCCGCTTTTATGAGATTATCGCCACGCGGAATGGTGATATCAACAATAATTGCACGGCACGCTATAATCTGTCCACTAACACTATATTAGGTTTATTGTTTCGTCAGAAAATTTTTTTTTTTACCTATTACCTGACGTAATTTGGTTATATTTTTATGTAATTTTTTAATTTAAATTGTTTAATAATCTTTTAGTGCATGCCGTGACACCTTCATAAGTTGTACATGTTAAATTATTTTTTCTGACTTTTTTATTATACATAAGTTTTATATGTAGCAAGTTCTGGATGTCCTAATAAATGATTTTAAAAAAACCTATCAGTGATAATAGACCGATCCCAGTAGAGCATAGCACGGCTGTTTTCAAGAACTGACGCAGGGTCATACCTATAATATGGTCATCATCATCCACCAAAGCATATTGAAGAGCTATTTGTTGCTGTATTATCCTGGCTACTTTGTTATGTCTGTGCAAATATTCACCGTCAGCAAGATGGGATCACCCGGAAATTATATGTCTGAGTGACTCAGAAAGCCTACTACTATACTCTTGAAGATTACTTAGAAGATAAGGATGTGTAGATATAGCTTTCTTTGAACTTGTACAAGACAGTAGCGACTTAATGTAAATAGTATTAAGAATTATATTTTTAAAAGAGCAACCGCCGATTTTCGTGCTGGCTCTTCTCGGTAGGAACACCTTTCCGAACCAGCAGTAGAGTTGACGATTCAAAAGCACTTGTTTACAAGTTTATTTGAATAAAGAATATTTTGAATTGGAATTTGAATTTGACCCCCCAGGTCGATGACACGCTTGACATACGTCTACAGTACAGACAGTTCTTCGTCTTGATTTGTTATTATTATTACTAGTTTTGGCAGGATAATGATTCGGATTCCTGTCATCAAAAATGATGACATAGTCTCCCAAGACCCCTATCCACTGACGGGGCACTTATCGATGTGCCGATGCGTAGATAAAAACAGTCTCACGCGTTCATCACAGCTGTAACCTCGTTACAGAGCGATAAATGAACGTAATTGAAAGGAAATTACGCAATAAATGGGAGTTATTATTGAATTTAATGTCAAATTAATCGTGAGCCCCCTCCAACCATCTGTCGTATTAGCCCCCCCTAGCGGTACTCGAACAATGAATTTTATTATATTATTTGTTGTGCTTTAAGTGCGTTTATTAATTTGGTAAACGGATAGATGCTTTTGAGATATTGTGGCATAGTAGTGGTAATCGTGACCGCCGTGTGGTATCCGGCTGAATAGAATAGTACCACCCTCATTTCTTACCGAGGTGTCGTACAAGGCGACTAAGGTAAGTCGATCCGCCGTGTGGTATCTGGCTGTGTAGAATAGACCAACCTCATTTCTTACCGAGGTGTCGTAAAAGCCGACTAAGGTAAGTTGACCCACCGTGTGGTATCCGGTTTAGGAGAATAGACCACCCTCTTTCTTACCGATGTGTCGTAAAATACGACTGAGGTAAGTCGATGTCAGGCGGCCGGTCGTAAAAACGCAGCCAAATCATGTGACAGCATGTTTATAACATGTTGTGCCGACCCTACTTAAAGTGGGATAAGGGCAGGAAGGTGATGATGATCTTACTACTAGATTTGACCCGTAGCAGGGGGGTCTTCTCGCATACCCTTGAGGGGTAGGCGGGGTACGGGCCTCGATGCGAACCTCTTTGCCCGGGCCGGTCCTCGCAGGCTTCGTAGCCTGGACTGTGTTCGGGCTGTAGGCCTAGGTCACCTAGGTGACCTGTAGGTCAAAGATCCTGTAGGATCTTTGCTTCGGGGGGGTCTGGGAATGTTAGCTCTCAGACCGCGATGTCGTTTTCGGGTGGAGTCATCTCCGGTGGTGGTGTCAAATCAGGTAGTGGTGTGAAATCCGATGGTATCGCCCTCTTGCCCGTCGCGTCGTCCTCTTCATCGCCGTCATCGTCCGCGTCGGGCCGCGGTGACGGTGATCGCAGGAGCTCGCGAGGCAGGGAACGTCCCTCGGGTGGTCGTGGGTGGAGTGGCGCACTGCCGTGGAGGTAAACGTGCGCGCTGTTGTCCGCTCGCGCGAACAGTCGGCGCGCAAGCCGACGAACGAACTCCTCCACGGTCGGCATCTTGGTACCTCTGTGCACGACGTCGTTCCGCACATACCTCGGGGCTCCTACGATCAGTTGCAGGCAGCGGTTCTCTGGTACGCCGAACATAGCGCGTACCAGGCGGGTGCCGCATACGTCAAGCGCGAGCGGACGTAGGCACCGTAGACTCGCAGTTTGGTGTTGACAGGTAAATGGGATGTGAACAGCGTGTGGAGCTGGGACCTGGCAGCAGCAGCTTGGCCCACGGCATTTGGCCCCGACCCCACTTAAAGTGGGATAAGGGCAGGAAGATGATGATGATCTTACTACTAGATTTTACCCGTTTGCGTGGACTGTTGTCGCGTGATAGGTTGATAATAGATGGCGCTTTTCAATGTCATCCTATTCCTGTACAATCAACAGGATTTCTATAGCGTATATATTATTCCGCTGTGTATGGAATAATTGTGCCAAATTTCATCGATATTGGTTCAGCGAATTTGCCGTGAAAGAGTAACAAACATACATCCATACTCAGAAACTTTCGCATTTATAATATTAGTAGGATTGGTAGGATTAGTAGGAAGTAGGAAGTAGGATGGTAAGTTAAAGTCAGGCCAGTTAAATACGTATTCAAATCATATGACGACATATTTATAACATGTTTTGCCGAGCCCTCTTAGAGTGGGATAAGAGGAATGATGATGTTTTTAAAATACCTTTATTTATGGCCAGCCGTGTATAAACACTTACATTGTACTAAATCAAAATCCGTGTTACTATCCCACATCTGGACATAGGTCTCCTCTCTCCATTTTTTGGAGATAAGGGTTGAAAACTAGCCCACCATGCTGCTTCAATGCGGATTGGTAGGTTCCACATATTCAGAATTCGTTAGAGACGCAGGTTTCCACACGATGTTTTTCTGCCCGCAAGTCGTGTAATAAATTGCAATTATCAATAAGTGTCTATCGTATAAGTTTTAACAGAAAAACTCTTTGGTGCCTGTTGGGAGTTTGAACCTATGACACTATCTAAAGATTTGACTATTATACATCTTACTTATAAGACGAAATTAAATTAAACTTTCAAACGCGCTTAAATTAATTGAGAAATCACATAACGCATTCGTATATTAAATTAAAATTAGTTTTTAAATCCTTAATTATATGAAATATTGAATCGCCCACTCGAATGATGGCATGTTGATCCAATGAAAATCCCAATCAGTTGTCAAGTGCATCATTAACATCCTAGTTTCGAAAAATCTGGAATTAAGGAAGTTAATTTAACTTACCGACGTTCTAATTAATATAATTTCATGTATAATGAAAGCCACAACAGCTTAACGGGGAGACGATTTTATTCTAGTCTATCGTGAGTTCAACCCCCAAAGGGGGGAAAACAAGGGACCAATGACTTTTCTTTCAAAATTACGAGTCAAATTATGATCGCTAGGAAACAATCTCTTGACAATAATTTACCAATCTCTACCAATTCTTAAGTCCAATGTGTCTCCAAAAAAAATCTGACAACTTTGTCTAACTATGGAATTAGAACAAAGAGCTATTTTACCAATATTTACTCAACTTATATCGAGAATTTACATATTCATTTAATGGTTATATTATTTTGTATTATCGGCAATGAATAAATTCCAAAATTAATTTAATCGCAGATTACAACATAATATTAACTTTGCCAACATGTAATTTTGTGTATATATAAAAAAATCATATTTGCATGCCCGAGGTATAACTAGCGAGGAAGTTGTAGGAGCAGCCATCACAAATTTTCTTGCGAACAAAACAAATCTATTTAAGTGTAAGACATCGCTAACGCAATTCAAAATATAACTGTAGTTTCATAGAGATTCAATTACACGCGAGAGGATAATAGTCTAAAATTGAGAGCAAAATTTCTTATCGGCAAAAAGTATAATTTCCGCTCTCCATCATTCGCATACAAATATGCCTGTTCAATTAATTTTTCTCACCCGCCGCGGGCCGCAACGAGTCGCCGCGACACCCGCGCGCGCGTCTGCATAATACATCGCCGCTCGCTGTAGCTGTACGTTGGACTTTAATTATATATCTGCTACAATTTCGCCTTTTTTTTCGAGTATTTTTCACAATTCCTCCCCCCAACACCCCTCTCCACCCACCCGGATGGCGAAAAAACGTGCGTGTGTGTACGCGACATGCGGGCGAGTTGACCGTCGCTCTACGGCGCGCAGACGTCCGTCTTGAGAGCGTTGAAACAATTAACGGCGTAACGAACGGACGTCTACGTAAATACACTTAGACATTTTAATGCAATTAAGCTTGTAGAATACTGCGAGAGCCCCGATAAGCCCCGCTCAACTTTTCCTGTAACAGGCTGTTATTTCACGATTTAAAATCGCTTCTCAACCCGTTAATGACGCGAGTACAAGTGCAGATCGGCGGCTCCGTTCGGCCGCGGACCAATCTATTTAATAACCCCCGCCGGTGACACCCCGCCCGGCGGCCATCGCCAATTTTAACCCCCCACGTACCCCCTAGCACCCGCCCTGAAAAAAATCCGGAGCGTTTTAAAATTAATGAGTAAAAATGTACACACACACGGGCGATGATAAGTACACGTGTGTGAACGGTTGCCCAATAATGCCCACTTTGCGGGGCAAATAATGAGGAATGCTGAAGCGGTGTTAGCCAGGTCCGGTCTCGAACGACGCTGGAACCGTGTTTGAACGAGGATGTAGGACGCACTTGGTTATCTTCAGTATCATGATTACGCTGAACTGAAAACAAATTTATTACAGAAGCATAGGTACTTAGTAAACCTGACCAACACCAACTCAAAAGAGTTATAATTTCAAAAGTAAAAGATATATGAGATGTAAATAAAAATGGAAATTTTATTGTATTTATTTACGATAAATTTATAAACATTGTTAATTGGGGTATAAATATTCTATGACGTAAGATTATATATCTAGACTATCTATTTTGACATTATATCCTTAAAGTTTATATTATGTGAATGCATATAAATAAAAATTTACCTAACCTATATACCTAATTTATAGAAAAAAAGATTACTTAATATTACATAATACAAAAGTAATAGTAGTAAAACTAATCCCGGATTATTTTCTTATAATCCGAGATTAGCAATTTAATCGCAGATTATAGCAAAAGTGTTTTTGACAGTAAATACAAATTAAGTATGTTAAAAATTCTAAGTAAGTGCCTAATAAAAGTCAATAATTAAAAAAAAATAATAAAGATGGATGGTTTGTGTGAAAAATGATATGCATATTAAAGGAGTGGCACCAGAGTTGACGAATGATAGAGGAGAATGGAAGAAGAAGACATATTGTGCCGACCCCACTTAGAGAGGGATAAGGTACGAGAATGATGATGATGAATTTAAGAAAATAAAAATACATCCGATTCACGCCGTGTGGTATCCGGCTGAGTAGAATAGACCAATCTCATTTCTTACCAAAGTGTCGTAAAAGGCGACTAAGGTAAGTCGACCCGCCGTGTGGTATCCGGCTGAGTAGAATAGACCAATCTCATTTCTTACCAAGGTGTCGTAAAAGGCGACTAAGGTAAGTCGACCCACCGTGTGGTATCCGGTTTAGTAGAATAGACCACCCTCTTTCTTACCGAGGTGTCTTAAAATACAACTGCGGTAAGTTGACCTCAGGCAAGCGACCGGTCGTAAAAACGCAGCCAATTCATGTGACAGCATGTTTATACCATGTTGTGCCGACCCCACTTAGAGTGGGATAAAGGTAGGAGGATATAATAATACATCCGATTCGGATAGAAAAACGCAGGCCAGGCGATTACGCCGCGTGAATTCCGCGATCGCCTAGTCTCCATTAGGAGCAACTATCCAACGAAAAAAACGACTACAAATTGAAAATTCGTCGGCTCGCACGCTAATTCCAAGCGGAGCGGCGCGAAGCGAACGCAGTTAGATAACATTTGTAGAGGCGAGGGGCGAGAGGGGTGTCACCCCTACGCAACGCCGTTTTTATTTTGGCCGGCCTTTGCCCCCACACCCCCATCGTCCAACTTCATCTGAATAATTACTGATTTTTTCGTGTACCGCTGATTATTTCGAATGTTATTTGCCGGTGATAATTCCTCCGTTTACGTTTGGCCGCGTCGGTTAGCTTCCACGAGTTCGTTGTTCGTAAATACACAAACTGCTCCGCGTTTTGAACACGTTTAACATTGTGCCGTTCACCGCTGTAACTTTATCAGCACGTTTTATTGTCTGTGCCTTTTTAAGTCTATTGCACATTAAAAACAAGTTTCTATTGAATTAGACGTTTATCTGTAACAGGCTATTACTCGCGGCTTTGCCAGCTATAAACATAGGTGAGTTGGAAATGGTAAATACATAGTACATAAAAAGCGCCTCTAAATAAATAATTATGAATCTACATTTAAGTTATGATTTTTATATATTTAGCGCCGTGTATTATCCGGCTCAGTAGAATAGACCGTCTTAATTTCTTATCGACGTGTCATTGAAGGCGAATAAGGTAACTTGACACGCCGCATGGTATCTGGTTGAGTAGAACAGACCACCCTCATTTCTTACAGTGGTGTTGTAAAAGGCGGCTAAACTAAGTTAACCGACCGTTTGGTATCCGGCTGAGTAGAATAGACCACCCTCTTTCGTATCCAAGTGTCGTAAAAGTCGAATAAGGTAAGTTGATGTCAGGCATGTGGCTGGTCGTAAAATAGCTATCCAAATCATTGTACAACATGTTTATAACGTGTTGAGCCGACCCGCTTAGATGTCGTAAAATAGCTACCCAAATCATGATAAAACATGTTTATTACATGTTGTGCCAAGAGGGATAAGGGCAGAAGAATGATGATTTTTTTTAAATACCTAAATTTATGGTCACCCCGGTATATACGTTACTATGTTATAAACGTCACTTACGTTTTACTAAATTAAAAAAATATTTGTAAATTTTAATATAAAAAATAACTGTTTACTAAATGTACTAGATTTAATATGCAACTAAAAATACATAGATGCAAAATTGTACAATTACGATTTTGTGATACTTCGGTTTCGGGGCGAAAGGATTGTAGAGGTTGTTGTGGTGAGTGTGTGTAGTGCTTGTGTGGAGTATTGGTTTTGGCGGCGCTTTGCGATACATGTGGTGACTTGTCCTGCATGTATAAGGTGTGTGGTTGTTGCCTGCTTCATACACTTAGCATTACATATACGGTCTTAACAAGTGCGGAATACAGCAAAATAATTTATTGTATTTTCTTTTAAATTGTAGTTGTCCAAAAACCCAAATCCACGAGCACTCGTAATTTTTAAGCATAAGGCCCTATATACACCAAAGAGGGGAAGAGAAATGATGAGTTTCACTGAAGATAATTTGTGCAAATGACGATATCTGATTGGTATTAAAAACACATTTCTACCTTTGCTGCTTGGTTCATTTCCACTAAAGCTAAGCGGAGAGCGCGATCTAGCAGAGACCTTAAACACCAAAGAGTTTTTTTTTTCGGATTGACTATATGCTGTTAGCCCTAACGGTTTTTACAGCGTCACAGGGCGGGACGGGCGAGCGCAGAAGCATCGCCGAAGTTGCGAAAGGCGGAGAGTAGAGCGCAGAAGCTCTACTAGCGTCGGGGAACGTCGTCCTAAGGGTGCCTCCTCTGAGGCTGGACCACGGCTTAGGACGACGTGTAGTAGAGGACTGATAGTATGACTTTGATTAGTCAATACGACGACGGAAGAGTGGCAAGAAGCCACGTCCAACCGATGTCAGAAATCTGGGACCTCGTCTTCGCCGGCGAAGACGCTGTGTGCGTGTGTGTATTACGTGTTTCTGTGTTTGCGATCGTTATTTGATCGTCAGGGTCATATAGGACGCTTTTTGGACGCCTATATTTTCGGTGGTGAGACCTAACTGTGATGTAGGTGGAAGCAACTGAAATGGGAGGGTTCCGGTGTACCTGGGATTTTTCGAAGTAAGACTTCGAAAAACGTTTAAAGAGGTGAGTAGGGAGGTCCAGGTCTCTATGGAGGTCAACGTTCCGCATGAACCACGGACAACCAGTGGTGGTCCGTAAAAGTCCACCAAAGAGTTCCAAAAATTCCAAAGGTAAGGATTCAAACATGATTTTATCTCCTAAATGTGGATGGATGTATGACTCTAGGGGGAGGCCGAAAAAAATATGGATGGATTGTGTGAAAAATGATATGCATATTAAAGGAGTGGCACCAGAGTTGACGAATGATAGAGGAGAATGGAAGAAGAAGACATATTGGGCGACCCCACTTAGAGTGGGATAAGGGTAAGAGAATGAATGAATCAAATACTTAAGCTGTGTTTTTCTCCATCGCCACGTCTTCTATTTCGCTTCTTTACCTATTCTAATAACAACGTGAATAAAAAACACGATTTGCTAAAAAGTAATAAAATCTATTGGGAACGGAATCCTGACTAGCGGTTATCGCCCCTAATTACCGAGTCAGTTCTTAAAATTTACGTAAGTCTATAAAATGGAATCGTATAAAATCCGTATCGAACTATTACCGGTTTGTTTCCATACTAACTATTAGAACTAATTAATGTGGTGTTATTAATTAACAACGTTAAGACCAAACTAATCGAAAATTAGTTTTGCCGTATTCTTTTATCGCCCAATGATCCGCAGACATTTTATGTTCGCCGAAATTTAATAGTATAAAATCCGTACGATTGTGTTTTTATAAGCGATCAATCATAGATTCAAAAACAGATATGGCTATTATTTTTAGAATGCAAGTGAATTCTAAATTCCAAATTTTATTTTTATTATTTCATTAATTATAGTATATTCTGTATATGGTAAAAAATATATAAGTATATATTCCCCAGTTGTCTGTCAGCCATAACACAAGTATTAAGTTACTTTGCGGACGGCCGACCGTGTTTAAAAAAAATATATCGATATTAAACATTTACTGCTTAAACCGTGTGGTATCTGGCTGAATAGCATAGACCACCCTCTTTTCTTACCGAGGTGTCGTTAAAGGCGACTGAGGTAAGTTGACCCGCCATGTGGTATCCAGCTAAGTAGAATAGACCACCCTCATTTTTAAGCAAGGTGTCGTAAAAGGCGACTAAGATAAGTTGACGACGGCCAGGCGGCCGGTCGTAAAATACGTAGCCAAATCATGTGGTAACCCCCACTTAGAGAGGGAAAAGGGCAGGATTAACAATTTACCACTTATTGGCAAAAGAAAACAATCCTTTGAGAAACGTTGCTTATCTCTTCGACGCTTCTCTGAAATTTCCAGAACGCTATTAGACAATCTGCGCTCTACAGTCTCACAAATCCGATGATGCTTCTGCGCTCGCCCTTCAACGGTATATAGCATATAGTTAGCTAACTGCCACACTAACAGTTCGAAAAAAAATAGTAAAAGCTTGCACAAGATCGTGTGGTGTTGAGATCCCATTAAGAGATCTATGTCCAGCAGTTTGACAAAGAAGAAGTAGAAAAAGAAACTCCTATAGCTCGGCAGTGGTGACCTGGCCACATAGAAAGATTTTACAAATTTACAAAGGTTTATTTATCACACCTTAGAAACATTAACAAAATCCTCTAAGGCGTCGAGTGATTAATGCCATACGGTTAGTTTTCATACAGTCACACTAATTTATTTTTTCGAGGGTGTCTGTGCCTAAAATAATGGCTTACATCGACAAAATGATCGACATACAATTGGCATTTGGTTATGATGTGGGAAAAGTAAGTATTCAAATTGATATAAGAAAAGTACAAGGAAAGTTCATCTCCCCAATACCAAATTCAGCTTACTGCGGTGTACCCTTAATCAAAATTCAAATTCAAATTCAAAATATTCTTTATTCAAATAAACTTGTAAACAAGTGCTTTTGAATCGTCAACTCTACTGCTGGTTCGGAAAGCTGTTCCTACCGAGAAGAGCCAGCAAGAAACTCGGCGGTTGCTCTTTTTAAAAAATACGATTCTTAATGCTAGTTACATTTAATGTTTCTATCTTGTACAGGGTTGAACAATATTTAATAATCGTTAAGTAAAGTAAAGTAAAGTTTATTAAATCAAGTATCAATTACACACAAGAACAATTGATGATTCAGCAGAGATTAAACAGATACATAGATTCTTTGTTGATGATTCCTAATTTAGCTATTACGTTAAACTTGCTATGGTAGGAAACTGGCGCCTGAACTAGGATTCCCTGTATTTCAGGTCGCCAGAGAAAGATGTAATAAGAACCGATAGATATTGGTATTAGATTGGGGAAAAAGCACGGAGCACATATATTTAGACCCCGGACAGTATTACTTAAAAGTTGCAATACCTACTAAAACCACATAAACAAGATCGTATGGCACAGAATGGAATAGGACGTATATAGGTCAAGAAGACAATTTAATAACTTGCCCTTACATATATACGAGTGTTAGCGCCCTAAAACATTCAGTAACATAAACACTTATGATCTATTTATAGGTCAGGGATGTATAATATACCTTCCTTGACAGCGGAAATTTATCATTTTTCACTAAGTAATATTTACAATTATACTTTCTACTAGATAACTTTATAAATAAATATATGGGACACTTACACACACGGTCGTCCGTCCCCAAAGTAAGTTATACTTGTGTTATGGGTGACAGACAACTGGTGAATATATACTTATATAATTTTTAAATACATACTTAAATACAAATATACACCCAGACTCGAAGAATTAAATTCTTTTATAGAAAATGTTGTCCCTCGGTGGGACTCGAATCCCCGACCAGCGGAGCTGAAGGCAGGATCACTACCCATTGCGCCAACGGGCCAGTAAAAAGTTTTTTAAATTTTACTTTAGAAGTATGTTTACAATTCGATCAATCGTATTGTAAAAAAGGACTTATTTTATAACAAACTAGCTGTGTCAATTTTTCCCGCGTAAATCCGGACCGCGCGGGAACTTAACCATGTACGTAAATCTTCCTCAAGAGTTTCAACTATCCTTTATTAAAGACAGAACAAAATCCCGTTTACATACAGACAGACTGATTTTGGGGCCTTTGTTTTATGATATGTAGAGATATAATGTTAAGAATAAATATCAAAATGCGTTCTTCCTATAAAATTATAGATGTATATTTAAGACATAAGGCCGGCTATGTTTTTGAACTCAGTGTAAAAATGACATGCGACATGAATACTCAGGATTTTTTTTTAAATAATGCCTTAAATTTAATGAAAATAAAGCATATTATTCTGAATTAAATTAGTTATTGTAAGTGCCATATTTCTCAGTAATGATATTGTAATAAAATAAATCCTTAAAGAAATTAAATAAGACAATTTAAAATTTTTCTGATATAAATTGAAAATATCACATTGGGTAATAATGCGGTTGTGTTCTAATTATCTATTACCCGAAATAACATAAAAAGTCATCATCATCCTACTGCCTTTATCCCACTCTGAGTGGGTTCGGCAAGACATGTTATAAACATGCTGTCACATGATTTGGCTGCGTTTTTACGACAGGCCGCCTGCCTGACGTCAACTTACCTCTGTCGTATTTTACGGCACCTCGGTAAGAAAGAGGGTGGTCTATTCTACTAAACCGTATACCACACGGTGGGTATACACACACAAGTAATATAAAAAGTAAAGTCAGTAAAATAAATTGTTAACAAAATTTTTTTTTACTACCCAACGGTGTATTTAAAAACATCCCTTTACAGCGGGTGTATAACGGAATATAGCCGGTTCAAATACTGATTTCAAAATCGTGATTAAGCGGAATTTTCCATTACATAAATACATTACATTTAATGGAATAAGTTCTCTCCAAGTAATAAATCCTTGTAAATATTTAAAATTATGAAATTGAAATTATCAATAGAAATTTTTAATTAAAGCTTAGGCCAGACCATCGAACGGGATTGGTAATTAAACGCAATTAAAACGCTAATCGAAAACTCTAATTATTATGCTTATTCGACAAGTGACAAGTCGGGCCGATGGCGATCGCTTTGGCAAGGATTTCGGAGGGGCCACCCACCGCCCTCCGGGGCCGCATTTTTTCCAGCCACCACCGAAGGGGTTGATTTTTTAAACTGATGACGCGCTTTCATTCTGCGCTGTGCAACTTGGCGCGCGGCTGTATGTGTGTCGGACGTTGATAAATAAATAGAAAAAAAACGCGCTTTGTCGATAGTGGCCGTGTTCCTTTTTCGCCGCGTATCTCTACTCTATGGTTCCGTTACGTACCGCCCTCTAAAAAATAACTTTTGACGTGCAACAAAACTTTTATAAACAAGTGTTAGAATAAAAATAAACCCAGTGATTGCACCAAAGTGACATTTTATCGGTGACAATTAAATAATGTATTATTAATACGTTTCTAAATCTAATTAATTGTATTTTAATAAGTAATTAATTAAGAAATAAAGTTAATATTTTTAATATCGCAGTCAGTTACGTTAGCCGGAGATAAAATTCCGGACGTCTCAGTTGCGTCAGATTCGAACTCCTTCGAAATTTGAAAAGTTTTTCGTCGGGACAATCTAAAAATTATATAAAAGGATGATTTTCGGGACGTTAGTGTAATATTTTTTTGGAAATAGAGTGAAAATTGCTCGAGGTTTTGGGAGAATGACATTATCGTTTGTAAGTATAAAATTTCTGAATGTTTTTATTATTTTTTTACTTAACTAAATTTAGTTTCATTTACATAATTGTCCTGAACCCTAACAGTATTTGTAACGTTATTGTCCAGGCATATTTGTAAAACAATATTCGATGTTTAACTGAGATAGTATGTTAAAGATAATGCAGTTATGTATTTTAAATATGTGGAATCTTTTAAAATAACTACTTTTTTTAATGCAACAATTTTTATAAATCCAAGTATGTTCTTTAATTATTTAATATGTTAACTAGTCTAGAATAAAGTTAATATACAATTCTTTATAATATAATCCTTTGATTATTTACAAATCCGCCTTATTTATATACTTGTAGTCGTCGGCGCCGTCAGAAAATGAATAAAATGTCTATGTTAATAAGAAAACATTTTTCACAAGAATCCGCACAATATATACACATATTTTATACATTTAGGGCAAAATTTCTATTTTATTCAAAAGAATTAAACATAAAACTGTTTTTATAATCTTATAGTTCAGAAAGTATTAGACAAATTCAAATTCATATAATCTTTCAAGTAAACTTGTAAACAAGTGCTTTTGAATCGTCTAATCTACTGCTGCTTCCGAAAGCTAAAACTACCGAGAAGAGCCAGCAAGATACTCGGCGGTTGCTACTATTAACAGCATCTTAATATAATAAATATAATCATCTCAGGTTAAACATGAGAGTAATCTATTTACCAATTGTCACGGGTTAATTATACAGCTACCAGTTCTCATTATTTGCCGGTCGTTAACGAAAACTCGCAAAGAAAATGATGCGACATAAATAAGATAAATACGCGCTTAATTTATTTTACCTGATGGTGAAGAAATTACCGGGAACTTATTAGATATGTTAAATTATAAATTATTAAGATGCTTTCTTCTGCCCGGGACGTTGCGTAAACTTCAGTTCCGAAATAAAACGTTGCTTATCATTATCATATCATTCTTCTGCAGTTATCCCACTCTAAGTAGGGTCGGCACAACATGTTAAACATGTCACATGAATGGCTAGGTAAAATACCTAGACGTCTTTTACGACACCTCGGTAAGAAAGAGGGTGGTCTATTTTACTCAGCCGGATACCATACGACTAGTTTTATCAATATTAATACTAGTATAATTTCACGTAGACTCAATTTTTAAAATGATTAAATTAAGTAATGGTACTTAATTTTCAAGAATCCTTAATAATGCAATGTTTCCAGTTCTGTTTACTGTTCCAGAAATCAATACGGGAATTTATTCTGTATATATATTAACCTGATGAGTATTTATTGTGCAAAATTAAATCCATATCGGTCCGGCAGAGTAGCCGTAAAAACATAAACGAAAGACTCTTGCATTCGTTATATGTAATATAAAGGAATCTCTTAAAAAACACAAGCACAATGACAGCATAGCTATTTATAAATTAAAAATGTTAATACCACAAAAAATACACGTTATATCTGTAACCAGAAATCTGCAAGGAAATAAAATTGTCATGTAATTTATTTAAATCGATGCTACGCCTTGTAATTCCTAGATACACGGTATATGTACAAGATTGATCTGATTAGCACTTTGATCAAAAAGTTCCCGGAATTTATTAAAAACCGAGAGAAATTGATCTTTCTTTCTTTTTTTCTTTATTGTCCCCTTCAAAGTTGTCCTCATGGACTGCAACGCAGTTATGCCGACTCTTAATTCAGTCCTCGAAACATTTTTAAAATTCTTTATTAGGTATCAGCATTAGGTAGCCGTGTGGTATCCGGTCCAATAGAATAGACCACCCTCATTTTTTACCGAGGTGTCGTAAAAGGCGACTAAAGTAAGTTGACCCACCGTGTTGTATCCGGTTGAGTAGAATAGACCACCGTCTTTCTTACTGAGGTGTCGTAAAAGGCGACTAAGGCAAGTTGACCCACCGCGTGTTATCCGGTTAAGAATAATAGACAAACCTCATTCTTACCGAGGTGTCGCAAAATATGACTGAGGTAAGTTGACGCCGGGCAGACGACCGGTCGTAAAATACGTAGCCAAATCATGTAAAAACATGTTTATAACATGTTGTGCCGACCCCACTTAGAGCGGGATAAGGGCATGAGAATCATGATGTATCTCCATTGAAGCCATCTTCGATTTTTCCATTATATCCTCTCGACGCGTTCCTCTCAGGTTTTTTGAGTTAATTTAACAGGAAGAAGTCACAGAGGGCCAAATCAGGTGAATTCGGTGGTTCTTGAATGGTATTCGAAAGAATTTTTAAATTCATTTTTAGATCATTTTACTTACTGTATAATAATTATACTTATGATTTGTATACCATCTTCTTTGTTATAAAATTTACGCCGTGTGGTATCCGGCTGAATAGAATAGTACCACCCTCTTTTCTTACCGAGGTGTCGTAAAAGGCGACTAAGGTAAGTCGACCCGCTGTGTGGTATCCGGCTGAGTAGAATAGACCAATCTCATTCCTTACCGAGGTGTCGTAAAAGGCGACTAAGGTAAGTTGACCCACCGTGTGGTATCCGGTTTAGTAGAATAGACCACCCTCTTTCTTACCGAGGTGTCGTAAAATACGACTATGGTAAGTTGACGTCAGGCAGGCGGCCGGTCGTAAAAACGCAGCCAAATCATGTGACAGCATGTTTATAACATGTTGTGCCGACCCCACTTAGTGTGGGATAAGGGCAGGAGGATGCTTCTTTGTTATAAAATTTCACATTGAATACAATAAGTCATTTTATAATAATAACACATTTATGACAGTGACGAAAACATTTTGATTTTTTGAAATTGATTTCTATACATCGTGTTCACTAGACGTTGGAGGGGTTAATCGCGGATTCTAGCAAAGTAACTTTATTATTACTTTTGCAACGTTTTCTTCGGTTTTGGACGTCGATGGCCTGCTGCGCTATTGGCGATGGACTCACCTTTTCTTAACCTCTCGTGCCACTCGAAAACGGTTGTTGTTTTTAACGTATCGTTGCGAAACACTTTCCTAACATTTTTAAGGTTTGCGTACTGTCGAAATTGTCAACACAAAGTTTAATGTAAACTCCTTGTTGCACAATTTAAAAATTCTCTCAGATCGTAAATACGCTCAGCGGCACGTGTATTCAACTCGACGTAACTTTCACAAGTAATGATGAAATAAAGTCAAACTTTTGTGGCAATATCAGTGACGGTTGGGCAACATAAAACAAAATAATAAATTGACCACCGCATGCTTCTAGCGCCACACGATGATCGTTCCGGGAACTTTTTGATCGAAATGTTATTGTAAATATTAGGGACACTCATTTCTTACCGACGTCGTAAAATGCGACTAAAATAAATCAACCCGCTGTGTGGAATTTCTTCATTCTCTTTCTTAACAAGGTGTCGTAAGATACGACTAAGTTAAGTTGACCCACTCTTTGGTATCCGGTTGAAGTAGAATGGGCCACCCTCATTTCTTGCCGAGGTGTCGTAAAAGGCGTCTAAGGTGAGTTGAAGTTAGGCAGGTAGCCGATCGCAAAATAATAAGCCAAATCAATTTCGCTACTTTGGTATTTTACAACCGGCCGCCTAACTTACCTTAGTCGTACATTACGACACCCCGGTAAGAAAGAGGATGGTTTATTCTACTAAACCGGATACCACACAGTGGGTCGACTTACCATAGTCGCCTCTTACGACATCTCGGTAACCAATGAGGATAATCCATTCTACTCAGCCAGATACCACAATGCAGGTAGACGTACCTTTGTCCCATTTACGACACCGCGGTTAGAAATGAGGGTGGTCTATTCTACTCAGCCGGATACCACACAGCGGATTGACTTACCTTTGTGCCATTTTACGACACCTCGGTAAGAAATAAGAGTGGTCTATTCTAATCGGCCGGATACCACTGCGGGTTGAATTACCTTTGTCCTATTTTACGACAATTCGGTAAAAAACGAGGGTGGTCTAATCTACTCAGCCGGATACTACACGGCGGACATCACCAAAACTGTTATCTATGGAAAAAAATATACATAGTTTTTTAATGGTAATAACAAAACTACATTTTATCATAACATTAAGACGCGTTTACCTTAATTATATCCATTATGTTCGTTCTTTGTGCTATAAATAATTATGCATATTAAACATAATCAACTATATCCTTATTTAATTTATCAAGGCCGATATTTAATTACCTTTCAATAATTCATAGCAATTATATATTTATAATTTTATAAAGAAAAATATAATTAAATGTACGGCACAAGCTATGGCCGCGACTTTTTATGGAACACCTTTTTGTAGAGAAACCTTTATACAGAATTTAAAAAGAGAACCGTAAATAGTTGCGTATTAGAATCAGAGATCTTTATTTATGCATAAAGTTTTAAGAACTGATAGACAATGGAGTTGTAATGTTGGTTAAATTTTGCATTCTCAATTGATAATCAAGCTACTCCTGTCTAAGAAAGGTGCTCTTTGAAGTGCTGAAACGATGTTCATGAAATTCAGCATGTAGGGGTTTTGGAAGGGAAAAATCAATCTAGCTATGTTTCATTTGAAAAAAGATGTTGTTTTATCCCTGTTTTCAAGACTAAAAAATTGCTATAGTTTTATGAGAAATGGAAAAATAATTACGCTGTCTATTGCAAAGTCATGATAGCTCAATTGTGTAACGGGCGGTCTCTAATTCTGAACACAGGATCGATTCCAGATACAGATTTTTTTTATTGCATTTTTTTTACATATTAATAAAAAAAATACCACCCAGGTACTACATATTCTACTTTAAATATTTCGGAAATTCTTAAAATTGTAAAATAAGACTAAGAAATTCAAATACAAAATAAAATAAATCCCATTAGAGGTGCTATTATTAAGAAATCTCACTAAAATGTTCAAAACAAATATGAATTCGGATATTTTTATTAACTTTCTAGTCTCTTTTATTAATACATCTACATTTTTATTTCCGTTCACTATTTATTTTAATTAAAATTAGCATAAACTTTCTCAAATATAGATAAAAAGAATTATTTAATTTTAAAAATAAAGAATACAATTAAACATAAATAATTTCTCATCTTCTCAATTTATTAATTAATATAAAATCCAAATAAAATGTTAACATCTTTAAGATCTTACTGATTCGATTTCTGAATTTAATAATAAATCATTATTGCAAACATAATATTTTACGTTCCAACATCAAAATTCATCTCCTAACGCAATTTCATTAATAATTAATTAATATGTATAGATTTAGAAATATTACCCAACAAACAGATACTGAGTTTGAATTATAGTTTATATTGTAGTCGTATTTCCTTGAAGTAATTTAATAATCAATGCTTAACGATTTTAATAATTACTGTTTATGTTGCCTTTCAAATCGTACCACTTATTAAGACAATATTTAATTTTAAATAATTTATAGAATTAGTAGTTTATATACATTTTATAAAAACAATGATATTATTATTTTGCAATCATCCACGAATAAAGTAAATGTATAAAATGCTAGCTGAGTAAATGAAGCTGTGGTAGCCCAGCGGTAACACCGTGCGACTCTTTCGAGGTCACGGGTTCAAACCCGGGCAGACACCAGTGAGTTTTTCTGATTACACTTATGTGTCTAATTGATAATTGCAATTTATCTCCCTGCCCCTATCTCATTCTAAGTGGGGTCGGCACAACATGTTCTAAACACGCTGTCACATGATTTGGCTACGTATCTTACGACCGGCCGCCTGCCTGCCAACTTATTTTAGTCGTATTTTACGACACCTCGATAAAAAAGATGGTGGTCTTTTCTACTTAACCGGATACCACACGGTGAGTCAACTTACCTTAGTCGCCTTTTACGACACCTCGCTAAGAAAAGAGGGTGGTACTATTCTATTCAGCCGGATACCACACGGCGTCCGATAAACCCGGCTATATTACGCCATATATATCGGGATAATGTCTTAATCAATGTCTTAATTTTATAATTATTTTAATTTAACAAATTGCTTTGTGGTAACACCTATTCAGATAAGATATATTATCGCATTACATTTACATTAATAATATACGTACAATAAAAATAAATTCATATTTAATTTAAAAGGTAATTTGTTAAAATAAGTAATATTATCTTTTTGGTTTGAGGTGACGCTTATCATAGTAAACAATGTATCTTTAGATTTTTAGTACGAAGTCCCTAATTTAAATTTAAATTCAAAATATTGAAATAAGTTATTATAGTCTTGTATATATAGAGATATTATAATATTAGAGTCTTGTTTATATATGTATATTTTTCGAAGTTCGGAAACTGCTCAAACGATATTCATGAAATTCAATATGTAAAACCCTTCGTTTTTAGGGGTTAAATCGATCTAGTTAGGTTCCATTTTAAACAAAATGTCTTTTATCCCTGTTTTCCTTCAAAAATGTAGAGTAGAATGAAAATTATATTTCAGCTGTCAATTTAATGTTGTCACAGCTCAGCGGAACAGGCGGATCAGAAAAGTGAAAATACTTCGGATCGGAAGAAAACCTCTATAAAAATTTACCCGGTCGGGACGGAGTCGCCCACCAAGGCGCTGGGGTCCCTACTTGGGGCGCGGTCTCTCCTTGTCCACCGTATCATGAATGATCGATAGGCAGGGATTGATCGCAGGCTGCGATGGCCTCCTTCTGCTCTGTAGAGGGCGGAGCGGTTCTAGGAACTCTTGTTCTGCATCCAATCTGCTGCTGGTGAGTCCAGTTGTTAGTGACTCGCTCAAGCCCATTGTCTGCCGCCCTAAAAGGTGACCTTTGGGCGTTCCGAACGGGGTATATCGGACGCCTGGCTTACGGGTCCCCGAGGCGGTCGATGCATCTGGTGCTCCTGATGCATCGGTTAGCGGCAGGGAACTTTTCTTTTGAGAGGTCCCTACCAGGAGGAGATGACTCTGGGATCAGAGCGACTGTCGGCAGGATGGGGGCAATGTGTACAACGATACTCTGTCCTTGCCATCGGTAGCGTGGTGGAGTACACAGGTCGTTTAAGTAGATGCGAGTCCGACATAACTGCCGCCTGTCTCCGTCGGGCGGCGGTACCCATAAGGGGTTTTTTCTGTATAAAAAAAAATGGGCGCTTGAGAGACTCGATCTGGCACCGTGTATTGCCGAGTTAATTGCTTAAGATGTACGTTTGTTATGTTACGTAGAGGAGACCACATACAGTGTATGTTTTGTCCAGCAGGCGGAGTCGGACCGTGAAAGCGGCGCGAGTTCGCCGGAGGGCGGCGGTGCGCGCGCGCAGCTAGCCGAGCCGCGCTCCCCGTCGCCGCGCGCGCGCACGCCGCACCAACCGCACTTGAATGGCTCCAGTGAGTTCGTAACACTCTTTATATTATTTATATTACTAAAGTTTTTTATTTATTTACAACAAAAATGTACAAGTTATATCTATCTTAAATTACTTACACTCTTGGGCCAGGATTCTTGGGACTATTCCACGTGGGCATGATTTGTATAGTCCTAGCGTGTAAGTAACAATGAACCGTGACTTTCGCGTTTGTAATATTAGTATGGTCTATAGTGTCCTAAGAGGCGACTAAGATAAATCGATCCGCCGTGTGGTAGCCGACTGAGTACAATAGACCATCCTCATTCCTAAGCAAGGTTTCGTAAAAGGCGACTTAGGTAGGTAAGTTAACGTACCGTGTTGTATCCGGTTTAGTAGAAATGACCACCCTCTTTATTACCGAGATGTCGTAAAATACGACTAAGGTAAGTTGACGTCAGGCAGGCGGCCGATTGTAAAGCAGCTTTGCGATTTTGTCGTGGAGTCTATCTCCTGCATGTATCAGATATGTAAACGGATTGTCAACTCTGCATTTAACATTGTATATATTTTACTTCATCGCGGATTATAGCAAAATAATGTTATACTTTTGTATCATGGGTCTCCGCAAAGTAACGCCTAATTCTATAAATTATTTATTTTTATTACTTCTTTATTAGTTCTTTGGGTACATTGCTGGCACAAAATTCAATACATATTGACAAATAAAATGTATATAACTTAAGAGTTAAATTCGCCTCAATTACATACTACTAACTGGTCTAGTGGCTACGCCAACATGTAAACTAGTGTCAAAAAGGTTTTCCCGCATACATCCCGTCCCCCGGGATTTTCAAGATAAAAACTAGCATAAATATTATTTCACAGCGTCCTCTATCTTTTAGCAAAGACATGCTGTCGCAGAATTTTTTATAGTATTTTTGTAGATCTACTATTTTTGTAGATTCTCTACTACATTACTTTAGTGTCTTATGCTTTACGCGACGCACGCGATTAAGCTTAATTAAGATTAAGCTTAATTATTAAGGATTTGAGTTTTGTTACAACCGTGCGACCTCGTCAGCACAATATACACAAAATTGTAATGTAATTTTTTTAAGTAAAAATCGTACAAAAATTCGTTTAGTACATTTAGAGAAAATCGATCACATACAAGACAGACAGCCCTTAGAGACTTTGTTTTATAATATGTATAGATATTGTTTATTTCCTTTTATCAAACTTTTTGTCCACAATAAGGTTTACTATCGACTTCGTTTGTTCAACTTAAATCTTACCTTACCCTCAAATATGTACTCTTTGCCTGTTTCTAGAAGAAAATCATAAATTTTTAAAACCTTTATGTTAGCCCGATAGAACGCCGTGTGGTATCCGGCTAAATAGAATAGTACCACCCTCATTTCTTACCGAGGTGTCGTAAAAGGCGACTAAGGTAAGTCGACCCGCCGTGTGGTATCCGGCTGAGTAGAATAGACCAACCTCATTTCTTACCGAGGTGTCGTAAAAGGCGACTAAGGTAAGTTGACCCACCGTGTGGTATCCGGTTTAGTGGAATAGACCACCCTCTTTCTTACCGAGGTGTCGTAAAATACGACAGAGGTAAGTTGACGTCAGGCAGGCGGCCGGTCGTAAAAACTCTGCCAAATCATGTGACAGCATGTTTATAACATGTTGAGCCGAGCCCACTTAGAGTGGGATAAGGGCAGGAAGATGATGATGTAAGCCCGATAGAAAAGCGTCAATTGCATCAAATTTCATTTATATTACTCAAGTATACTAGTCGTGAAAGCGTAAAACACAGACAGACTTTCGAATTAACAATATTAGTTTAGATATGAAGTAAATTACCTTACTGAGAATTAATTGTTTCAAAGCGGAAATGAAAACTACCAAAGTTTATGTTAGGTGGCGCCACCTAGTACGTTACTTGAAACTACTTAAAGGGGAATCGTCCTAGAACCTCAATACAGTGCCATCTAGATTTAGAACCGCAAAACCTAATTTTATTGTTCAAATTATTTCACATATTCATCCAAACTTATAAGCCAAAGTATCCATTTTGATCGTTTCTTCACGTCAGAACGGTTAATGAAAAATTGCGAATTGAAGGGGCATTAAAAATTTCAAAGACAGATAGATAGACTTTCGAATTTTTAATATAAGTGTCAATCTGATTTTCAAAATCGCAGATAAAAAAGATTTTTTAAATTATATATAATATATATATTCGGTATATAAGCTACAAAACTTCAAAATTTTATTAAATATTGTTAAAACTGTGAAAACGTAACAGGCATGTAAACTGGGGCATTTTTTTAATAAATTTTTTTTCATATTTCGCCGTGTGGCATCCGGCTTAATAGAATAGACCACCCTCATTTATTACCGAGATGTCGTAAAAGGCGACTAAGTAAGTTGACCCGCTGTGTGGTATCCGGTTGAGTAGAATACCTCATTTCTTGTCGTCCGACAGGCGGCCGGTTGCAAAATGACCAGCCAAAACATGCAACATGTTTAAAACATGCTGTGCCGACCCCACTTAGAGTGGAATAAGAGCAGGAGAATGAATATTCATTTTATATACTACTGTGTAGCTGTGCCAGTAGTTTCACCCGCGTGGTAAAAGTAATTTTACTATTTTCGTATTTTTTATTGCTGTTCCTCTCCTATTTATCTTAGCGTGATGTTATAAAGCCTATAAGCCTTCCTCCATAAATGGACTATCTTACACTCAAAGAATTTTTCAATTCGGTTCAGTAGTTCCTGAGATTAGCGCGTACAAACAAACAAAAAAACCTCTTCAGCTTTATATATTAGTATAGATTATATGATATCAAGTAATTAAAGTTGTCATTTCAAACAGTTTTATCTCCCACAGTGGCATCGATGTTCCAAAATCTGCAAAACCTTGCCAACATGCAGCAAAGCATGCCGATGTCGCAGCAACAGATGTCCCAGCAAATGTCTCAACTGGCCGCCAACCTCCAGGGTCTAACTTCGATGCCATCCAACTCTGTTATCAACTCACCGCTCAATTTGAGCGTTAGCGCACCAGGTAAGGGAGTCTCTCACGAGATTAAAATATCAACAATTGTAGTATTTGGCTTAGTAGAATTGACCACCCTCTTCCTTACTGAGGCGTCGTAAAAGGCGACTAAGATACGTTGACCCGTATCCGGCTAAGTAGAATAGACCCCCTTTTTCTTACTGTGGCGTTGTTAAAGGCGACTAAAGTAAGTTGCCGTCAGGCAGGCGGCCGGTCGTAAAAACGCAGCCAAATCATGTGACAGCATGTTTATAACATGTTGTGCCGACCCCACTTAGAGTAGGGTAAGGGCAGGAGGATGAATTTTAATAATGTATTTCTCATCAATAAATGTAGTTGATTAGCAATCGCTAGCGGCTCCACCCGTATGGAAACCGTACCTAATATAGTCTTTTGATAACCATAAAAATGGTTAAAATATAAAAACCATAATAGCTAGACATATGCTGTCGCGGACTTTTATTTAGAACTTTTAAGGGGGAACAATTTTGTTAAATATGATTTTTGATTAACTTTCACAGTTTACTTAGCGCACGTAAGGAAAGCTTTAAATTTTGCCGTTTTCGTAATATTTTTTATTGCTGCTCCTCTCCTATTTATCTTAGCGTGATGTTATATCTTACTATCTTACACTCAAAGAATTTATTAACATTGGTCCAGCAGATAGATATTCGCATTTATAATATTAGATAGGACCGTCTGCTTTTTGCATCTCACAGGTTTTTTATGGTAAAATATTGAAAAATCCGGTTTAGGATCAAAAGATTAGGATTGTTAAATACTAAGGCATTTTTTCCCGAACACGCTGGTATTTTCTAACTTTTTTTATGAAATAAAATATAAATAAATAAATATATGGGACACTTACACACACGGTCATCCGTCCCCAAAGTAATGGTGAATATATACTTATATATTTTTTAAATACATATTTAAATAAAAATATACACCCAGCTCAAAGACCAACAAATTCATTTATAGAAAATGTTGGCCCTCGGCGGGAAACGAAACCCCGACCCTTGCAGCTGAAGTCATTACCCACTGCGCCAACGGGCCATTTGACTGGCCCGTTGGCGTAATGGGTAGTGACCGTGCCTTTAGCTCCGCGGGTCGCGGGTTCGATTCCCGCCGAGGGCCAACATTTTCTATAAATGAATTTGTTGGCCTTTGAGCATGGGTGTATATTTGTATTTAAGTATGTATTTAAAAATATATAAGTATATATACACCAGTTGTCTGTCTACCATTACACAAGTATTATGTTACTTACTTTGGGGACGGACGACCGTGTATGTAAGTGTCCCAAATATTAATGTATTTATTTAAATTACATCACTATTTAAAGCAGACGGCTAGTCACTAGGATACATCACTAATTAGACAAAATGGGATAATCAAGGAGACACGGTTCGTGCATTAAAATCCAAATTCGAAAAATCACGTTCATAATTAGGTGATTACCGAAACCAATCGATTAAAGAAACGTAGATAGCGGCTCCTCTTGCCCGCCCATTATATCCGACGCGGACCAAGAAATACTATTTAAATAATGAGAATAATTACATATTTTTTCACCAACGCGGTATCATTAACAATTTTATTGTCTTAATAGATCTAATTATATATTTTTTTCGGCTCTTAATTGATGCGCCGTAGGAGAGAGCGTTTATTACAAAATATGAAATGTCATGGTTTAAATTAATACGTTATGTTAATGACGAATTTTAACTGTGCAGTAAGATATGCTGTTAGTGTTTTAGATTCTTGGGATATCGTTTTGTTCACGGCAAATTAGTCTTGGTCGGTTGCAGATGGATTTTTATGAATATTCGTTACATAGAATTTGTAATTTACTTATTATTTTATTGTTCAACATTTATACTTGCATTATATGGCCGTGTGGTATCCGACTAAAAAGAATAGACCACCCTCATTCTTGGATGGGTCAAAAGGGTAATCATCTTCCTGCCCTTATCATACTCTAAGTGGGGTCGGAACAACGTGTTATAACCATGCTGTTACATGATTTGGCTGCGTTTTTACGGCCGGCCGCCTGCCTGACGTCAACTTACCTTAGTCGTATTTTACTACACCTCGGTAAGAAAGACGGTGATTTATTCTTCTAAACCGGTACCACACGGCGGGTCAACTTACCTTAGTCACCTTTTACGACACCTCGTTGAGAAATGAGGTTGGTCCATTCTACTAAACCGGATACCAAACGGTGGGTCAACTTACCTTAGTCGCCTTTTACGACACCTCGGTAAGAAATGAGGGTGGTACTATTCTATTCAGCATGAAATTTATTGTCTTAATGATTCTTGAATATTGTGCACTACTCACACTTAAGGTTTTCGTTGGTTGGTTCAGAGAAGAAAAAAAGTTAAAATTACTGTGAGACACATTTCTTCCTTCCCTCCTACCAAAAATATATAAAATATCTAATGCAAAATTTTTTTTCAGGTATGGGCTCACCGAACCCCGTGTCTAATAACAATATGCTGCCACCTGCGATGCCGTCACCGATGCCCCAACTAATTCTGGCTTCAGGTCAGCTCGTCCAAGGAATACAGGGAGCTCAACTGCTTATACCTACCTCCCAAGGTAAGGTTTTTCACTTAACAGCTTTTTCCAATGCCATCCAGAATAGTACTTAAGTTAAAAGACTTTACCATCAATTTTAGATACATTCTTTTTAATAATTCAGACTTTTGATTAACTAGCACATTAAAATGTCTAATCTAATACAAATAATAATCCAATTAAGATAATAACTTGTATAGACGATAACATCACAAAATATTACAAATACGAATGTTCAATCTACATTCAATATACAAAAAACTTCAATATCCATTAGTAGCGTTGTACCTATATTAATTATGATATTACTTAAGTAATTACTAATTACATACAGCAATATTTTTTTCCACAGGCATCGCAACGCAAACCATCTTAACAATACCCGTTAATCACGTGAACTCGAACGACCAGATGGTAAATCTCGCCTTAAATAACGGCCAAGTTGTTTCCACGTCTTTGGCCAACCTCCAAGCGATGGCTCAACCTCACCAGTTACTAAACTCCAATCCGCAGCAGACGCCAAACATACGGCCAAACATGTTGAACCCGACGCTATCGAACGCCCTTCTAAATCCTGGTTTGCCAAACTTTTTGTCGAACGGCGCGGCCAATGCGCAGGAGTTGCTCCAAGCTCTACAGCAGCAGCAACAACCGCAACCGAACCACAGTCTGTTGCAAACAGTCCAACAGAACAATCAGCAACATATGCCTCAGCAGATGCCAGGCAGGAGGTCTTCATCGCCGCGACCTGAGAGGCATTATAAGGAACGGGAAAACTTTGAGCGTTTCGCTGGAGTATCAAGAGAAAGGAGTGAAAGGGAGAATGCGGGAGCAGCGGCGTTAAGCAATATTAATAGGTAAGTCAATTTTTAAACCTTAATGAATCTGTGTTTCCCTTGACCAAATGCAGCTCGCGTGAACGGATGAAAAAAATTCGCTGATTTTTGTTCATTGTATTAATTATGACCATGATATGGTTTTTAAAAAATATATATTTTTTTTTAATTTATAAGCAGACTAGAAAATTTAAGAAAACTTTGTTACTTACCATAAATAGTTAATACAGGACAACCGTCGGGTCAGCTAGATATTTAAGAAAAAATTTATTAATAGAATTTTGTACACACATTTATCTGTGATACTTACTGTAAGGATGTGTTTTATTTTTACTAACGGAAGTTATTGATTATAAATCTATCTTTCCATGGCTCTTTGAGTAACTCAGAGTTTTCTTATAAAGCCTATATTGAACGTACAGCTATAATGATTTACTTATATTCGTTAAGATTAAGATTACGTTCGTTTAAGATTACATATTAGTATTTATCTTTAAAACGACTACAAGCGATCTTATCGCATGCAGACAACCTTTATTGAAATGTGATATTTAAGTGTTCTAAATAAACGTCAAGCTTGAAGAGTGAAGTCCTAATAACATTTCTCTATATTGATCGTCACCCACTTCTGGTATATGTTTTCTAAAATTTTGGCCATATTAGTCCTTTGTATCCAGTGGTTTGTACCTCACTGTTAATTTATTTTTCTAATATTGCGCCTTAATACACGACCGTCATATCTTTAGGCCTTCATAATATTAATAGGATAATATTAATCATTATTTTTGAAAAATATCATCGCTGACAATTATAAGATAAATTGCGGGTAGTTTTCGAAACACATGAAACGCACCCTGACATTAGCCGTTGATTAGTAAAGCACACGGGCGCGCGAGTAATTACACTCATTGTGCCCTAATTACTACCAACATTTGTCATTCAGCGCCGACTTTGTAACAAACGTAATTCCTCACGAATTGTACCTGCATTTCGAATTGCGGCCAACATGATCCCTGTATTTCATCTTGGTGTGTCTTTTATTTAAATTTATATTATACTAGCTGTGCAGATGGCTAAGTTTTCTCCACGTAAATTTTTGACGTTACAACGTCTTAAATTAGGTTGCGGCTTGGAGTCACTCATGAAAAAGTGTAACGCCCGCTCACGTCTGTTGCGATGAGTCACCGAACGAAAGAGAGGCCCGCCAGACTGGCGAATGCCTTGCGTCTCTCTCCCACTCCAATCCATCACATTTAAAAAGACGTTGTCACGTAAAATCTTTGCCCGTAAAACCGACTTTACAGGCAACCGTTTTTTGGGTATATAATTGTATACTAAAATTCCACAAGCAATTTTAGCTTTGCCATTACAGCAGTTTAAAAACACTATTAAGGAGAGGCTGATACAGAAAGCCTACTATACTGTTGAGGACTAGGATATTGTTCGACCCTGTACAACATAGAAACGATTAAATGTAACTAGTATTAAGAATTATATTTTTAAAAGTGCAACCGCCGAGTTTCTTTGTGGCTCTTCTCGGTAGGACCAGCTTTCCGAACCAGCAGTAGAGTTGACGATTCAAAAGCACTTGTTTACAAGTTTATTTGTATAAAGAATATTTAGAATTGAATTGAATAAATCCTGAAACCGCGAGATTTCTAGAACAAAAAATTGCCTGTATTTTGCTTCGAAACCTCTATCATCCAGTTAAACTCCCATCAAAATCGGTTTAGTTTGAACCTTCATGGAGAGCTGCACAATCTTTTAGTGAAAACCGTACAAAAATCCATTCAGTAGATTATGAGAATATCGAACACTTACATACAGCTTTGTTTTATAATAAGTTTAGACATAGACTAAATAAAATAAAATAATAAAAATAAAGTTTCAGAGTTAGCGTCGGTTTGTATTGACTTAGCGTCTGAACGGTTTTTATCATTCTCCTGCCCTTATCCTACTCTAAGTGGGGTTGGCACAACATGTATTAACCATGTCATTACATGATTTTTTATCCGACCGGCCGCCTGCCTACATATCTTAGTAGTTTACAACGTCTCGGTATAAAATGAGAGTGGTATATTCTACTCAGCCGGAAACCACACGGCGGGTCAACTTACCTTAGTCACCTTTTGCAAAACCTCGGTAAGAAAGAGGGTGGTCTATTCTACTCAGCTGGAAACCACACGGCGGGTCAACTTACCTTAGTCACCTTTTGCGATAACTCGGTAAGAAATGTGGGTGAGACAAATAAGCTAAAAAAAATTAGTACTAAAAGTAGAAATATGAAAAAAATATAGTATTGCTACGTCACGTCTATCGAGAGTTAAAACGGTGATAATCTTAAGCAAATATATTCCAATAAAGTGATATTATAAATTGTTATTATATACTTTAGTTTCTAGTAAATGTCGTATTGGAGATTGCAAGTTAACTTTCAAAGCGTGCCCTGACATTTGCTGTATGATAAGACACGAACGCGCGAGTAATTGCATTTATTGTCAAGTAATTACTAACATTTGTTATGCAGTAGTATAGACTTTGTTTTTATGTAATCTCTCATTATATAGTACATATTACTAAGAACATAAGCTATGGTATTATAGAACATTGTCCCCAAAAACTGTCTGTCTGTATTTGATCGATTTTCACGAAATCTACTTAGCTGATTTTTATACGGTTTTAACTTAAATGTATTTTGATTCTTCCGGAAAGTTAAGATTGACAGTACAATACGATTGTATATGAATAGTGTTAAGAGGTCGCCTAATTATAAAAAAAATGCCGGTTAGGAGCTTTGGACGAGTGAGCCGCGTTAACCGACAGAGAAACACTAAAATAATTGTAATAAATAAGAGAATTGTAGATTTACAAAACAAAAATCGCGATAGAATATTTCCATCTCTTATGGCTAACCCACAATAATTATTTTTATTTTTTTTAAATCTTTCTTTTATTGCATTTTGGTTGGTATATTTTTAACTTAAATAAAAAGAGAAATACTTTTTTACGTACAGCTAGTATGCTATACAATCATATCATTATCTTCCTGCCTTATCCCACTCTAAGTGGGGTCGGCACAACATGTTATAAACATGCTGTCACATGATTTGGCTGCGTTTTTACGACCGGCCGCCTGCCTGACGTCAACTTACCTCTGTCGTGTTTTACGACGCATCGGTAAGAAATGAGGTTGATCAATTCAAAATTTTACGTTGTAACAAACAAATCACACAATGTAAAATTTCTTGCGCGACTTTGTTTTCTGATGCAAAATTATTTAGATATTCGATTTTTAAGTCATCCAATTATAATCAGCCACACCGATTAAATCTAGATGTGATACAGCTATTGACAACATTTTTTTTTTGAGTTGTGTAAGAATCAAAAGTTGGTAGAAAAAGATGTGACGTCAGTAATGAAAAAAATGATTGATATACTTTCAGTTCATTTTCTATGCATTAGATGGGTTCACATTATAATTTATTATAATTTCATTTAATTCATTACCCTACTGAATGATAAATGTACATCATGCGATGACAGTATTAGCATTTCAATTCATTTGAAATAAAACACGAGTGATGCTATCGGTTGGGGTAACGTCCCTTGCTTATTACGCGTCATTAATAAACGATATAATTAAAATGTAATTTAATGCATAATATGCTAGAGACACATATATTAACAATAGTTTTGGTTTCATTTTTTGATTGGAAATAAATAAGGACTACGATAAATGAAAAAATGAAAAAATTAAATATATTGTATCTCTACACTATCGGCGATGTGTCATCATATCGTGTAATTGTCTCTAATCAATCATTCTGGAAGTGTCTATATGATCATTCATTTTATTCGGTACATTCGTATCACCCAGCCATTCCCTTTGATTCTAATCCGAAAAATTGACATTCCCTGGTTGTAGGCGTCCATAGGCGATCATAGACGATGACTTTCATGTAAAGCCGATAGTATAGTCCTCTACACCTTCTTGCTCGCCCTTAATCGTTTGTAAACGCCAAAGATAAAGACGGGCCACATCTGTGCATGGTAAATAAATTTATACTAAAATATATTGCGATATTTATTAATGTATTTACAATATTTTTTGATATATAATAAGATCGCGATAACTATTTCAAATGTCTTGATATGATGATATAGAAGAATAATAAAACAGTGACTGATAAATCAAAAATAATAAGTAGTATAAAAGCTTTGAACAAAATTTAATGTCCCTAAGGTTAACAAATCTTTGAGGAGTTCCCTCGTTCGAAGTCAATCCGTGATCATCAGGTCATGCTTATCATAAACATGAATTATCATCGGAACTGGACCAAATATGTAAAATTTCACCTCAATCGGACCCGGGAAGTGAGTCAAATTCAAATTCAAATTCAAATTCAAAATATTCTTTATTCAAATAAACTTGTAAACAAGTGCTCTTGAATCGTCAACTCTACTGCTGGTTCGGAAAGCTGTTCCTACCGAGAAGAGCCAGCAAGAAACTCGGCGGTTGCTCTTTTAAAAATATAATTCTTAATACTATTTACATTAAGTCGTTGCTGTCTTGTACAGGTTCAAAGAGAGCTATATCCACACATTCTTATCTTCCAAATAATCTTCAAGAGTATAGTAGGCTTTCTGTATCAGCCTCTTTTTAACAGTGTTTTTAAACTGATGTAATGGCAAAGCTGAAATTGATTGCGGAATTTTATTATAGAATCTTATACCAAAACCCCCAAACGAATTACGTACTTTTGCAAGGCGCAAAGCAGGAGCCGCAAGCTTATGTCGGTTCCTGCTTTGTATACATCACCTATCGTTTTATAATTCTTTATATTTTTATGTACATAAATTAGATTGCTTAAAATATATTGTGAAGCAAATGTAAGAATACCTGTTTCCTTAAACTTCTCTCGCAGGGAATCACGCGGTCTTAAATTATAAATGCCACGTATAGCTCTTTTTTGTAAAACAAAAATTTTTTCACTATCCGCGCATTTACCCCATAGCAATATTCCATAAGACATAATGCTATGGAAGTAGGCAAAATAAACAAGTTTTGCTGTTTCAACATCTGTGAATTGTCTTATCTTTCGAACAGCGTAGGCCGCTGAACTCAGTTTCCCTGCAAGAGTTGTTACGTGTGTGCTCCATTGGAGTTTTGTATCCAAATTTTTGTAGTCAAATTTAACTTGCAAGATTCCACCTTCACATAAAAACATACAAGTCAAGTTAAATAAAAGCTTGAAGATTTTAAATCAATATCTTAAATATTGATGTATGAAACATACCTTAGATATAAAACTGAAAAGCTGATACACATATAGCAGTAAGTTCTGAATACTGAATAATATGTACTTGATGGCTTGTTTTAATTTTTCCACACGGCCAACACCAGAAAATTGTTCATAAAGTACTTGAGTACAGCATTATTTATGTAATTATATCAAGCACCGCGTTACTTTACATCCTGCCTATGATTAGCATAAAATACCTCATTAAGGTAGATAATGGGCGAATGAGTGCTGGGTTTTCCTTATTATTCGCTGTTTTAATATAAGATACATAATTACAAACTAAGTGGACTGTTTTTTATCTTATACATTATTGATAAATGTTTCTAATTAATGTTTTTTTTTGTGTGAACACAGAAACATTTGTTGTTATTAACTTTTTTTGAATAATATCATGTAGAACATTTTCGGTGGGAAATACATTGTATAATAGAATTAGCTGTCGTTGTTTTTGTCCTACTTCTTACAAGCATTTAAAAACATCAAGACATGTTCGTTTTTTTGTGTTGTAATACAATTTCAAAAATCATGAGTGTATGTTAAAATAATAAGCTTTTTTTGAGGAGGTCACGGGTTCAAACCCCGCGCAGGCCAACCAATAACTCTTTCTATTAAACCTTATGTGTCTAATTGGTAATTGCAATTGATCACGCGCTTTTCGGTGAAGGAAAAAATTGTGAGAATCGAGCATATCGAGAAGAGAATTGTGCATATCGCTTGAGAATTCTAGGGATATGTACCAATCCTCATTGGAGCAGCGTGGTAGGTCTTAGCTCCGATCCTTCTCTTCAAAGACTGAGAGAGGAGGCGTACGCCTAAGGTAAGTTTACCTAATGAGGGTGGCCGGTCGTAAAATACGTAGCTAAATCATGTGACAACATGTTTTTAGCGAGTTGTGCCGACCCCTCTTACTTATAGAGTAGGATAAGGGCAGGAGTATGATGATGATATAATATTTAATACAAACTTAAATTCAAATTATAAAAATCTTTATATTTAAATGAGTTAATCTTGTATATATATATATATATTTTCGGAATCTCGGAAACGGCTCCAACGATTTTCCTGAAATTCAGCATGTAGAGGGTTTTGGGGGAGAAAAATTGATCTAGCTAGGTTTTATGTAAAAAAAATATTGTTTTATCCCTGTTTTTGGACATTAAAAAACACTAACATTTATATTGAATTGAATTTTCGCCATTAACTGTCAAGTCGACGTAGCTTATTCGGTTAGCGGGCAGCCTCGAGACATGTGAGTGCCAAGGATCGATTCCAACTAAATAATTGTTTTTTCTTTTTTTAAAGCTTTTTTTGTAAAAGTGAAGCTCGGTCACCCAGATGTTATTCTTTATTTAAATAAAACTTCGTAATTATATCGAATATTATTAATATTTCATAATTCATTGCGAATTAAAATACATTTACATTATTATCGTATATTTGAATATCACGAGCTATTATAGAATAAAGTCTTATACATCTGACGTTATACCATAAATCTATTTATCACTATTAGTGGTCGGATTATCCGCGTCACGGCTCTTAGGTAATTATACAACAAATAATGCCTCGACTGTACCTTATTATACATAAACATTATACATTTCTGTAATAGATTGCGAATACTTTATTGTACGAGTTATTGATCTACTATTGAGTTTAGTTTTATTGCATTCACATTATACAGAACGTTTTTGAATTCAGAATGAATTTTAAAAGTAGAATCATCCTCCTGCCTTTATCCCACTCTATGTGATGTCGGCACATCATGTTTCAAACATATTGTTAAATGATTTGGCTATGTAATTTACGACCGGTCGCCTTCCTGACGTTAATTTAACCTAAGTCGATTTTTACGACACCTCGATAAGAAATAAGGATATGGTGGTTGAATCTAAACTGAATTTGCGAGATTTCAATATATTAAAGACGATAGTTTTGGTATTTAGAGTTTCTGATTAAATTCAGGGTAATTTTCTCTTACCTTTTAAAGTAAAAGTAAGTAAGGAAGTAGCGGCCTGTTACTTTCCCACTGCTGAGAATATGCATCTTCTCGCCGTTTTTGGAGAGAAGGTTTGGAGCTAAGATCTGCTCCACACTGCTCCAATGCGGATTGGTAGGTTACACATATCTACAGAATTCTCTAGAGATATGCAGGTTTCCTCACGATGTTTTCCTTCAACAAAACGCGTGTGATATATTGCAATTATAAATTACACACATAAGTTTTAACAGAAAAACTCATTGGTATCTGCCCGGGTTTGAACCTGTGATCTCGTCGAAAGAGTCGCTACCACAGTTTTTTTTATTCCAAGAAGTCTTCATTTAATCCTTCTTTTTTCTCGGATTCCTTTTATACCTGTCCATCGCTATCAAAATATTTGTATACAAACATTTGCACACATGCATGGAAACACTTGCGATACATAAGTGTACGTTATAGTATGGATGATAGAAACTAATTACACATGAAATCGGCAATACCACCATTTTAATTATAATCTAGGCCCTCTACTGTTCAACCATTACGGCTTATTTGGATCCACAAAGCATTTCGTGGTCCAGTAGTTACAGTCTTAGCTCTTACATTAGCGAGGGCGTATAGAATCAATATTGCTATGTGAACACGGACAGACAAACGAGTCAGGCTTGATTACTGGCTACCACAAGTTTAAAGCTTCGGTATTTATTACTTGTATTACGTTAAAGATTTAGTTTTAAATTTAAGTAGTTTATTAAGGACACCAAAATTCTCAGTTCGTTGTATCCTTTGACTGAAATTTGTAATCATTTTTTCAATATAATAGGAACGAAAAAATTAAAATTCGCAAAAAATTGAAGTCTTCTTTGTGTTAATCTAAGACAAATCTGCTATAAAGTTGTTCATTTGAAACTGCTTTTTTGGGTTTGAAATCACTACATATTATAAAACAAAGTCGCATTCTTTGTCCATATATCCCTATGTACGCATAAAACTTTAAAACTACGCAACAGATTTTGATGCGGTTTTTTTTTAATAGATAGAGTGGTTCTAGAGGAAGGTTTGTACGTATAATAACATTCAATACGAAGTAGAGAAATACTGTAATTTTTGAGGTTTCTGTAAATAATTACATTTTTTTCCGCTTACATTGCAAACGCAGGCTAAACCCTACGAGATTTATGAAAATGATGTACTAAGTATTTGTACACCTTGAAAAGGTCTACAGAAAAGTCCGCGATGGTATATATCTATCTCTTATGAATAACCCACAATAGCAGTTTTTTTCATTTACTTTTTACGAAAAATGATGCCTTATGTTCAAAGAAATTTTTATACAATACAGCATTAATCCTTATCCAATTGAGTACCTTAAACAAATTGTTGATTTAATATAGATAAATATGGCCGTTTACAGCATGTAATTTAAGTGAACATTTTCGGAGATATTACAGATTTAAAACTGCCGTGAGGACGCCGCGCTTCGCCCTATAACACTTCGACTTTAGCAGCGATGTCGCTCTTTCAAGAGTTTCTTTAAAGACATTCTGTAATTAATTGTAAAAATAAAATACATAGGGAAAATGTAAAAGTAAATAAGTAAAAATGTACTATATGAATTTAGATATTCCAAAGATAGCAGGAAATCTTCTTGGTATAGGGAAAGGAAATTGTTTTTCTCCAAATTTAACGCTTGCGGGCCACGGGCAGTAATGAATAAATCAAAACTACTGGATCGATTTTAATCATTTTTTTTACACTGGGATATATATTTTATACCCGTGCGAAGCAGGGGCAGGCCGCTAGTCTTAAATATAAATGAGTTAATCTTTTGTGTACATGAGTTTAATGAAGTTCGGCATGTAAGGAATTTTGGGGTAGAAATGTCGATCTAAGTAGGTTTTATTTTAAAAAATATCGTTTTATCATTGTTTCCGGGCATTGAAAATTTCTTAAATTGATATTAAAGCAAATTTTGTCGCCTTCGTATCGAATTGAAATTATAAAACACATAAGAGTTTAAGGTTGTCTTGTCAAAGTTTTTAATTAATATTTTAGATTGTCTATGATTTTATGAGTGAATTCATTTATCAATAAATTATTAATAAATTAGGCAATAACATTGGCGCGATCTCAAGGCGGGAACAGTTATATATTATTGTATTATTTAATGTAAGAAATGAATAGAAATATCTCGATTACGAACACAATCGCTATCAATTTGACGGAGATCTTAATGCAAACATATAATTAGGTACACTTGGGGCATTAAGTATTCCAACATGTATAATTACGTTAAATCCGTGACTCGGATAATCCAACGACTAATAGTGATAAATAGATTCCGGTGCTAGTTTCGATGTATTAGACTTTATGCGCCAATAATGTCTTATTGTAAATACCTAGGTAAGTTATTAACATCAACATTATTTGAAATTGAATTTTATTATAGATATCAAAGACTCCTCCTGCCCTTATCCCACTCTAAGTGGGGTCGGCACAACATGTTACAACATTTTATCATGTGATTTGGCTACGTATTTTACGACCGGCCGCCTGCCTGACGTCAACTTACCTTAGTCGTATTTAAGACTCCTCGGTAAGAAAGAGGGTGGTCTATTTTACTCAACCGGATACCACACGGTGGGTCAACTTACCTTAGTCGCCTTTTACGACACCTCGGTAAGAAATGAGGTTGGTCTAATCTACTCAGCCGGATACCACACGCCGGGTCGTCTTACCTTAGTCGCCTTTTACGACACCTCGGTAAGAAATGAGGGTGGTTCTGTTCAGCCGGATATTAAACGACATAGACATCAAAGACTATTTTTGTCTTTATACTTTAAACATTCAAATTAAATAGAATATATTTGAATCAAACATAAATTCGATGTTAGTAGAAAAAGACATCTTCTAATATCCTTTATCTTAAAGATTGATTTTAATACAATTTGTTGCAGCAAATTGTTGCCTTTCTTGTTGTTGTTAAAAAGTTATAAGTAATTGCCTGTTACTATCCCTCTGCTGGGCGTAGGCCTCCTCTCTCTGTTTTTGGAGAGAAGGATTGGAGCTAAGACCTACCACGCTGCTCCAATGCGGATTGGTAGGTTACACATATCCCTAGAATTCTCTAGAGATATGCAGGTTTCCTCACGATGTTTTCCTTCACCGAAAAGCGTGTGATAAATTATCACTTAGATTGCGACATTGCAATTATCAATTAGACACATAAGTTTTACTAGAAAACTCATTGGTGTCTGCCCGGGTTTGAACCCTAGACCTCCTCGAAAGTGGCGCACCGTGTTACCGCTGGGCTACCACAGTTACAAAAAGTAGTGTTCGTTTATTTGCCGTCATTTTAAATTTTAAAAGTCCATAGACTATTGTCAAAGAATTAGGCGCTGTCCGCACGAGGCACAAACAAGTAGAATTACATTTTTTTATAGCTTTTTAATTCCGAAAGTGGAGTTTGTGTGTTAGTTCCTTGTAATTAACGTAGATTAAAAACAATATCAGAATTTATGATAGAATTATTTTTGTTATAATCTGCGTTAGTTAAAAAAAATCTATGTAATGCGACAAAATGTTGATGAAACGATCATATTGTCATGGTGAATATATACAGTGCTTGTATAGTGTGTTGTTGGTAGCGGCGTTTTCTAATACGTGCGATAACTAATACTGCATGTATAAAGTATTTGAACGTATATCTGCTTCATACACTAAGCATTACATAGATTTTCTTAACAAATGCGGATTACAGCAAAATAATTCTATCATAAGTTCTGTACTCTCGAATTTCGCAAAGTACGCAACGCCTACTTCTATAAATTAGAAATCAATTTAAATGTTGTACATGTGTTGTAATTTTGTACATTTACATTATTGTGTTAATGTCTACATTGTTAATTAAAATTACAAAAAAATATACACGAACCTTATTTTCTTATGTAAAACTAGCAATCGCCAGCGGCTCCGCCCACGTGGAAAGATTAAAACCGTAATATAGTATTTTTATAACCATAAAAATTTGTTAGAGTGGGTAAACTTTATAAATTAGACATACGCTGTCGCGGACTATTATTTAAAACTTTTAGACGAGAACAATTTTGTAATACATGATTTTTGAATAACTTTCACCGTCTACTTAGCGCACGCAAAGAAAAGCTTTAAATTTTGCCGCTACCCAAATATTTTTTATTGCTGCTCCTCTCCTATTCATCTTAGCGTGATGTTATATAGCCTTCCTCGATAAATGGACTATCTTACACTCAAATTAAAGATTAAACAATTTTTCAAATCAGTTCAGTAGTTCCTGAGATTAGCGCGTTCAAACAAACAAATAAACTAACTCTTCAGCTTTATATATTAGTATAGATATCCTACTAAATGTTAGAAAAAGGAAGTTTTTGAGTTTGCGTCTGCTTGTATCGCCTTAGCGTTCGAACGGTTGTACTTTCATTCTCCTGCCCTTATCCCGCTCTAAGTGGGGTCGGCACAGCATGTATTAACCATGTTGTTACGTAGATATTGATTTGCAGTTTTGATTTCATAAATATATTCTCAGGAAGATATGAAGTCGCGATCTATTTGGCAGGTGTTTCACTGTATACCTAGTCATGCCTTAGGGCATTAAGTATTCCAATGGGTATAATCATCTTAGCGCCGCGTCTCAAATAAGCTCAGTAATAGTGATAAATAGATATCCTGGATGCTAATGACGTTGTTTAATACAAGGAAATATCAGTACCAGGCGTGAATACTTAACAAGTCCAAAACGCACGCTTTTCAGGGTAGCCATAAATAAATTTACGTTTAGTATACGTTTGGGAAAGTTATTTAATAATAATAATAAAGCTTTATTTCAGACAACCAGGGTCCACTTTCATAGTAATACACATTTCGACCAAATTTCTAAAAGGAATAATAATAATAATGAAACATATAATTTAAATTAAAATAAAATTTAAATATTCACAATCAAAAAAATCCAATTTTTTTTAGCGTATTTCAACAAAAAAATTTATTCAAAAACTATTTTTTTTTAATTCCAAATTTTTTTAAATTAATTTTTTTAAAATCCCTTTTTTTACCCTATAAATTTAAACACTGTTATCAATAAAAATGTTTGGAAAAATCTGAAAACAATAGAATAAAACTTCCTTATATAACTATGTCTAAAATAACTATGTCTTAGTTCCAAAATAGTGTATCAGCGAAAAAAAAATTATAATTCCAAAAACTTTTTTAGCATTTCAAGGTACAGCAATACAAATAATATATTGAAGCAAAAACGAGTGCTTAAACTCAATTCAGTGATCAATTTATTCTCATTAATCATATCATCACATACTCTCAATACGTTATCAGCAAGCGCTTAAATAAATTTAGAGAATTATTGAACACGGTCATATATTCGAGCCCTAAAATCAGTAGGAATGTAAAGTATCCCGCGCCGCTGTTTCCCGCTAATAATAAGAAAAAAAATGCCAGTTACAAACCGTTAGTAAAACACAATAGAATTATAAAACAAAGATTTTACTATTCGATTGTACCGCACGTCCATTAAGTGAATTTATATGTGTGCGCGTGTACTTCAAAGACATTAACTTAATGCGACCTCATAATTACTGGAAGCATTAATTCTCGCATCCATAATTAAGTTTAATACCTCATTTCTGTTGGCCTACAATCTAGATAAATATTGTATGTCATTTGACGTCTATTAAAGTTACATTAAAATGTTGAATCATTGTGGAATACGTAACAAAAAGTTTTTTTTAAGTATATAATTCTCTTGCAAGGCCAAATTTGTATAAATTACGACTCGTGCGTGGAAACATACGCGCCGCGGTACCGTTTTAAGTCGCTTTTAAAATGATAATACTGATATTTTATACTTCAATTCCGTTTAAGTGTACGTGAACACAATAAAGAATAAAAAAAGAGGATTGATAGTATCTCTTGTCAACTATAAAAGTTGCTATGTAGAGTAAAAGGGTTTGGCTTTTGTAATGCGCCTACTATAAATAAAAGTTAATATATTTACATCGAAGATCTTGTATTAATTACTCGAATAGTTTAAGCTGCATTTTCTTAGGCATTGTATTTCAAAAGAAATATGAAAGCATAAGGCATATTTAAATAAAGTACAGTTAATTAACTTGATCAATAAGTATCGCAATATTAGTTAACTATTAGTCTCAATAAGCATTAAACGACTTAAATAAAATCTACTTGAGTATATGTAATTAAATAATACTTTATACTTATATTAATTTATATCTTTAATAAACCAGATCAAGCAGCTGGTCCTGACAATTAGTTTTCACCAGCATTTTAAAATTATGAAAGTGACAATGTCTGTCAAAAATTATTATAATTCTTGACTTCTACTAATCGTTAATGCAATTGCTGTTTCGTGTGCATAACGCATGCAATGGTATCTACTATTTATAACACATAGTATCACCCACAACTTTGCACGCGTACATAAGTCATCATCTTCCTGCCCTTATCCCACTTTAAGTGGGGTCGGCACAACATGTTATAAACATGTTGTCTCATGATTTGGCTACGTATTTTACGACCGGCCGCCTGCCTGACGTCAACTTTTTTGACTTATTTTACGACACCTCGATAAGAAAGAGGGTGGTCTATTCTACTTAACCAGATACCATACGGTGAGTCAACTTACCTTAGTCGCCTTTTACGACACCTCGGTAAGAAATGAGGGTGGTCTATTCTACTCAGCCGGACACCACACGGCGGGTCGACGTACCTTAGTCGCCTTTTACGACACCTCGGTAAGAAAAGAGGGTGGTGCTATTCTATTCAGCCGGATACCACACGGCGTGCACGCGTACATAAGTAAATAGAAAATTTTACATTTGAGAACGTTTGGATTATCTTCCAATATTTTGTTTGTTTCTACTTCTGTATGCTATTTAATTTAACCAGTTAATATACTTTTGTTTTACTCATTTAAAAAAATATAAGTTATTTGCAATATTTTGTTTCCTATTTCGAAAGAAAAAAGGTAATTTTTATTATATCGCCTTATCCGAAGAATAAAATTACATGTTCCAACATAGAAAATGTAACTTTATTATCTGGATGGGACGATATATGTAGTATATATAGAGCATAGCCGTGAAAGTGTAGCGAACAGACGAACAGATACACTGTTGTATTTATAATATCAGTTCAAATATAGATATACAAGTAGCGTTATTTGACGCAAGAAAATTACGTGTGTGTATTAGCCATATTTTGTTCATATTCAAATTATACAACGGGCCTACGTGTGGAACAATTGGAAAACACAGCTAATTATGATAATCTGCAGCATTAACATTAAATAAAAATCATCCTGTCATGTTTCTTAAATGTTTATTAGTTGAAATCTTAATTTAAGCTCATTACATATAAAATATTAAACGTATTAGCATATATAGTATAGTTTGCAAACTAAAGCGACCTAATCACAAATAACGATTTTTAGTAATAAGTAAAATATTTGTTATTATTTTCAAAAGAATTATCCAGCTATCAGCAGGTAAAACGCTAACTAGATTAAAATAATTCTGTGCTTTTGAATGCCTTACAGGTGGACAAATATATTAAGTAAACTTTTACGTTGTACAATTATACAATGTAAAAGGTACATAAAATTTTCTTACCTTTTTATGAAATGCGATTTGAGAAACATTTTGCTATAATCCGCGTTTATCAATACTTATTATAAACAAAGTCCTCAAAAGCTGTCTGTATGTGATCGATTTTCTCAAAATCTACACAACTAATTTTTGTACGGTTTTTAGTCAGAGATAGTGCAATTGTTCCGGAAGGTTAGGTTAATAGAACATTACGGTTTAATGTAAATTGTGTTAAAGAGGGCGCGCGTTATAAAAAAATTTGCTTGCTGGGAGCTTTAAATCGCGTGCGCCGCGTAAACCAGCAGAGAACTAAACTAATGTACTAGAGATACCAGTAGATCTACCAAAATACTTCATAGAAGTCCGCAACAGCATGTCTCTATCTCTTATGAATTACTCACAACAACTACTTTTATGTTTGAAATTTCAATTCGGGAAATTTTGTGACAGAGTGATTTTCACACGGGCAAAGCCACTGGTACATCTAATTATATACAATATATAAACGCAGATTATAGCAAAGTCATTCTATCATAACTTTGGTAGTATGTAATTCTTCAAAGTAACAGCTACCTACTTCTATAAATTATATATATCTTCCTGCCCTTATCCCACTTTAAGTGGGGTTGGCACAACATGTTATAAACATTTAACATGATTTGGCTGCGTTTTTACGACCGGCCGCCTGCCTGACGCCAACTTACCTTAGTCATATTTTACGACACCCCGGTAAGAAGGATGGTGGTCTATTACCACCACCACCGCCCGGTGGGTCAACTTACCTTAGTCGCCTTTTACGACACCTCGGTAAGAAGGAGGGTGGGTGGTCTATTCTACTAAACCGGATACCACACGGTGGGTCAACTTACCTTAGTCGCTTTTTACGACACCTCGGTAAGAAATGAGGGTGGTACTATTCTACTTAACCGGATGATACCACACCAAATATATTAAAAAATGTTCTTAGGCTGCTTTGCCATGAATACATATCATTGGTCAGAAAGCCTACGCTATTTATAATATTGCGTTATAAACAGTCCGTTGGAAGCTATAATGCTGTTTATTACCGTGTTATGAAATAATGCGTTACCATTCTTGGATTCGACATACTTAAATTAATGAGTGTATTAATTATATGTTTAATTTTAATTAAATTTAACAACGTAAACCGTAAAAACCGGATAATAAAAGTATGTGAACTTTAAAAAAAAATTCGCACGTTCGAATCTTAGGCAAGCACGTTTGTAAATGGTGGGATTGATTGCTATTTATCATGCGCTTTACAAATTATGAAATTAAATATATAATAGACTTAAGAAAAAATTAGAATAAAGTATTTTATAATAAACTTATTACATGTATTTTGTTATTATTATTTGCTGTTTTGACATTTATTTTTTATTTATTGTAATGACTAAATCGTATATACGCTGTGTGGTATCCGGCTGCGTAGAATATGCTAAGGTAAGTTGACGTCAGGCAGGCGGCCGTTAAAATACGCAGCCAAATCATGTGACAACATGTTTGTAACATGTTGTGCCGTCACCACTTAAAGTAGGATCAGGAAAGGAGGATGATGAATGAGAAATTCGTATATATTATTTGACATTTTGTCGTTCTAATATGTTGACATTATTTTAATAAATAAATGTATTGTATTTATAAGCATGTTGTTTCCATCTATAATAGGGTAACATTACAAAAATACGTATAATAATAATCAAGTTGACAATTAATATAATGTAATGTAACTTTTTTGGCAAGACTTTTACATAAATACATATATAAATACGAAACCTAACATCCTTGAAGCTGTGATGGCCCAGCGGTGCGACCGTGTGAATCTCTAGAGACGATCACGGGTTCGAACCCGGGCAGACACCAATGAGTTTTTCTCTTAAAACTTATGTGTCTAATTGATAATTGCAATTTATCACACGCTTTTCGGTGAAGAAAAACATCTTGAGGAAACCTGCATATCTCTAGAGAATTCTGGAGGTATGTGTAACCTACCAATCCGCATTGGAGCAGCGTGGTAGGTCTTAGCTCCATTCCTTCTCTCCCAAAACGGAGAGAAGAGGCCTATTCTCAGCAGTGGGATAGTAACAGGCCGTTACTTACTTACTAACATCCTTAAAGTATTCTTAGGATATATGTAACCTACCAATCCAAATAGTAGCAGCGTGATAGGCTCAATCTGTAATCTTAGCAAAGAGGAAACAGTTATGAATATGAGTAAATATTATTTTGACTTCCGGTCGTAATATCAGAGAAACTGTAACATAAAAATTATATATTAATTGTTGTGCTAACTATACTGCCAATTCTCGCAAGAACGATAATTTGGTATTATAGAGCCCAATAAACTTTTAACAAGACCCCATAAACAACAAGGCAATAATTAGGCCATACATCCCTTGTTAATATCCAACGCAATTATATTCCGGCATATAAGGCCCACCACCCACTTACGACAAGAGGCTTATGATTTTTGTCTGCACAAAATGTAAACAACAGTTGATAATTTTAAAATGCACACAAAAAGTAGATAAATATAAAATAATTGCATCCCAATCTAAACTAATATATAAAGCTGAAGAGTTTGTTTGATTATTTGGCCGAAATCTTAGGAACTACTTAGCTAATTTGAAAAGTTTTTAAAGCTTTCCTTGCGTGCGCTGAGTAAACGGTGATAGTTATTCGAAAATCATGTATTACGAAATTGTTCTCCTTTAAAAGTTTTAAATAAAAGTCCGCGACAACATATGTCTAACCATTTTTATGGTTATCGAAAGACTATGTTACGGTTCTGCGCCCATGCGGGCGGAGCCGCTGGCGATTGCTAGTATTAGATAAGAGATAACATGGAAGATACAAAAAAATTGTCGCAGTTACGCAAATATATAAGACACCTAACTTATTTATTCCTCAATCTTCATATTTACCAGATACCGTCTTCGAGTTTTGATATAACCTAACTTATCATTAGCCTATTGGTATACCAATGGTAAATTGTTAGATATGTTAAGTCGGAAAAAAATGGCAATTGACCGATAATCAAACCTATAAACAATCTGATGGTCCGTCCGTTCTGCAGTCTTTTTAAATCTCTGAGAAATTATTGAGTTAATTCTCTTTTCCATATTGTTTCCTCAAAAATAACTAAAAACAAACGTTTTTCTTTAAATGCACGTGTAAAGTCATAACACACTTCGCACGACAGTCACTTGTTAATTGTTGGATAGAGACTTGAACCAGCAAAAATGATGTGAGTAGTGCGCCTTAGAGTACAGTTACAAAAGTAGCTGAAAAAAACACATATGGGCATGTGTGTATGATTTTACTGTATTAAAAAGTAATTAATTATTGACCCCAATACAGTGACTTCATAATCATACCTCGGGGCTATATTCTCGTTTCATTTCCTTTAATGGATTATAATTTTGTAAAGGTCGGTCCAGACAAGTTATTTTTAAATGTTTTGACTTGGCCGTCTATCATCTTATCCGATCTCAAAGAGACCATTATTGGAAAACTTATTACTTACTTTTTTAATGTGAAGGCGACCCCAACATTCAAATGAAATAGTCATAACTGACTTGACTGTTTAACTGGCCCGTTGGCGCAGTGGGTAGTTACTCTGCCGTATTTCCGCCGAGGGCCAAAATTTTAATAATGCAATAAGTAAAAATGCAGCCACATTACATGACAGCATGTTTATAACATGTGCCGACTCCACTTAGAGTAGGATAAGGGCAGGAGGATAATTTTACTATTATTTTGGTGTTTATTGTTTCTCTATGCTAATTTTGTATCTAGGCAAAAAAGTATAATTATATTAATCTTAGGATAATTATTTCGTTTAGTTATAACAGTTTACAAACGCACTATATTAGGATAGTAACAGCACTGTAGTAGGATAAAATTAAACTTATAAATAAATAATAATAATAAATATATCGGACACTTACACACACCGTAGTCCGTCCCCAAAGTAAGTAACTTAATACTTGTGTTATGGTTGACAGACAACTGGTGAATATATACTTATATATTTTTTAAATACATATTTACATAAAATATACACCCAGGCTCAAAGACCAACAAATTCATTTACAGAACATGTTGGTCTTCGGCGGGAACCGAACCCGCGACCCGCGGAGCTGAAGGTAGAGTCACTACACACTACACAGTCAAAATATTATATATCCAAAAGGCGTACTTTCCGCAAGTCAACGTGCTGATAAATTGAAGGAACAATTAATGTTTTTCCGCGTCAGTGTGCGTAGTCAAGTGCTTGTACTTGACTACGCACACGACTTGGCTTTGTGTGTGCAAGTCGAGGATGTGTGTGCAAGAAGTTCATACGATAGATAAGCTTGCGCCGTTTGTAACAGAGAATGTTCATTGTTTCAATTTACACGCAAATTATGTTACACTATAAGAATAATGATAATATTATTTTTATAGTAGAATAGACCGACTCATTTCTCACCGAGGTGTAAAAGGCGACTAAGGTAAGTTGACCCACCGTGTGGTAACCGGTTGCGTAGAATACACCATCCTCTTTCTTACCCAGCTGTCGTAAAATACGATTAAGGTAAGTTGACGTCAGGCGTCCGGTCGTTAAATACGTATCCAAATCATGTAACAACATGTTAATAAAATGTTATGCCGTCTTAGAGTGTAGTGTTATTAATGATAAATGTAGAGTGTATTATTCGTTTTCATTCCTGATACAAGCAGGATTCGTAAAAACGCATGCAATACCAAATTCAAATACAATTTCAAAATAGGTTTATTCAAGTAAACTTGTAAACAAATCCTTTTGAATCGTCAACTCTACTGCTGGTTCGGAAAGCTGTTCCTACCGAGATGAGCCAGCAAGAAACTCCGCGGTTGTTCTTTTAAAAATATAATTCTTATTAATAGTTACATTTATACAAGTTTTATACGACATCGAAGACAAAACGTAATCTTCAATTTAGTCCAGATTAGAATAACCTAACGAAAACCCTTAATTAAAATGCGATTTTGATGAAAGCTCTCAGATTATTAAACTTTGTACTTGCATTACGGATAGAACTTGTCACAAATAATCAATCAATGATGATATACTTCATATCTCAATTCAAAGGAATTAACTCTACAAATAAACCAAACCGAATATTATCAAGCTTATTTATTCCAAAAAAATAACCCACTACAGTTTGTAACTTTTTCGGCAAAGCAGTTTCAAGTGATCTCTTGAGCGTTCCACGACTAATTAATTAGGCTTTAATTACCTGTAATAGAAACTTTCATTTCCTATACATAATACTAATTTACGAAATATTTCCCTCTATACTATATAACAGTTTAACTAGAAACCTTAAAGTCAGAAGTGCATTCAGCCTAACGCTTTCTTGCTTAGTATATAAAATCTCATTAAAAAAATGCTAATTTTCATAAAAATACCATCAATAAATGCAATTAACGTTACGTTACGTTATTGACGGTACGTTATTGATATGTCGCTCCTGGAAATTCGATTATGAATAAATAAAATATAATGATAATTCTTTATTTACTTGAAACAATATACAAAAGTTTGTTTCGCAAAATGCATACAAAATTAAATTTACTTTTTTTTGGTCTTTAGAAATATGTTTAATATAGAAGAAAAAAACCAATAATAATGACAATGATACGAAAAAATATATATAAAAAATATAATGAAATCAGATTTATTGCCAACCGACAAAAATATTAATTTATACAAATATTAATTGTGAGAGCCGTAGAATTTATAACATCTTTAATTTAACAAAACAATATTTTTAAATTAAGCCACTATGTTGTATCTGGCTAAGAGGACTAGGCCACCCTCATTTCTTACTGAGGTGTAAAAGGCGACTACCTTAGTCGCCTTTTACACCTCAGTAAGAAATGAGAAATCGACCCGCCGTGTGGTATCCGGCTGAGTAGAATAGACTAACCTCATTTCTTACCGAGGTGTCGTAAAAGGCGACTAAGGTAAGTCGACCCGCCGTGTGGTATCCGGCTGAGTAGAATAGACCAACCTCTTACTCACCGAGGTGTCGTAAAATACGACTAAGGTAAGTCGACGTCAGGCAGGCGGCCGCAGTCAAAATGTTTATAACATGTTGTACCAACCCCACTTAGAGTAGGATAATGGCAGGAAGATGAATGACAAAAAGACGCATCGTTTATGGTCGCATCAACTTTAGTCGTCGTCTATGTGCGTGTAATGCAACGGATGAGGCCCTAATTAGCCTGCAATTACCACTAATGCAACGGCACACTTAATGAAGCGCGCCTCATTTATACATCGCACTTGCTACCAACAAAACGGGTTGCAACACTATTGTTCTGTTAGCTTGTACAAGGGTCTTTTATTTTCAAATGAGACATATTATCTCTATTCCCCAACGGCGAACCTTCCTAACTCTGGCGACTATGACTGGCGAAACCATCTTTAATCTTTAAATTACTTAGGGCCTGTTTCGCAAGTTACCAATAAAGTGTCAGTTAATCGGAAAATATCTGTCACATATCTCGGAATTTTACGTTTCTCAGGTTTTTGATAGACTTATTAAGCACTTAAAGTCCCTAATAAGTTATCAGGTAGATGATGTGGCTGTTCTTTTGTTTACTGCTGGACAGCAAATACTATTTCAAAATGGCCGCGATTTTATTTTTTAAATTCTTTTTCTCTTTTTAAAGTATCTTTTTAGATACGTTTAACTACTGCTTAGTTTATTTGTCGGTTAACTATCCGGCACTTCATCAGTTACTTGTGAAACAGACCCTTAATCTTGTATATACATATATATATCTCGCCGTCGTCCATAATCATTGATTCAATTCTAACATTTGCATAAAGATCTAGTAAAAACCATTCACTTCCCATTAAGCTAAAGCATCTTCTTATTTAACCTGTAGGCATCCATTGCTTGAAATAGCTTGACATCACACGGTCTTCTGTCGTTTGAATCCAGAGACTTCCCGCGACATTTTTGAGATTTCCATTTCCCATGATTTGGACCTACGTATGAAATAAAGTCACTATTCTGTCTCAATAATATTTTTGTATAGATTGCACATAGCAAAAAGTCCAAACATATATTAAACAAGTAAAGTTAAAAAGCTTTACAAAATTTCATATCCCTACTGTTAACCTTTGATGGGTTCCCTCATCTGGGGCCAATACTGGCAGCAGTACCAGGTGATGCTTATCATAAACATGCATTGTCATCGGGACCTGAACCTCTATGTAAAATTTCAACTCAATCGGAAAGTGGGTCAAATTTAACTTGCTAGATTCTACCTTCACATACATACAAGGCAAGTTGAAAAGCTATTAATAGAAGAATAAATAACATAAGAAGTACATTAGATTATTATTCCAACATTAGCTTTAGAATAATGTTAAGGAATTAAGATTATTATTATTATCATTAAGGATATATGACGGCTTAATGGAAAAATAAATTTAACTTTTGTTCACAGGCTCGCAGCATCCAACGGGGAGATAACGATCACGACATCTCATTCGACCGCGGGGACGGCGAGCAGCGCTGGGAGTGTAGGCTCTGGACCGACTGCATCTCCTCATCCCCCAGTAAAAATGTCTCCAGGATCTGTTAAATCACCTTGCCATGATGATGGGGACTTGCTCGCTGATTCACCAAGTAAGTAAATATCAAAGTACAAAACCTCTAACTGCTACAAAACCAAAGTTTTCAGAAAATGTATCCTATGTTATTCTTAAAGTAAAAGAAATAACTGCCTTTAATGTATAAATTACAAAGTCTTCATTAAAACTGCTAGATACATAATGAAGGTTAAAAGTTAAAAAGTTTTATACGCGGCAAAATAAATTTTACTAATTTAATAAACTTTACAAACTCCGATCTTATTAAATAGATGTTTTCCAGATGATTTTCACTAAGGCTGAACAACACTAAGTGTAATAATTGGTACGAAAAGCTTTCCATTTCTAAAGAGATATTATATTTTTAAGTAAGCCTCAGCTACGACGTAATTTTACAGTGTTTTATATAAGACAAGATTCACTAAATATATAGCGACAACAATATATGATGACCAAAAAGTGCAAGGCGCTTATTTTAGAACAGCACTGCTTTTTATATTTGAAAACAGGTCATTAACAATCCCAATAATTCAAAAACAATCCTCACACTAAAACCTAATCCTGAACTATTCACAAGGTATAAAACAAAATTGGAAAATATTTGTTCAATCAAAACAACCAGTTCATAATATAGTACTTAATATTTGGAACTATAGAGGAATTTATCATAGACAATAGATATCCAATATTTGCACAGGTAAATATTTTTTAACTAGGTGCTTTCAAATAACTAATCTCTGCAGACTCCTATATTAATATTAAACGAAACAAAGCGAAGCGAACTGTAAACTGAGCGCTATTTCGGACTTTTGTAACTCGATTGTTCTCATCTATAAAAGTTCGCCGTTCTAAGCATAGGCGATCCATTAGCCGACGTCGAGTTTCGACATTGTCCTACAGTTATTTCAACTAATACTATAAAGAGTTGGAAGGCCTTGTTTGAAGTTAGTGCGTCGGCAACATTCTGTAAAGTCGATTAGATAACCTGCAAACGGAATAAGTTCTTCATTCTATGTACAATGGACTCGAGAGTCGTAATGTAATGTGCAAGATATTACGTGTATGTTATAACTTTTATACTAATTTATTTAATTAATTTATACTAATTTATTTTCCAAATATAATTTATTTACAGCAAAAATGTACAAGTTATATCTATCTTTTCCAAATATTTTTTGCAAAGCTGTGATTTAGTGAAAACTTTATCAAGGGTTTGCATTTATTTATTGCGGATTATTTTCATACGCTGAGCTTTACATATTTAAAATTTTAGTGTGCTTGCAATTCTTGCGAAATAAAAGGACATTCTGTCATTATCTTTCTAATGTACCTTATTTCAAGCAATAAACGAATATATTATTATATTGCTCATTATGTGTGATACAGAACCGATATATCAAATCAAACCAAAATAATCTTTATTCAAATAAGTTTTTGAAGTATTTTTAGATAATATAAATTAAATAAATTGATTGATGAAGTTCGGAGTTCACTGGTTCGAAATATTGCTCTTACAGAAATGAACCAGCAAGAAACTCGGCGTTTTAACATTTTCAATTAACATAATTAAGCTGCATTTGTCTAAAGCTGGAAAGCTTTGGGAATCCTAGCTTTTTTATCATTAACTAGTGGCCCGCTCCGGCTTCGCACGTGTATAAAATATATATCCTATGTCACTCAGTGAAAAAAAAGATTCCCCTTATCCTATACCATGAAGATTCCCTGCAATTTTTTGATATATCTAAACTCATAGGTATACTACATTTTTACTTATTTACTTTTACATTTTCCCGGTGTATTTTATTTATTTTAAATTTACGTTGAATATAATCACAATTTTTCGTTATCAAACGTAAAGTCATGGTAGCACATTTGGGTAACGGGCGGTCTAAAGAGGTGAAAATACCTAGGATCGAGCCCCACCTGCCTTATTATTTTTTTTCATTTTTCTTTTCTTTTTTTTTTTTTTACATTATTTTAAAAATTACTGAGCTACTAAGTCACCCAGGTACTTCTATATTGGAAGCTATAGTAAGCTTACTTATAGGATGTTTAAACTTTTCGCGAAGTGACTCACGATGTTTCATATTATGATATACGTATGGCCCGTATGGTTCTCTTTTGAGCCAAAGAATCCTTTCCGATATAAGCCTATCCCGAGATGCAGACGGTTTATTTCTACTATAGTTCAAATTAGATTCGTTATAGACCCAGACGGTATTAATCTATTTGAAATAGGCTATTTTTATTAACCCAATTTATTTAGCACGAAGATCTTTTGCAATCGTATGTTTCAATCCATTAACTTATTAAATCGTCTCTAGAATTTTATTTTTGTTATGTGATCTTAAAACTTATTCTAGAACTTCTTTGAAACTTATAATTTACTCGAATTTTTTTTTATTGTTTTTACAAGAGGAACTTTCATTGAATAATTTTAATAAATTACAATAAGTCGATTATACAAAAACTATAGGTACATATAATTATTATTAAATAATTATTGTAATTTGAATAATTTAAATTAATTTCGATGTACCGTAGCGCCTACAAATCTCGTGAGTGTGAAAGAGACCCATAACATGGAAGAGTTAGAAAACATTCCCTTTTTTATTAGTTGTTACCTTAATATCGCATATACATATATTATTAAAATAAGGATTACAATGTATATAACTCAATTAAGCCTAATTTTGAATTAGGCCACTTTAATAATAAGCGTGCGATAAACCGAGAACGCCACGCTTTTTTCCACATTATTACAAATATTAAATCTTATTATTCCACGATTAAATATTAATTATTATTAATTACCTATTATTAATATTAGTTATTAATATTCTACATATAACGCGTGTGGTATAAGGCTGAGTAGAATAGACCACCATCATTTCTTACCGTGGTGTAGTAAAAGCCGACTAAGATAGGTTTACCCACCATGTTGTATCCGGTTAAGTAGAATAGACCCTCCTTCATACCGAGGTGTCGTAAAATGCGACTAAAGTAAGTTGACCCACCACGTGTTATCCGGTTGAGTAGAATAGACCACCCTCATTTCTTACCGAGGTGTCGTAAAAGACGACTAAGGTAAGTTGACACACCGTGTGGTATCTGGTTGTGTTGAATAGACCCTCTTTCTTATCGAGGATTCGTAAAATACGACAACGGTAAGTTGACGTCAGTCAGGCGGCCGATCGTAAAATACGTAGCCAAATCATGTGACAACATGTTTATAACATGTTGTGCCAACGCCACGTAGATTGAGATAAGAACAGGAGGATGATGATTATTATTCTAAGTATATCATGAATTATTTTGAAAATTTTATAGACTAATAAATCAATTAGTTTATACCGACGTAACGATACCCCGATCGTATCGGGCCCGTATCGTCTCTATAAATGGTATCAATGTTGATGCCCGGGGCCCCGTTTCTATTGATTACTATTTAATTCGTTGTTAGTGGATACAATTACTAAATTACTCAGTTCCTCTGCTGTTTACTCGCTGCTAATTTGTCTATATTAAATCGATAGGGTACATTTAGATTGGACCTTGGACTGACGTCTTGATGAGAATGTAAGGGCGCTTTCGGTCGCGGGTACCACGTGGTAATAATTTACTAAAAAGTGGTTTCAATTTTAATGTAAATGTGTTTTAGTTTAATATTTAAATAACTTAATCTTGTTTATATATTAGCCGACTGATATCCGGTTGAGTAGAATAGACCATCCTCATTTATTACCGAGGTGTCGTAAAAGGCGACTAAGGTAAGTCGACCCGCCGTACGGTATCCGGCTGAGTAGAATAGACCACCGTCATTTCTTACCGAGGTGTCGTAAAAGGCGACTAAGGTAAGTTGACCCACCATATTGTATCCGGTTAGGTAGAATAGATCACCCTCCTTCCACCGTAAAATACGACTAAGGTAAGTTGACGTCAGGCAGGCGGCCATCGTAAAAACTCAGCCAAATCATGTTAAAACATGTTTCTAACTTGTTGTACCGACCCCACTTAGTGTGGGTTACGGGCAGGAGAATGAATACTGGTTCATATGCTTAAAAGAATTTAATAGACAAACATTGAAACTACATTAATGATTACACAGATTTTCTCTCATCGCGGATCTTAGTAAAATAAAGTTACCTTTTGTAATATGTAATACTCCAAAGTAACGCCCTTTATTTAAATATTCCACATCATACTGTCATATCCAATCCAATAGCGGAAGCCATCAGCCTTGCTTGCGCAGACCTCCTCTGTGCTCCTCCCCACACCTTTTCCTCTCCTCTTCACTACCCCTATATTTAGTAAGCACACCAGTGTATATATAATCCATCACAGGCGGGGTGGTGGTGAACGTGGACAATAGCGTAGCCACTACCCCTTCCTTAGCTGAATTTGGCCACAGTGTTGGCGTTTCTCTGCAGTGCTCATCCAAAATTGCCGTGAAGCACAAAAAATTAAAAATTGAAAAAAAAATACTGTCATATCCAATCAAGTGTGTCTATTTCTCTTTTAAAGTGGATCTCACACTAATTAGCAGCTCAGCACAGAAATAGCGTGAAATCGATGCACTCATCGTGCAATTACGAGTATAAGAGTAGGCGCCAACTCGCTCACGGCCTACAATGTATTTGCGATGACATTAAGTTTGCATTGGAATTATTGTACATTTTAGATTCGATTAATTTTATTTGAACTTTTATGAGAGCTGATGATGACGTCATCCCTAATGACGTATTCTCAAGCCTTACCTATGTTATAATATATAAAGTTTTTAACGTTATTTTTCGAATACATGGCACAAATCGGTTCGGCTCATATTTCCTTATGCGTACAGAAAAGGTGTAGAATTCCCTTCCTGTATCTATTTTCTCGGATTCCTACGATTTCAATACGTTCAAAAAAAAAGTTAATAGGCACTCGTCATCATATTTGCAAGCGCGGTCTACCTTAGACTGCATCTTTCGCTTTCCATCAGGCGAGATCGTAGCCAGGCGCTAGCTTTATCGTGTAAAAAAATGCTTTTTTTAATTTATTTAACGTTTTTAAGAGTGAGTACATAAATACAATAAACTTAAATATAGCACAAAAAAAACCACTAAGGTTTGACGCTAACGCTACAATCAATTCACCTGTTGTTTAAATTACAACGGTAACTACAAATTATATTATACTAGGCGACCCACTCCGGCTTCGCACGGGTATAAAACATATAGCCCATGTCACTTAGTGAAAAAAATGATTAAAATTGACACAGTAGTTTTGATTTATTCATTACAGTCCGTGGCCGTCCCTCCGGTAATATTATTGCTTACTACTAATAATACTAATTTGCACCTTGCAAAAGCACGTAAGTCGTTTGGGTTGGGGCATAAGATTATATAATAATATTCCGCTGTCAATTTTAGCTTTGCCATTTCAGCAGTTTACAGTATGAAGCGACTAATACAGAATGCCTAGTGTACTGTTGAGTATTACTTATATGATAAGAATGCATCGACATAGGTACTCTTCGACCCTCTAGCATCGTCTAGCTGAGGGCGGGGCCACTGCTAGAGAGGCCCTGACCCAGAGGTGGCGCACTCTGGGGTACAGAGATGCTGCTGGCGGGGATGGGGGCAATATGTAACAACGGTACCCTGTCTCCGCCAAATACCAGCGTGGTGGAGCACTGACAGGTTTTTAGTCGGTTTAGACTGACATACCCACCACTCGTCCCCGTCGAGCGGTGACGACCCATAATGGGTTTTCCTGACACGAAAAAGTACTCTTCAACCCTGTACAGAAAGTAATGACTAAATGTTACTAGTAATAAGATTTTTTTTGTTGACTCTTCTCGGTAAAACAGCTTTCCGAACCAGCAGTAGAGTTGACGGTTCAAAAACACTAGTTTACATGCTTGCTTGAATAAAGAACATTTTGAATTTGTATAGGCATGTTCTATCCCAACACCGCGCGTAATGAGTAGCCTTAACTAACCCTTATCTCACGTCGCCCTAAGTGTTGGCTAAGTCCAGCCTCAGAAAGAACTCTCTATACTCTACTGTTCGCATTTTTCATCCTCGACGACACTTCTGCTTATACCAGTCTCATAGGAATCGTCATAGATAATACAGTATATAGGATAGGAATCGTAATATGGGTAAAATATTGTCAATATTTAATTGACAGTTTCAAAGAAACGTCACTCATAAGAGGTTACGTAATGTTTTAATTCAAAAAAATTAAAAATGTTTAATTACTCCCAATTGTCACAAATTTAAGACGAAAAAAGTTCAAGCGATAATATTCTTCATTGTCAATAAAACTCAATCGATTTTTTCGACAGCGCCCAATTATCATTTCCTAGAGCCTTCCAATCTTAAATTTCACAAAAGCGGTCAAAATAAGGTTTAAATGGCGACTTCAAAGGCGCCGACCCGAGCCGCATTCCCGGCACCGACTAAATTAATTAATTAACTAATTAAAAACCATTACAAATAATTAAGGCTCGATAAATCGAGCACAATCGATAAGAAACAAAGAGTTGGACCGGTCGAACGCCGACATTTTGCTGTATGTTATGCGATGATATTGGAATTACGATGAGAAATTCTCTTAATAATCTATTAGGATATCGTTAAATCGTGGTCAGAATATAAACAGTGACATATATTTTACCTAGTTATATGAACATGAAGTACTTCAGATGATAGTATTTTTTTTTCCACTAAGATAGTTTAATTTTTGTACTTTAAATTGGTAATATTATCACTTGCCCTTATCACAGTGTAAGGTAAATTGGTAATATCATCACTTGCCCTTATCACAGTTTAAGGTAAATTGGTAATATCATCACTTGCCCTTATCACACTGTAAGGTAAACTGGTAATATCATCACTTGCCCTTATCACAGTGTAAGATAAATTGGTAATATCATCACTTGCCCTTATCACAGTGTAAGGTAAATTGGTAATATCATCACTTGCCCTTATCACAGTGTAAAGTAAATTGTTAATATCATCACTTGCCCTTATCACAGTGTAAGGTAAATTGGTAATATCATCACTTGCCCTTATCACAGTTGTTACGTGATTAGGCTAGGTATTTTACGACCGGCCGCCAGCCTGACGTCAACATACCTTAGTCACCTTTATTTCATGAGATGTCACCTCGGTAAGAAATGTGAGTGGTCTATCCTACTCAGCTGCGTGCGTTTGTACGTAATTGTGTTTGTGCGTATTGGACGTAAATATTGTTAGAAAAGAGAAAGAAAACGTAAAATAGCACATGCACAAACGTGGACTTATACCTAAAAGGTATTCCAGTCGAGCTTTGAGTAACAGAAGGAAAAGTGAAAGATATGCAATATAGATTATATTAACTATTTAAAATTAATTTTTGATTCTTAAGTAGATATTTTATCATTATCATGCTATATGATTACCACTTGTTTCCAGAATTTCGCCACGGCTTTTTGTAGGTTACCTTTCCTCTGTACCTTTGAACCCCACATCTATTATCTCTATACATTGCCACTTCAACTTCAAGATGTTGTTCTAAAAATTTCCGCATTTCTAATTTGATCCAGCAAAACCACTCCCAACTGTTCTTATAAGGCCTATAGTTAAAAACTATGTTACAGACCCCTATGTCAACATGCAATATTCGAAGACTGGTCTTAAGACAGTAAAGAATTTTAGACATTATCGCTGTTCCTTATTCGTCATTCATTTCTTACATGATTTATCTATTTTCTAAAATTCTATTCTAAAATTGTTTCCCTCTCATGATCACTAATATCGAATTTGCGTTCGTCGAAAGCCAGCTAATGCCATTCTCACATGGTAACGCCATCCATATTTACTACACGGAAACATTCTCCATAATCAACCGCGTCCGTTATTTCGGCATTTTATATTCAACGGTTGATTATCCTTAATTAAAGTATTCGGGTGATTAGCTGAATTAAATATATAAGCACAAGAAATAAATAATACGAACGTAATAACATATTGATAAAGATTAGAATCGTTTGAACGCTAGTTTCAGACACGCAAATTAAAAATTTGTGAAGATATACGTAATGGATCAAATTACGCGCACCGAATCGTGTTATTTTGTGTTACTCTTAGGATTTAGAACGGTATAGCTTTTGCATCGAGTAACTTGTACTATTGATAGTAACTATTAAGGTATTTTGGAAAGTTTCTCCAGGATTTGAAACGGTGTATAAAAGTTCAAATCTTCTGATGCTACAAAAGATTCCGTTTCGAGATTTATAATTTAAACATAAGTTTGTGTTCGCAAGTCTTGGACGCGAGTTATTGGACTTTGTACAAGATTTTGCCTGATTTTAGACTCATATATAGTAATTTTATGTACCTTAATTTGTGCATAAGCTGTGATGGCCTAGCGGTGCGACCGTGTGAATCTCTAGAGACGATTATGGGTTCAAACCCGGGCAGACACCAATGAGTTTTTCTATTAAAACTTATGTGTCTAATTGATAATTGCAATTTATCACACGCTTTTCGGTGACGGAAAACATTGTGAGGAAACCTGCATATCTGTAGAAAATTCTAGGGATATGTGTAACCTACCAATCCGCATTGGAGCAGCGTGGTAACCCTTGTCTCCAAAAATGGAGAGAGGAGGCCTATGCCCAGCAATGGGATAGTAACAGGCCGTTACTTACTTACTTACTAATTTGTGCTAAAAATAAGAATAAGAATTGATTTCAAAATATCTTCGCGTCTCAGAGTCAACCGCGGTGCGAAAGTTGTGTAAAAATTTATATACCTATAAATACCCAGTAATATAAGAAAAAAGTCTTTTTTATTTATATGCTTCTTTAGTTGAGTGACATCACAATTTACGTTTTAACATAAATTCATTCTAACAAATTTCTAGTACATTTCACAATAGTTTTTTTTTGTCAAGAATTTGCGGCATTTATAAATCTATACAGACATGCATCCATCCATGCCAATTTCTGCATGGATGCTGCATTCTAAACATGTGTTTAGAAACATTTTTTTTTACTCATTTTTTTTTACATTAAATTATTTTTTTTTTTAACATTTATGAAAGATATTATCATCTGCAAAGTGTATAATGCAAATATAGTATACTAGTTTTCACCCGCGGCTTTGTGCGCGTGGATTGTTGACGTGTGATAAGTCGATAATAGATGACGCTTTTCAATGTCATCCTATTCCTGTAGAATCAACAGGATTTATATTTATATATTACGCCGGAAAAATGAAACAATTGTGCCAAATTTCATCGATATTGGTTCAGCGTATTCGCGGTGAAAGAGTAACAAACATATATCCATACTCACAAACTTTCGCATTTGTAATATTTGTAATATATCGAGCGCGCAAAAAAGAGCTACATAACAATAAAATTATTGGTAACATTCGTATGTTTAGTTATTAAAAAAATATTTTTCAAATTTAATACTACTTCGAAAACAACTAACTCATTCGACGACCAACATAAAATTCGTATAAAGTAAAAGCGGACGTTGTCGAAGCTCGTTCCGTAATTAAGAACGTGTCTAAAAACACGCCAATTCCGAAGAAAGTAACAGCCGAAATACTTAATTGGCATTACTTTTCAAATTGTTCTCTTACACGTAACGCGGGTCAATAAACGTGCGGACGGAACCGAACACGCGAACTGTAATTGTATCTAATTAATTTATAACATGTATTAAACAATTAAATGTACGGTATCTTGATGCATTATTGTCGAATTCGGCGCCATTGGTAGACTAAGCCAATTGACTTATCTTTGTAAATTAATTAATGGGTGAGACTCATCACGCGATAAAACTGGCTCTTAACTTTTAACCTCCCGACTTAATTGAGAAATAAATGGAGCATTTTACCAAAACATGTATAATTGTTTTGCTTTTTTTTTACAAGCCTACGTTATTTTTTATCTATGACAGCTGCTTTGTGCAAATTAGTATGTCGTAAATGTTCTGTTTTTTTTTAAATCTTTAATGCACTATTAAGATATTAAAAGTACAAAAGGCGGACTTAAGACTAAATAAGCGTTCTCTACCAGTCGACCTCAAGGTCAAACGGAAAATTTAAACAGGTCCCGCAAGCAAACAAACAGAAGAAGAAAAGTAGTAATAAGCATAAATAATTAAGAAATGTAAATCAATAAACTGTAGCGACGTGCTTAAGCAAGTAACAAATAAATTAAAATATAAGAAAAAAAGAAATAAATAAATTCTGTTTCAATTTACGTAAAACCGCAATTTACTAATAACGTAAACTTTGCTCAAGAATTGCACTATCATTTAGTAAAAACTGTACAAAAAACCGTTAAGTACTTTTAAGAAATATGAAAAATCCAAAAAAAATTATACATACCTATGAACTTACAAAACATAATATTTGAAAACATATACTACACGTTTCGATATCTCTTAACTTTATTTGAAGTTCCTACTTTAAAGTTTGTATTAAACTTACAACGTATATCTATTTTACGAGTATATATTTGTATCATTCTTCTGTCCTTAACCCATTCTACGTGAAGTCGGTACATGTTTTTCTCTCCCCTTTTTCCTATTATTTGTCAACTCTACCGCCATTATTTTTATATGCATATACTTCAACGCCATTTATCTATTATTAGGTCTCCCTCTAGTCATATATCCATCCATATTCATATCTATATACCGTTTCATGACAACTTTTCAAACTAAATTGAGATTCTTAAAGCTGTAACAATTATATTAAGGTACTAGCGGCCTACCCTGCTTCGCACGGGTATAAAATATATAGCCTATGTCACTCAGTGAAAAATGATTAAGATCGATCCAGTAAAGTAAGAAAAACAATTCCCCTCTCCCTATAACAAGAAGGTTTCCTGCTATATCTAATATCTAAATTCATATACTACATATTTACATTTTACATTTTTCCCTATATATTTTATGTTTAAAATTAATTACAGAATGTCTTTATATACAACATTCATAGCTTTGTTATCATTAGACAATACAAACATGTTTTCTTTAGAGGTTACTCTGAAAAGAGCGACATTTAGTTGTGCGTCCGATCGCTGTTAAATTCGAAGTGCAATAGGGCGAAGCGCGGCGCGGGATTTTAAATCTGTGATATCTTCGAAAATGTTCATTTAAATTACATGCTGTAAACGGCCATATTGATCTATATTAAATCAACAATGTATTTAAGGTACTTAATTGGATAAGGATTAATGCTATATTGTATAAAAATTCTTCGAAAATAAGGCATTATTTTTCGTATAAAAGTAAATGACAAAAAATGCTATTGTGGATTATCCAAAAGAGATAGACATATACCATCGCGGACTTTTCTGTATGTAATACTTAGTACATCATTTTGATAAATCTCGTAGGGCTTAGCCTGTGTTTGCAATGTAAGCGGAAAAAAAGTAATTATTTACACATCACATCAGAAACCTCAAAAATTACAGTATTTCTCTACTCCGTATTTAATGTTATTATACATATAAACCTTCCTGTTGAATCACTCTATCTATTAAAAAAAACCGCATCAAAATCTGTTGCGTAATTTTAAAGATTTAAGCATACATAGGGATATAGGGACAAACAAAGAATGTGACTTTGTTTTATACTATGTAGTGATAATCCTTATAGCATGATTCAGTATTCACGCGCGATGGCTTATTATTAGCGTATTTCATGTATAATTTTGGTGTTTCTATACCGATTTCAATTATTCTTTTTTTATACAATGGTTAATACTATTCACTTTTTTATTTAGGGATGACTCAGAGTTATATAAACGTAGGAGTAGACAAATATGACCAGAAAGCTTCGAACTGCTAAGCTATCGGGAGTTACACGTGTTATTGTGAGTCAACTATAAAAGATAGACATATGCTGTCGTGGGATATTTTTTATATAATTTTAAGGAGAACATTTCCGTCATACATGATTTCTGTGTAGCTTTAATCATCAAGGTTGCATACGCGACGGAATCTTAAAAAATGGAGTAACTTCTCCCGTTTTCCAGACATTTTCCTTCACTACTCTGCTCCTATTGATTGTAGCGTGATGAAAAGTATACTATAACCAGCTCAGGAGTATGAAGAAAAATCGTACCGAGTTTCGTTAAAATCCGTCAAGTAGTTTTTGTTTCTATAACGGTTATACAGACAGACAGACAGACAGACAGACAGACAAAAATTTTACTGATTGCATTTTTGGCATCAGTATCGATCCCTAATCAGCCCCTGATAGTTATTTTGGAAATATATTCCAGTTACAGAATTGACCTCTCTACAGATTTATTATAAGTATAGAAGATAGTACCATACCTCAGAGATAACGAAGATCAAAAATTGACGCAACTATTTCTCCGCAACGTAATTTATTGACAAATAATACATAATAACACTTTGATGAGGGACAAATCCCCTACTGGGTAATAAAATTTCGCAATCGCAAGTGATCAAGACTGCGCAAAGCGAAACGAAGTAGAATAACAATCGTATAAACGAAATAACCGATGCGTTCGGTACACCGTACACCGGTAAACGGAGGAACGATTGCCAATTTACCAACCCTACCTTGTCTTAATTGGTCCTGAGTAGTGACGTGACGCAGCTTTTGTCCAAGTCGAAGTAAAGTTTCGACGTCCGACTAGACAATGAGCGTGTCGAGGTGTTAGCATTTGATAAGCACTTGATTGCCAGAATGGAAACAAGAAGAATCTTCGATCTGGTCTGAGCTGTAATGTGGAACACATTCAAACTGCATAATATCTTTCTAAAGCTTATGGTGAGAGAACTAATTCAAATTCAAAATATTCTTTATTCAAATAAACTTGTAAACAAGTGCTTTTGAATCGTCAACTCTACTACTGGTTCGGAAAGCTGTTCCTACCGTGAAGAACCAGCAAGAAACTCGGCGGTTGCCCTTTTAAAAATATAATTCTTAATACTATTTACATTAAGTCGTTACTGTCTTGTACAGGTTCAAAGAGAGTATCCACACATTCTTATCTTCTAAATAATCTTCAAGAATATAGCAGGCTTTCTGTATCAGCCTGTTTTTAACAGTGTTAATAGATTGTGAACAACAAGTTTCCTAGTTTATTTTAAAAATTGACGATTATTTTTTGTTGATTTTAGTGATGTTTTAAATTGGGAACTGCCATGATTATATTATAGGTTTACTGATATACGCACATACTGATTCCTATGGAGGCTAATCCGCGGGCACAGCTAGTAATTAATATATTAGATGATCAGGTTTTTATACTTTAACAAATTTTGGAGGTGCAATTCATTTGAGACCTCACCATCATTCAGCATCAGTATATTTTATTTGCGATCTATATTACTTATAAGTCAGGAGAGTTGTTTTGTTAACAATGAATAGATTAACACAATACATTTGATTTAAGTATTTTTAATACTGTATTAATTGAAAAATCAATTTATATTATAAAGAGGAAAAAGTACGTTAAAATTAGTGTAGTGTAAATGAAAAATTTCGCACCAAAATATTGTTTATTTTGTGATAAGAGAAGTTTGAACACCCAAAATTATGATGTTTAATCCAACTAGAAATACTTTTTTTTTAACTCTATGTTCGCTAAATCAACAGAGTTGATCGATTCTTATCGATCATAGAATCAATCGATTATTGTTATTTCCTTATCTCAAACAAAGATATTCTTAGATAAGGAGTGTGTATCGTTACATCACTATTGAAGACTACTCAAACTAGCGGGGGAAGGTAGGCAGTAATTTGTCATCGGTTAGCTAAGCAGGGGGATGCAGCGGTACGTCTCCTGTCTAATGATATTTCGCATAATTAGAACCGCCACCATCTGCTAATTACGTTAATTGCCCACTAAACCCTGGCTATAATTTTCCTTCGAATATGACGCTTCGACGCCGGATCGAAATGTCTAGTTCCTGTTTAGCTGATCAATTTCCGGTTTTAAATATTATGTAAGTACTTCGTCCTAATAAATGTTATATATTAACTGGGCTGTTTGATAAATTTAAGACGAAAGTAGGTAAACGATTCGGATCATTATCCTCCTGTCCTTATCCCACTCTAAGTGGGGTCGACACAACATGTTATAAACATGGTTGTCACATGATTTGGCTAGGTATATTACCTGCCTGACATCAACTTACCTTAGTCGTATTTTACGACACTTGCGTAAGAAATGACGGTGGTCTATTCTACTCAGCCGGCTAACACACAGCGGGTCGACTTACCTTCTACTCGTTAAAGAAACGAGAATGGTCTATTCTTCTAAGCCACATGGCATTCATTCTGGCGCAGTCATGAAGATAAATTTAACTTTTTTTTCTCGCTAGATCAACCTACTATCAGCCAGTCGTCAGGCAACGTAGTGGACGGCATCAACTTAGAAGACATCAAGGAGTTCGCCAAGGCCTTCAAACTGCGACGGCTGGGTCTTGGCCTGACTCAGACTCAAGTCGGTCAGGCCCTCTCAGTCACCGAGGGCCCCGCGTACAGTCAAAGCGCGATATGCAGGTAGGAAATGTAATCATAGACAACACATATATGCACTACACTGCACTTTTGTTTGATAAATTACACCTAAATACACTCTCGAAAATTCATAGGCTACTTTACAGTAAGAATAAAATATTTCTGATGTAAAATTGTAAAATTAAAACGCTACGACATTTTACACGTCACCTCTTAAATGAAGCTTTCTGATAACTTAACTGCGAAATGTAAGAATCGACACTTAGAAACTTAACTATATATTATAAAAATATATAGTTAAGTTTCTAATATATTATAAAAATCCAGTTGCTGAATCAGTTTTATTTATATATATTAAATAACCTAGACAACTATTGTAGGTGAATTAGGATTCAGGCTTATTTTTCGAACTTATTGTTGTTAGAGTATATAAAGCTCAGAGTCCAGACATTTTAAAGAAAGCATTAAAAATATCACTCCATTAACCGCCAAAACATCGTTCTTTTTTATTTAACTGAGGAATATAATATTGTAGTACTCACTCCGTCTAAATGAAAACCTTTTATTAATAATCTTAAATGAAAAATAAACCAGGAAATTACTCAATAATAATTACCTATATTATTATGGTATGTTCTCTACCAAAGGCTTGCCTAAAAGAGATCGCTAGATAGCTATAGAGCCACCTCTGTACCATGTATATATATATTTTTTTTAATTATGGTGTTCAATAAAGTATGTTTCTATTCTATTCTATGAAAAAATTGTAGCCATGTTTTTTCGATACTGTACATTTGCCTTTGACATCATAAATACAATCATATAACAAATTTATTTCAGGTAATTTATGTAATAAATCTTTACACATTCAATTGGAGCACGCTTGGTTTAACTATAATATAAGGTGTTGTTTTTCGCTATATTCGTAACTTGTGCGAATATGATGATCCTATCGTCCATAAATATACAACTGTCAACAGTGTAGCTACTGGAGGGCTAGTTGAGGCTCAGGGGGCCTCTCGGACTCTGACTTTCAAACTATCAATCGAAACACGTAAAATATACGGTCCAATTGAGAATACAACTTCAAGTCGATTAATAATTTGCAATGTGTTTTTGGTTCGTGTTGTGTCGTTCAAGTTTTAATTTTATTATGAAGTCGACTGTATTACGGCGAAGAAAAAGAATCTGGATTACGACAAATTTGAAATACGACAAATACGGATACGACACGACGTCACGATTTTAGTTAGAAATAGTTTAGTTGGGGCCCTAGTTTTTTTTGCCCTAGGTAATTGAGTTGAGCCACTGATTGGCAAAGAGAGTTTGTGAAGAATTTACAACATCTGGTTATATTATTAAAAGCTTTTATTTAATTTGTTATGCAAAGGTGAAATCTTACAAACTATATTTGACCCACTTCCCGGATGAGCTGAAGCTGAAATTTTACATACTAGTCTTGGTGACAATGTATGTTTATTATAAGCATAGCATGTCATGCTGCTACTAGGATTGGCTTCAGACGAGAGAACTCCTCAATGGTTAACAGTAGGGATATAAAAGTTTGTTAAAAGCTTTGTAAAGAAGCTTTTTGAACCTCACTCGTATTAGAATATGGTTACAACACAACCAATTCCTATCATCTCATTTAATTGAACTGCTGCAACAACTGACTCAAGCCAAAAGAAAAGAAACTCTAGCAACTGTACTAGTTCTACTGTGTAATGTGCACATATATTTATAATGGTCAACTGATTGGTCAATACAACTTCATGAAGGATCTATCGAAATATGGAGTTTCCTCAAAGCCTTCAAAATAAAAATACATTTTTAGTAAGCAAGCATTTTGTTCTTTTAGTCCGCCTTAATTTTTAAGTGATGATGATGGATAATTTATAAAAAGAACCGCTTAAGTGATATTTAGAAAATCTGTTATGATAATAAAATAATCGATCAGTATTATATATCGTTTTTTTTTATATTGATTAAGTAATAACTTTATTGAATGAATTATTTTTCGCATACCTAAAAACGATCTGTAAAAATGTACAGATAATTTAATCAAGGTTATTTCATAGTAGACCGTGATGGACTGCTCACTCACTCACTGCTCCTGCAGTGAATTCAAAAATGTGGTCTACTACGAAAGTCACGGTATACTCTTCTTATATCAGAAGTCGTATGATTCTAAGATAGCCCGAAAACGGTATCGTTTTACATATGGGTCTTGAAACCTTTCATGATCTAGGACAGTTGATAGAATTTGTATCAAATTTACGCTTTAGTTGTATATCATGATGCTTTTCTCACAAATTACTTCACGTTATCGACAGGCTTTCAATTTGTTTTTTTTTTATTTTCGCTGTGGATTGGTTTGCCGTGTATATCCGGCTAAGTAGGTACCGCCCTTTTTTCTTTCCGAGGTGTCGTAAAAGACGACTAAGCTAAGTTGACGTGCCGTGTTATATCCGGCTGAGTAGAATAGATCATCCTCATTTATTACCGAGGTGTCGTAAAAGGCAACTAAGGTAAGTAGACCCGGCGTGTGGTATCCGGCTGAATTTAATAGACCACCCTCATTTATTACCGAGGTGTCCTAAAAGGCGACTAAGGTAAGTTGACCCGCCGTGTGGTCCTCATCGTGGTGTCGTAAAAGGCGACTAAGGTAAGTTGACGTGAGGCACTTAGAGTGGGATAAGGTCAGGAGAATGATCCTGTGGATTGGTGGTAAGGATCCCCGAGGCGGCAAAAACATCTCACGATACATCGTTTACTCAAGGGAGAAACTTTTTGGGTTATATAGCTGATACTAGTACGGATTATTCGTACATTGGTACCTACCTTTCCAGTCAGGTTTTAGCCAAAGCGAGTCCGACATAACCCTTCTGGGATCCTTTTCCGATTTGTAGTACTAATAACGGGGTCCCTGACTTAAAATAGAATAATAATTTCCTAATATTCAAAACTGTATGACAACAATGTAATAAAACTGCCTTTTGTACATTCAACTGTATCTATTAGCTATGTCTCTTATTCATTTCATTTTGTATTTTTGTTTGTGCATTAAAGTTATTCTTCTTCTGTATAAGTAACGGAAGAGGAAAAAACGTAGTAGACTGAGCATATTTAAAGCCTTTAGTTAACGCGGATGAAATCCGGATAAAGCTGTTCTACTATGTATCCCCTAATATATTAACCGAAGTAGACCGACGGAGCGACATAAACAATTTTTTTTAATCGTTCCTTCGTCACGCAGATATCACAATAACTTTTTAATATTGTTAATTGAAGTGATTTGTAAAACAGCACGACTCCTTTCATTGCTTACAATTCGTTTAATTAATTACCATTTTGACGGCTTCCGTTGTGGTACGCGGTTGTGGCCGACACATTTTTTACGGCCGACATAATTAGAAATATTTCTTTTTGTCTTTTCTGTGTTTACTATTAAGCAAATGCGTGTTTGGTTTAATTTTCATTTTCTTCTTCAACCGATGGACGTCCACTGCTAGAAATAGGTCTCTTCATGGGCTCTCCAGAACACACGATTTTGTGCCGGTTGTATCCAACGGCTTCCCGCTATCCATTTGAGGTCGTCAGTCCATCTAGTAGGGGATCTTCCGACACTGCGCTTTCCGATGCGGGGTCGTCATTCCAACACTTTGAGACCCCAACGTCCAACGGTTCTCCGCACTATGTGCCCCGCCCATCGCCACTTCAGCTTCGCGACCCGCTGAGCTATGTCGGTGACTCTGGTTTTTCTACGGATCTCCTCATTTCTAATTCGATCACGTGGAGGTACATAAAGCATAGCTCTCTCCATCGCTCGCTGAGCGACTCGAGCCTTCTTATGAGGCCCATAGTCAGCGACCAAGTTTCGGATCCGTATGTCATCACTGGCAACACGCACTTTTCGAAGACTTTTGGTTCAATATTATACTGCGAATATCCAATGTATTGGATTGTAGGCTTTAACCCATAGGGACATATCCTGCTCGAAGGAACAATTGTTTCTTATATGTTTCGAACATATTTTAGGTGCTAATAAAAGACACAGTTGCTAGTTCGACTGTGTTTAAATGTCTTGTAGGTAAATATGTTTGTCCGTTATCAATCAAAATGTAAATTCAAATTTTTGTCAACAGAAGTAAAAGACCAAAAAACGTTGGTTTTTTGTGGCTATATTCACAAGACATATAAACAAATTGTGATTTTTGTTGATAGACATCAGTAGAGCACAATTAATTTTCGAAAGATAAACAAACAGATTGATTTTCCCGTTTATCATGCATAGATTTACGCACTGCAAATGTATAATTTTGAATATCGAAACACTGTCGTCTTACAAAACTGTTAAAATATATATTTCTTGTTCTAAATTTCGAACGGCTGTGTATCGGTCACCGAAACAAGCAAATAACCTCGTTTCCATTACAAAGGCTTCATCGATTTTCACTAATAACGTTTAATTGAAAGTAAATCAAATGATTGAGAACCTTTTTCACGATTGGGCCGATCGGGGCGCGGTGTTAGACAACTCGAAGGAAATTCAACTCGACCCAGCCGACCTCGTTCGTATAATAAAATCATTAATCGTTACTTCTGTTCCAGTTAATTAATTATCTTGCCGTAATTACTTTTTTCGTGTAATTAAAAGAGTAGAATTCCCCTGTCTTTGTCCCGCCGTGATTTCGTTTTCCATTAATTTTTTCTTTTGCCCCAATTTGGTATTGTGACGCCCGGTACACGGCTGCTACCCCTTTGATTATGCTGGACTCAATTAATTTGCATTATAATTAAAATTTATTATTCCTTATGCATCACTTAGAGACCGGTGTCGCCGCTGGCAGCGATTACAAAAGAATTAATTATATTTGTGCTGCCTAATAATATTTTATAAAAAAAAATTAGAACGCTTTCTTGATGACTTTTATATTTATCATTGCTTAAAATAGCGGCATCAACAATAATTGCAAGTGCTGTGTAAGTTTACTTTATAGATTATGGTTACATAATAACTACATAATACGTACATTCATACCATGTGACCATACCATAAACCACCATAAGGTTTGTGTGGTCATTTTCAAAAGAAAGAAAACCTTATGGTATAATTATTATATACCGTTTCCAATGAACGCGTAACTTTTTTGCATAATTTTAACAATACTTCAAAGATTAATACAACATCAATGAAGATATAAATAGGCTTAAACTAAATATAAAAAGTTATAGATAAAACGTTATGGATTTTAATTAATCTTTAATTTGCTCGATATCAAAGAGCAATAGTAAATGTCTTAGAACTGCTGAAATATCGCACTTAGAAATCACCTAAGAGCTCTAAAGTGTAAAGGCATTAGATTGCAAGAAGTTTGCTAGTTTTAAATATAAGGATCTAAAATTGCTCCACGTAGATTGTATTCGTTCTAAGCCGTGTGGTATCCGGCTGAGTCGAATAGACCACCCACATTACTAACTGAGGTGTCGTAAAAGACGACTAAGGTAAGTTGACCCATCGTGTGATATCCGGTTTAGTAGAATACTAAACTACTACTCTTTCTTAACGAGGTTTCGTAAAATACGACTAAGGTAAGTTGACGTCAGGCAGGCGGCCGGTCGTAAAAACGCCGCCAAATCATGTAACAACATGTTTATAGCATGACGTGCCGATCATACTTAGAGTGGGATAATGGCAGGAGGATGGTGATGTTTTAGATTTTAATTTATCTTACATTGCTCGATATCATAGAGAAATAGTCTTAGAACTGCTGAAATTCGAAATCACTTAGAAATCATCTAAGATCTCTGAAGTGTAAAGTTATAGTACAATTTCCTTTAACTACAACGTTAGATTGCAAAAAGTTTGCTACTTTTAAAAATAAGGATCTAAAATTGCTCCACGTAGATCATATTCGTTCTGACATCCGAATAAATCCCTGTAAACTGTATTATTGTCAATGTTCCCTTTAAAACTGAATATCGTTTCCCACTTATCTGGTCAATGCCTATGATAATTGTAACTTACCCTCGACAAACATTGAATTAAGCATGGCCGAAGTTATTACAATTTTATATTAGGCAGACTGTGTAAATTACGAAGGTATTGTTTACGGTAACTGGATGGCTTTTGTCGTCCTTTTTGCTGTAGCGTTTTTCCTGACATGATATTTACATAATCTTCTCAATCCATTTAATTTAATTAATGTAATTTGGAAGAAGCTTTAAATAAATTTGGTATCAGTACCTTATGCAATGCTTATTTATTTAAGATCGAAATCAAATTCAAAATATTCTTTTTTCAAATAAATTTGTAAAAATTTGCTTTTGAATCGTCAACTCTGCTGGTTCGGAAAACTGTACCTACAGAGAAGAGCCAGCAAGATACTCGGCGGTTGCTCTTTTTAAAAATATAATTCTTAATACTATTTACATTAACACGTTTCTGTCTTGTACAAATTCAAAGAGAGCTATATCCACACATTCTTATCTTATAAGTAATCTTCAAGTAGGCTTTCTGTATCAGCCTCTTTTTAAAAGTGTTTTTAAAATGCTGTTATGGCAAAGCTGAAAGCTGAATCAAAATCAATTCAAATCAAAAACATTTTATTAGTAATGTAATTAGTAAGTTAAAATAAATAACAGTAAAAAAACAGTAAAAAGGAGAAAATTCTAACTTAACTCAGCTTAAGTTGAGGTATACTTCAACGATGGTTTTCAATCGCGACCATTGTTACTTAACTCTAAAGACAGCAAAAACGACAATGACAAAGTAAATACGAGTATTTCATTAGAAAATACGGATTAATTTAAGAAAATAGGGTGAGAAATTTAAACAAATGTTCAATTGCAAAAATCCTAGCTTATTTGGAGCGGTATGAACAATTAAGTTTTTTATATTAATTATGAAAAATTAGGTTTAAATATCTAACCTATGGAACTAAAAGCATAATTAGTTTTAGTAGTCTACGGTTAAACCAAGCGTGCAGCACTTTTATATTGATTACTTAAGTGTTGTGCTCCTTATATTCAGAGGGGTGCTTTCTCTCATCAAATAAACTCTAACATATAATTTGTTACCGTCCCCAGTGCCCTGGCTTCGCAGATGCTAGCAGCTCAGCTGTCTTCACAACAACAAAACATGTATGTGTTTTGTTTTTATTTATCCCTACACCGAACATCAAAGCTAACATTATTTACTTCTTACAAACCAATATTAGCAATATATCAAACTTTATTCTCCAAAGTTAATGCTCTTAAATTTGACTAGACTTTTGGAAGGGGGATGGTGTTAGCTTTGAACACACTACTGTATTATATGCATTAAGCACACGCTTCAACTCACTCAACGACCCAGGCCGTACGTAGATTGTCTTTAAATCAAAATGTTTCAACGCTATTTAATGTAATCTTATCTCGATCGGTGATCCGTGCATACCACGTGAATGTAAGCCGCATACATTTATTTCTAATTACCAGTTTTGGCGTTCATTCTTTTCCTTTTCACACGTATATCGTATTTACATACTCGTAATTATTAGAAGGCGTTATGCATCAAGCGAATCTCATTTTGATGTTAAGACAAATGCGCTACATTAATGTACCGGCTACCAAGCGTTCGTTCGACATTATGACTAATTGTTGGGAGAATTTTATCAAATTTGTTATATGTTACGTCTCGACTAATTTCGGACTTTCCATCTTATCTAGCATGATGTATGATTTTTATTTTTGTTAATATTCATTTTGCGCAATTCAAAGCCAGGGCATTGGCATACGTTACCTTTCATTTCTAATTGAATTCATTTTATTGTTACCACGTTCGGTATTAATCAAACTGATTACCACCGCGGCCTAAATTGCCTATTGTTTTTTTTTTACCTCTAAACGTTAACGCAATGTCAATGTCCTGTATTTTGCCTGCTGTGGTTTGGGATAAGTGTAACGCGTAACAGCTTAATCGCGGTAGTTCTCTTTAACCGGAACGTGCAAGTAAATATCTAACATTAAAATTTATGTTCGATACAGATTTGAGAAATTGGATATAACTCCAAAAAGTGCGCAGAAAATCAAACCGGTGCTTGAACGTTGGATGAAGGAAGCTGAAGAGAGGTAAATATTATTGTTTGAGTGAATTTGTACGTATAGTGCAATCGTGTTCGTGTACCACATTTGGCCTTAAACGCTTAGCAACGTGAAATATATTTCTCAAATCTGGACTAACTCAGCTTTGGTTAGGTTTATGTGCATCCGTTCTGCTTTATATTACTTATTAGATAGCGCATTTTCTTTTATATTTTATACCTATAAATATATTATAACATTTATGCATGACTTACACAACGTCCAAATGTAGTGTTATTCATGCAGAAATGATTAACATTTAATAACACATTTATAACAAACCTACTACTATTATTACAGATTATAAGCACTTAATACTTTTAATAATTCATATACATAATTAATATACATAAGGAATTCTGAATGCATAAATAATTCATATAAATTAATATCGTGTAATATAAAATACAGTTACATAGTTGCTTATTATTTCTAGAACTCATTTGGTTTAAGTGAACTAAATTGTATTCGAAATGAAGCCGAGACGTAATAGGGAATTAATTCACGCGAAATAAATACGTCTGACTCGTTACATAAAGTTTCATAAGATTCAGGTGTCCTTTAAAACCCCGTAGATCACTCACCATCTTGCAAGGATCAATAGGATCTATCGATTTAACATTCTGCATCGTTAAAATGCATTATCTGAATGCAACGGGCCTGGTTTAACATTGCAAATAGTGTGTTGAATTTGCAATCGGCTCTCTCTTGGTGGTAATTTTTAACGAGCGCCTCTGTTAACGACGATCCTTGAATTAATAAAGATATAGACTCATCCATTTCGTCTTCTTCATTAGTGGTAACTAGCAAATCACCCTGTAAATATTTTAATTGTCCGACAGCCATTTGTTAGCTCGTTTTGATCCCAAAAATAGTTGTGGCCTAGGCGTCTTTTGCGTTGTTCATTTTATCTATAAATTGTTATTCAATAAGGAAATGAGTTATATTTTATAAAATGTATAAATCAACTCTTTCTTCAGTTACATAATAAATTCGTTTTGTGCTACTGACTTTTATTAATTTAATTAAACACATATGTCTATTTCTTGTACATTAATTCTTGAGTAATTTTTTCGTCATAATCTCATTATGTTTATATCATAGGGGAGTTTTTAATATGAAAATCAAGTAGTAAAGACATTGCAAAGATAAACTGGACAGTACAAACTTTTGACATTATGTAATAACAAGAATAATTGTAAATACGTTTGGCCCTTCAAATATACCAACTGCAGATATATGCTAAGCGTATTCTAAGTGTTAAAGATTCATTTATGTAAGGGGATTCAAATGGCAATGGAATTATGAAACTAGAACAAGGTACATTTGTCGTTCATCTGCTTCAGTTTTTAATATGAACTTGAAGAAGTTCAATATTAGATGGAGTCTCTACTTTATCATCTGCGTTAATAATTCAAAGCTATATTTGAAATGTAATATGAATTATTTATGTGACGAAATAATTACGATTTGAATTGTCTTAAATAAATAGTGTAACATTAATTAAGTTAAGGTAGCTGGTACATACTGTTAGTGGAGTTTTAATTTGATAAATTATACAAAAGTAATAATAAAATTATTTTATTATTACTTTTTTATTATGGATCTCCACAAAGTAACGCCATATATTATTTCGATGAAATTTACTGGGAGTTTTTTCGTTACTACTACACAAATACAGAATTATAAATAGTTGATAATGCTCTAACTTTAATTTATATTGACGTATAATTACCTAATTCCTATTATAGTATTAATTTCAACAGTTGCATTAATGGAAGGGCTCTAGGCGAACTCATCCAAAATAATAGAGCTACCAGGCTTTTTTTCAACTTGGTTTGACAGTTTCAATAATGAAACTCTCAGATCGTTATAATTTTAAAAAAGAGTTCATCATGTAACTCTTCCATTATTGTTAACTTTGAAAGTAATGTCACTTAAGCGCATTAAATCCTTGGAATTGAATACCAAATTATATTATTCCAGGTACGCCTCGGGGCAGAACCACCTGACGGACTTCATAGGTATGGAGCCTAGCAAGAAACGCAAGCGGCGGACGTCGTTTACGCCTCAAGCGCTGGAATTGCTTAATGCGCATTTCGAAAGAAATACGCATCCTTCTGGTGGGTATATTCTACTAATTCTAGTAATAAATGCTGTCTGTCTGTTACGTTTTCACGGCAAATCCATTGTATCAATATCAATTAAATTTGGCACAATTATCTTTATATACCGGGGAAACATAAATTGGTTCTATATTACGCCGTTTACCTTACGTCGAAAAAAATATTTTAAGAAAGTTTTTGTATATGTCGGTTTTTGTTTATTGGATAAATTTATGTGAGCTATTTTAATATATTCAAATTCAAAATATTATTTATTCAAATAAACTTGTAAACTAGTGCTTTTGAATCGTCAACTCTACTGCTGGTTCGGAATGCTGTTCCTACCTTTCTAGGTAGCCAGCAAGAAACTCGGCGGTTGCTCTATTAAAAAGAAATTAAGACTATTTACATTAAGTCGTTACTGGCTTCTGCATAGAGAGCTATATCCACACACTATTATCTTCTAATTAATCTTCAAGATCATGGTAGGCTTATTATATTTCACGTAAGTCAGGGTAATTCATTAAAAAAATGAACTTAAAACCCTTGAGAAAACGATAAATCTCTGTCAGTCTTCTGAGATCCATTCAATTTTAGTGATGGAGTCATTGCAGGTTTTGAGATTGATAGATAGCTACTGTTTATTTCAAGACTATAGTCCATGCGGGTAAAAGCTGGTTTTAAATACGTGGAGACGTTACGAAAAAACATGGACTACGTAACCGTATTCGTAACTAACTATGGTCGTGTGATCAAGACAAAGAATATATAGTGTATCCTGGTATATACAGTGGCGTAAAATACACCCCCGCAGACCCCGTACGCTGAATCTAAATGTCCAGGGGTGCGACCAGGGGCAATGAAAAATGAGGAAGTTATAATAAAATTAGTAAAAATTCAGTCCTTTTTCACCACTTTACCAAACCACAAATATTACTGTTTGTATTAAATGGTCTATAAAATTATTTCATTTAACTAAAATCATAAAAAATACAAAACCTTATTACAGTAATAATTTAGCTTTAAGATACACTAATATATATCTTTTTAAATCAATTGTTTGGTTTCCAGGAACCGAAATAACCGGTCTCGCCCACCAACTAGGCTACGAACGGGAGGTGATCAGAATATGGTTTTGCAACAAACGACAGGCCTTGAAGAACACCGTGCGGATGATGTCAAAAGGCATGGTTTGAATGACATAGTATAGAAACCAAGGATTAACTGTTACTAAGGAACAGATTACATCAACCTGAAACCTAACATCGGACATAGCTGTTGAATTGAATACGCGAAACCAAATAACCAAGTTACCGAGAGTGATAGCTAAAAATTAAATTAAACTTTCTATAGGTGTTAATTTCTATAACGTTGTTTTCTTTTATATATTGTGCATCTGCACTTCGAACAAGTCTACTTCTGATTTTGGTTTTAAAACCAATGTACTTATAATAACTGTTTCTAGATATTTTCTTCTTCACTACTTTAGCTTAAGCTAATGTACTTTTATCTTTAATATTTTTCTGTTTCAATCCTTTAGCTTAGGCTCATTTATCTTTAATGTTTTCTTCTCTACTATATTTATTTTTAACTGTTTTTCAACGTAAAGAGATATCTGTCTTTAAGTAGCATTCAAATCAAAATAATCTTATTTCAAATAAGCTATTTCAAGCACTTTTGAATGGTCAAGGATCATAATGATTGATGAAGCTACAAGTGGTTCGGAATGTTGCTCTTACCCTGAAGAACCAAGAAACTCGGCGCTCGATCTTTTAAATATTTTTTATTTTACATTGTTAAATCGCAGTCTTGTTTAAAGCTGAAAGGATTTTTAAATCAAGGCATTTTTGTCATACAAATATCTTCAATTCTTCTTCAATTCAATTCTGTAAAAATAAATATTATCTTTTTTAAAGACAGGATAGGGGAAATCGGTAAGAGAAAACTGTAAGAATTTGGGGTTAAGTAGAACCTCATGGTCTGGCCCAGAAATATTTTAATATTTTAAAAGATATCTTAAATGTCCAATGCTTGTCAATACCAACAAAGCGACAAGCACGTTTTTCTTCAGTAATTACATGCCTTCCACACTTAAGCAAGTGAACAATGATTTAAGAAAGTTATTTATTAAATACAACAAATAGCTCGCTAATGATAAACTTTTGTATTAAAAAGGAAAAGTGTATATGATATCACTCTTGGTAAATTACAATATGCAGCTTAGCCATAACTGCTAAATATGTCATAAACATAAACTTATACAAATGCCAAAGGCGTTTAGTCTTCTTATTATTTGCAAAACAATGTAATAGACGTGCTTAAGTAAATTTCCTTTCAAAAATTTAACCTAGGCCTTATACGAATCACGATCGATTCCAGCCAACTTTAGAAATGTAATACGATTTTTTTAACGTAAAATGTAAATTAACATTTCGACTGATATATTCGTCTTGACTAGCTACTTTTACAATGATATATAAATGGTAGAATAATATAGGTGTTTAGTACAAAAATTAAAAATAATACGAATGATCGTCGCAATTAAAACACTTTACAAAAATTTTTAGAGGACGACGCTTTATACTTCATGGAAGTCTGTGTAATGTAATAATTTGCGAAAAATAAAACACTATAGCAATATCTAGTGTTATTGATTTATCTCGGGATAATTTCTATCGCCAGTGTGGAATAATTATAGAGTTTATAGAATTAGGCGTTACTTTGGCAACGGATAAATAATGAATTTATTTGATGAATTTTTATTCATCGCGAAATATAGCAAAACAATTTTTTTATTTATTTTGAATCATAGAGTTATTATAATAGGATATAGGAGCCAACATAAAATGTGTCCATCGAAAAAAATAAAATGCAAATAGGGTATATACTTGTCTTTCTTTTTTTCACTTGCAACTCAACGTTGTTCTATTAATTTAAATTAAGACCGCGCCATAAATATTTATCTGGGCATGTGTGATTAGACAAAGATAGGTATATGTCTCACATCTTCCCTCTATTATTAATAGTTGGTTGGTTGGTTGTTTACTTGCATTCACATGCCTACCTATGGCTCCCCTAATATAATTAATCTATGAGAATAAAGCTTTCTATGAATCAAAGTGATCTTCCGATTATGCTATCAAATTATATTAAAGATACACATAAAATACTTTTTCGCAAATTATTACAAATCTATAAGATGCTACCAACAAGCTTAAAATAAGCTTAATGCATTTAACAATTATTATATATAATTTTTTTCTATTCGAAAAATAGTAATGCGAAATATACCGTGACATATATCGATAATTTAAATGTCGATAGCTTTGATTAATTTCAGTCAGTTACAGGCTTAACATGACAATTAAGTTATATGATCAATGTTACTTTAATTTTTATTTATGCATTTTGTAAATAAGTACAACATTTTGAAAATTAACTCAAAGCGATATGAGAATGTAGTTTATAGATACATTAATTTATTGAAATACTCTTGAGTTGTTTCGTTTTACATAGCGAATGTTGCACTTTATAGTTTTAGGATAAAATAACAATATTATGAAAGTAGATAAAATATGTCGTCAGTCTTAGTGGCCTACTGATTTCCTTTCATTATTAGTTTCTGTTAATAGATAGGTTTAAAAGCGATATGTATAGAATAATTATATGCATTGTCGTTAATTGTAAATATTGTTCTTATAATTTTAGTTTATTAAATTGTATTATTAGTTTTATGTAATTATAACTGAACTATAAGTTTAGCTTTGTAAGATCTTTTTTAGGTATTTAAGTTAGATATTTGTTGCAATATATGATGATTTGTCAATGCCTTCATTTTCATGTTTGGAGAATATTAGTTCAATGCAATTTTCTATTATTAAATACATGTGACAGTGGGTCTGACTTGAGTTAGTCAATAAACTTCTCTGTGCATATTATTTGGGTAGCTACTACAAAACTAATAAAATTGCCTCGCATTTGGAAAGTAGATTTCGAAATATACTTATAGATTTTCAAAAAAAATATAAAAATTATTATATATATGTTTTAAGTGAAGGAGGTGCCCAAAAAGTATGCACATATTACATTTCTACAAAAGAAAATAGAACCATCCGTAAATCTTTGTGTATAGTTTTATTTAATGGATAAAAATTTGCCATTTGTCTATTACATTTTCTATATATGAACGAATTTTTATACTATTAACACACATATTGTTTAACAATTTGATGTTTATTTAACGTTTAAATAATATTGTTTTTAATACAGAATCCAATACCAATCAAACAAGCTTAAAAATATGTAAATAAGCAAATTTCAATTGTAGACCCACTGTTAACTGTGTTGCCGATAGTAATAAGGCTGTAATTTAACGTATGTTAATGACCAATGAAAACCAACTTGTGATCATTAATATTTGTACTGTTACCTACTACTTAACAAGAGTCGTTAAAAAATAATATTATAAAAATTGAACATATTTTTCGGCTGTTGAAAAATTGTAAATACAATATTAAGGATAATAAAACTATTTGGATTAATATTTAGGAACAAAGGAAAAAAAATATTATCAAAATTTATATTTTCAAAAATTATTACAAGTGCAAAAAATGTGTATTTAAAAAAAAATGGAATGTTTGGCCATAATCAAAATTTATCGAGTACGGAACTTTTATCGACTAAACACACCACTAAACCCACAAAACAAGCAGTAAGGTTAACAGCGACTTAAAAATGTGCGATGCGGTATTGCGCGTAATATATTTATAATGGAATCAAGTGTTTTGTATACAGATATATCAATTTTTAATCGTGTTTAGACCTAATTGGATACCTTAGGATTATAAGTATACATATTCTGTGTTTCACTAGATACAATCAGTTTGTCCGATGTAGAATTCTATTCAAAGCATTCGATAGTTACCGTGCTTTAATATCGATTTATGATACGAAATATTTGATTCCCAACAAACACTAGTGTAATAGTTCAGCATAGAATGCTAAGTACAAATAATTATTTAACGATAAACTACTAGTCCGTTACATGTAAAACTATTATAACATTTTAATTACTATGCAAAGCCGCATCGCACCCTGGTTTTCATGATCCGCATGTATTTATGGTAATAATAGTTTATAATACAATTATAAAAAATCTACTTCACATAACTTCATCTGTAACACATATTCAAACCAAACTGTAACAGTATATAATAGTGTATTAATTTTTCTTCCTGTAATGGTACCGAATGGATGACTATGGCTGCTGGATTATGAAGAGAGGCAGATTAAAGGCAGATAACTGTTTGAATGATTGTTTTATTGACGACTCTTAACCTTTATAACAAGCTTGATAGATAACCCAACTGAGGTAGCTATAGACAACAACAGAGATAGATGATTACCTATGAGCCGGACCACGTGGTCTTTACCAGTAGGTTCCAGGTTTTACACCAGGCAGTTTCCTGTTAAATTACTTATGTGTTTAATTGATGCTAACAATTCACACGCTTAACAGAGAAAGGGAACATGATGTAAAACTGCAAATGATATAAAGAATTTTCAAAAGGAAAAATATACAATAAACGCCCCATTATACAAAACTTTAATAAATTTGCTGGCTATGGATATTGCTAAATCTTAGATTGATTTCTTATTATATGAAAAACTAATAAACAAATGTAAAGTTCGTAGGCAATAATACTAAATCCCTTGCTCAATAATTATATGTAAGCTAATAAATACATTACCTATGTTTAACAATCTACCAAGTGCAACAACAGCTATCAATGAAAATTACAAATATATAGTATGCATACTCAAATTATTGTAGCGTACTATTAATAAAAAAAGAATATAGGGTAAGCTAACCTATTCTTGACACCTATCCAATTAATTGACACCCTAGCAATTTTCTTCCAAAATTAAGAAAGTAACAACACTAAATATCTATCTAAATATCACTAAACATCATTAAGTAGCAATGAAAATAATATGGCGACTAAACAGCTGAATGAAAAAGTGCACATGATTAATTAGTAATAATTTATCGTTTTCTTAAAAATTTAATTGTTTTAGGTATGTAATCGTTTCTTTTAATACATTAAAACATAAATAAGGTACCCATCTGCATGCATCACTAAGTTTGCATCAGTATTTTTGAATACTGATGAAAACTGAAGGTTGCAATAAACTGGAATTTGAATTGTCGATAAAAGGGAAGTGGAGGAATTGGAGTGTCAATATTTGGGTAAACCATTGCAATTCGATAAATAACATAATTTCAATAACAAATAATATCCTAGTTAGAATTTGATTTTACTGGCAACATCTTAAAATAGTGGTCTATATTTACCAAAATTTATCGTTATTTGGAAACACTATGGAACGCTTATATTTATTTTTTTTTATACGCTCGTTCTAAAAGTGTCAATAATTGGGCATTTTACCCTATTTCCTATTTTTACAATAATCTTACGTTTCAATTGAAAACTCAATTTATCACATATTTTTTTTGCTTTACGTAATCATGTTAACACTTTTCAAAAATCTAAAATTGTTACTAAACATATGTAGTGGCATATGTTAAACGTCAATGTCAAAATGCAATATGGCGCAGCGATCGTACGTCAGTCGTCAATTGGAACGAATCAATGCGATAAAACTCACTGCCTTAAATTAAACACGTTTGTAAACATAACAAGGGAAGAACAGTTAGAGTTAAAGTAGATTTACATGATTCCTGCACATAAAAAATAATTAGATCATCGTAAGAATGGTGTTTTTCAAATATTTTTGAATGGTATCTGCGTATAATGTGTTTAGAATGTTTGAAAATAATAAATACATGAAAAATTTATAGTGTACGTTAATATTTATCGTATTACGTCAATTTTATACGGGAACACCTATACATTACTCTGCGAGGAGAGTAATGATTCACTAGGTTAGAGGTTACGAAGCTTGATGTCTAATTGAGTTGTAGTAGCGCGTATTTTCTGATAGGAATCCAAGTAGTCCGTGAAATGATTGAAAGTGTGTCGAGGCGTGCCTTTAGTAGTTCTAGCGGCACCTACAATGTCCGAGCATCAGAGCTGGCGCGGGAAAGGAAGCTGAACATTTTCAATGTCACGATCTTTTTTTTGGACGACACCCAGCACTCATTTCAAATCGAGGTAAGCTTGATAAATATATGTATATAAAATTATGATTCTGTTTTGTTTATATTAAGATCAGTAACAGGCACAAATAATAGCAACATTTTTCGCTTATATCATTAACATAGCTGTGTGGTATCAGGCTGAGTAGAATAGAGCATCCTCATTTCTTGCCGAGGTGTCGTAAAAGGCGAATAAGGTATGGGCAAGACCCACCATGCGGTATCCGGTTGAGTAGAATAAACCATCCTATTTCTTACCGAGGTGTCATAAAATACCAATAAGGTAAGTTAATGTCAGGCAGGCAACTGGTCGTAAAATATGAAGCCAAATAATGTGACAACATGTTAAGAACATGTTGTGCCGACCCCACTTAGAGCGGGATAAAAGCAGGAGAATAATGATCATTTACATATTTATGGATTCAGCATTTATATTGGCAACAAAGATCTGTGCGAATTTTGTTTCTAGATTCATGTATACAACTGAATCAGACATTGCAAGTATGGAAATGGAAATTTACATATATTATACAGAAAAGCTGCCTTGGTAGTGTAGTGATAAATATGTTAATATCTATAAATATTGTAAATTTTGATAAGTTGAGGGTGATATGGAAAGATCGAGATGTAAATATCATGATCACATCGTCTCAAATATAACTATACTGTCTGGTACAAATGTTAAGATGTATTGTAATTTATATATTAATACATTTTTTATCTGACTTGTCACTGATGGGATAAAGATTGATATATAGTCAATATAAAAAAAAGTAGATATAATTTATGGATCATCTATTAGTGTTAAAAATTATTTAATACGGTCAATATATAATGTTAGTTAGTTAAGAGATAGTTGTTGTTTTAAGTTGTTACGAGCTAATAGTTCTAGTCCTAAATATTTTGAAATGTTCATTAATTTAAAGACATAGTTGTTTCTTTGCAGAATTCACAAGATATTGTTTTATTAATAATTGTTTATTGTGATTTACATTTACATTTTAATTTAAACACCATGTAGTATCTAGCTGAGTAGAATAGACTACCCTCATTTCCTACTGTGGTGTCCTAAAAGGCAGCTAAGGTAATTTGGGCTGGGAAAGCTGATTGGAAATATCTAGCCAAATCATATTACCACATGGTTACAACATGTTGTGCCGACCCACTTGAAACTGGATGAGGGCAGCAATGATGATTTTTATTTATTGTTTTCCTTATTTGGTTCTTAACATAATAAATATTATACACTCAGGTTTTTATAACCAGTAATTTTGTATTCTAAAAAGGTTTTTTTATACTTAAAAACTGATAGAAAGAATATTAAGTCGTAATTTAGGCTATAAACTATGTTTGTCAAATTTCAAATCCTAATCTGTTATGCTTTTTTGCATTTTTGTGAGGCAACAAATATGAAAAAGAACCTTCCCTTAATTATGCGCTATTATTTTTCAAATTTCAGAAAGAATTATAGGAATTTTTTATCTATATGATTGTATAGTACATAAGGTTTAGGTTTATCTACTGTCCAGCGCTTTAATGAAAATGGATAAAATCTACTTATCATTACATAGATTTTCTCTTATTACAGATTATAGTTAAATAATTAATTACTTTTTCTATTATGGACCTTTGCAAAGTAACCCTGATTCTTTATATTACTTATCTGTAAATACCATAGACAAAAAATTCAAGGTAATTTTTTTTTTGTTACAGAAAAAAGCCAAGGGAAGTGTCCTTTTAGAACATGTCTTTCAACATCTGGATCTGATTGAAAAGGATTATTTCGGATTACAATTCACGGAAAATGGTTCACCTCCCAGTGCAACGAATACTGAAATAACGGTAATAATTTAAAAAAAAATAGAGTTATTGAAAATGTTGCTATTGTAGATATAAATTTGGTACGAACGGTGTGATACTTTCCAGTGATTGTTAATTATATATGTCGGCGGGTAGCCGTACTTTGAATATCAACATCACGCCATTTGATTTAGATTGTTACTATGATGTTTAATTTGTCGATAAATACCTTCATTACTGAAATAAAAACACGTGGTTAATATTTTTACCATGTGTTCAGACTTCAGAATTAATATTTGCAAGTTATATTGTAATAAATTTAAACATTTCATTTTAAAATTGAGAACATTTCTTTGTAAGTAAAGAATAGTTTTAGTTGAAAAGGTGGGTAGTTTGTTCAATCGAATTACACACCCAGTCTTTTTATAAAAGCCGAGCGCACGACAGCTCGCGAGATTATTCCGTTTCGGACCGCCGCAGCGGACAGAGCTCTTGACAATAAAAGTTTATTAAAATTATCTTCGCTGTTCATATTAAAAATACCAAGTATGGGGGATAATCCCGCCCGTGACGTCAGCAATACTGACGTCACGATTTTCAAAAATGATCGCGCCGAGCCTCGTCCGTCATATATTAATAATGTATAATATAATGAGAATGATGTTTTTGTCTTTGATGGTCTCACAAATATAAATAATTAAACTGTAACTCCTTAATGAAGCTTATCAGTTCTTCGTACTATGTGGCCCACATATACCCATCTCTGTCTGTAATTTTCTACTAGTTTCTGATTTGATCATATAAAGTGATTTTAAGGATAGCTTAATTTTTGACTACTAGCTGAGAGATTTCAAAACTGATAATGGTGCAATAAAGTCAGTTCTGAAATCACCAAACTCCAATCAAAACTACTCGAGAAATAGACAAAATAAATGTGTTGTGAACCTGATATAAAACGATTTATAATTTTATCCTCCACGAGGTAATGAACTATAAAATCGTAATTTTTTACATGGGAATAATATAATGTAATTAGAAACAGAATAATGTAACTTGATACATCGAGTAAAGTAAGTGCTGATCTCGCTAAAACTGGCGTATCTATGACATTTCTATGAAAACTTTGTAATGAACGATATTTATATTTTCCCACGCACTGTTAGCGAAATAAAGCACGCGAGGAAACGTGCATACCGCTGGCGATTTTCTGGAATATATGTAACCTTAAAATTTTATTTTGTTTTATTAATTCGTATTGGTATGTATAGTGTTTGTGTGTGTGTAACGCCGTGTGGGATCCTGCTGAATAGTACCACCCTCATTTCTTACCGAGGTGTCGTAAAAGGCGACTAAGGTAAGTCGACCCGCCGTGTGGTATCCGGCTGAGTAGAATAGACCTAACTCATTTCTTACCGAGGTGGTATCCGGTTTAGTACAATAGACCACCCTCTTTCTTACCGAGGTGTCGTAAAATACGACTGCGGTAAGTTGACGTCAGGCAGCCGGCCGGTCTTAAAAATGCAGCCAAATCATGTGACAGTATGTTTATAACATGCTGTGACGACCCCTAAGAGTGGGACGAAATGAACGAAAAATATTAGTATTAATGTGAAAAATAGCGTGGGGTGATCGATATATCTCAACTGAATTAGCCTAATTTTGAATTACGTCACTTTAATACCAATCGTGCGATATAGTATAAGAAAAAAAAAAGAATCGCTATCAAAAGCGTGTGTTTTAGTGGTTGTTTGAAACTATATTTATTTTCCACTTTTTCGCACGATTGTTTATATGAAATATTTTCTTATTTATTTATTTAGATAATATACATTAAATCTGTGCGTGTAAATTTATTAAACCACAGTCTTGTTTGAAGCTGAAAAGATTTTCAAATCCTTGATAATAAAATGCTTTATTACCGAAATAATCTTCAAGTATAAAATCGTTTTTATTGTAATTCGGCATGTAGGGGATTTTGACGGGAAAAATTCAGCTAGGTTTCATTAAAAAAAGTCTTTTTATCCCTTTTTTTGGGAAAATACTAAAATTAACGTTAAATTTAAAAGACATTTTTCGCTGTCAAACGTAAAGTCATGGTAGCTCATTTGGGGAACGGACGGTCTAGAGACGTGAAAATACCGAGATTCGAGCTCCACCTGCCCAACAAATTTTTCATTTTTTTTTCAATTTTTTTATATCTTAAAAAAATTACCGAGTTACCCAATTAGTTACCCAAGTACTATATATATTGTGACGCTAAAGTACGCCCAGATGTGTATTAAATAAATAATAAATAAATAAATATATAGGACACTTACACACACGGTCGTCCGTCCCCAAAGTAAGTAACTTAATACTTGTGTTATGGTAGACAGAAAACTGGTGAATATATACTTATATATTTTTAAATACATACTTAAATACATATATACACCCAGGCTCAAAGGCCAACAAATTCTTTTCATAGAAAATGTTGGCCCTCAGCGGGAATCGAACCCGCGACCCGCGGAGCTGAAGGCAGGATCACTACCCACTGCGCCAACGGGCCAGTCATAATAATGATAATGATTGTGCGATTGTGCCTTGTGATAATCACAAGCCCTATTGTACTCGTGTTTAACATTAAAACGAAGCTCCTTTAAATCTGCTTTGCTCCCATTTAAGTCAATAACTATAGGAATGGTACTATGGATAGTAGTAAAAAATATAATTAAGAACATTTTAACACGTATTAGTCATACAACACTTGAACCGCGAAGTGAAGCCATATCAGGATGTCATTCCTTAATGTGCGTAAAAATTCTAATTATCTTTGTTGATTCACGTTCTTAGAAGTTTCTTGAGCCTCAAAACGTACGCCACAAACGAGCTAAAATATTTATTTCGTTTAAAATTTGATAGTTATTAAATAATCTATATTGAATGAGTATAAAAAATTGTGATATTTAATTAAATAATTAATATTAAAACAAAAGTTACAAAAATTTTAAAATTTTTGATTTATTAAATAATTATAATGTGATTATGATATAACCTGAATGATTTTCGGTGAAGGTTCAATCGTTTTTTTATGAAAAATACAGGTATAAATGTCATGTTTCTTTAAATATTTGGTTAAATGTATTTATGTGACATCACTGTGTACCACAATAAGCAAATAAATGAAATTTGAATTTATCATTATATGCATATAATTAAAACCATTTATGAGGCAAATATTTATTTTTTATATGCTATATAAACAAATATTTTTCATTTCTTTTAAGCTTAATATTAAGCTTTATATCAAGACTTATTTTTTATTTTATTAACCCGTGCCTAACAGTAGATCAAAGTCGTTGTCCGTACAGCCAAAAAGAAATTTAAAACTTGTGACTTCTACAGGAATAGGATGACATTGAAAATCGCCATCTATTATCTACCTATCGACAACAACAGTCTACGCGAAAGAAGTCGCGGGTATAAGCTAGTGTAAAGATATTTCAATGTTGGTGATTACAGTAATTGTTTTTTTTTAATGCCGCGATAACGTCGTGTAAAGAGCTCATGAATAAGTGCCCCGGATGGGTTCGAAACTAGTCGGGCTAACCCGATAGAATAAGAGGAGAGTATCGCCGGTTCTATACATTAACTACAGTTATTGTTTTCAGCGTTGGTTGGACAGTGGCAAGTCGGTTAAGAAGCAAGTGGGCGTGAACGCGCAGTTCTGGCTAGCAGTGCGATTCTACCCGCCCGAACCCTCGCGCCTTGCTGAGGAGTTCACCAGATACCTCCTCTGCTTGCAGCTAAGGAAACTGTTGTTGGACGGTAGAATGACGGCTGCCAAGAACACAGCTCTTCTCCTAGCATCGTTTACTGTACAGGGTGAGTGTAATCAATACTATTTATAATATAATTGCGAATGTTTACATTGCATCGGGCTTGCGAACTATGCGCTCTACTCACACTTGAACTAATTACACTCATAAATGCAAATATCTGGGTGACCGAACTTCGCTCGGTAATTTTTTACAAAAAAAAAAACTTTAAAAAAAACAATTATTTAGTTGGGGATAGATCCTTGGCATTCACATAACTCAAGTCTGCCCGTCACCCGAATAAGCTACGTCAACTTGACAGTTAATGGCGAAAATTCAATTCAATATAAATGTTAGTGTTTTCTAATGCCCAAAAACAGGGATAAAACAATATTTTTTTTACATAAAACCTAGCAAGATCAATTTTTCTCCCCCAAAACCTCCTACATGTTGAATTTCAGGAAAATCGTTGGAGCCGTTACCGAGATTCGGAAAATATATATATATACAAGATTAACTCATTTAAATATAAAATAAATGCAATATGTGTATTTGCCTTGTTCCTGAATTTTTTTATCCTTTATTTATATCCTTAATTGTGCCAAATTTAATCAATATTGGTCCAGTGAACAAGACTCGATGGCGATAGACGGGCAGACTTTTACATTTATAATATTAGTTTAGTCCAGGCAGTACAGATTTATATTTTGTTCAATAATGCTAGCGATAGCTGCTTTGAGCAGCTCCTCTACATAAGGTTACTATTTACACACACGGCGGGAATCGAACCTGCGACCCGCGAAGTTCAAGGCAGTGTCACTGCCAACTTCGCTAAAGGGCCAATAACCGAAAAGGTTACCTACGAGACTGAATAAAATTTGCCTTTTTTGTTAGGTTTTCATTACTAATGTAACGCACCCGTGAATTGAAGAAAATATGTATTCTTCGTGTTTTAGCCGAAATAGGTGATTACAATGGCACAGAGCAGCAACCAAACTATCTATCGGAATTGTGCTTGTTGCCGAAGCAAACTACAGAAGACGAGAGACGGATCAGGGAGCTTCATAAGCTGCATAGGGGACAGTCTCCAGCAGACGCGGAAGCCAACTTCTTAGAGCACGCTAAGAGATTGGATTGCTACGGGGTTGAATCACATCCGGCGAAGGTGAGACTTTGATTTAAGACGTTTTTTTATGAATATAGGGGTCAAGGCGTAGTGGTTACAAGGCGTGTTCCTTGCCTCATTACTTTAAAGTTTGAGTTGCATGTAAAAACTTATATGATTGATTTTTAATTGCAATTCAGTATGATCTTTACAGTGAAAAATGCTTACATATTGATATATGTAGACCTACGGTACCTTAATGATTAAATTATACATTTCAGTTGTCGTAACTTAATTTTCAAGTTGTTATTACCTTTAATTAAATTACTACTTATTTTAAGTTGTTCAATGTATAATTTTAATGTGAAGTGTGTATTTTGTTGGTGATCTATAAATAAATAAATCTTTGGATAGGTTACTATTTCTGTAAATTAACATTATATAATTATGGTATTTGTACACTTATAATTGTCACAATAATGTCACAAGGAAATTATTATCCTGTTGCAAAAATAGCAATGGAATTTTCATGACGTATTAATAAATCACCAGGTGTATGATGGTAATAGAATTATATATGTAACAAGCGACCTGCCCCTGCTTCGCACGGGTATAAAATATATATCCCATGTCAGTCAGTGTAAAAAAAAAAAAAATCGATCCAGTAGTTTCGATTCATTACTGCCCATGGCCCGCAAGAATTAAATTTGAGAAAAACAATTTCCCTCTCCCTATTCCAAGAAGATTTCGTGCTATCTTTGGAATATCTAAATTCATATAGTACATTTTTACTTATTTACTTTTACATTTTCCCTATGTATTTTATTTTTACAATTAATTACAGAATGTCTTTAAACAAACTCTTGAAAGAGCGACATAGCTGCTAAAGTCGAAGAGTTTTAGGGCGAAGCGCGGCGTTCTCACGGCATTTTAAATCTGTAATATCTCCGAAAATGTTCACTTAAATTAAATGCTGTAAACGGCCATATTGATCTATATTAAATTAACTATTATATTTAAGGTACTTAATTGGATAAGGATTAATGCTGTATTGTATAAAAATTTCTTCAAAAATAAGGCATTATTTTTCGTAAAAAGTAAATGACCAAAAAATGCTATAGTGGGTTATCGATAAGAGATAGACATAAAACATCGCGGACTTTTCTGTAGACCTTTTCAAGGTGTACAAATACTTAGTACATCATTTCGATAAATCTCGTGGGGTTTAGCCTGCGTTTGCAATGTAAGCGGAAAAAAATTTAATTATTTACAGAAACCTCAAAAATTACAGTATTTCTCTACTCCGTATTGAATGTTATTATACATACAAACCTTCCTCTGGAGTCATTCTATCTATTAAAAAAACCGCATTAAAATCTGTTGCGTAGTTTTACAGTTTTATGCATACATAGGGATATATGGACTTTGTTTTATAATATGTAGTGATATACAATTTTTTGGAAAAATACTTGTTATATGAATATAACTCTCAAAAGGAGAAAGTTTACTATATCGTTGTGGATTACATAAAGATAAGAATTTGTTTATTTACCTACTCTTCGACCTTACGCAAGATAGTAATGACAATATGCAATAAGATTTATATTTTGATAAGAGCAACCGCCGAGTGTCTTGCTGTCTCTTCTCGGCAATAATGTTGAAGATTCAAAAGCACTTGTTTAAAAGTTAACTTGAGTAAAGAATAATGAGAATTTAAATGTGTTGATTGAGTGTTTTCAATTACGTTCTTCTTCTTTATGGTCTATCTTTAAATATTATAAAACTATTCTGTCTGTACGTGGTCGATTTTTCGAAATTTACGGAAGGGAACGGATTTTCGTACAGTTTTTACTAAAAGATTAAGTTTTTTTTGTGGAAAGTTTAGGTTATTTTTCTATTCTCCGGAATATATAAACAGATTTTGATAGGACTTTCAGTGGAAATTAGAGGAGGTTGTGCAGCAACATATAGGCTTCTTATCCTATAAATTTCGTGGTATCGGGAAAACTTTGTGACAGACTGTTTCCTTGCGGGTGTAGCTAAATTACGTCGATCCAAGTGTAATCTTTTGTTTCCTTTCCAGGATTACCATGGAAAAGACATATTCATCGGCGTGACGTCAATAGGTATCGTCGTGTTTCAGAACAACATTCGAGTGAACACGTTCTCTTGGAGCAAGATCGTTAAAATATCGTTCAAGAAGAAACAGTTCTTCATACAGCTTAAACGAGAACCAGTAAGTTATTTAAATTCAAATTCAAAATTCAAATTCAACCTCGCGAATAAAGAGCTTCTACTGTACTTATTTGATTAAAAATTAATGATTAATTACTTATTAGACGCCGTGTGGTATCCGGCTGAATAGAATAGTACCACCTTCATTTCTTACCGAATTGTCGTAAAAGGCGACCAAGGTAAAGACGATTTGCCGTGTGGTATCCGGCTGAGTGGAATAGATCAACCTCATTTCTTAAAGAGGTGTCGTAAAAGGCGACTGAGGTAAGTTGACCCACCGTGTGGTATCCGGTTTAGTAGAATAGACCACCCTCTTTCTTACCGAATTGTCGTAAAAGGCGACCAAGGTAAAGACGACCCGCCGTGTGGTATCCGGCTGAGTTGAATAGATCAACCTCATTCTTACCGAGGTGTCGTAAAAGGTGACTAAGGTAAGTTGACCTACCGTTTGCTATCCGGTTTAGTAGAATAGACCACCCTGTTTCTTCCCGAGGTGTCGTATAATGCGACTCAGGTAAGTAAGATATCAGGCAGGCGGCCGGTCGTAAAAACGCAGCCACATCATGTGACAGCATGTTTATAACATGTTGCCGACCCCACTTACAGTGGGATAAGGGCAGGAAGATGATGATTAGATTAATAACTTATTTGATATTTCAGTCCGAATCGTACGACACGGTGTTAGGGTTTAATATGAGGTCAGGACGCGCGTCTAAGGCCCTCTGGCGGTGCAGCGTAGAGCGACACGGGTTCTTCAGGCTCAGGGCTCCTCGGCGACAACCCTTTTTGGGGGCCTTTGGGGCTCTAGCAGGGGTCACAGCCCCAACAGTGGCGCGTACCGAGACACAGGCTTTGGAGGATGCGAGGAGGTCTCGATCCAGTAATAGAAGTTTCGTTAGGTAATAATATTTCATTGCTATAAATATATTAAAATAAACTCTAATTGCAACTTCGTACGTCAACTTAAGCATTTAAATCCTCAATCGTATTAATAACAACATTAGTAGCAGCCGTGACTTCGCTTAGGCCACTAAAGAGAATTCCAAAAGTAAAACAGGATATTTTTATCCTACATGTTATCTTGGTGTATAACTTTAATTATGCCATGTTTAGTCACTATTGGTACAGCAGATTCGCTGGAATGCGCAACAAACAGATAAACAGACAGATTTTCTCCTTTATTAGTATGAATGGTTAATTACGATTCCATAATACATATAGTTGTTGCTGATTTAAGGTGAACTTTCCAAACTATACAAAAAATAAATTATTTCTGGAATCTAGAATCTCGTGATTTAAAAACTGTCAGTTTTTTTTCTTCTTTGTCAACCGATGGACGTCCACTGCTGGACATAGGTTAGGTATCTTCATGGGATCTCGACACCACACGTTCTTGTGCCGCATAGCCGCTTGGCCGCTTTTTGAGGTCGTCAGTCCACTGAGAATTACTTGCTATTTAATTAAACGACGAACATTATAAGAACTTTGTTCCTTCTTTTCAGTTTTTTAAGTTTTATTTGGAATAATTTGATACAGCTTGTAATCTATGATTCCTAACTCTTTTCTATGGACCCTATAAGAAAGCTTAGAGTCACTCAGGGGGCGATGGAGCGAATTATGTTTATGATGCTTTATGATGAAAGCATATATGAGAAGATTCGTAAAATAACCAAAGTTACCCATATAGTTAAGCGTCTCGCGAAGATGAGTGGGTGGGGCACATAGTACGTAGAACGGATGGGCGTTAAGATCTTAAGGAGCTAGAATGGCTATTATGCATTGGAAAACGCAGCGTCGGTAGACCCCCTAAGTAGTGGACTGACGCCCTTCAAAGATTTAGGGAGCTTCTGGGTCCTAGCGGCTATAACCGTGTGGTTTAAAACCTATGGGCATTGGGTTCTTAAGGAGCTAGAATGGGGATTATGCATTGCTAAACGCAGCGTCGGTTGATCCTCTGCGAAGTGGACTGACGATCTCAAAAAGGTCGCAGGGAGCTTCTGGGTCCAAGCGGCAAAGAACCATGTGGATTATAGATCCCTAAACTGACCTCATGTCCAGTAGTGGATGTCCATTTGTTGAAGAAGAAGAAGAACTCTCTTTTAATTAAATAAACAGGCGCAGCAGCTCCCGTACAAGAGACAGATCGGCTGGAGCGTCTCCTGCGCTGGTGGTGAACAATATAGCCCGTGGGGCTCGGGTCACTGCTCACGAGGAACCACCCCCACGGGCCGCCTGGGGAGATGGTATGCAGGATAACGAAGAGTGAGTACTCTACCATACTAGTACCATAACTAGTTGCAGCGTTTGGGTATGTGGCGTTTGGCATGTATGTGATATTTCGAACTGCAAAACTCTAATTTCATGGATGTCCTTACATCTATCTTAGCGTTCTCAAGGTCAGCATAAGCTATGTCATCTTCGAGAAATTTCGCTCTTGAAACTCTTGTTTAACGGCTTGGATGGGTTCATCGGTGCTTAGATATATCGGGAGCTGCATTATATTTATATTATACGATTGCTACTCCCAATGAATATGGTTTACTTTTGGCAAATTTTATCAATATTACAGACTGAAATAAAAGTATATTCTAATAAAATAAGCATAGAGTTATTATACTAGGACACGGAAGCCAGTCTAAAATGGATTCATAAAAAAAAGAGAAAGCAAATGACTGACTGAAATGGCTAGCTGTCGCCTTTTTATTGGTTATTAGACAAAGATAATTATGGGTCTCTCATCTTTCCTCTATCATTACTTTTTGGTCACTTGTAATAACAGGCCTGCCTATTAAAGGAATAAAAACTCATTCACACACTCTAAAACTCATACTCACAAACACACACACATACACACCATACAAACACTCACATGCACTCACACACGCACACACATACACACACAAACACACATGCAACACATACCCACAAGTAAATAAGTTAAAATGTGATTTATAGAATTAGGCGTTTCTTTGCGGAGATCCATAATACAAAAGTAATAATAAAATTATTTTGCTATAATCCGCGAAGAAGTAAAATAGAAAATATAAATAATGCTAAATGTAAGTGGACAATCGGTTATCATACCTGATACATGCAGGATTCGTAAAAACACATGCACAAACCTCCACCACCGCCACCACAATACACAAGCACTATAAACGTTCACTATCACAAACTCAACAATCGTTTCGCCCCGCAACCGAAGCATCGTCAGGAGATAGACTCCACGACAAAATCGCAAAGCCTAGCGAAATCGACGACCAAAATCGACGACCAAAATCGCAAAGCTCTAGCTTCTATTTTACTTCTTCGCGGATTATAGCAAAATAATTTTATTATTACTTTAAAATGTGAAATAAATAGTGTATAGACAATATGATGGAAGCATATTTATGCTTACTTCAACAATTGTAACTTTGTTGATGAAATAAAAGATTTTTATTGTTATGTTTATTACTCCTTTACTCTATGGATATGTATGTATATATGCCGTATATATATTATTATTAGCAGCGATGGCGGATTCCTAGAACGGGCGTTATGCGTGCCGCTGCAGTACGTAGACGAATCCGAGTCCGAGTCTGCAGCGGAACAGGTGGAGGATGATGCTGAGGGGATCGAGGGTGCGGTGTACGTCCACCTGTCTGCCGGACCGGATGGCCGGTTCGGTTTTAACGTGAGAGGAGGTGGAAACCGGCTCCCGGTCCTGGTTTCCAGGGTGGCTCCGAGGACGAGGGTCCACTTGCAGGAGGGTGATCAGGTGGGTCTACAACACTACGCAGCTAAAACTGGTAAATGGCAATATTTTAGTCTTCTTCCTGCCCTTATCCCACTCTATGTATGGTCGGCACATGTTTAAACATGTTTGCTTGATATCAACTTACCTTAGGTCGCCTTTTACGACACCTCGGTAAGAAAGAGGTTGGTCTATTCTACTTAACCGGATACCACACGGTGGGTTAACTTACCTTAGTCGTCTTAAGACACCTCGGTAAGAAATGAGGGTGGTACTATTCTATTTAGCCGGATATCACACCGCGTAAATGACAATATTTTAGTATCTGTGTTCAAATTATTTTAAATGATTCACAATGACACAGATGTACATAAATTATTTGTAATATGAAATGAAAACGCTTTTTGCCTGTTGACTTTACCCATTATTTATTCAGCGTAGTAACCTTAAAATCTGAAAAGTGAAAAGTCCTAATAGTGGCTCTAAGAAAGAGAAAGAGTCCACTAGCAGGAGAGTGATCGGGTAGGACTTCAACACAACCAAAACTGGCAAACGACAAGAGATTATTCTCTTTAGTCTCTTTAGCTAGTAAAATTAGTCTCGAGGGTGACTCCAATAAACGAAGGCCCGCTTGTTGAAGGTTGATCAAGTCAGGGTCTTCAATATTACGCATCCAAAACGGGCAAACGACACTTTTTTATTGATTCTGGTCTCGGTGGCTTCAAGAATAAGGATCTGCTTGTAAAAATTTGATTAGGTGGGTCTCTAACACTTACGGATGCAGCCAAAACCGAGAAAATGACAAGATTCTGCTCTTTGCGTCATTTGAATTACTTAAAATGTTGGCTTTTCATTCTTAATGACGAATTTGAACGAATTTTTACTACGAATTTATTAACGAATGAAGATGGAATTGAAGAGCTTCAACCTCAAAAAGCTCAAACGCTGAGAGTAATAACTAGTTATTTAAACTTTGTTTGTTTGTGACCGACGTTTTTAATATTGATTATTATCAATATTTATTCCTGTTGTTATTTAGGTAACGATATTTAAAAGATTTAAGTAAATTTGCAGACAATTTTTGAGGTTTAAAGTTGCAAACTACTGTTTAAAATTTTCTGTAGTATCATCATATACATACAGGCCTTGTATTTGATACTAACTAAGCATACATTTCGATGTGTAGGTGATATCGATAAACGGCAAGGATGTAGACGAGATGACTCACGAGCAAGTAGTTCAGATGATAAGGAATACCAAAGGAATTCTCACTTTATTGGTGAAACCCAACGGTAAGTATGAATTTTATTTACTGTTAACAGTACGCCTTAATTCGGAGTTGCTTTAGAGTTTCCGGGCCTTAGATTTAACATGACACAAAGTATAATTTAAAAATAAGTATTATGTTTGGCATTAGATAGGTTTTTCTAATCGAGGCAAATTTATTTGTTAATTTTTTCTTTTATGGTATTTTTACTCTATTTTTGTATGTTGTGAAGTGAGATTACAGCCGATAAAAGGTTTTTTATTTGAATTGAGGCTTACTTAGTTGCTTCCTATGACACTACAACCGATTATGGGCCCATAACGAGCTTTTTTCATTTCTCTTTGTCTGACCTCCCGCCTCCAAAATGTTACTTTCGAGGAGGGCCTCAAATGCACCATGCATTTGAGGTCCTCCTCGACACTGTTAAACCATCGCTTTTTATTAAATCGTGGTTTGTAACATAAGTATATCATCAATATTGTTAAATCTCTATATTGACTTTTTACTGTTTTATAAATCTCCGTTTCGTACCGCCTTAATTCCATAAATTTTTAAGTAATATATTTCAGCTATATACGAATCTTACATTTATATTATGGAGATGTATTGTTATGATTATAAATTGTCTATTGTTATAAATTCAGAATATACTCATTTTTCAATTTGATATGAACCATACTTTTGTGTTATGGATGTTTATTGTTTGATGATGAATTTCCGAAAACTTGGGATACTATATTTTGTACTGAAATAAAAAGTCATATTTCAGCTGTATACGAACCAGAAACAGGTCCAGAAGAGCCAGCGGTGTGTTTTGTACCGCTTGAGCCGATACAACAGCTGGAAGGTGACCCTCTAGAGCAGTCCATGCTTCTCTTGGGAGATGGCTTAGCCAGTGGAGCAGCTTTGAAACAGTACGACACGTTGCTGAGACGACTCTGCGAAGAGAGCTCCACTGTATACAAACTACCGCAGAACGTCAATAAGAACAGATATAGGGATATTGCACCATGTGAGTAACGTAAATCAAATCAAATCAAAATAATCTTTATTCAAATAGGCTCTTTGAAGCACTTTTGAATCGTTAAGGATCAATATGATTAATGAAGCTACAACTGGTTTGGAATGTTGCTCTTACCGAGAAAATTCGGTGGTCAATCTTTTAAACATTTTTAATTTTACATTATTAAACCGCAGTCCTGTATGAAGCTGAAAAGATTTTCATATAGGTTACATAGGATAAAAGGAAAAGCAAACAATACAAAATAACGGTTATTTAGCATATTGTTATCAAAGCTAAATAATTGTTAATTTACGTTGGTCCAAAGACATGGAGCAACTTGTTAACAAATTATTGGGTTATTCAATGTCCCACAAATATCCGAGTCGCAATTTGTACGTATGTTTAAACGCATTTTAATTATGTTTTATGCAAATCCGCTGAATTCGAGGAAATATGGCACAATTATTCCTCATACACCGGAATAACGTATAGGCTATAGAAATCCTGTTAATTCTACAGGAATAAGATGACATTGAAAAGCGCCATTTATTACCTAACACACGACAAAAGTCAACGCGAACGAAGTCGTGGGTAAAAGCTAGTCTTGACATTAAAGTCAAAATAGTTGACAGTTGTGACTAGAGTAAGCCGAAAAGAGAAATACATTGTGTGAAGTGGCATCAGAGTTAACGAATAATAGAAGAGAATGAAAGAAGACATATTGTGTCGACCCCACTTAGAGTGGGATAAGGGTAATGATGATCAGCTATGCCATTACAGCAGTTTAAAAACACTGTTAAAAAGAGGCTGATACAGAAAGCCTGCTATACTCTTGAAGATTATTTAGAAGATAAGAATGTGTGGATATAGCTCTCTTTGAACCTGTACAAGACAGTAACGACTTAATGTATATAGTATTAAGAATTATACTTTTAAAAGAGCAACCGCCGAGTTTCTTGCTGGCTCGTCTCGGTAGGAACAGCTTTCCGAACCAGCAGTAGAGTTGACGATTCTAAAGCACTTGTTTACAAGTTTAATTGAATAAAGAATATTTTGAATTTGAATTTGAATTAAAGTCACAATAGTTGACAGAAGTTGTGACTAGAGGAAGCCGAAAAGAGAAATACATTATGTGAAGTGGAACTAGAGTTGACGAATGATAGAGGAGAATGGAAGAAGACATATTGTGCCGACCCCACTTAGAGTGGGATAAGGGTTAATGATGATGATGGAAATTTGATATATCTCATATTCCACAGACGATTCAACGCGTGTGATATTAAAAAATTGCTCCACCGGTGATTATATCAACGCTTCTTACATCAATATGGACATACCAAATTCAGATATGGTCCTTACTTATATTGCTACCCAAGGTATTGTATTAAGCTTGTACTGAAAATTTATTAAATTGAAATGAAAAAGAATTTACAGAGCTCCATGTACATCCGGCTGAATAGAAAAGTACCTCATTTCTTACCGAGGTGTCGTAAAAGGCGACTAAGGTAAGTCGACCCGCCGTGTGGTATCTGGCTGAGTATAATAGACAAACGTCATTTCTTACTGAGGTGTCGTAAAGGCGACTAAGGTAAGTTGACCTACCGTGTGGTATCCGGTTAGGTAGAATAGACTCTCTTTCTTATCAAGGTGTCGTAAAATACGACTAAGATAAGTTGACGTCAAGCAAACGGCCGGTCGTCAAATACGTCAAAAATCATATGACAACATGTTTATAACATGCTGTGCCGACACCACTTAGAGTGGGATAAGGGCAGGAAGATGATGATGAGCTCGATGTACTAAATTTAAAAGAAAAAAAAACGAATATAATTACATACTATTATCGTTAATCTTAAAGTCCAATACATAGTTCCGAATGGGACATTCGGACATAAACTACAACTATTTATTTATTTTATTTAACTTATTATTTTTTAATATTTAATGTCACTTTATCTTCTATATTTACGTATTAAAATAACAAAGTCTCATATTATTATAACTATTTTTTTATTACTATTGAATAATTTAATATCAATAATCAAGAAAAATAAGCCGCTGTATATCCGGCTGAGTAGACCTAACTCCTATAAATAGAATACACCTAACCCATTTCTTACCGAGGTGTCGTAAAAGGCAACTTAGACGCACCGGTTGAGCAGAATAGACCACCCTTTCTCACCGTGGTTTCGTAAAATACGACTTAACTTGACGTCAGGTAGGCAGCCGTTTGTAAAATACATAGGCAAATCATGTGACAACGTATTTTTAACATGGGATAAGGGCAGGAGGAGGAGGATATTACCATTATCAAAGTGGTGTAATTTTACTATAATATCAAGTTGTACTGATGATACATCCAACCACTTTGTAGGTCCCCTATCATCAACTGTGGGCGATTTCTGGCAAATGGTGTGGGAAAGTGAGAGCAGTTTAGTGGTTATGTTGACGGTGTTGATGGAAAGAGGCCGGGCTAAGTGCCACCAATATTGGCCCAAAATTGGTGTAACTTTAAAAGCTACTAACTCACTGACAGTTGTTACTAACAGTGAACAGAACTTAGGACATTTTATAAGAAGAGAAATGAGCTTAAAGGTAAGCATATATTTGATATTAATTCCGTATTAGATACTTAACTATACTCCGTAGGTTTAGGTACTCAACTAAATGTAAACATATCATACAAATCGTGCCCTCCAAAACCCTCCTGAGTTTCATGAAAATCGTTGGAGCAATTTCCAAAAGTCAGAGAAATATATATACAGGATTAACTCATTTAAATATTAAAATATCGCCAGCGGCTCCACCCACGTGGAAAGATTGAATCCGTTATATAGTCTTCTGATAACCATAAAAAGCTAGACATATGCTGTCGCGGACTTTTATTTAGAACTTTTGCAGTGTAACAATTTTGTAATACATGATTTTTGAACTATTACCGTTTACTCAGCGCACTCAAGGAAAGCTTTGAATTTTGCCGTTTTCGTACTATTTTATTGCTGCTCCTCTTCAATTCATTTTAACGTGATGTTACATAGCCTATAGCCTTCCTCAATAAATAGACTATCGTACAATGAAAGAATTTTTCAAAGGTCCAGTAGTTCCTAAGATTAGCGCGTTCAAACAATAAAAAAACAAACTAAACTCTTTAGCTTTATATATTAGTATAGATTGCTGCTTCTATCCTATTCATCTTAGGGTGATGTTATATATTCTATAAGTAACGGCCTGTTACTATCCCACTGCTGGGCATAGGCCACCTCTCTCCATTTTTGGAGAGAAGGGTTGGAGCTAAGACCTACCACGCTGCTTCAATGCGGATTGGTAGGTTACACATATCTCTAGAATTTTCTAGAGATATGCAGGTTTCCCCACGATGTTTTACGTCGCCGAAAAGCGTGTGATAAATTGCAATTATCAATTAGACACATAAGTTCTAATAGAAAAACTCATTGGTGTCTGCCCGGGTTTGAACCCATGATCGTCTCTAGAGATTCACACGGTCGCACCGCTAGGCCATCACAGCTATATATTCTATAGCCTTCCTCAATTAATGGACTATCGTACACTGAAAGGATTTTTCAAATCGGTCCAGTAGTTCCTGAGTTTAGCGAACTCAAACAAACAAATTCTTCAACTTTATATATTAGTATAGATTTGTGGTTATCAGGATACCAGTAGTGGAGCGTCCCGTAATGTAACGCAGCTGCAGTACACGGCGTGGCCGGACCACGGCGTTCCAGAAGATTCCACAGCCTTCATCAACTTCACACGTCTCTGTTCCCAACTCAGAAACCATCGAGCAGGTGAGTTTGATTTATTTGACGGTTCTAGAGTTTTCTTGATTAGACTTTGATGAGATCATATAGAATTTTCTTTTTCAACATATAGTATAGTCATCATCTTCCTGCCCTTATCACACAAGTGGGGTCGGCACAACATGTTATAAACATGCTGTCACATGATTTGGCTGCGTTGTTACGACCGGTCGCCTGCTTGACGACAAATTACCTCTGTCGTACAAAAGTGTGTTATGAATCTCCGCAAAGTAACGCCTAATTCTATAAATTACCTCTGTCGTATTTTACGACACCTCGGTAAGAAATGAGGTTGGTCTATTTTACTCAGCCAGATACCACACAGTGAGTCAACTTACCTTAGTCGACTTTTACGACACCTCGGTAAGAAATGAGGGTGGTCTATTCTACTCAGCCGGATACCACGCGGCGTGTGGTATCCGGCGTAAAGTATATTACAAAATTGAATAAAGTATATTACAAAATTGAATAAATTATATTACAAAATATACGTAAAGTTTATTACAAAATTAATTAAATTATATTACAAAATATACGTAAAGTTTATTACAAAATTGAATAAATTATATTACAAAATATACGTAAAGTTTATTACAAAATTGAATAAATTATATTACAAAATATACGTAAAGTTTATTACAAAATTGAATAAATTATATTACAAAATATACGTAAAGTTTATTACAAAATTGAATAAATTATATTACAAAATATACGTAAAGTTTATTACAAAATTGAATAAATTATATTACAAAATATACGTAAAGTTTATTACAAAATTGAATAAATTATATTACAAAATATACGTAAAGTTTATTACAAAATTGAATAAATTATATTACAAAATATACGTAAAGTTTTTTTACAAAATTGAATAAATTATATTACAAAATATACGTAAAGTTTATTACAAAATTGAAGATTATTTGGACGATAAAAAAACCTGGATTTGAAAATTCTTTTAGCTTTATACAGGACTGCGGTTTAATAATGTAAAATTGAAAATGTTTAAAAGATTGGCTGCCGAGTATCTTTCTAGTTCTTCTCGGTAAGAGCAACATTCCGAACCAGTTGTAGCTTCATTAATCATAATGATCGTTGACGATTCAAAAGTGCTTGAAAGAGCCTATTTGAATAAAGATTATTTTGATTTGATACGATTTGACTTGGATCGGCTATGATAGAATTTTCCTTTTCAACATATCGCAGGTTTAGTATTAAAGTGAGCTCATTCAAAAAAGTTGTTTTGGGGATAAAATGTCTATGGATTGATTGGAAAATTTTAACATATAGTTGCATTTCTTTATAGGAGTGTTTTTGCATACTTTTTTACAAAATTTTGGAAGAGGGAATTTATTTATATTAAACTCATAAACTTCGTTAGATTGATCGACAACGAAGTATATTTATATTAATCTTTCTTCCAGCGATACCAACTGTAGTCGAAGAGCTCACCGCCGAAGAGGAACGAGTGTTAGAACCGCCAATGATAGTGCATTGTTCGGCTGGTGTTGGCCGTACAGGGGCTCTTATACTAGCGGAAACAGCCTTGGAACTGCTAGCCAGAAGACAGCCTGTGTATCCTCTAGACCTGGTCCGAACCATGAGGACTCAAAGGCCAATGTGTATACAAAATGCTGTAAGTAATTTATTTTTATTGTAAGCCATTAATTTAATTTTCGCGGGTTCGTTTCCCGCTGACAGCCAACGTTTTCTATAAATGAATACGTTGGTCTTTGAGTCTGGGTGTATATTTGTATTTAAGTATTTAAAAATTATATAAGTATATATTCACCAGTTTTCTGTCTGCCATAACACAAGTATTAAGTTACTTACTTTGGGGACGGACGACCGTCTAAGTGTTCCATATATTTATTATTAATAATTATTAATTAATAGCCAAGACAGTTTCATACAAATATCAAAAATTGTTCCAAGTGAAATAGAATTTACATTGTCGGAAAAACAATACACATTCCAACAAAATACAAACAAACATCAACCGTAATACTACGCATTGAAGTTGATTTTTGTTCAACACAACGAACACATGTTGCGTTCTATCTTGCGTCATCTGTCGACCAATCAACAATCAGTTGTCGACCAAATTAAAAAACCGCGCGTAATATACTGAAGGAGCTCTATGCTGTCGCTCTGTAAAATAGCTGAACTTTACCTAAACAAGTATGTACTAAATTTTATAAGGTTTGGTATCCCGCTGAGTAGAATAGACCACCCTCATTTCTTACCGAGGTGACGTTAGGCAGGCAGCCGATCGTAAAATACGTAGCCCAATCATGTGACAACGTATTAATAACATGTGCCGACCCCACTTAGAGTGGGGTAAGGGCAGGAGGATGCTGATATGCTAAGCATAGCCTACTTGCGAATGTTTCCTATTTTAATTAAATTTTGAAAAGAGTGACCGCCGAGTTTTTTGCTGGTTCTTCGCGGTAAGAGCACTTTTCCGAACCAGTGGTAGCTTCATTGTAATTTGACGATTCAAAAGTGCTTGTAAAGGCCAATTTGAATAAAGAATTATTTGAATTTGAATTTACCAATGAAAAATAAGATTACAAAAGTAATAATAAAATTATGTTGATATAATCCGTCGTCGCGGATAATTTTTAGTAAAACAATTTTCGCAAATTCAAATTCGCGTAAATAATTTCAGTATTACTTTTGTATTTATTGATCTCCGCAAAGTAACGCCTATTCTATAAATTATTTATTATATTATTGCCATATCGACTAAGCGCTTCTTATTTGACTGACCCGTTGGCGCATTATAAATGAATTTGTTTGTCTTCGAGCCTGGGTGTATATTTGTATTTAAGTATGTATTTAAAAATTATATATGTATATATTCACCAGTTGTCTGTCACCCATGACACAAGAATTAAGTTACTTACTTTGGGGACGGGCGACCGTGTGTGTAAGTCTCCCATATATTTATTATTTATTTATATTTATTATTATTTATTTTCAGAGTCAATATAAGTTCGTATGTGAAAGTATTCAGGCTGCCTACTCCCAAGGCGTCAGTACTTGCGACAGCGCGTCCAACTGATGACTAACCCCTCCCCTGGGGGATGTTTATACCAAATTAGCGCATATATGTAACAAGGTAACACTGTGGTTCGTTTGTCAGCCAGTCGAACACAGTCTTATTTATTAGAAAGACTTAAATGTGAATTTTGAATGTATAAAAAGACTTTTTATATTAAAAACTAATTTTACAACACCTCTGTTGAACACCTATTTATTTGTTATAATGACTTTTGTATAAAGTATTAAAATTAATCTGTATAAATACTTTTTAATTATAAAATAGTGACAAATGATAAATTTGGTGAAAGTATTTAGTTTTTGATTAGATATTTTCGTACCTTATATTTGACGGTGAAGTAAAATGCTATAGCTAATGATTTTAAAGTTAAATAACACGTTACATCTTATGATTTAACAGTGAATTAACAGTTATTGCATACTATTTGAATAATTTTTATTTATATAGACAGTGATATAGCTATTTTTATAAGATTTGAACTCGAATAAATTATTATAAAGAACTACATATCAAGATTGTTAATAAACAGAAAATATTTTCTATTGTCCTTTCGTTTATATATTTAATTTATTGTTAGATTATTTCTCTTCGAGTTGTCTTACTCAGTGCTTAGGGTTGTATACCCATCACGGGTGACTTTGGTGGGAACTATTATGCTCCAGCTCCATATTTTGCTGTTGTTTGTAAAGTGAATGGCCTCACATATACTGGTGTCGAGAGTATTGTAGATTTGTTCTATCCAGCCCATTACACTTCGCCCTCGTGGTATCTTCCCTTGGATTTTGCCATTGATGACGGTTTTTCTAAGTTATCACAAGCCAAAGTTCTGCCCAAAAGTTATGGCAATTTATGACCAAAATACTCAAGGTCTATTTACAGGCCTAGTTAAAACGTTGAGTTCCTTGACTAATAAAATTAATTCATTTGGCAGTACAGGGGACTAACAAAATTATCCTTCAATATCACATTTCGAAGGCCTCTACGCATCCACAGTCACTTGCTCGGAGTGTTCATGTTTCAACTCCGTGGAGGAATATGGAGAAAAGCAATGTCCGCAAAAGTCTTTGTTTTGTGGCATTCCTGTTATTTCTATACATATTCCCCGTGGCTAACTCATGGGCCTTTTGGCTTTACTAATTTTTCAGTATATGGTAATAATAGACCAATCGGGCAATTACGTAACTCGCTAAATTAACTTACGAACGTTAATTTATATTTCATTGTACTTTGTACCTCTTTTTGTACTTTGACATGACAGAGTTTCGCGAGTTTAATTTTTGAGATTTTTTTTTATAAGAGATGTTACTGAGCTTAATTTTCGATTTCGGAAGGTCGAATTTTCTGATTTAATTTTAATGTCCGATTATTTTTATTCGGACGTTATAGCGAAGGTAATTTGTTTATTAATTTACTTCTTAAGGATTAACGAAATAAAAATACAATTGTATTATTAATAATAAATTGGTCCGCTCTTAACAATTTATCGATATTTTTCGCTGATTTAGTCTCTGTCTCCAATTCGAACTCTGGTTTCGATAAAACTCCCTCCGTAACATCTCTAATCTTTAATAGTTACCTAATTACTATATGTATTTCTTTGACATCGAATTTAATATCTAAACATTTTTGTTATACGTATTCATATATGTCGATTTGTGTCCGTCTATTGCCTATATTTTTTCTATCTGTGCCATTTTAATATAGATTTACTAATTGCGTTGTTAATTTAATTTGTACATTTCTTTTGTAAGACTGTGTTTAAGTAAACTTCTCGAACGATTATTTATTTTGTTGTATTTTTATGTCGACCCAATTAAAGCATAGACTATGGTCACAACAAGAATTTCACAACTTACGAGACCTTGCTTCAATCTTAGATGTCAGGGACATTATATGTCTACACTCCATCTAGTTCTTTTTTTGTTTATGGACCGTTCCATGAAATTAACTATTATTTTTTTAAGATTCCAATTCTTTTGATTGGATCCCAATAATAATTTAAACATGTCTGTATACACCTTATGTATATTTTCCTGAATTCCAAATATTTGAATTCTATTTTCCAAATATCTGAATTCGCTTATCCGTATGTCTATCACGTTCCTGAATTTAAATGGCGACGCAAATTATACTCTTTAATTAAAATATTCGCATTTGTGAATAAAAAATATTAAGTTAATAATACATTTGTATTAAAAAAGATGATTCAAATCAATCATATAAAACAAATTTTTGTTGTTAATTTTGTTTGTAGTTTTACTTCATGATGTTTATTATGAACGAATTACTAATAATTAAGTAAATGTATCCTTAGATTACAGTTTAAATTGTAAGTTAAGGTTTAAGTGTAATTTGATACACACTAAAGTGTTCTTCAACGTATTGGGACCTAAATGACTAAATACTGCTCGCGGTCTATCTAATAATATCTAGATGAAGTGTATAAGATTGTATAATATAAAAGTAATTATAGAACTTAGAACTAACTTAAGAAGAACTAGAATAATCTATTCCTCTCTCTGAAATCTATTTTTACATCATTCATTAGTTGGAGTGAGATAGATATATATGACTACCAACATATTGAAACGAGATGCAATATGTATTAAGCATGAGTTCCGAAAAATGACCTCTTGTTCTAAGTGACACGGATATACAGTATCGAGATGCAATGATATGCAAGAATTTGAATTCTAAGTATAATTTCAATGACTTCTTGTGTCGTATGAGACGAACATATATATGCAATTACGTGTTAGAATGAGACGCAATGATCCTATCTTATCATGTGAAATGGATATATGAGTTACGACGTGTTAGAACGAGATGCAATCATGTATTAGAGACCCTATTAAGAATCAGTTCAGAAACCGTTCTTATTATGTGAGATAGCTTTATTTAAACAGTGACGTGTTAGAACGAGATGCTTTGATGTCGAACATGCTGTTTTCGCTAAGATGAGACGAGAGTAGTTTAGTAAATTTAATAGTAGATTTAGATACCTTCTTCACATGTGAACAATAAAATAAATTGATCATAACACATTTTTCAAAAATATATGATTTTTGGGAATACTTATCAGCCATATTTTATCTACGTCATCAGTGAAGTATATAAGTTTTTATATTTAGAGAAGGTGAGCCATAGGTGGACCTGTAAGTGAAAGTGTTTCTATAAACAATGAATCTCGTATACTTTATCTTTGTCTAATTACACATAAAAAAGAGAGACAGATAACACCCTCGTATGCTTTCTTTTTATTGTAATATGGTACATTTTTAGGTTGGCTAACCTACTCTAAGTATATTGACTATGATAGGGTCATTGTCTATTGCCAAAATGTACAAAACTACGGACGCCTTAGCATAATACTCCATAATGCACAGATTAATATATAAATATCGTCAATATATAGACTGACAAAATCTGTACCAAGTTTAAATCGTGTAATTTATATGACATCGTATACACGTTTATGTGCGTACATATATTTTTTGACCGCATTGTATTTTCGGTATACATAAACACGCGTGTAGTTAGTACTTTTCCCTCCCATTATGAAATTTCATCCATCCATATTGAGTTACATTTAGAACGCAAAAAGTCTAGAAATATCGGACGTAAGATCGTTATCTAATAAAATTTCTGACACGATGACTTATTGTCACGACCGCTTAACTTGCCTAAGAAATGCAATTTCAGATTATTCGTTAGACATAATCATTTCTGGTATTATTCGGTTGAGAAAATGGTTAATTCGAATTTTAAAAAACTATGGTTTTTTGTTTTTGTGATAAACTTGCGGTGAAGGCGAAACTTTTGGCCTTTACCCAATTATGGGTCAATAATTTAATATCAAAAGTTGTATAAAGCGTGAAAAATTAATCATTTTTTTTATGAGAAATTATTGCGTCTAAATCTGTAACAATAGTTTGCGTCGATGTAACTTTTCTTTTCTTAACGTTGTAACTATGAATTGAATTAATTTTTATTTGATGAACCCTGTCTATCTGTAAATAATGTTTCATATATAACGTTTAATCTAACTAGTGTTATAGACATTAAGTAGTTCAATTTAGACATATCATATTTTCAATTAGGCCCGTACCTTGATATTTTACTACCATTTTGTAATATTTTTTTGTTTTCATTACCACTTTTAAAAAAGGAACGTTTCCGTTCGGAAATCAAGCGTAACATGTGTTTGTAATCAGAATTGTTATAAATAAATAAATTCTAATTAAAGTACGATGCTTTCGATATAAGAATTAACATTAATTGTGATGCTTATTAAGAAAACATGATTTTATAGCATGGGTTCTAAAAAGATTGGACAGTGCTCCCAATTAATGTTTTGTTAGCGCACACACTATAACATTAACACAAAATAATAAAAATACAACAATTACCGTTACGACATACACTTCTCTTGAATAACGAACAAAAAATGAATGTCATTGAAACGTTTTAGCAATAGGAAGATTCCACCGGAAACAACAAAGGCAGTGTTGCCACCATTTTTATCAAAAAAGGACGCGATACTCTTATTTCATGACGGTGTTGCTATAAAATACAAAGCAGAAGTCATTGGCGACAACAGTTTTACCTATTTTAGTGTGCGTTAACAACAAAAAGAGGCGGGAAATTTAGTTAGAAAAATTTAGACAGGTGAAGTTTCGAGCGCCATTTGACACTAATTTTCCCAGTTCTCTACTACAGGCTTATGTCCTGAGAGAACCTGCCTCAAAAATCAAAAAAAAGTAAAATAGGTGGTTCAACTAAATCATTGACGCTTCACTTTTCGGCCCAAGCGTTGCTTTACCAACCTCTGTTCCAATATCCCACTGCTGGGCATAAGCCTTCTCTCTCCGTTTATGGAGAGAATGTTTAGAGCTAAGACCTACCAAGCTGCTCCAATGCGGATTGGTAAGTTACACATATCTCCAGAATTCTCTAAAGATATACATGTTTCCTCACGATGTTTTACTTCACCAAAACGCGTGTGTTAAATTGCAATTCTCTTATCTAATTGCATTAATTTATGGTTTAATATTCTTATTAAATTTATACTTGACAGTTGACACTGATGTTGATATTGCTTAACGAATAAAAAGAAATATTTTTAGTTTATGTTAAATATTCAACATTTCGCCATTTTTAATCCCATTTTCTATCTGTAGTTCTCTTATCATATTTTTAGCAATACCAGACTTCTATTAAAAGTTTTAACTATTTCAAGAGTATATCTGAGTTAAATGATTTTTCATTGTTATATTTTTGTTACTAATTTATTCTTTTACTTTGTCTTTATTTTTCGTTTTAAATTTTTATTTGTCTAAGTTGAATATTACTCTGTAATTTAGTTTAAATGTAAGTTATTTGATAATATTAATTAAGCATGAATATGAACGCATAAAATTATATAATAATAATGTATAAGTTTAATTATATTTTTGCTTTCTTATATACTGCGGGCTTAGCGCTGTTAAATGTCAAATTAATAGAATCAATGATATCGCTCAAAGAAACTCATGTTTTGAGATAAATAGGTTTAAAATTTTCACTGCTAAGAAAATACATAAAGAATGCTATAGTTTGCATAATCGAACGGCCTAATATTCAACTCAGTTTTGTCGGTATTGCTGCTTAATATAAAACATATGTATTTTAACATTGAAATCTATTTCTAGTCCAAAACACGTGTTTGATTTGTGCCATTATTACAGCCCATAAAAGATATATCGATAACATAGCCAGAATTATTAGGAAACACTTACCACGTTAATTAGAGAAAATGTTAAAGGCTAAAGACAAAAAAATAAGAATATATTGATTCTAAATCTATGAAATTTGTCATTTAAAATATGTTTTAAATCAGTGCTAGGCCTGTTAGAGTAAATTGTAATGAACATTTTTTATTTTAGGTTATTTTTTTATAAATCAAGAGTTTGGTTAATTTCTTACCGCCCTCTTTTTAAATTGTATAGAGCATTTGATGCTATTCATATTAGTTTTTATTGAAATGTTTTTGCAGTATCTGTGTTTATTGAACATATTTTTTTATCTATGTATTTAATGAGCGCGTGGTAACTTAAAGGTTTTCTACACGGAGGAAAGTAACCATTTACCGACTAAGGCCGTTGGGATCTACCAAATATCTGTTGGGTGGACGATTTCTACTGTCCATTTTAGCATCAACCTGACCAAGGTCACCTTGGTGGGGCGGTTTAACCTGACCGTGTAGAAGACCTTTTTCTGGACAACCTCTGTATAAATGATGGAGATAAGGTCTTACAGGAGAATAATTCAATTTTTTTTTATTTAGCACACTCAAACAAATTACCTAAATCAATTTTTTCCCCAAATACCACGCTCTCAGGTATTTAAGCAATAAATAGTGAAATATAACACATTTTATAAAACATATTTTCTTGCCCTAAGTTACATTCGATTTTTTTAAAGTAATACTATAAAATATTATTAAAATATTTGTCGTTATCTTGTATATAATAATACATGACGAAGAATAAAACAGGACATCTGAACATAATACGCGTATATTATAAGTAATATATTTATCGAAATATGCTATTTTATATATTGATACTCAGAACGATAAATAGCTCAAGTAAAAGGTTTTTCTAAAAGTTATGATGACATTATTATTATATAATCCACGATCCAAATAGAAAATAGATGCAATGGTAAATGTAAAGTGCAAGTACTGTCCTTTTTCATACCTGATACATGCAGGATTCGTAAAAACGCATGCACTACATACCTTCCTGCCTCCACAATACACAAGCACTGCACACTCACTACGCCCCGAAAACTAAGCATCATCAGGAGATATACTTTAAGACAAAATCGCAAAGTGACGCATACATAACCCAAGCAAGTATAGTTATATAGTAATTGGTTCAACCCCCAACATTTATTGTGCCGCTAAACACGTGTAACAAGCTGAAACTATAAAAATATTTAATTACAGTTACATTTTGTTATACAATGTTATGTTTTGTTTCTTACTTTCTCTTAGCTGAAGGAACATAACTATACTCAGAAAATGGGCAAAATCGTGGATTATAGAAAAATAATTTCATAATTACTATTCAGAAATTTTTAAATTTGCATCGATTCTTGCCAAAAGTATTAAACAATATTTATTTTCTAAGTTCGAAATATTCGTTTTAATAACTCATATTCGAGATGTGATTTTTAATATTTAGTTATTATTTCAGTTTTATTATATTCGATCTGAGATCATTTGATTCGAAATTTTGAAAGTGTTTCTTGCACAAAAATTGCCGTTTATTTTTAAGGCGGGCCTAAATGATGAATTTATTTAAAAAAGCTCGTATATTAATAATACTATGTTTATTTACGGATTTACAGTCGTTTTAAATTAAAAATCCAATCTTTTTTACATAATACGAGTACTATTAAGGAGAAAATTAATTATATACTGAAGTGACACTTTATACAAAATGGTACCAATACGGCATTAAATAAATCCACTCACTAAAACGTATATGATAAATTTGGTCTAATTTTATGAGATCCGATATTGTTAGTAATGGGTGACAGACCTGACGCGGTGCGCTTGTTTAAAAAAACAGTATAAAACAATAACATATAGTTCATTATCCCTCGCACCTCTTTAGTTATACCGTATTTAATTTTAAGGCCAAAGGTTGGTATGATGGTCATTGATCTCTATAAATCGTGTTTATTTTTTTTAAACCAAAAATAATTTCTGGGACTTAAATAATTCACTGAATTAACTGATTTATTGATGTAGAATATTGACTACTGATGTAGAGTACTGTACTGTGAGTACCTAAAATTAAAATTAATGTCATATGGGCGGTATCACATGTATATGCCTTCAATTTAAAAGTATAAATTAAATACTTAATCTCGTTGGTAGGAGTGGAGCCGAAGCTAATACGCAGAGGGCCTGTTAGAAAAATAATAGGTAACGATATATCTCGAAAAATATTCGAGGTCGCTATGTGAAATAAAACACTAAATACTTAAATTGGCGCATACAAAGTCGCGGTTACAACTAGGAGCAAATGCTTACATAAATCCGTTAAATATAGTTTTATTTAATACGCGATAATTATAAAAGATTAAGTTTATCATACATAAGGCATAAATTGCACAAAAGGCAAGCTCGAGACGCGACAATTTAACATACGGCAAGTTCGAGGTAAAACACTTTTTAAGGCGAGTACAGCGTTATCGTAGTTAGTTAGGTACAAAAATTATTTTTATAACTAAAAGGAGACAAATTAAATTATACTTACAGGAAATTTTGATAAAAACTGTTACTAAAACTTAACAACTTAAAGCAGACGAGCAAGTTTATTTTTATATTTGAATGGAGGGTCGTGGAAGTTTTACTCCAATAATTATTATATGGCAATTATAGCCATGAGCGCACGTGATCCATAACGCATACGCTTGCCGTGACTCGCAAATATAGCCGCACCATAAGGCGCGTCTCGGCTGCTCGCAATAAATGCCCGATTCACGCGTTTGACTGACGTAGTTGTAAGTTTTGATGTTTGAAGAGGGTAGTATGTTTTGGTGTAGATAACGCTTTACGACGTTTGCGCTAAAAGATTTAACGTGTTTAATGAGTGCGGATGCTTCGAGTTTTCTTTAATTTCGTTTTTCTCAAAGCGAATTGATTTTTTTACGCAAAAATGTTACAGTGGGAATGCTTCTTGGTTAGAATGAGTATTAGCAGATATATATCTGATTGTTAAGAGCATTTGCAATGTTAAAACAGATAACATTTATAATTAGAATTAAGGAAGCAGATGAACTTAGCAAAAATATGTTTGTTTGTAACTCTATATTTAATGTACAACGGATCAATATGCGGCGTGGTGTGCGACAGGGAGATGTCATCTCCCCGAAGCTGTTTACCGCTGCATTGGAGGATGTCTTTAAGCTTTTGGATTGGAACGGATATGGCATCAACATTAACGGCGAGTACATCACTCACCTTCGATTTGCCGACGACATAGTCCTTATGGCAGAGTCCCTGGAGGATCTTAACACAATGCTCGACGACCTCAGCAGAGTATCTCAACAGGTGGGCCTAAAAATGAACATGAGCAAGACGAAAGTTATGTCAAACTCACATGTTCCGCTTCACCCGATCATCGTTGAGAACTCTGCACTCGAAATTGTCGACGAATATATATACCTGGGACATACGGTCCGGCTAGGTAGGTCCAATTTCGAGAAAGAGGTCAGTCGCCGAATCCAACTCGGATGGGCAGCGTTTCAGGGAAACTACGCGAGATCTTTTCGTCCAATATTCCTCAGTGTCTGAAGACTAAAGTCTTCGAACAGTGCGTGTTGCCAGTGATGACCTATGGCTCTGAATCTTGGTCGCTGACTATGGGCCTCATAAGAAAGCTCAGAGTCGCTCAGCGGGCGATGGAGCGAGCTATGCTCGGAGTTTCTCTACGTGATCAAATCAGAAATGAGGAGATCCGTAAAAGAACCAGAGTCACCGACATAGCTCAGCGGGTCGCGAAGCTGAAGTGGCGATGGGCGGGGCACATAGTGCTGAGAACCGATGGACGTTGGGGTCTCAAAGTGTTGGAATGGCGACGCCGCACCGGAAAGCGCAGTGTCGGAAGACCCCCTGCTAGATGGACAGACGACCTCAAAAGGGTCGCAGGGAGCCGCTGGATACAAGCGGCACAAAATCGTGTGTTCTGGAGATCCCATGAGGAGACCTATGTCCAGCAGTGGACGTCCATCGATTGAAGAAGAAGAAGAAGGATCAATATGATTTTTTAATTTCGAATACTTTACAGCTTTGGTATAGGCTACTTATATTGAAGTCCACATAGACAAATTCGCTGGATGATTTTAGTAACAATTACAAAAATTGTTAATTATGGCTGAAAAGGAAATCAATTCTCGTTCTACAAAATATATCCTACGCTTAGTATAAAAGTGACCCAATTCAAAAAAGTTATTTGGGCCCAATTGGAATAGAGGGTAGCGTCTTCTAAACTCTATTTAATGTTAAAGAGAGCCATAGCTTGGTAGAGCATGAAAACACTAACCTTTTTCAGTGTTCGTAAAATTTGAAAAATGGATGACAATGTATCTAACTCGAGTATAGTATATGGATGAATAGAATAGTACCAGCGTAAGTCGACCCGCCGTGTGGTATCCGGCTGAGTAAAATAGACCACCCTAATTTCTTACCGAGGTATCATAAAAGGCGAATAAGGTAAGTTGACCCACCGTGTGGTATCCGGTTAAGTATAATAGACCTCTTTCTTACCGAGGTGTCGTAAAATACGACTAAGGCAAGTTGATGTCAGGCAGGCGGCAGGTCGTAAAATACGTAGCCAAATCATGTGACAACATGTTTATAACATGTGCCGAGCCCACTTAGAATGGGATAAGGGCAGAAAGAAGAAGAATGTATTTAGATACTTTCTTCCTAATTTTGAATTCGGTCACTTTAATACAAAAGCATGCAATATATTCATCGTGGCTTCTAAAAGATCTTCAGTGTGCAATTATTCACTTTCGACAGTGATTGATTTTTAAATGGTTATTTTCGTTTACGTGATTGAACGGAACGGCCGTTAAATAAATGCTAATAACATTAAATTAACCCCTACATGTTAACTGATTTTTAATGCTAATTCGATTAGTAAATCTCTAATCAAAAGACGGTACATACATACTAAGATTATTTATTTATTCAAAAAAAAAAGGTTATTATTTATTTATTCTTTATATATATGTATATATATATTTAGAAAAGAGAAAGAAAAATAAAAAAGCACATGTATAAAGGCAGACTTATCCCCTTAAATGGATCTCTTCCAGTCAACCTTTGAGTAATAAAGGAAAAGGACAATAATTTAAGTAGAAAGAGAGTTGGGTCGTATAGAGAAAAAGAAAAAGTTTATATAAATTTCACTATATATTTATTCTATTAAATACTTTTGGTATAATAAATAGATAAAAAGATGATACTAATACAAAATTACTAAGCAATTTGACTGGCCCGTTGGCGCAGTGGGTAGTGATCCTGCCTTCAGCTCCACGGGCCGTGGGTTCGGTCCCCGCTGAGGGCAAACATTTTCTATAAATCAATTTGTTGGTCTTCTTGTTTGGGTGTATATTTGTATTTAAGTATTTATTTAAAAATTATATAGGTAAGCATACATTAACCAGTTGTCTGTCTACCATAGCACAAGTATTCAGTAACTTTGGGGAACGACCGTGTTTGTAAGTGTCCCATATATTTATTTATTTAATTTGTATTACAAATTACTAGTAAACTTGTTTACTCCTGCAGTTAAGCTAAATGCTTGTTAGGAGTGAGTTCACGTCGGTAGTATCATCGCCGGGTTTTGAACCCACGACCTCTTGATCACAAGTCTAAACTATCATTTTCAATCAAATATGGCTTTCGAAGAGTTTGTTTTTGCCTGTTTGTCGTAACTACTTTCCCACTGCTGGGCAAAGGCCTCCTCTCTCCGTTTTTGGAGAGAAGAATTGGAGCTAAGACCTACCACGCTGCTCTAATGGGTAGGTTACACATATCTCCAGAATTCTCTAGAGATATGCAGGTTTCCTCACGATGTTTTCCTTCACCGAAAAGCGTGTGATAAATTGCAATTATCAATAATACACATAATTTGGTCATTGGTGTCTGCCCGGGTTCGAACCCGTGATCTCCTCGAAAGAGTTGCACGGTGTAACCGCTGGGCCATCACCTTTAGTTCTATAAATTCATATAAATACTAACTGTACGAAACCAAGGGTTCTGACTGTAACAGCGGGTTCAAATTAACATGATATCTATAGTATATACATTGAAAATGTTAAATATTTTGGCGGCAACTGGTAAAGCGTAGTGTTGTGTTCTATCTAGTGATGTCTATAAAGTGCTGTGCATATTTTTCTGTAACGAAATAAAAATTTTAACAATAATTATTTGTTTTATTTCAAATACCTGATAATCTTTATTATCATAATATTATAGATAATATTTTTTCCTTCGGGAAGAGAAAAGCTCAACACATAATTGAGGCTATATTAAGACAAAAGTCGACATTAGTAAATTGTAAATATATTGTTACAACATGTTTCTAATACAACCTCCTTCATAGTTGGTCATTAATATGAAAAAGCATTTTGGCTGTCATATATTCATGTTTCGAATACAACTGAAGGTTACAAAAAGATAAATAGGTATGTACATAAGTTCTATCTTCCATCTTATTATTACTATTTAATAATACTATTTTATAAGAAACAACGATATTTCTACTTTACACTTTTCCAATAAATAAAAAGCAATTTTCCCAAGGTCAACCCATTTACTCTTTCGCAACAACTCAATGACATATATGACAGCCACAATGCTTTTTCATATTAATGACCAACTATGAAGGATGTTGTATTAGAAAAATGTTGTAACAGTCGACCATCCTGACAACATTTGCGACCCCGCAAATCTCATAAGCTGACTTCTGGGAATGATTCTACCACCGATTCGGAATGCTGATTGTACTAAGAAGAATCGGCAAGAAACTTAATACTTGCTTTTTTAAACTGTAAAAGAAAACCGCACAAGCTATGACAGGATTAATAAACTCTTTAAGCTTCGCTCTTTAAGCTCAACTCCTTAAGGTCACTTGAACTCACTCTTAATCACTATCATTGCATAACACAGCACAATTAATGGCAACCAACTCAGCAGATACACACGTCAACAGACTCGCAAATGTTAACGCTCAAAGAACTTACAACTTCTAGGCAGAGCCTAGCTGACAGTCGTTGCAGATGGCCACAGTCTAGAAAACAATCGTTACAACTGGAACAAATCCAGAGAACAATCGTCGTTCTAGCTGACAGTTTCATCGAACAAAAGTCACGGGGCGTCTAAGGCCTCACATAGCACATCGTCACGTTGATCTTACGGAGTTAATAAACCGAATATCAATAATCATCATAAATATCGCCAATAATGGCTCCATTTTTTTTATTCCATAGCAATCGTACATTCGGCTAAATTCGCACATACTTTGTTGTCTCAAAATATTGATCGTCAATTGTATTTTCTTTAACTTCTTACAATATTCAGATATTTCTTTTGTCCGCTCTATTTGTGAGTGTAGGTTACATTCCCTTCTGAATATAAAACAGCGGCGATATTTTTCCTTTATAATTATGCAATAATAAAAACCAAATTTTCCCAAAGTCAACCCATTTAATCTCTTTTAACAACTCAATGACACAATGACAGCGAAAATGTTTTCATATTATCGACCAACTATATGAAGAAGGTTGTATTTGGAACGCGTTGTGATATAATATTGAAACAATTTTCTCATAAGTGTTACTAAACTACTGGTATTAATAAAAGAAGTTTTTTTTTTTTATACAGGAAAAATCCCCTTATGGGTACCGCCGCCCGACGGGGACAGGCGGCGGTTATGTCGGACTCGCACCGACTAAAACGACCTGTGTGCTCCACCACGCTGCCAATGGCAAGGACAGGGTATCATTGTACATATTACCCCCATCCCGCCGACAGCTCTGATCCCAGAGAACAAACCTTCTCCGGGTAGGGGCCCCTCGAAAGAGAAGCCCCCCTCCGCTAACCGGTGCATCGGAAGCACCAGATGCACCGACCGCCTCGGAGACCTGTAAGCCAGACGTCCGATATACCCCGTTCGGAACATCCGAAGGTCCCCTAACAGGGCAGCAGGCGATGGGCTTAGGCAAGACGCTACCACTTGGACTCACCAGCAGCAGATTGGATCCAGAACAAGAGTTCCCGGAACCTCTCCGCCGCCTCCCTCCGCAGAGCAGAAGGAAGCCATCGCTGCCCGCGATTGCTCCCTGCCCACCGATGATTCATGATACGGTGGACAAGGAGAGACCGCGCCCCAAGTAGGGACCCCAGTGCCTTGGTGGGCACTTCCGCCCCCACCGGGTAATTTTTATAGAGGTTTTCTTCCTCGCAACCCGAAGGTCCCCGTTCCCATTGCTGGGCTTACGGGTTTTGCCGACGGTGGCCAAAGACCATGTCCAGCCAGACTTAAAGTAAGCCCAACTGAACCCGTCGCTCATTAGAGACTCCACCCTTAACCCCCCCGGAGTCCCCGGCCCGTCCAGATTGCCCTCTGCTAATCAGAGGGACAACTGGATTGGCCACCTCACAGTGGTCCGTTCGCCAAGACTAAGCTTGCCCAGGGTGCGCCACGAGGAGGCCGACCACTTTGGCACCCCAATAAAAGAAGTATTCTAAATCAATTTTACTCTTTTCATAAAAAATGCAAAAATTTAATCAAAGCAAATTGTCTTCCGCTATTCGCGGCTAGCTGCTAATGACAGCGGCTGTCACATCTCCCACGTCTAAAATCGCACGAACGGCTGTGGCAAGATGTGATGTCATGGCTTGCTTGCTTGCTTGCTTGCTTGCTTGCAATAGCGACGGCGTTGTCACTGACTTATGTACATAAGTCAATTTATTTATTGACGTGACAACGTCTTAAATTAGATTGCGGCTTGGAGTCACTCATGAAAAAGTGTAACGCGCGCTCACGTCTGTTACAATGAGTCACCGAACGAAAGAGAGGCCCGCCGAACTGGCGAATGCCTTGCGTCTCTCTCCCACTCCAATCCATCACGTTTAAAAAGACATTGTCACATAAAATCTTTGCCCGTAAAACTGACTTTACAGGCAACCGTTTTTTCTTTCAACAACTTGTCTACTCCGCGCACGAATGTCAACTACGCTTAACTTACCTCATCGCATCTCCACGCCGCGCCGTGCCGCACCTCTTCGCCCGCCACAGCTATCTTCACATCTATATGCTATAACTTCTGCTCTCCAATATTTAATGCAAAAAAAGTGTTTATCTTGCCACATTACAAGGGTAATTAATTAACACAATTAAGTTAAAGGCACTAGTAATTGAACATAGTAGTTCACCATTATGAATAAAATTTTAAATAATAACGTTTTGTTTGTTGTAACTAATAAAATGCTTCCTACTCTAGAATATATTTACGAGAATGCAACTGTTACCACAGGCGATATGACATCTTCACATGAATGCTGATTCGGTGATAGATACGTTGATAATGACTTAATGAATATGTGCGCTGCTGGTAAACATCATCATCATCCTCCTGCCCTTATCCCAGTCTAAGTGGGGTCGGCACAACATGTTATAAACATGTCACATGATTTGGCTTTGTATTTTACGAACGGCCGTCTGCCTCACGTCAACACACCTTAGTCGCCGTTTACGACACCACGGTAGGAAATGAGAGTGGTCTATTCTACTCAGCCGGATACCACACGGCGGTTCGACTTACCTTATTCACCGTTTACGATTCCTCGGTAAGAAATGAGTGTGGTCTATTATACTCAGCCGAATACCACACGGCGGGTCAATTTACCTTAGTCGCCTTTTACGACACCTCGGTAAGAAATGAGGGTGGTCTATTCTACTCAGAAGGATACCATACGGCGGGTCGTCTCAGTCACCTTATACGACATCTCGCTAAGGAAGGAGGGTAGTCTATTATTTCCAGCCGGATACCACACGTTTGTGCGTCACTGGTAACACTTTGTACTATTTACGAATCTTACATATACATGTGCATTAAAAAAAATACCCAAATAACAAATAATTTATAATAAAGCAATAAGCATTCTTTGGAAGAGGTTTTTATAAGCTAACATGTGTTTTGTTTAAATAGTACACCAATCTGCGAATGATATACCCGTACTAGTTAAACTCGATTTTACTTCACTTTCACTAACATGAAAATAATTTGTTAACACTTTTGTTAATTTGTTTATTTAAAACATTGGGATTTAATTGTTTTTCCTAATATAATTATAGTGAGGTAAAATTTATTGAATAAATAAAGTCGTACCACATATTGGATACCACACTGTGGGTCATCTTACCTTAGTCGCCTATTATGACACCTCGGTAAAAAACGAGGGTGATCTATTCTACTCAGCCGGACACTACACGGCGGGTTGACTTATCTTAGTCGCGTTGTAGTAAAACCCGGTACCGGGTTGTAGTAAAACCCGGTCAGAAATGAGGGTGGTCTATTCTATTCAGCCGGATACCACACGGCGGGTCGACTTACGTTAGTCGCCTTTTACGACACCTCTGTAAAAAATGAGAGAGATCTATTCTACTCAGCCGAATACCACACGGCGGGTCAACTTACCTTAGTCTCCTTTTACGACACATCTGTAATAATTGAGAGTGATCTATTCTACTCGGCCAGATACCACACGGCGGGTTGACTTACCTTAGTCGCCTTTTACTACACCTCGGTAAAAAAAGAGAGTGATCTATTCAACTCAGTGGGATAGCACACGGCTATTGAGAGGTTCAAGGAATAAATAAATGTACCATAAGACATGCCATCTTTGCCAAAAAGTATAACTTTGCCCAAAGAGTAAATTATAATCAAATCTGCTAATAAGGAGAAATATGTTAGTTTAAATATAATTTTGTTACAGAATTGTTACAGTTACTGTATGCACATATAAAATATAAATATATGCGACACTTACACACACGGTCGTCCGTCCCTAAAGTAACTTAACACTTGTGTTATAGGTGACAGATAACTGGTGAATATATACATATTTTTTTAAATACATACTTAAATACAAATACACCCAGGTTCTCAAAGACCAACAGATTCATTTATAGAAAATGTTGGTCCTCGGCGGGATTCGAACCCGCAACCCACGGAGCTGAAGGCAGGGTCACTACCCACTGCTCCATTTTTTTTTTTTTTTTTTTTTTTTTTTTTTTTTTTTTTTTTTTTTTTTTTTTTTTTTTTTTTTTTTTTTTTTTTTTTTTTTCGGACACTAACTAAGGCTGTTAGCCATGAAGGCTTTGACAGCGTCACCGGGAGAGTAGGTGAGCGCAGAAGCATCGCCGGGGGTGAAGTGCTAGGAGAGCGGGTCTCGAAAGAGGCCCGCAGCATCCTGGGAGCGTCGCCTTAAGGGTGCCTCCCGTGAGGCCGAACTTCGGCTTAAAGCGACGCGCTGTGGAGGACTATTGTCGGACTGTGCACTGCTCCAACGGAACAGTCGATATTTATTATTTTCAAACAACTATATAAACATTTCGACCGGCCCGTTGGAGCAGTGGGTAGTGATCCTGCCTTCAGTAGTCAGTATATTTGTATTTAAGTATGTATTTAAAAAATATATAAGTATATATTCACCAGTTGTATGTCTACCATAACATAAGTATTAAGTTACTTACTTTGGGGACGGACGACCGTGTGTGTAAGTGTCCCATATATTTATTTATTTATTTATTTATTTATACATAAGTACTCACCACTTACTTACCAAAAAATCGGGCAAAGTTGTGATGTTTCACGGTAACAAATAGTACTAGTCGAGGATTGTTTAGACATGGAGAGCCAAGTCGAGCTTCAGTACCCGGTTAGCCGCCCGCCCAACGCTACCGTTCGCCCTCCGCCCAAAACGGCAACGCGCGTTACGAAAACAAAAAATACGGAATGTTTTAAATGATAAATAAATAATGGAATATCAAACAAAGTGCCATAAATATTGTTCTTCTATTAACAATAGTGCTAATATTTAAATGAGTTAATCTTGTATGTAATATTTTCGAAATTTAAAAAGCGGTTCTAACGATTTGATATTGAGCATGTAGGGGTTTTTTGGGGAAGAATTTATATAGCTATGTTTTATTAAAAAAAATCGTTTTAGCCCTGTATTGGGCATTTAAAAATACTAAAATTTACATTAAATATATATATCCTCCTGCCCTTATCCCACTCTAAGTGTTACAAACATGCTGTTACAAGATTTGGCTACGTTTTTACGACCGGCCGCCTGCCTGACGTCAAGTTACCTTAGTCGTATTTTACGACACCTCGGTAAGGAGGGTGGTATATTCTACTAAACCGGATACCACACGGTGGGTCAACTTACCTTAGTCGCCTTTTACGACACCTCGCTAAGAAATGAGTGTCTATTCTACTCAGCCGGATGTCACACGGCTTAAATTTTACATTGAATGTAAAACACTATTTTTGCCGTAAAATGTCAAATCAACAGCTTATTCAGGGAACGGGTGATCTCGAGAAATGAAAATACCCAGGATCGAGCCCCTACTAACAAATTATTTATTATTACTTTTCGATTTTATAAAAAAATTCCGAGCAAAGTTCAGTCAAACAGGTACTTAACAGTAGTGCTATAAAGTTCAATTTATTTTCATTCAATTAACATATGGTCAAAGATGTAAATAATAATCGTTGCTTATTAGATGTGGAATCTGTTTAATACAATACGTTGTAATTCTAATGGAAAACTGTTTTATACACGCGATAGTAATATAAAAAGCTTTTCATTGAAAACATCGCGAAGAAATATGCATATTTCTGAAAGCGTTTGTATATTTAATCTACTTATTTAACCCATAAGAGCAACAGGTCGGGTTTAAGCTCAAATAATTCAAGCAGGTCTAATTTACTAATCCCAGCAGTGGGATTGTAACATGCTACTTTTTAAATTTAAACTGTTAATCGTACATATTTAAGGTATTTATTCTAAATTGTAAATATTAAATAAATGAGAATTCTTGCAACCTAAGGCCTTACTTCGTTAGCCATTACTTCTACCTATTGTTCCTTAATTAATATGCCAAATAACTCTTAAGTTATCCATAAATGTTCCTGGTATTGTTCAATATGGCGACAAATACCCATATACCATAAACAAAGTTGGTAATTACTAATACAATTTGCTCTTACGTTAAATACGTAAATGTTATTAAGTCATCTTGCCATTTGTAACAAACTAAATATATGATTTCCGCCTACGGCTTGCTATTTATGAGATTATTTATCTAAGATTTGACAGGTTTATTGACTGCTTCGTACAGTTCTAATCGATTTTAGCTGATTGTGTGACTCTAGGGTTAGCAAGTTCAAACCCCGCGTGGGCAAATATAATATTCCTATAAAAATATTTTTTCAATTTACGCGCTTATCGTTGAAAGAAAATCATTATTCTCCTGCCCTTATCCCACTCTAAATAAGGTTGGCACAATATGTTTTAAGCATGTTGTTACATGACTAGGTCATTTTTTTTACGACCGACCGTCTGCCACATCTATTTACCTTAGTTGCCTTTTACGACACCTCGGAAAGAAATGAGGGTGGTCTATTTTACTCAGCCGGATACCACACAATTTACTTCGCCTTAGACACCTCGGTAACAAAGAATGCGGTCTTTTCCTGTCGTATACAAGGCAATTTGGTGAAAAGAATATATCGTGATAAAATCTGTATAAATATGGTAAAAATTTCAATTTTTTTTTCTTACTTTCTATTTAAGTAATCAATTCTCAGACGACATTTTTTAATGTAGTGATTGCGAATACAAAGTTAGCCAATAGGACTCATATAGGACTCGCCAAATCATATCTCATCATGACATAATTTATAGAATTAGGCGTTACTTTGCGGAGATCCATAATACAAAAGTAATAATAAAATTATTTTGCTATAATCCGCGATGGAGTAAAATAGAAAATATATATAATGCTAAATGTAAGTGGACAATCGGTTATCATACCTGATACATGCAGGATTCGTAAAAACACATGCACAAACCTCCACCACCGCCACCACAATACACAAGCATTATATACATTATAGCAAAATAATTTTATTATTCATCATGACATACTTTTATTGAGCATATTTTTAAATTATTTAGACGACCGATATAAGGTTTGCAATATTTCGTTATAGTTTAATTATACAATATGTATTTTTTTTTATGACAAATAGTAAAACTGTACGCAACCTATAAGTTGCGCCCATTACAGAAAAGATGAGAAGTGCGATACTAAGCTGGTATTGTCATGTAATGAGGAGGGATGAAAATCATGTGACCAAAAGAGTTTTAAATATGAAAGTGGATGGATGGCTAGGGGAAGGCGGAAAAAAGATGGATGGATTGTTGAATAATGATTCGATGTTAAAGGAGTGGCACCAGAGTTGACGAATGATACAGGAGAATGGAAGAAGAAGACATTGTTCCGACCCCACTTAGAGAGTGATAAGGGTAAGAGAATGATGAGTTAAACTGTACATGGGTGACTGAGCATGGATTTTTTTAAATATATAAAAAAATACAATTAAAAAAAAATAATGTTATCTGAAGTCGATCTTCGTATTCTGAATTTGAAACCACCCGTTACCAAAATAAGCTATCGCGACTTTGAGCTTGCCGGCGCAATTAACGTTTGCTTTCTCATAAAATTGTAGCAATTTTGTCAGTGCCCAAAAACAGGGATAAAACAACATTTTTTTTAATAAAACCTAACTAGATCTATTTTACCCCCGCTAAATGCTAAATTTCATGAAAATCGTTGCATCGTTTGCAAAATTAGAAATATATTACAAAAGATTAACTCATTTAAATATTAGATACTGGGACCAATATTTGAAAGGTGTTAAATGTCGCTGAACAACTGTATTCAGCGGCCCAAAAATTTAAAATATATTCGGTGAAATTAAATTAAAAATCTTAATATGAGTGTAACAAGTTTTCCACCAAGATAATGTTTATATTGTGATAATGGTGTGTACACCATACAAGTCGACTCTGTGCATGGTGATAATGTGGTCAGTGAATATTGCCATATCAGAAAACATATATACTGGGATGAACATGTTAATCAGAGAGTACATGGGAACAACTACCACCGGAAGCCTGAAAACTATGAAGATTGATAAATCATCATCCTATACTGTCTCTACGATGCCAAACTTCCTTCAATATAAGCAACTGCCTATTCGTGTGGCTAAAATTGATGGCGATGAGAAAGTTAATTATTTGGTGAGTACAATAAAACTAGTTTTAATAGCACAGTGGTTTATTAAATTATTTTTAATAAATATTTTTTTTAATAGATTTAAAATTTTTAATAATATTTAGCCGTGTGGTATCCGGCTGAGTAGAATAGTACTACCTTCTTTTCTTACCAATGTGTCGTAAAAGGCGACTAAGGTAAGTTGACCCACCGAGTGGTATCCGGTTTAGTAGAATAGACCACCCTCTTTCTGACCGAGGTGTCAGCGGCTAATTTAAGTTGACGTCAGCAGGCGGCCTGTTGTTAAAACGCAGCCAAATCATGCGATGATGTGACAGCATGTTTACAACATGTTGTGCCGACACCACTTAGAGTGGGATAAGGGCAGGAGGATGATGATATTTATTTATTAATTTTAATTTTTTATTCCTTTGTTAGAATCCATATGAAGCTGTGATGCCCTAGCGCTGCGACCGTGTGAATCTCTAGAGACGATCATGGGTTCAAACCCGAGCAGACACAGATGAGTTTTTCTATTAAAACTTATGTGTCTAATTGATAATTGCAATTTATCACACGCTTTTCGGTGAAGGAAAACATCGTGAGGAAACCTGCATATCTCTAGAGAATTCTGGAGATATGTGTAACCTACAAATCCGCACTGGAGCAGCGTGGTAGGTCTTAGCTCCAATCCTTCTCTCTTATAACGGAGAGAAGAGGCTTATTCCCAGCAGTGGGATAATAACAGGCCGCTACTTTTATTCCTTTGTTATTATTTATTTAGTTTAAGTTTTTTTTAATGCTTGCTATTGTAAAATAGTTTAGTAAATAGTTTATATAGTGTATTATATTATGAATGTTATATAATGGTCATTTATTGATTCACCGATGTTTGGACTCACTTACACGGATATAGGTCAACCAAGTAACTGGGTCAAGTAACGGGAAGTGAAATTAATTTGAATAACAAATTATTTAGGATAATTTGAATATTTGAAAAATATCTTTAAAATACAAGAATATTTTTAAATCTATACTAATATATAAAGCTGAAGAGTTTGATTGTTTGAACGCGCTAATCTCAGGAACTACTAGGCCGATTTGAAAAATTATTTTAGTGTAAGATAGTCCATCTATCGAGGAAGGTTATGTAACATCACGCTAAGATACCTCATACCTGACACCTGCAGAATTTGTAAAAACTCATACACTACCTGTCACCAATAGCACAACAAAACACAATAAATATTAAAAAAATAATATAAAAAAAAACACAAGCATTGCACATATTCACCACCACTATCTCCGAGATAGACTCCGCGACAAAATCGCACAGCTTTGCGATTGTTGTTGTAACACGTTATTAGTGGCGGTTAGTGCTTGAGTTTTTACAAATTCTACATGTATGAGGTATAAGAACGAATAGTACACTCTACATTTGGCATTACATATTTTCTTTTATCAAGGATTATAGCAAAATAATAATTTCATTACTTTTGGAAAAAGGTTTGGAGTTTACGTTAAACGTGCTCTACGAATGCGGATCAGCAGTATTATACATACTCGTACATACATTCTCCTGCCCTTATCCCACTCTAAGTGGGGTCAGCACAACATGTTTTAAACATGTCTCATGATTTGGCTAGGTATGAAAATATTCTCAAAATTAATAATTTTTTTTGCTATGTATCCGCAATAAAGTAAATAGAAAATATATATATTGCTGTGTATATGGACCTTCGCAAAGAAGCGCCTAATTCTGTAATCCTTTTTTCTAAGTTAAAGGAGTTTGTTAAATAAGTTAATATCGGCTTTATCTATTGCGAAATCAACACGCATTCCTACAATTTCCGCGTCACGCTATGTAACTTTGTTTTTTCAATTTAAAACACCCACCGTATCGTAAGAATATAACAAAATTTTATCTAATCTACATCGTATCGGCATAACGTCATCGGTTCTGAAGTGTGAAATTGTATTACTATTGATATATGAAAATGATAAATATAATAAGATACAGACACACTCGGCTCAAAAAAAACAAGATTAAATTAATATGTAAAAGTAATAATAAAATTATTTTGCTATAATCCGCGATGAAGTAAAATAGAAAATATATAACGCTAAATGTAGAGTGCACAATCGGTTATCATATCTGATACATGCAGGATTCGTAAAAACACATGCACAAACCTCCACCACCGCCACCGCAATACACAAGCACTATATACGTTCACTATCAACTCACCAATCGTTTGGCCCCGCAACCGAAGCATCATCAGGAGATAGACGGGGCAAAACGATTGTTGAGTTTGTGATAGTGAACGTATATAGTGCTTGTGTATTGTGGTGGCGGTGGTTTGTGCATGTGTTTTTACGAATCCTGCATGTATCAGGTATCATTACCGATTGTCCACTCTACATTTAGCATAACTACATATTATAAAACAAAGTCGCATTGTTTGTCCATATTTCCCTATGTATGCATAAAACTTTAAAACAACGCAACAGATTTTGATGCGGTTTTTTTTAATAGATAGAGTGATTCCAGAGGAAGGTTTGTACGTATAATAACATTCAATACGGAGTACAGAAATACTGTAATTTTTGAGGTTTCTGTAAATAATCACATTTTTTTCCGCTTACATTGCAAACGCAGGCTAAACCCTACGAAATTTATCAAAATGATATACTAAGTATTTGTACACCTTGAAAAGGTCTACAGAAAAGTCCGCGATGGTATATGTCTATCTCTTATGGATAACCCACTATAGCATTTTTGTCATTTACTTTTTACGAAAAATAATGCCTTATTTTTGAAGCAATTTTTATACAGTACAGCATTAATCCTTATCCAATTAAGTACCTTAAATAAATAGTTGATTTAATATAGATCAATATGGCCGTTTACAGCATGTAATTTAAGTAAACATTTTCGGAGATATTACAGATTTAAAATGCCGTGAGGACGCCGCGCTTCGCCCTATAACACTTCGACTTTAGAAGCTATGTCGCTCTTTCAAGAGTTTGTTTAAAGACATTCTGTAATTAATTGTAAAAATAAAATACATAGGGAAAATGTGAAAGTAAATAGTAAAAATGTACTATATGAATTTAGATATTCCAAAGATAGCAGGAAATCTTCTTGGTATAGGGAAAGGGATTGTTTTTCTCCAAATTTAACGCTTGCGGGCCACGGGCAGTAATGAATAAATCAAAACTACTGGATCGATTTTAATCATTTTTTTACACTGACTGACATGGAATATATATTTTATACCCGGGCGAAGTAGGGGTAGGCCGCCAGTTATATATATTTTCTATTTTACTTCATCGCGGAATATAGCAAAATAATTTTATTATTACTTTTGTATTATGGATCTCCGCAAAGTAACACCTTATTCTATAAAGTAATATTGACGTCTTACGCGTCATGGGATCTCGAAGTAATGCGAACTTACACATTCGGCCTTCTTTCACACCCACTATATTGCATTTATAACTCAAAGAATGCTTCAGTTTCTTTTGATTCTAAAATTGGTGTACTCAAATGTACTTTTTTAAATAAATATCACGTAACAGCCATTCGTTTGTTTCTTTCAAGTATAACAATAATGAGAAAATTGTATTACACGATGAAAATCTGTGTAATGCTAAATGTAGAGTACACTATTCGCGCTCATATTTTTTATACGTAGGATTAGTCTCGCAAGAACTAAATTCTACCACCACCGCATTATATCCTATCGTACTAATATAAAAAATGCAAAAGTTTGTGAGTATGGATGTATGTTTGTTACTCTTTCACGGCCAATCCACTGAACCAATATCAATAAAATTTGGCACAATTGTTCCCTATACACCGGAATTACATAAATCTTGTTTATTCTAAGCTAGTAGCATTATAGGTTTGTCTTCCTCGCACTTGTTGTCACATACTTTAGTCTCTCGGTCAAGGTTACGAATTACATACGAAATGGAATGGAGTACGGTCATTCGCCCTTCTATATCATATATTTATTCAAATCGTATAATAATTCCTGTAGCTAAATTACTTCACTAAGGGCCTGTTTTACAAGTTACTGATAAAGTGTCGGATAGTTAACCGACAAATAAACTAAGTAGTAGACAAATGTATCTAAAAAGAGACTCTAAAAAGTAAAAAATTATAAAAATAAAATCGCGCCCATTTTGAAATAGGTATTTGCTATACAACAGATAAACAAAATAACAGCCACATGATCTACCTGATTACTTATTAGGGACTTTAAGTGCTGGATATAGTGCCTATCAGAAACCTGAGAAATACAAAATTCCGAGATATGAGTCAGGTATGTTTCAAATAAGCTGACAGTTTAGTGGTAACTTGTTATACAGACCCTAAATATACTGTTTTTTTAATTAGCTTGCTAAGTGTGTAAGTACTAGGTATTAAAATTAATGGCGTATAGTCCATTTTATTTGTGAAAATCCTGACAAATGCGGCAGTCCCTTAATCTATCCATAAATCATAATCGCTAAAAATCTTGTTTATTTTCGTTTGCAATACATTTCCACATTCAGTTAGTGTCGCGTGCCGTCGATGTTTGCTTTTGCCGAATTAATATCATCCATAATACATATCTAATTTTGTAAATCGGTAATTTATAGACTTTATCTATTGCAGTTATCGTGTACTAGATATAGTTGCGTCGTGTAGTTGCAAGTTGTTGTACAATGCGAGGGGATCTGTTTGAAAAATGCGTTACGTTCGTTTCACGTTGACTTTTAGTTTTGTGTGGTGTTTTAAGTGCGTGTGTCCACAAAATGGAGATACTACTGCATTCGATAATTTGGATCCGTATATGCACCTTCCTTGGCCACATGTAAGTTATAAGTCATTTATATTCAAATTCAAAATATTCTTTATTCAAATAAACTTGTAAACAAGTGCTTTCGTTTTGCTGCTTCTAAATGCTGGACTAATATTCCACAGCTATTACGCATGAGTTAGTTTCCAGATTTAAACTTTTATGTAGACAATGAGTTTTTTGGTATAAAAAAAGAATAATTGGATGATAGTTAAACCTTTCAAATAAGTATTAATTTACTTCTTTATATGATTAACTTTTTTGACAGCATATGAAATATTTACAATTCAATTTTTTTTTCGAAAAATTCAGAATGTTACTAACATTAAGAGTGGATTATATAACGAAAATGACAATTTTTAACCTATTTAAACACGATATTATTATATTCGAAGCACAGAAAAAATATCTTTTTTAATTTAACTAAAGGCTTCTTCTTAATGAGCTGTTCACGTTTATTCTGTGTCACTGACTTTAAATCGTGTTGCTAAGCTATAGTGTCATCAGTCGATGTATTTATTTAATGGGTTGGAATAATACCGTATCCTAAAAACCCAATGTAAGTAATTAGTAGAACATAGACTAAACGGTCACAGAGAAAATTTAAATTTAAGAAGCTCATGAATCGCTCGGCAAACTTTAAAATACCTCAGAGAATTTCCAGAGAAACCCAAGCGACTTGACAGATAGAAAGTCGAATCGATTCGATAAGTTGTAAGGAAAATGTATTATCTTTATTCAAATCCAAAATCTCTGTATTAATATCACATATTAGCTAGGGATCGTAAAATACTACATCGTAAAACCAGACTTCTTTCTGGTTCTCCTTGGTAAGAGCAACATTCCGAACCAGTTGTAGCTTCATTAATCATATTTATCCATAGGCACAATCCTCCACCACCGCCGCAACAATACACAAGCACTCATACTCAAACTCAAGTGAGTTGGTGAAAGTGAACGTCTGTAGTGTTTTTGTTCTATTTTAATTTTCTGCTTATTATAGCAAAATAATTTTATTATTACTTTTGTATTATGGATCTCCGCAAAGTAACGCCTAATTCTATTAATTATTTATAAGCGTGTTTGGTTAAGCTGTGATGGCCCAGCGGTGCGACCATGTGAATCTCTAGAGACGATCACGGGTTCGAACCCGGGCAGACGCCAATGAGTTTTTCTCTTAAAACTTATGTGTCTAATTGATAATTGCAATTTATCACACGCTTTTCGGTGAAGAAAAACATCGTGAGGAAACCTGCATATCTTTACAGAATTCTGGAGGTATGTGTAACCTACCAATCCGCATTGGAGCAGCGTGGTAGGTCTTAGCTCCAATCCTTCTCTCCCAAAACGGAGAGAAGAGGCCTATTCTCAGCAGTGGGATAGTAACAGGCCGTTACTTACTTTATTTGGTTATGTACGACGGTAACATCAAATTGTATCAAAAACATCAAATTGCATATCAGATCGGGACATTTATCTTTTGTTTGAACTGAAAACTGTATGATGGCAACCTTAATCTGGCGCCATGCGGATTTTCATATTTTTGGCCCATTGTTACTGTATCATGTAAATCGTCAAGAATATATTTTTGGATAACATTTTAAATAGACCAGATCAAGCCAGGTTAAAAATATATTATTGTAGGTTACAGTAAATTTAAATCGCTCACGTCATTACCCATTAAGTATATGCCAACACAGTTTAGAATAATGTATAGTTAATGATTAACGATCACTTAATCTCTTAATCTTGAACCGTTTCATATTTGTTTATTTTTATTCCTCGCTTCTATATTGTAGTTTTCATTTCGTACGTGATTTATTGAACGTCGATTTGTTTATTAACCTGAACCATATCATTATGTAGTTAATTTTGTGAGCTATCACTATTAACAATTGTCTTTTATATATTTACTAGCAATTGCCAGCGGTTTAGCCCGCTTAGAAACATTATAACCGTAATTTAGTATTTTGATAACCATAAAAATGATTATAGTGGGTTAACCTTATAAGCTAGACATATGCTGTCGCGGACTTTTATTGAGAAGTTTTAGAGGGAAAATTTTTGTAATATATGATTTTTGAATAGCTTTCACCGTTTACTTAGCGCAGGCAACGAAAGCTTCATATTTTGCCGTTTTTGTAATTTTGTATTTTTATTGTTGTTCCTCTCTTATTCATCTTACCACGATGTTATACTTAAAAGATAGACATATGCTATCGCGGACATTTATTTAAAATTTTTACAGAGTATGAATTTTGTAATTCATAATTTTGTAATGATTTTCGAATAACTTTCACCGTTTACTTAACGCACGCCACAAAAGCTTCATATTTTGCCGTTTTCGTAATATATGTTATAGCTTCTCCTCTCCTATTCGTCTTAGCATGATGTTATATTATAGTCTAAGGCCTTCCTCGATAAATGGACTATCTTACACTCAAAGAACTTTTAAAATTGGTCCAGCAGTTTCTAAGATTAGCGCGTTAAAAAATTAGTGTAAGATAGTCCATTTATTAAGGAAGCCTGTAGGCTATATAACATCGTGCTAAGATGAATTAGAGAGGAACAACAATAAAAAATATTACGAAAACTGCAAAATTTCAAGCTTTCGTTGCGTGCGTTAAGTAAACGGTGAAAGTTTTTCGAAAATCATGAATTACAAAATTCTTACCCCGTAAAAGTTCCAAATAAATGTCGATTGCATATGTCTAGCTTTTAAGGTTAACCAATTTTGACCATTTTTTTACGGTTTTGATCATTCATAGTTCCAGAGGAGGGATTTTTTTTTCGAATTGACAATATGCTGTTAGCCCTAACGGCTTTTACAGCGTCACCGGGCGGGACGGGCGAGCGCAGAATCATCGCCGAGGTTGCGCAATGCAGAGAGTAGAGCGCAGAAGCTCTACTAGCGTCGAGGAACGTCGTCCTAAGGGTGCCTCCTGTGAGGCCGGACCACGGCTTAGGACGACGTGTAGTGGAGGGCTGGTGGTATGGCTGTGAGTGTGTATTACGTGTTTTTGTGTTTGCGATCGTTATTTGATCGTCAGGCTCATATAGGACGCTTTTTGGACGCCTATATTTTCGGTGGTCAGACCTAACTGGGATGTAGGTGGAAGCAACTGAAATAAGAGGGTTCGGGTGTACCTCGGATTTCTCGAAGTAAGACTTCGTCCAGAGGAGGGAACTTCTCAACGGTTACCAGCAGGGACATACAATAACCAATCAAAAGCTTTTAAAAATAGTTTAAAACGTTTGTTTATGTGTTACATAACTTGTATTAAAACTCTTTTACGACATAGTTCAAGGGGAAGTATTTTTATTTATGAAGCGTGTTAGAAATGGTGGTGTATATTTTTGTTCTTTGTAATTTACGTATTACGGATTCATTGTTTGCGCTCGCTTGTTATGATTCTCTTTGTAGAATCGTCATATCCGATCGAGTCATGATTATCATTGAAATATCAGATACCGCATTCTATTTTCAACAATAAAATTGTACTATTGAACTCCTTATCTAATTTTGTTTTTCGTTTTTGATTAGTTTATTTTATTTTATTTATTCGGAACAACCAGTGGCAGTTACATTAAAACATTAGAATAAACTAAATACGCTACAAAAAGCATTAAATGCACTGCCTTTAGGTGCCACAGCATGCACATCATTATTTGTAAGGACAACTTAACGAAAATAACTGTGTAACTTAACTAAAATAAACTAAGCTACTAACTCAATGTTACACTACGGCTCCAATGTTTGGAGCTTAAGAATATTTTTTTTAAACTTAATAAATGTATCGCTGAACATATCGGTAGATTCGCAAATTGCATTATATTCTCTTGATAACCTACTTAATGCAGAAAAATGCCTAAGATTAGCTCTGGAGCGCGGCGGGTACAACAAGCCAATAAGTTTGCGGGGCAACCTGCTCGGAACACTTATATTTAAGGATTGCAATAAAAGTGGACAGTCAATATTGTTGTTAAATAATTTATAGAGGAATGTCAAATCTAAAAGTTTTCTACGATCTACGAGCTTAGTAATATTAAATAAGTAATAATTTTTTTGGATAAGTTCTAAACGTAATTGATGAACAGCATAATGAGGCGACCAAACGACAACGCAATATTCTAAGGTACTTCGAACATATGCATTGTAAATTACAATCTTTGATGCTGAGTTTTTAAATGCTTTTACATTCCTAATGACGAATCCCATCATCTTTGAAGCTTTCGCGATAATATTGTTCATATGTGGAATAAATGTGAGTTTCATATCAAACAAAACATCAAGATCGTGATCTTGGTGTTTTGTTTGTTTGATCATGTTCACTTCTTGCAATATATGAAGACTATGTTGTTTGTTATTTATGCAAGGGGTTTGCTGATATTTTATTGAGTTCATCGACTAAAGGTTGCTGTACTAAATCTAATATTATTTTATATTTAACAGCACTATATCTCATCGTCCCTGCCCTTATCCCGGTTGTTCAATCATGTGACAACATGTTACGAGTATCCACATAGTATAGTAATAGAGTATAGTATAAACACGTTGTTACATGATTTGGCTAAGTATTTTACGGCCGGCCGCCTGCCGGACGTCAAGTTACCTTAATCACCTTTTACAACTCGGTAAGAAATGAGGGTGGTCTATTCTACTTAACCGGATACCACACGGTGGGTCACCTTACTTTAGTACCTCTTACGATAACTAAAAAAAAGAAAATAAATTGGAGTTGGCGATCGATCCTAGGAATTTACATTTCTCAGTATAAATTTTAGTTTTTTTAATGCCCATAACATAAAAACAGGGATTAAACGATTTTTTGTACATAAAACCAAAGCTAGATCGATTTTTCTCCCCCAAAACCACCTACATGCTGAATTTCAGGAAAATCAAGATTTCGATACACACACACACATATAAATAAATAAATAATAAATAAATAAATATATAGGACACTTACACACACGGTCGTCCGTACCCAAAGTAAGCTTACTTAACTTAATACTTAAATACAAAATATACACCCAGGCTCAAAGACCGACAAATTCATTTACAAGATAATAGAATACAAGAGCTCCCAGTGTAGCTGATGGATAGCGAGCTTGCTCCCTTGTCATGGAGCGTCCTACGAATACACCCGAGTGCCGGTTTAATGCGCAATAACAAATGGAGGTTGCGATGGCAACGGAATAACAAGCCATCTTGTGTGATGCGACGTTTGCTTTAAGAGATATTATTAATTACGAGTGTTGTTATACTAGTTCAATTATACAATAAAATATAATGGTTCAGGGTTTAATTATTACTCACTTCTGGACCTTTTTTAACCTATGGGGCCGTGAGGCGAAATTCCACTTTTTTTGTGTGCCGATGTAACCCTTGGGACTTTGTTTGATCTATGTTTAAATAAAAATTAATATCTATTTTAAACGTACCTACACTTTTTATTTATGTATAAATTTTATGTGTGTAAAATAGTAAAACGTACCTTAGCGTTTTATGAAAGTTATAAATAGGTATTTAATACTATATTATACCCTAAACTTTTTATATGACTTCCGTCCTAAACATGCGATATATTGGCAAATTATAAACATAATTTAATGCTAAAGTCAACAATGATAAACAGTTCCTCAATAATCTATAATAAAGTAACGTTTTACTTTCCCACTGCTGGGAAAGACTTCCCTTTGAAAGTGGGAATTATTGTATTCAAACAATGACCTAAGTCAGAAATATACAGAAATTCTCCAGACATATTATGCAAGTTTCTTCATAGGTAATATTTTTCTATATCGAAAACAAATATTGATATAGCCGTGTGGTATCCGCCTGAGTAGAATAAACCACCCTCATTGCTTACCGTGGTGTCGTAAGAGGTGACTAAGGTAAGTCGACCTGCCTTGTAGTATCCGGTTGAGTAGAATAGATCACCTTTATTTCTTACCGAGGTGTCGTAAAAGGCGACTAAGATGAGTTAACCCGCCGTGTGGTATTCGACTGAGTAGAATAGACCATCCTAATTACTTACCGAGGTGTCGTAATATACGACTAAGGTCAGTTGATGTCAGGCTAGTGGCCGGTCGTAAAATACGAAGCCAAATCATGTGACAACATTTTTATAACATGTTGTGCCGACCCCACTGAGAGCGGGATAAGGGCAGGAGAATAATAATTTTATAATTTGTATATTAAATATCAATTAGAAACATATGCTATGATATAAAAATTCTTGGTATTTGCCGGAGGTTTGAACCTGTGACCCCCCCCGTAAAAGACATGCGATCTCACCGTCTGACTATCACGGTCGAAACCTATCTCCAATTGTTTCAAAACACTTCAAATTAGTAGGTAAAATAACAGGTATTAATCTGTTTGTTTAGGTCAGGTTATTAAGTACATATTATATGATACCTTAAGGGTGTTATTCAAATATGTGTTTATTAAACCACAATTATGTTGTTTCTCTGGATTAGAGAATAATTGGGGTTACCAGTTTATAATAAATCACCAAGTAGTCGAATAAACAATACCTACTCCTATTTATACGAAAGTTTGCTATATATATAGAACTAGGAATCGCCCGCGTGGAAAGATTAAAACCGTAATATTTTGATAACCATAAAAATGGTTAAAGTGGGTTAACCTTAAAAGCTAGACATATGCTGTTGCAGACTTTTATTTAGACCATTTAGAGGGGAACAATTTTGTAGTACATGATTTTTGAATAACTTTCACCGTCTACTTAGCGCACGTAACTAAAGCTATTTTGCCGTTTTCGTACTATTTTTTATTGCTGCTCTTCTGCGATTCATCTTAGCGTGATGTTATATAGCTTATAGCCTTCCTCAATAAATGGACTATCTTACACTGAAAGAATTTTTCAAATCGATTTATTAGCAAACAATCAAACTCTTCAGCTTTATATATTGGTATAGATAAAAACTTCACACTTTTGAGGAATAAAATAAAAACACATAGTGCATAATTGAGTTACTTAGTTGAGTTATTGAGTAGAGTTAGTTGAAGTGATCAGATTCGCGGGTACAAGTTGTCTTTATACGTGGTACCGACCATACAACATTATAGTCATTTACACTATATACCCTATCTTAAATATAACACGAATTCAAATTTCAAATTCAAATGCAAATATTTTTTTTCATTCAAATAAAATAGTAAACAAGTGCTTTTGTTCGTCAATTCTACTGCTGGTTCGGAAAGCTGTTCCTACCGAGAAGAGAAGCAAAACTCGGCGGTTGCTCTTTTCAACATAATACTTATAATTAGTTACATTAAGTCGTTACTATCTTGTACAGGGTCGGACAGTAGCTATATCCACGCATTTTTATCATCTAAATAATCCTCAACAGTATATTAGGTTTTTTGTATCATCCTATCTTTAATAGTGTTTTAAACTGTTGTAATGGCAAAGACAAAATTGATTGCGAAATTTAGAGCATTAATGAGTATAAATCATTAGCAGGCTATCGTGTATCTTTAATATTAAAATGAGTTAATCTTGTAATATCTGGGTGACCGAGCTTCGCTCGGTAATTTTTTACAAAAAAAAACTTTAAAAAAGAAAAAAACAATTATTTAGTTGGGATCGATCCTTGGCACTCACATTTCTCGAGGCTGCCCGCTAACCGAATAAGCTACGTCGACTTGACAGTTAATGGCGAAAATTCAATTCAATATAAATGTTAGTGTTTTTTAATGCCCAAAAATAGGGATAAAACAATTTTTTTTTACTTAAAACCTAGCTAGATCAATTTTTCTCCCCCAAAACCTCCTACATGCTGAATTTCAGGAAAATCGTTGGAGCCGTTTCCGAGATTCGGAAAATATATATATATATACAAGATTAACTCATTTAAATATTAAGATACATAATATGTATGTATGTGTTATATATATTTTTCTGAATTTTGTAATCGGCCGCAACGATTTTCATGAAATTGAGCATGTAGAAGATTGCGGGTGGTGGAGAAGGGGGAATCGATTAAGTTAGGTTTTATTAACAATGCTACAATTTTATGAGAAAGCAAACTTTAATTACGCTGTCAATTTCTAAGTCACGATAGCTCATGGTCTCAAATTCAGAATACTAGGACAATCCCAGGTAAAAACTTCTTTTTAAAGTATTAATTGCATTTTTTATTTATTAAAAAAAATAACCGATTAAGGCATGATCACCCATATCCTATAATGTTATACTACAAATCTTTACAAAGATAGTAGAGTTTTGTACAAAGATAGTTTGATCTTTGGTGGCCTTTGTTTAAAAAAAACTTTTACCTAGCTTATATATTTTTTACTTAATTTTAAAAAAAAAAAATTGTTCGCAAAAATGGTTACTGCATGACAATAAAGTTATACAATAAGCTCTCTGAAGATGTAAAGAAACTACCTTTTACCAGATTTAAAACGAAATTATTTAATTATCTTTTGGAACAATGTTGATATGATATTAATGAATTTTGAGTTAATTGTAATATGTATATAATGTTTTTTGTCATTTTTTATTTTAATCATCATCTTCCTGCCCTTATCCCACTCTAAGTGGGGTCAGCACAACATGTTATAAACATGTTGTCACATTATTTCGCTACGTATTTTACGACCGGCCGCCTACCTGATATCAACTTACCTTAGTCGTATTTAACGACACCTCGGTAAGAAAGAGGGTGGTCTATTCAGTAGAATAGACCACCCTCTTTCTTACCGAGTTACTCTACTTACTCTTTCTTATCCGGTTAAGTATAACCGGATACCACACGGTGGGTCAACTTACCTTAGTCGCCTTTTACGACACCTCGGTAAGAAATGGGGTGGTCTATTCTACTCAGCCGGATACCACACGGCGGGTCGACTTACCTTAGTCGCCTTTTACGACACCTCGGTAAGAAAAGAGGGTGGTACTACTCTATTCAGCCGGATACCACACGGCAGGTATTTTTTATTTTAATATACATGACAATTTTATTCGGACTAGTTCGGACAAGCCCTATTTATGTACCTACCTGTTATCTGTAAATAAAGATGATTTGAATTGATTTGAAAAGCTGAGGCAAGTTTTCTAGTTCAAGCATATGTTTCGATTGTTCCAGGACGAAGCCCCGGAGCAACCAACGCTCAACATGTTTCAACACGCCGCACTACCCACAGGTGTTAGGGTGTTACCTTTACCACTAATGAATTCGGATCACGAGCTAGCCTTCAATGTTACCTGGGACCCACCCACGGGTAAATATGAAGCATGATTTATGTAAATTACCTTTGACCTTGTAATTTGTCGTGTGGTATCCTGCTGAGTAGAATAGACTACCCTCAATTCTTATGGAGGTGATGTAAAAGGCGACTGAGGTAAGTTGACCTGCCGTGTGGTATCCGGTTGAGTAGGATAGACCACTCTCTTTATTACCGAGATGTCGTAAAAGACGACTAAGGTAACTTGATTTGCCGTGTGGTATCCGGCTGAGTAGAATAGACCACTTTCACTTCTTACCGAGGTGTCGTAAAAAACGTCTAAGGTAAGTAAACCCACCGTGTAGTATCCGGCTGAGCAGAATAGACCACCCTCTTTCTTGCCAAAGTGTTGTAAAATATGACAGAAGTGAGTTGACGTCAGGCAGGCGGCCGTTCGTAAAATACGTAGCCAAATCATGTGACAACATGTTTGTAACATGCCGACCCCACTTAGAGTGGGGTAAGGGCAGGAGGATGATGATCTATTTATTGTTTTAGGTCCTGAAGTAAAGGAGTACTCACTAGAAGTTCACAGCGAGACCAGAACATGGGACTGTCAATCTAACTTGTGCTATGAGTCCAACATTCCAGGGGTGAGTTGTTAATCACTACACAATATAAAACAAAGTCACTTTCTCTGTCTGTCCCTAAGTCCCTGTATCCCTATGTATGCTTTAATCTTTAAACTACGCAATAGATTTTGATGTCGTTTTTAATAGATAGAGCGATTGAAGAGGAAGGTTTATATGTATAATAACATTCAATATGGACTAGAGAAATACTGTAATTTTTGAGGTTTCTGATGTGATGTCGTAAATAATTCCATTTTTGCCGCTTACATTGCAAACGCACGCCGAACCCTTCGAGATTTTTCAAAATGATGCTAAGTATTTGTACACCTTGAAAGGGTCTACATAAAACTTCGCGATGGTATATGTCTATCTCTTATGGATAACCCACAATAGCATTTTTTTGTCATTTACTTTTTACGAAAAATAATACCTGATGTTCAAAGCAATTTTTATACAATACAGCATTAATCCTTATCCAATTAAGTACCTTAAATACATTGTTGATTTAATATAGATCAATAAGGCCGTTTACAGCATGTAATTTAAATGAATATTTTCCAAGATATTATAGATTTAAAATGCGGTTGCGGCAGCGCGCCGCGTGCCTATACATATCAAGTTGGAGGCTGCGCTCCGCCCTATAGCACTTCGAATTTAGCAGCAATTTCAATTTATTTTGATCAAACGCCTTATTCTTCTAAGTCATAGTCTCCTAACTCTTTGCACTGCCCCACCTTGGCCTTTCTAAAATCCCCCCTCCCTAAGTAACATTAAATATTAAAAAAATAAATTCATAAATTTTAAATTTTATCGCGGATTATAGCAAAATAATATTTTCATTACTTTTGTATTATGAACCTCCACAAGGTAACTACGCCAGAATTATACATTTATAATATTAGTTTGGATGAGATTTAGACTTCTAAAATCCACAATTCATTGTGAGTGAACGATAAAACTCAATGACATCACTATCTTTTCTTAGAATTAACTTAATAGGTATAATAAAACGGACTTACTCATAAATATTGCTTTTAATAGATATTTTATTTGATCAATATAGTTAGCCACTCATAAACGCTCTAATAATATAATATATTCATTAATGGATAAGTGAGGCTGGGTAGAATAGATTGTTTCTTACCGAGGTTTTGCAAAAGGCGACTAAGGTAAGTCGACCCATTTGTGGTGTCCGGCTGAGCAGAATAGACCGCCCTCTTTCTTACCAAGGTTTCTCAACAGGCGACTAAGGTAAGTCGAACGGTAAGTTAACATCAGACAGGCAGCCGATCGTAAAATACCTAGCCAAATCATGTGACATGTTAAAACATGTAGTGCTGACCCCACTTAGAGGGGGATAAGGGCAGGAGAATAATGAATCTATAACCATATTGCACTTTAGTAGATGTATCTGCGTTTTGCGAATACGCTGTAAAAACTATTTGAAGTCAAATTTCATAAACTTTAAGGGTGTCTGGCAGGTGGTTTCAACTATGCTAAGTGTCTGGCATTGACTGACGTGATTTTTAATATTATTCTGAAGGTAATACCAAAAAATCAGCCTTTACAATTTGACGAAATTAGATCGGTATTTTGCGACCTTGAGTTCTGGGTATCTCCTAAAGCCACTATGATCCAGATATCATAATCTACCATCCTTCTTACCTGTGTTTGGAGCATGCACTGACAAACTTTTAGCTTTTATAAAATAACGGGCTCTTGGGCCATAATGGAATACGAATTGATTTGTTTAACATACAAGAAAGTTTTGAAGTTTTTAAGGTCATTTCGTTTCTTATCTTATCAGGACTCGTTGTGGAGTATAATCCCCCCGTTCGCCAACGCTGTTGCAGGGGGGTGTGCGGTCAGACCTGGTTGTGCTTACCTCGTCAAGTTGATCGCCCACCCGTGGGATGGACACACGTCTGCTGATCTTCACGTAGAACTAGATGGTGAGTAACATTAAGTAAACTAGGCAGGGTGGACCTACTCCAAAGGTTGCGGGGACCCTTAGATACAAGAGGAAGATCGTGTAACATGGAAATCCTTTGAAGATACCTATGAACAACAGCAATGCAATCACTCTGCATGACCGGAAACGGAACACTTGGGTAAGAAATAAGACCAAAGCTAGAGATGACGGCTGTGATTGCAAAAAAGATGAACATGGGCGGGACACATTGGAAGAATGGATTCAACACGGATGAAAAGATGTACTCGAGTGGAAACCCAGACCTCCGCAGCGCTGGGTTGATGACATCAGATGACTCGGAGGCCGTGACTGGATGCAACGGGCACAAGACCGCCGGAAGTGGAAGGGGGGATAAGGGGGAAGAGGCCTACGTCCAGGACTGGACAAAACAATGGAAGACAAGTGGCAAAAACAATGAACAACAGTAAATGTTTGTTGGTTGTCGTCAACTAATCAACTCTTTTTCCCGTGAGGGAAAGATAGTAGAGAGGCTCTATCCTTTATGGAGAGAAGGATTGGACCTACCACGCTGCTCCCATGCAGATTGTTAGGCTACACATATCCCCAGAAATCTCTAGAGATATTCAGGTTTCCTCACAATGTTTTCCTTCACCGAACAGCGTATGATAAAATGATAACCAAGTCACTACTGACATTTGTTTATTGACATTAACTGAAGTTTGCTGAGAAACGGAGAAGATAAATTATTCCAGGGTTAAGTCACTGCTGACTAAAAGCTGGAACAAATTACCCCTCCGTTTCTGGTGATAAGTAGCAGCCCTTTGGCCTGTAAGCATTTATATTACGGCTTCTCTTCTACATATCTGATACTAGCTTTTACCCGCAACTTCGTTCGTGTGGACTTTTGTCGTGTGATAGGTTGATAATAGATGGCGCTTTTCAGTGTCATCCCATTCCTGTAGAATTAACAGGATTACTATATACATGTCACCCTGGCACATAAGTAATAATTGTGCTAAATTTGATCGATATTACTTTAGCGGAATCGCCGTGAATGAGTAACAAAAATACATCCATAATCACAAACTTTCGCATTTATAATATTAGTAGGATTTCAGACGACTATTGTGTGAGTGGTTTTGGAAGACAAAGTTTCTATTTGGCCTCATTGTAAAAGCTAATAAGGGCCGCGTTTATTCAACGCTAAAGGGGATATTGTGTTTATAAAATCTCTGTTAATAATTTTCAACAAAGGAAAATTTAACAAAAGGTTTCTTCGATGGTTTTTCTCCGGAAAATTAGCTAATTAATTACCAGATACATGTTTTACTTTCCAATATTTGAATTGTCTATGAAACAAGTTCTGATGGATACGCTATGCCTACACTGTATTATTTTTCTCTTTTAGGTGTGATTGGTTAAAAACATCGTATAGCACTTCGTGAGTGCCCGTGAGTGAAAACTTGAGTATTAACGATGTGCATTTTCAGTTTTATTTAAGCGACAGTTTTAGTAACCTATATTTTCAAATGTGTACTATTCGTTCTCATACCTGATACATGCAGAATTTGTAAGAACATATGCACTACAATACACTGCACACAGTCGTCACCACAATCTCAACAATTGTTTTGCACCGTAACCGAAGCGTTGTCAGGAGATAGACTCCACGACAAAATCGCAAAGCCGTGGTGTCATGTCGTGGAGTCTATCTCCTTTCGGTTACGGGGCGAAACAATTGTTGAGATTGTGTTGGTGAATGTGTGCAGTGCTTGTGTATTGTTGTGTCATCAGTGTCGGGTATTGCAAAAGTTCTTACAAATTCTGCATGTATCAGGTATGAGAACGAACAGTACTCTCTACATTTAGCATTACATATATTTCCTTTTATCGGGGATTATAGCAAAATAATATTCTCATTACATTTGTATTATGGACCTCTGCAAAGTAACGCCTAATTCTATAAATTATTTCTATTTTGAATTTAGAATGAGTAAATTCTCCGTATGTCCAGTATAAAACATTAGTAAAGTGAAATGATTCAGTCAACAGTTTGTTTGCAGAATGCGTGGCCGAGGTGTGTTCGTGTGCACACGCCCCCCGACTTCCTGTTCCGGTGGTATCGGCCACCACCGTCTCCATCCAGGGTGACCTTTTCGTGAACATCACCTGGTCATTACCCGTACCATTGGAACCGCTTCGACTGCCACCGAGATTGAAGAAACAATATTACTTTGTCAGGTACATATTTACGATAATCTCATACCCACATTCATACTAATCAAATCATGTTTTGATTTGATTAGTATTAATGTTATTAAATTAATCTCCTGTTTAAATAAGCTCTTTCTTAACTTTTCAATCGTCTGGACTCAATATGTTTAATTAAGCTACACGTGGTTCGGAATGTTGCTCTTACCAAGAAGAACCAGCAAGAAACTCGGCGGTCACTCTTTTCAAAATTTCATTAAAATATAAAATAGTTGCTAGTATTAGTTTAAAAAATATATATGCATATATTCACCAGTTGTCTGTCACCCACACCACAAGTATTAAATTACTTTGGGGACGGACGACCGTGTGTGTAAGTGTCCCATATATTTATTTATATTTATATTGCCAAAAAGTATATAACTCTCCAGACATACCTACGACTAACTTCTTACTACAAAATATTCTCGATTCGGGAATGAAAGAAAAAAAACAACCATAAATACTTTTGCATTTGGAATGTTAGTACGAATTTAACTTAAAAACGAATAAAATTGGAAAATATTGAAGGAAAAATCATTCATTGTTAGATTGATTGTTGTAATTATTCGTAAACTGGATTATGGCTGATCGATAATCGTCCGGAATAAAGCCGGATATATTTATCCGGCTGCCGTCATCCAATTTCCGGTTAAACGCCGTACATTAATTGATATTTACAATTCATCACGTTTGGTACGGAAAAACGCCAGGACGCCTATATTTGTTGACAGAACGTCTTGGTTACATTAATCTCAACAAATTGTAATGAAGAAAAGCATTGTGACCACACTTTCTTGTATTCTTGGATTGATTTACCTATTGATAATAGTATCAATAGGTAAACCGCTGGTCAAATGATGGGAGCTTAGTCCTAATGTAAATAAGTTAATTAAGGGAAAAGTTGACCTTTATGCGCTTTTTTTTATTAATAATGTTTTTCTTACGTACTTAAATAAATAAATAGATAGAGGCATGAGTTTGCAGTTTGCAAGGGTTATTTCAACGTACCTATATATCAATAAAGCAAAGCAAAGAGGTCTATTCTACTCAACCAGATATCACACGGTAGATCAACTTATCTTAGTCACCTTTTACGACACCTCGGTAAGAAATAAGGGTTGTCTTTTCAACTCAGCCGGATACCACACGGCATTTCTTAACTATAACAATGAATCAACTAATTAATGAAGTACTTAGATGACTGAGCCTTGCTCGGTAATTTATAAAATGATATAAAAAACTGCAATGAAAAAAAAGAAAGAGCGCCGGATGACATGTAGGAAACGATCCCAAGTTTAGAACTTTTTTGTTTTGCACGCTACCGTTAGGCAATCACAGCTTTGCATTTAACAGCTCAAATTGTGAGCTGCTATCTATTTCTATTCTCGTAGTTTTTTAGTGTCCAAAAACAAGGCTAAAACTAGATTTTTTTAAACAAAACCTAGCTAGATCGATTTTTCTCATCCAAAACTTCCTACGTGCTGAATCTATATTTATATCTATACATACAAGATTAACATTTAAATCATGATCTTCCTGCCCTTATCCTACTCTAAGTGGGGTCGGCACAACATATTGTAAACATGTTGTCACATGATTTGGCTACGTATTTGACGACCGGCCGCCTGCTTGACTTCAACTTACCTTAGTCGTATTTTACGACACCTCGGTAAGAAATGAGGGTGGTCTATTCTACTCAGCCGGATACCACACGGCAGGTCGACTTACCTTAGTCGCCTTTTACAACACCTCGTTAAGAAATGAGGGTGGTCTATTCTACTCAGCCGGATACCACACGGCACATAAGATTCTCATTAAAGATATATAACAGACTGTCTTAAACATACAACCTAATCGAACGTTTGTCGACAGTATCGGAAAACAAATGGTGTCCGACGCACACCCAGCGCCATGGTTCGCCCACACTGTATCACGGAGAGTCGATGCTTTTGGATTCGTGGTTGTACCTGACGTCATACAATGGCGGCTGCTACCGATAACCGAGCGGAGCGTGGAGCGGAGCGGAAAACGAGGCTTTGAGAGCTCTCTCCCGAGTAATCATATATTGCTCGACGTTAAATTACTAGCTCGCGTAAGCTTGATAGATGAAAGGGGATGTGTCGGGCCAGCGGGAAATGCTACTGCTTACGGTTTGTGTACATTATTTACTATAAACAAAGAACAATGAAATGATTTGGCCATTTGACTATAGTCCTCGCTATTGTAGTCTATTTTAAAGCTGATTTAGGGCATGTTTCACAAATTACTGATAAAGTGTCAGATAGGTAACAAACAAATAAACTAAGTAGCAGATAAATGTTTCTAAAAAGAGACTAAAAAGTAAAATACGAGAAAAAATAATCGCGGCGATTTTGTGATAGATATTTGCTATCCAGCAGATAAACAAAATGACAGCCATATGATCTACCTGGTAACTAAACCTGGTATTAAGTGCTGAATAAGCCTATCAGAAACCTGAAGAACGAAAATTTTGAGATATGTATCAGATATGTTTCGAATAAGCTAACTGACAGTTTATTGGTAACTTGTGAAACACGCCCTTAGTATTCACATTTTACTATGTAACTGTTACTTAGTAAGGTATTTTAATTTTATTATACACATTGATTTGCCACGAAACACTTAATGTTTCATGCCTAACGTCTGTAAGAGTCAGTAAAAGCATCTAATAGTTAATTGATATAAAAGTAGAAATTCACTGTAAACAAATAATAATGAAATGCAAAGAAACTCGTTTATATACATCCCAGAATTATTTGCAATCATATTAGTAAAATTTTTCAATAACCATAACATATATTTTGTTTCTTGTTCTCAGATCCTTTAGAAGTTCCGAAACATCCTGTTGGCGCCTTTGTAAGTACCTTTTTCCTGAATGAGTACAGATATTTGCATGTGTTTAAATCGACTGACACATGCCAATTTCAGTCCTCATTAAGATATTTTTAATATTTAAATGAGTTAATCTTCAAATTCAGTATGTAAAGTTTTGGTAAAAAAATTGGTTAAGCAAGGTTTCATTTCAAATAAATGTCGTTTTATCCCTGTTTTGAATCTAAATGATATTTTTGGCTGTCAAACGTAACGTAATTCAATCTAAATGATATTTTTTGCTGTCAAACGTGATGTTGTGATAGCCTAATGGTTATTGTCGGACCAAAATAGTTCCTAACCCGCGTTCGAGTCCCTTATGTCACCGGTGATTTTTTTTTTTTTTAATATCTTCAAAAAAATTACCGATCAACGCTCAATCATGCAGGTACTTATTATAATACTTTAGGTCCTGTGGGCGGTGTTTGGTGGCGTTTGCGTACTAGCAGCGGTTGCAATACTCGCATTCAGTGCGAGGGCAATCAAGCGGGTACTTAATGAATTCCGCTCAGCGCCAATACCCGCTCCGCTTCAACCACTGAGACACCGCCCGATGTGGTTCGGGCTGGATACGTGAGTACATAAATCTTAAGTTTAATTTAGCTTGATGGACGAATAACAGCATTTACATTAATATGATTAATGAAAGTAATTAGAAACGGCATTACTCGTAACCGTTTTGAGTCGGCTGCTCAAAATATTACTGCGATGTTTACTTAAATGTTTCTTTTTTTATCGTAGAAATCAAACTGAACTATTCAAAATATTAATGTGTTTACTTAAGTTTTTCTCTAAGTGATCGTAGAGCCCAAAATAAAAAAAAACATTAAATTTATTATGTTAAAACACGATGGTATCCGGCTGAATAGAATAGTACCACCCTCATTTCTTACCGAGGTGTCGTAAAAGGCGACTAAGGTAAGTCGACCCGCCGTGTGTTATCCGGCTGAGTAGAATAGACCAACCTCATTTCTTACCGAGGCGTCGTAAAAGGCGACTAAGGTAAGTTGACCCACCATGTGGTATCCGGTTGAGTAAAATAGACCACCCTCTTTCTTACCGAGGAGTCGTAAAATACGACTAAGGTTGTTAAATACGACTAAGGTATGTTGACGTCAGGCAGGCGGCCGGTCGTAAAATACGTAGCCAAATCATATGACAACATGTTTGTAACATGTTGTGCCGACCCCACTTAGAGTGGGATAAGGGCAGGAGGATGTTAAAACACGAGAAACGTAAAATTAATTTTGGTGGCGTCACATTACATAAAATATTATTACGATGGAATTATTTCCAGGAAAATGTTCATTCGAATACAATTAATTCTTGTTTAAAAATATCTATTTACCAATTTATATTTATTGATTATTTATTAATCGATATTTTCTACTCGCAGTCACATCCTTAGTGGCACTAAATAATTGTAGATACAAAATATTGAAATTGATTATGAAACGTTATTTTTCACTTTAATTTTACACGATCAATGTAAAGTGAAAATAAATTAAAGCGCTGAAATTTCTTTTATATTCTCAAAGCATTTTTGTATCGTATTATAATAAGTTAAATTACATTTTGACATTGACATATTGTTTCATCTCTTTTTTTCATGTCTGGATATAAGCTTACTTCAGCTATGTTAAACTAATCATGTTGAAGTGTTGAGATTTTATTCATCAATGGAAATATTTCATATGAATAATTATTTTAGGGAATTTTTGCATTGAACACTTTATACGACGGTAAAATCTCCTGATTAGTATTAGCAATAACACACGAAATTGCCAAGTAATAAGAATAGGCGCTGCATTTTTGAACTTAGTTTTTGTCCTTTCTAGGACAAAAAGTTGTTTTCTTTTTGAAAGAAAAATTGCATAGTTTTTCACTTAATTTTCTATCTTTATTTATTCATGATAGCTATTGTGGATGACATTATCTTTCTTTTTCTTAAGAACGTCGATTTACCTTTTATTTTTTCTTATAAGAAAGTTTAGGAATCATTCATATCATCATTCTCCAGCACTTGTCCCATTCTTAATGGGGTCGGCACTACATGTTATAAACATGTGTGCTTATAAATATGTTGTAACACGATTGAGCTAGGTATTTTAAGACTGGCCGCCTGTCTGACGTCAATCTACCTTAGTTGACTTTTACGACACCTCGGTAAGAAATGAGATTGGTCTATTCTACTTAGCCGGAAACTACACGGCGGTCAAAGTCTGCAAAAACAAGTATTCAAGCATTAAAAGTATATTGGATGAAAAGAAAAAGACTCCGTGTGGTTATACGACTGAATAG